>CM033392.1:47012145-48213966 GCA_019426215.1 Buddleja alternifolia | reverse complement strand
AAGCGTAACTGCTTGTTCAGATCCATTTTTTTTAAAATATATATATAGTCGCTTTAAAATTACTTTAAATTTTTCATGGCATCTCTAAAGTCCCAAGTTGACCGAGTCAAATTATGATTCATGGAAGGTCAAAGCGTTTACTTATTTGTGTTCATGTGATGATGAAATGTGTGATATCATTTCAGATGGGCCAATCAAAATATACAAGTTATCACCAGAGCGCCGAAGCCACAGAAGAAACACCTGACGGTTTGTGGAGAAGCCCAAACAAGAATGGTCCACCGATGAGCGTCGACGAGCCAATCTAGACAATGTCGGTCGGAATGCATTATACACAGCCATTGGTGACAATGACAACTTATTCAACAAAGTCAAATCATGCAATACAACTAAAGAAATTTGGGATAAGTTGGCTACATTTGTGGTGGCTCAGCACAAATAAAGGAAAAAAATTATCAATTGCCAAAGAAAAATTCAACGGCTTCAAGATGCTACCTAATGAGACGCTAGAGCAATTAGACATGAGGTTTACAGCTTTGTCACTGAACTAACATCTCTGGGAATGGAGCTACAAAATCGAGAAACAGTGGTCAAAATCTTAGAAGTCTCCCAAGCAGATTCCTGATGAAAACAACTGCAATGAGAGAATCAAACAATCTGGACAGCCTAACTCCAGAAGATGCTTTTTCAGAACTCAAGCATTTGAGTTTGAGCTGAATTCGGCAGTGATGCAGTAAGTAACCCAGTGATCGAATCTGGAGCGCTAATGGCATCAATCAAAGGAAAATCTATCAAAGAAAAAAACTCGGATATAAGTGAGGAAGAAGAACTGGCGCTTCTAAACAGATTCAGAAATTCCTGAAATATGAAAAGAAGGGAAACAGTCCTAAGCACCCAGGACAAAATTCATATCAAGCGTCTCCCCAAATACAAACCACAACATCAAGCGCCTCACTATCCTGCGTTCCCTCCCGAGTGCCAATTAATATCAAACTCCCTCTCAGCAAGATCTCTCAATGCCTGCAGCGTTAAACCAGCGATCCACAAGATAACAAACGAACAAAAGATGAAGACCAATCTCTGTTACAACTGCAGGAGACCAGGGCACTTCCAAGTTAATTGCCCATATCCAAATGTGTCTAAACCTACAAAGCAAGATCACACGGATAGAAACCAATTCAGGAGCAATCTAAGACAACAAGGCTTGCTAGCAGAATCAAAACCTCTCTATACTCCTGAAGAGGACTTGGAATCATCAGATGAAAGCAGCGATGATGAACCATCAAAGGATTCAGCATTCATTTGTCTCATGGCAAGAGATAATGAAGCATCTAACGACTTACCATCTGAGGTAACCACTGATCTGCATCATCCTCTTTCTTATGATGAATTACTTGACAAAGTAAAAGAATATTATAATGATTGTCAAGAAGCCGCAAAAAATATTCAAAATCACCTTACATCATCTCAGCACTCAAAAGCGACAAAGTGACGCTCAAAGCAGAGTTGCAAATTCAGCAACAGTGCATTGAGAAAAACCAAGCGCTTGAGAGTGAATTATTCAATTAAAAGGTGATATTGATATAATAGTCAAGAGAGAAGCTGAATTGATCGCTAAACTTGCTAAATCAGAGCAGCTTATCTCATCATTATCAAAAGCTTCTAGAACGCTAGATAATGTGACTAAAATAACCAGAGCATTTGGTGAAAAGACCGGTTTAGGCTGTGATAAATCTGGTCACAAAACCAAAGCGTCTGTGGTTATATCAACCAACAGAGGAAAAGGAGTACTTTGTTGGAGAAAGCTCAAACAGACATACGCTGAATGAGACTCAGAATACTGGTATTAGACCAAATGATCTACAAAAGAAAGTATATCCAAGCGCTCGAAGGGCTAAGGAAAAACCTTCTACAAGTAAATCAAACGGTAAGCGTCTAGCACCAAAAGTGCATCCTAAGCCAATTTCAAGGAAATACCAATGTCAATATCCGCAAAGATCTAGATCATATTATCGACACTATGATAACCATGATTATGATTGTGATTATTGCTATTATCAAGGATATTACCATACACCTAAAGAGCACACACAACACAAACCGAAATCCAAAAAGGCCAATCTTCCCAAAATGAAGACAAGGCAAATGTGGGTTCCGAAGATTTTAATTCAGACTAACGTTACTAACAAAGAAGGACCCAAAACAAAATGGGTACCTAAGAAGAACTAGAACTGCCCTTTGAATGCAGGTACCTAGAGCCAACACCGATACCTCAATTTGGTACATAGATAGTGGGTCGTCGAGACACATGACTGATCAAAGGATCTTTTGATCAACTATCGTGCAACCAATGGTCCTCAAGTTATATTCGGTGATAATTCTAAAGGTAAAACTAAAGGTATAGGTATCATGCATAGGGGGAACATCATGATCAATGATGTATACTATGTTGAGGGTCTTAAACATAATCTCCTAAGCATAAGTCAATTTTGTGATAAAGGCTTTGAAATTAAATTTTCTAGTGACTTGTGCGAGATAATCGATGCTAAGACAGGATCTACTAAATTAAAAGGAAAAAGAACAAACAATGTATACTTAGTAGATTGGGATTCAACATTAGATAACAACCCTACATGTTTCGTAGCTAAGAATCAAAACGAATTAGGTTGGTTATGGCACAGAAAAATGAACCACCTCAACTTCAAGGCAATCTCTCAATTAATATCTCTAAATCTCGTAGAGGGATTACCTAAAGGTTCCTTTAATAAAGATCGCTTATGTGATGCTTGTCAAATGGGTAAACAAGTTAAATCATCTTTTAAGAAGAAGCTTCATCTATCGACCTCTCGAATACTTGAATTACTACATTTAGATTTGTTTGGTCCTATTCAAATCATGAGCGTTAGTCGTAAAAAGTATTCACTAGTAATAGTTGATGATTTCTCACGCTATACATGGGTAGAATTTTTAGCATCTAAAGATGAAACTAGTGCCAAGCTCACCTCTCTAATTCGTCAACTACAAAACTCAAAAGATCTAAAAGTGACAAGAATTAGAAGTGATAGAGGAACTGAATTTACTAACCATATTGTTGATAAATTTTGTAAAGACTTTGGAATACTTCACGAGTATTCAGCGCCTAGAACACCTCAACAAAATGGAGTTGCCGAGCGACGGAACAGAACGCTTAAAGAAGCCGCTAGGACTATGTTAGCCGAGTCTAAGCTGCCTCAAAGGTTTTGGGCCGAAGCTATCAACACTGCTTGCTACACTTAGAACCGGTGTATGATCAACAAGCAACATGAAAAGACTCCATATGAGTTATGGAAGGGACGTAAGCCGAATGTTTCATACTTTCATGTATTTGGTTCAAAATGTTTCATTCATAACAATGGATCCCAAAGCCTAAAGACATTTGATCCAAAAACAGATGAAGGAATCTTTCTAGGATACGCCAAAAATGGAAAGAGCTTTCGCATCTTAAATAAGATCAAATCGAAGGTTGAAGAATCCATTCACATTGTGTTTGATGATGCTAACCAAGAACAGAGTAAGGTTAATATTAATGATGCAGGAATTGAAGATTTATCTCAACAAGCGTCACAAATCAATATGTGTGATGATAGTGCTATTGATGAAGGTAATGAAATCATTGTACCTAATCCTAAGATTAATCGTAAAGACATCAACGATGATATTGCAAGAAACGCTGATGATCATGAAGGGAATGTTCATCAAGAGCAAACTCAAACTATAAACACTGAAGCGCCTACGTAAGGAATTGGTCAAGCGCCTGCACAGTTTAATCAAATGTTAGATCAATCTCTTAACCCGGTCCAACCAGACAGAAAATGGCTTAGAGACCATCCACCAGAACTAATTATTGGAGATATTGGAGCACCTGTTAGAACAAGAGCCGCTACAATAAATGAGGCCATGTTTGCAAGCTTCCTATCTCAAATGGAACCAAAGAAAGTGGATGAAGCGCTTAACGATCCAAGTTGGATAGAAGCCATGCAAGAAGAGCTAAACCAATTTGAAAGAAATGAGGTATGGATGCTAGTACCAAGACCATCCCACCAAGGGGTCATTGGAACTAGATGGGTATATAGAAACAAAATGGATGAGAATGGGATTGTGATTAGAAACAAAGCCAGACTCGTAGCTCAGGGATACTGTCAAGAAGAGGGCATCGACTTTGATGAAACATACGCTCTAGTTGCCCGTCTTGAAGCAATCCGCATGTTTCTAGCGTTTGCAGCATTTAACAAATTTACAGTGTATCAAATGGACGTAAAGAGTGCATTTCTGAATGGTAAACTCCAAGAAGAAGTATATGTGGAGCAACCACCAGGATTCATCAACAACCATGGGAAAAGTATGGTCTACAAATTGGACAAGGCACTTTATGGTCTTAAACAAGCACCAAGAGCATGGTATGACACTCTTTCTATCTTCCTTATAGGTAAAGGCTTTTCAAAAGGCAGCGTTGACACAACGTTATTCAAAATTACCCATAATGAAGATATTCTCCTAGTTCAAATTTATGTTGATGATATTATATTTGGATCTACCAATAAGCGTCTATGTGAGAAATTTTCAAAAATGATGCAAGATCAATTTGAAATGAGCATGATGGGTGAATTAACTTTCTTCCTAGGATTGCAAGTTAAACAACTCCCTAATGGCATATTCATAAACCAAACTAAATATACTAGAGATATGATCAAGAAATTTGGTATGGAAAATGCATCACCTTCCAAAATTCCAATGAGCCAAATGCTTAAGCTAAATAGAGATGATAATGGAAAGAAAATTGATATCACTAACTATAGAGGTATTATTGGATCACTTCTTTATCTTACAGCTAGTAGACCTGATATTATGTTCTCAGTATGCATGTGTGCACGATTTCAAGCTGATCCTAGAGAATCACACTTAATTGGTTCTAAAAGGGTTCTTAAGTACCTAAAAGGCACACAGAATGTGGGCTTATGGTATCCTAGGGATTCTCCTTTTGAACTAATTGGTTATTCAGATGCAGATTTTGCAGGATGCAAAATAGATAGAAAAAGTACTAGTGAAACATGTCAATTTCTAGGTGATAGACTAATTTCATGGCATAGTAAGAAGCAACAGTCCATCGCTACTTCCACCGCTGAAGCTGAGTATGTAGCCGCTGGAAGCTATTGTGCACAGATCCTTTGGATGAGGCAACAACTTAGAGACTATGGAATAATCCTAGATCCAACTCCTGTCCATTGTGACAATCAAAGCGCCTTAGCAATGATTCAAAATCCAGTTCTTCACTCTAGAACCAAACACATTGACATTCGCTATCACTTTCTACGTGACCACGTTCAAAAGAAAGATATCTCCATGCACTTCATTGGTACAGAAAAGCAACTGGCAGATATCTTCACCAAAGCGCTTAACGAACAACGTTTTCTCACTTTCAGAAGTGAACTAGGTATGATTGATCTAAATGCTTAATCATTCGAAACATCATACTTTTGTTAGGCATGAAATTTAGGGGGAATTCACTTTATTTTATGTAATTTATGGGGAACCTACATAGGTGGAACCTTAAAAGAGCTAACTATACTTAAGTGAATATGACCAAAAATGTTTTCCCTTGCATCGGTCATACGCACTTAGCACCATACACTTCAATCATTTTGACGCTTATTACACAAATCTTTCTTAGCGTCTGTACTTCTTTCAAAATAAACTAAACGCTTAGCTTTATTCCCAACTAAAGCGCTTAGTAAAAAGATCCTTTAAAAGCAAGCGTACATTACCCTACGCTAAAATGAGGAAGTGGATTAGTCAATCAATGCAATTAATGCTGACTTGACATTCCTCACCTTTCGCCCAATAAAGCTACTGCTGGAACCACTGAAATTATTGTTAAGGTCACTGAAGGCCTTATAATCGATTGGAAGTTTCTCTATGAAAACCCCCAAATTGATTTAACGGAAATGATGGACTCTGTAGCAGAGGCTGGGCTTCAGAAATTTCTTACCAAACACTCGTACATGTTTCCTGAAGAATTAGAATTTTTCTGGAGAAATGCTAGTCTGTCTGACGATGAGACTTCCATCACCTGTTTTTTTCCTACCCCCAAGACGGAATCAAGGACGTTCACTCTCTCTGCGGCCTCTATTGCCCAGAATTTCTCTCTACCTAACGACGGAGCGACTTTAGACACTATCACTGAGGAACAAATTCAAGAAGTCTGGACTCAGATTAGCGCCTACGATGGTGTTCCATACAAACCGTACTTTGAGAAGAAAGATATAGTGAACAGGTATCGAGTCTTAGCTGATTTCTGCAGAAAAACATTGAATGCAGAGTAGGAACCTTTGAAAAAATCAGCCCAACCCAGTTCCAAATGATGACTGCTATCTTGCTCAAGATAAAAATCAACTGGAGCGCCTATATATTCAGCCGATTCAGAGACAGTCTACGCACTTCAAACAGACCTTATGGCCTAGTTTTAAGTGATCTAATTTTCGGAGCAAAGTGCACCTCTTCAGCAGGAGTCACCGTGGCCAAGCATAAGTTCTATGGACCAAGAATCATCAACAATCTCTTCAATCCACCCAAAGTTGGAGGTGCTGCTAGACCTCTCTCTAAGCGTCAAGTTGTACGTGCAGCATCAAATGAGGAGGCTGAGCGCCCAGATCAGGAGAAGGCCAAACGTAATGTGAAGCGTCCCACTGTCACAAAGAAACGGGCTCCTCGAAAGCCCAAGGCTCACCCTATCAAAAGTGATGAAGAAGACGAGGACTCTATACCCCTCATTAGTCGGAAGGATCTGGAAAAGGTCCTAAAAAATATCGACTTTGGAGAACCAGCCGTTCAACAGACTCAAGCGTCCCCAGCCGAAGGGATAAATGTGAAGCGTATCTTCAAGAGACGCAAGCGTCCAACTACTGCCATTTCTTCTAAGGCTACACACACTCCAAGCGACCAAGCCATAGCTGCTATTCCAATATCATCCTTTGAACCACCAGTTGATGTCCATCTGGATGTTGATATGGCCAACATTGTGGCCATCGCCCATGAAGCTGCCATCGACTCTACAAATTTCGAGCCTGATGAACCTGAAATCCCAGGGGTTCAACCATTGCTTGCATTACCAAGTACAACAGAGGCACGCTCAGAAGGTCAGAGCGATGCTAACGACGTTGTGATTCATTGACATTTCTTCAAGTTGGATCCCCTAAAGACCATCGATCACTCCGTCAATTATTTCCCTCCAGCGCCCGCAGAACCTTTCCTACCTACAGGATATAATGAAGAAAGTCTTATCAATGCTGAGAATGATATCGCCAAGCTCATAAAATTTGATCTAGCTGTACGCAACACTCTATCTAACCCAGCATTGACCCCAGCTGATAAAGCTTCTTCTCTGGACTGTGGGACACGCAAACCCCCTGGCCTCGCTCTCCGAGACTACAACATCAGAGTCTATGAGCATCAGGATAAGCTTGTGAACCCAACGGAAAAGCTACTAAACAGAGAAGGCTATTCTCACTCCCCAACACTGGTAAATAGCATGGAAAACAAGCGCTCAGCTAATCCTCTCCTCTTGTGGAAGAATAAAGAAGTACATGCCGGTGAGCGTCCAGCTTCACTGACCGAGATGATTCAACTAGAAGCCGATGCCTATTTTGACTGCGTCTGGAACGCTAACTACCAACCCGACAGGTATCGTTTTGAGTCCATCTGTGATATTCATCACCAAGGATTTCGTGCTATACTTAATGCAGGAACTGAGTACTGCATGACTGAGGTAAAATGGGCTGAAGCTTACATGGGTGACACGTATAAATTTGAAGAATTGGTTAGCGCTCCCCATCTGTTCAGAATAGGGATTCATGATAAAAGGACCAAATTTGCACGATACATGCTAAAGCAGCGCCAACATAGACTTGGACCAGTTCTGAAGCTGCCTCTGATCCGCCACCAACCTGAACACTGTTTAAGACAAGCGTTGCACAAACTGGCTAACTCTTCTCTACGCTTTGCTGATCAAGCGTCCACCAGCGGTTCTTCTCCCCCATCCTGTCTGAACTTAAACCCTAGCCACTGTGAAGACAACTTTTCTCTCATGATGACAATTATGCCTCCAGTCTCCCTATTCGACAAAATCTTCACAGAAAATTTGCGACAGTGGAATGACTCTCGGATCAATCCTTTCAGAGGATATCCACTTCTTCCGTCTATCCGACAAGAAGTCTTAAGTCACTATGATTTTGTTTTGTCGCTGCTGGAAAGAACTCAAGCGCTTGCTTCAGCCATCTACCCATACTTGGAAGAGTATTACAGGCTCTACGTTCCTGACTCTCGGAAACTGAAGACTCTCCCAACAGATCGGCTAATTGGCTTCTCACAACACTATTGCCCAGATGCCTTATTCTCCATCTGCCAAGCTCCCTCCAAAATCTTTCCCACTCATGTGCTGGATATCCTCGGGCCAATGTATATCAGGGCCCTGGATAGTCCTATCAGAACGTTCATTCAAGGTACTTATCTCCCCACTCTACATTTGAATGAACTTCTACAGACTGCTACATATCCATATGCAGATGAGCCGTTTGCCAGCTTGGACTTTCGGTTTACGAACTTTAGCCGTATAGAGTCAGAATCTACTGCAGCACCAGCTGACACGTTAACTGCTCCTGAGCGCTTATTAGAATTACCTCAAGCGCCTAATCCCCCCAGTCCAACTGAATCCGACTCTACTGCATCCACCGAGTCCAACAGTGCCCCCGAGCTTCGAGGAACGGTATTTGATCCTAATTATCAAGTACCTATTGAGTCTCTCAAACACACTTCCCATTTTAAGCCTCGCGTTAGCACTGAGGTTCCCGACGCTCAAGCGTCCATGACTGAATGCCTCACTCAACTACAACAACTATCTACAGCTACTCAGGCAAGTCATGTGGCTTTAACAAATGATCTAAACCACCGTTTCACGGCTCTTGAGACATCTCTTACAGACGCTAATCATGCTCAACTACTGGTCATGAAAGAACACTTCGACCAGCGTCTGACCACCCTTGAGGCCTCTGTTGCTCAGATTGCTACTCAAGTCAGTCTTCTTACTCAGCATTTCATACAGACTGATGATGGCAATAAGGGGGAAAAGAAGGGAGAAAAGAGGAAATCTTCAACATCTAAAGATCAAGATCCTCCTCCACCATCCAAACGTCAACATATTGATACTTCCCTCACACTAAGTACAGAACCAAGGTATCCCTATCCTTCTTGGGTAACTACCTCCGTGGGAGCGTCCAATAAAAAGGAAACCCCAAGAGTGCTCTATCCAAATCTTCCATTACCTTCAAGAGCACTACTTGAACAATTTGATATTCCTCTTCTCAGAGCGTCAATTCCAGAACCATCTGATCCAGCAGTCTTAGCCTTAGAGCGAAAAATGTCTGACTTTGACCAAACCTTTAGAATTTGCTTACGATACATAGGCATCAGTCCAGAGGAATGGGATAAGCAGCTCATTACCTTCAAGGCACGACAAGTAAAAGAAAACAAACATATAATCCATAAAGATCATGCAGCGATGATGACGCTAGAAGATCAGATAACTGAAGCAATCCGTGCTGAAATGACTAAGAGATACAAGATCAAATCACGATCTTGATTTTGTTTTTTTTTATGATTCTTTCATTTCAGTTGTAAAATGCTTGTACTATGAAAGATATATATAAAATGCATTTTACAGCTGAAACATCTCGTTGAAGCTTAAACTAACTTACTAACCTACGCTAACTCATACTTTAGGTATCTAACGCTTGAACTAAATAGGTATTGCCATCATCAAAAAGAGGGAAATTGTTAGGAATTTCATGTTAGATGTTTTGATGATGACAAATAGGACTCCATGTTAGACCCCAAGAAATGTAAAGTATAAAAGCTTTCGTAGAACAAATGTGTAAGCACCTGAAAGCTTATGGTTTTATACTAGGCTTGTATTTTTATCTTTATAGAGTTTAGACTAAGAATATGATACTAAATCACTAGAAGAATTCTGTGTGAGTCTACCAAGTGATGAAGTTGAAGATCAAGCGTCTGAAGAAACAGTAAAGATAAAGATTAGTCTCAAGCGTCCGTCAAACGCTAAAAGACTATCCCGGGTTACGAACTCAGTGCTCAAAGATTTGTTATGGAGCTTAGACCAAGTACTTAACACTAAGTCAATGATAGAATTCTGAGTGAGTCTATCAAAGATAAAGTGAAAGGACAAGCGTCTAAAGAATCGGGCAAAGATTGTGACCTCTCTCAAGCGTCTGATTAACAAAGAAGACTACTTTCAAAAAGCCTAAAACTCCAAAGGCTCAAGCGCCTAGTTCTCCAAGCGTAACCTGAAGATTCAAACCCAAGTTATCAAAGATGCATGAATCAACGGAAATTATTCCCAAACGGAAATAAAACAAGATGCATCAAAAGTCGGATAAGTGCTATTAAAATATAAGCACTACAACTTATGGGCAAGCCATATCTTTGACCGAGACTGTCAGATTTATGAAACCAAGACCATGCCTAACCAATTAAATATACCCAAAGTTAGGATTGTCAGAACTCATGGAATGTTTAGGGAAACGAGACTTCAACCGTGTCCAACGGACAAAGTCTCATAACAATCTATAAATAACCTTTTCAGCAAAAGGGACAAGAGAGATATAGAAAAACATCTGGACGTAAAAATAAGAAAAAGGGTCCAAAACGTTGCTGAATTGGTTTTTAAAAGATCTTATACACTCCAGAGCCGAAACCCTCTAAGCTCTCTCAAATACATTCCCAGACAGTCACTCATATCTCAAACCTCTTTTTAAGAAGAACCTACACTACCATTGAGATATCTCCAAGTTGTTTGAACTTTCCAAAAACAAACAAACCCGTGACCAAAACCATCAACACCTTTCGTCTGAGTGAGAAAGCTTGTTGACTTACAAGCAATACTTTTGTGTAAAAGAAGCTTGTTGAAGTTGATCTCTATTGGAGCTGAAATCTGTGTGACCATGGAGTTCCGAGATCAAGTGTAACTTGCACCATTTCTGAGTGAAAGAAGCAAGGGGATAGAAGATCTTTAGTGGAGCTGAAATCTGTGTGACCAAGGAGTTCCGAGATCATATCCAATCTCCCTCTATCTTGTAGAAGTCTCTGTGTGACTCTTCGATAATCATCATAGTGGAAAACCTCCCTGATAAAAGGAGAAGAAGGATGTAGCTGGGATTACATCACCCAGTGAACCTTACAAATATCTTGTGTCATTTACCGCTTTAAGCATTTATTGTTTTACTGCTTTACTATTCATATTGCATACATTCTGATAAAGTTTTAAAACAACTAAGCGACTACTTTTGATTAACAAACCGAACGCTAAGCTATAAAATACTTCCGCTGTGCTAACCCTGATTTAGTGACTAAACTCTGCCCTACTTTGGTAAGCGTTGAAATCACCAAGTTTAAGTTAACTTTTCCAAGCGCCTGAAACTAGCGCTTAAGTCATTATCTCTCAAGCGCCGCACCCAGCGCTCAAAGCTTTCCGAGCGTTCAAATACTTCAAAGTGATACGAATCTTTAGAAGTCGAAAAAGACTTCAGGGTCTATTCAACCCCCCCCCCCCCCTTCTTCTAGACCCTTTCGTATACCACTTGGGACCAACATACTGCAACTTTTAATAGTTTAGGGGGCAAAGTGCACATCACCTAATAGTTGGTGTGGGGTATCTGCTATTTCCTCCCAACTTAAATATGGACATCTATTGGGGGAAATTCTAGATCGGTGTCAGCTGGACCTAACCCAAACTATTCACAATATAAATAAATTGCATCTGTCATATGATTATTTTAAACACCAAAGAGGGATGAAGCAAGTGTACACTACAACAAAAAAGTAATATTAATAACAAAATTTGAAGTGACAATGTTAAATTTGTCACTATATACACATAATGAGTGACAATAATTTTTGCTTTGTCACTATAAGAATTTTTAGTGACAAGAGTTTTTTTAAAGTTGTCACTATTGACTATTAGTGACACATGCATAGTGACAACACAAATAGAGTGACAACTATAATTGTTGTTACTAAATTTTCACTAAAGGTGTGTCACTAATTGTCAATAGTGACAATAACTTCCTTGTCATTAATCACCAAGAGTGACAACTTCTATGCAAATCTTGTCACTATTAAACATGTAAAGCTTATTTTTGTGACAAAATAAAATTTCTTGTCACAAAAAACTTATAATTAGCGACAACTTCGAAATTGTCACTTGACATTTTGCCACTAATATTATAATTTTTTTGAAGTGGTATTACAATTGTGATGAAGTGTAAGCTTGTGATTGTGAAACATTGAAGAACACGTCTCCAATACTACTAGATAATTTGAGAAACTCGAAGATAGAAAAACAAAATACTCAAAATTTTTATGATTGTAGAATAATTATTAAACTACAATATCTGAAAATATGTAAAGAAACTAAGGTTCAATTCTAAGTCAACTAGGAAGCCCTCCTCTAGACTTAAAAGGACTCAACTTAAGCCTAAAATTTAACTAAATCAGAAAAAAAAATAGCTCAAAAATATTTCACCAAACGAGATAATACGCGGTAAAATATTGGGCACTGTTGAAGCCCATACAGCGATTGGGCCAACAAGCTTCAACTTGGTGCCTAAAGACAAATCTGATTCCAAATATGCTAAGTTGGGGCTGAATAATAAATCTGCATTAATAGGCCTAAATATTAATCCTCTTGTAATAGGCTCTGGGGTTGACTCAAAGTTGACCACAGGTAAGGGACTAGTTTGCAGTATCTAAGTAAAGGTTTTCTTTATAAATAGTGCTTGTAGTTGTTAGGTTAAATACATATAAAATAATCCGCCTCTCTCCTTAGTTATTTGTTTTCTCTGTAAAAGCAGGTTTCTTCATCTGCTTCTTCTATTCTTTAATAAAGTAATTCATTAAGTTAATCATTCTTGTTCTTATGTTTTGTTCATGAGTTTACATTTTCTACACTTTTTATCATGGCATCAAGAGCCACATCATCTTGATCTTTTTTCACTCGATATTACGATTCTGGGTTTGCTTTTCAGTTACTCGCTGAAAACGTTTCGAGCTTGGTGCTTTTGTTGTTGCTAGGCCCCTTTCTTACCGTTTCTTACACAAGAGTTGTTCATCTCCGCCAATCTGTTCTTACAGATGGATCTGTCCCTTCAGATTCGAAATGACGCAGCCGATTCTTCCAATTTTTTGGTGATTTTTTTTTCAAAAATCATTGGTAATCTGTGTCGTTTCTATTTTTCTGTCGGTGTTTTCTCTTCTTTTTTATGTGGTTTATTTAATACCTTGCTTACCAGCTTTTGTGTGCTTTTCAGGTCGTGGATTTACGAATTTGATACTCTATTTACTGGATCCTCGTGGATTTGGTTCTTTTCTTGATCTATTATTTGTCGTTGTGGACGTATCTGTCCCCTTCTTAACGGATCTGTTTGTTTCGCTTCCGCATCATAACTCTAAATTTTTTCTTTTTTTTTTATTACAAAAAATACAACGGTAAATTGGCTTTTCCCTTCTCTTTTGGGGTCGATCTGTGGTTATCGACTATATCCTTGTTGTTTACTGTTTATCTGTCTTCTGATTTGTCTGTCGATCTATGGTTATCGACTATATTTGTGTTGGTTGTTTTCTTGTTTATCTTCTGTGATCTTAGTTGTGTTATCATCATTATGACAGACCCAGAGAAAACTGGAACCATATCATCTACCACTCTTACCACTGTGTCTAATCTGGACTTTAGTGACCCATTGCACTTGCATCCTTCTGATTCCACAAGTTTGAATGTGATACCCTATGTGCTAACTGGTTGTGATAACTATGCTATTTGGAGTAGGGCTATTTCAATTGCATTAATTGGAAAAAAACAAATTGGGTTTTGTGTTAGGCACTGTACCATATCCCACTGATCCAATCTTAAGGAGTCAATGGGACAGGTGCAATGCCGTCGTGCTATCCTGGATACTTAACTCTGTTAGTAAAGATTTATATGTTGGCCTTGTCTTTGCTCATAATGCATCTGATGTGTGGTCACAGTTAAATTGCACCTATAACAAGGTTGATGCTTCAGGGATTTTTTCCTTACATCAAGAAATTTCTCAAATTCGTCAAGGTTCAGATACTATTGTTGTGTATTATTCCAAACTTAAAATGCTATGAGATGAATACTCCGCACTTATTGCCTTGCCTCCGTGTACTTGTGGGCCCTCTGATAAATCTGTGAAACATGACCAGAATTTAAAACTCATGCAGTTCCTTATGGGTTTAAATGAAAAATATATGGATGTCAGAAGTAATATTATGCTTCGTGTTCCCCTACCTGATGTTATGAGTGCTTTTAATATCATTTCTCAAGAAGAATCTCATCGCACTATCTCTACACACACGAGCACAATAAAATATGCTTTTGCTTTCTCTAGCCAAGCTACTGAAAAATCCAATAATAAAAAACAAGGCAAACCTGTTTGTGAACATTGTGGTATAATTGGTCATAGTGTGGAACGTTGTTATCGAATTGTTGGCTTTCCCGAAAACTATAAAGGAAAAAAGAAACCTGGACAAAATCAGATTTTTAATAAAAAATCTAACTCTGTTGTTTCTGAAAAATCTGATTATGTACAGGCTGAGCCTTCAACTTTGGGTTTTACACTTGAACAACACAATCAGCTTTTCAAATTTCTAAGTGGGCATAAGGAGTCGGGTGATACCAAAGCCTCTATGGCAGGTATATCATCTAACTCCTCCTCGTTATCCCCACACCCCAAAGGTTGGATTATTGATTCCGGGATTACCGACCACATGGTCTCGTCCCCAAATTTTTTATCTGATATTTGCTCTGTTGGCCAGAAAAATATCTCTATTAACCTCCCTAATGGTAACCGTGCTAATGTTACCCATGTTGGGAAGCTAAATATCTCTGTTGTTGTTGAAATTGGATGCTATTTTGTTGATTAAATTGTGGATTATTGCTTAAAGAATTGAGGAATCGGTTAAATCCGTGGATTGTTGCTAGATTGTGGGTTGCTCTCTGATTTTGGTGTGTTGTTGGGCGTTGACGATTGTTGTATTAGGTTGGTTGCATTTGGGTTGATTTGAGTAGTTGAGAAGTTGATCATTATTGTTGCAAATGACGAGAACTACCAACAGACCGTCCAAGGGTAAGAAAAAAGTGGGTGAGGGTTCCTCTAATGAGCCCGAGACTCCCGATAATAACCGTTTGAAAACTCCCAAGTCCAAATTATGTGTCAGAGTTTGAGCACCCCCCGCACCCTTATTAAGGAGCACTATTTAACCACCCGGGGACAGCTCTCTGTGCACGAATTGATACAGTTTCATCGCTTACAATTTTTCTGTCAAAAGCCCGAGGCCATTCGTCTTCCTTGGGTCTTGGAATTCTTCAGCTCCGGGGTTTATGATGAGATTGAGACACGAGGATGGCTGGGGACTACCCTTTTGGTCCGGGGCAAACATGTCAATTATGAGTTGAGACAGATTAGGGAGAGCATAGGCACCCCGACCCCTCAGACATGCGAGTTCACCACTCTTTACAATGCAGGGCGCCTCCGAGTTAGCCTGTCGGATATTTTGCGGGTTATTGGTCGAGAGGGGTGGGAATGGGTACCCGGAGAAGCTCATGTCCCCCGTAGGGCTCTATTACCCGAGGCTGCTTTCTGGCTCGACTTCATCCGATTCAATTTAATACCGAGTACCAATCGATCAGAGGCAAACAAGGAACGGGCCACCCTCATCTACGCTATTATGTCCAAGAAAGCTGTGGACTTTGCCCGGGTAATCCACAAGTCTTTGACGGACCACTTTAGGAAGTTGAAGAATGAGTTAGGGCCGTTGATTAACAAAGAATTGGCTAAGCAAAAGGGAGAAGGTCCCACTCGGAAGATTCCCATCATTCTCCCGTCACTGATCACAGCTTTATGCAAGGCGGCTAAGGTTCCCACATTTCCTATGGAGCGTACTGAGCTTCCTGGTTCTTATCTCACCGTGGTAGATGACGACTCCCAGGCTCCTCCACCACCAGCTACTTCCAAGAGGCCTCGCCCGTCTTCATCCCGGTCTACTAGCTCCCCACAGTTTCCACCTATGGATGCCGCCGCCATTAGACAATTAAAGGATGAATTGAGGGATGAGTTGCGAGATGAGATGAGGGTGGTCATGTCCGACACTTGTGCTTATTTCCGTCAGCTTTTTGTAGAGCATGATGCGTTTGTCGGTTGGGGGCCGTTTGATTATTCTGCTCCTCCACCTTACCCGCACCCCCCGCCTCAGCAGCCCGCAGATATGCACGAGTCAGGTGCTCTCGTTCCTGAAGGAGGTGATGATGAGGCTCATAATGATGAGGGTAGCCCGTTGATTGATTTGGATGATCTCGGCGGAGCGGATGAGGATTACATTGACCGTTTTGGCACCACCGATTAGGCTTATCTTGTTTTATTTGCATGCATGTTTCTTTTTGTTTTTGGATATCTTTTGTTGGGTTGTTGGATATTTTATGTTTTATGCTTGGATGCTTGATGTTTTCTTTCCATGCATGTTTCTCATTTTTTGTTTGTCTCGTTTTGTTTTATTCTATTCTATCCAATGTTTGATGCTCTGTATGGCTAGCATTTGTTTACCTATGTAGTGATCGACACAGTGATTGCCATCCGTGGACTTGATTGCCTTAAGTGGACTCGGGTTTGCTTTTCAGCTTCCCCATGGTGACGTGTACTTTGCCCTTCTTTTTTCAAACATTGAGGACAATGTTCATGATAAGTGTGGGGGGGTATATGGTATACTAGATCCATTATAGTCATGTTGATTCATGTTTTACATATTTCGGTCCAAGTTTGGGGGGTGCTGTACCTCTACATGTGAAATGTGTGCAATTTTAATTTTTTTTTTTTTTGGATAGAATTTCAACCCTTCACTTGAGGCATTGAGTATGGTTAATTTGAATACATGGTATGTTTTCTCTATCAATTTGGTTTTTAATGGCTATACACATCGTTCCTTGCTTATGGGATCCTAACTAGACTAGATTAACCTTAAGATGATTCACATATGCACCTAAATCGAAGGTAGAGGAGTTGAGTGGGCAATCATTTTGAAACACTTAAAGGCTTGATCCCGGAAATATCAACTTAGAATTTTCACATGTGTTATGAGTTGAGAACGTTAACTTCGTGTGTTTAATAATAATAAAAAGAGGTTGAACATTGGTATGACTGAAAAAGTCAGGTTTAATAGATACTGGGGGCGAAGAGCACCATGCCTAGAATACTGTACTATTTTGCTAATTTGAGCTAAGCTCAAGCCAATGCAAGTGTTAAGTGAATAAGGACCTAGTTTGATTTTGTGGCCTTTGACACTCGAGCGATTAAGCCCTTAGGAGTGTCTCCACATTTGATACCCTAAAGCCATCTGGTTTAGGAGTTATTGGCCTAAAACTCGTTACACGGGTGTCATAGAAAGCCTAAGAGGATCAAACATTGCACATGGTCTAGCCTCTAATGTTTCGAGTTGAAAGTGCATAAGATAAATCCGAAAGTGGAATGAAGTGATGAATTTTTAAGTGGCTATGAAGTTGTATTCAATTCTCGTACCATGTGAATAATCAAAAGTTGATAAATATGGGGTTAATGTTTGAAAAGTGGTAAGAATGCCACTTGACTATAATACTTGAGATTTATTACACTACACCCTTAGGATGATCTTTTCAATGTTAAGGCGTAACATGAGCAAATGTGTGATGTGTATATATTTGTAATATGAGCTTAAACAGATGAATTCATACCATTGTGTGCTATTAATCATTGTAATTTACGTTGAGTGATCGGGGTTGAAAATCTTTCGATTTTGTGGGTATATCGTTTGCAAACCCTCACGAGACTATAACTCGTCCTTTGAGGTAACTAAAAGGTTCAAAGGCTTGTTGCATTCGCTAAATGCAACCGTTTACTCCACGAAAGTGAGTTAGGTAGTTTTCTTTTTGTTTCTCTCTTTGATTGATGATGTTTCCTTATCTTAAAACTCTTATTGCTCGAGGACGATCAATTGATAAGTGTGGGGGTGTTGATAAGAGGCATTTTTACGTGTTTTTAAGCCCCTTTGCGTTTATGTCTTAGGTTCATTTATCGCTTGATTCTTGCCACATGTGCGTTTAATTGGTGCATTAAGTGATTTCAGGTCTTAAATGGATACAATCAAAGAACGGGATGAAAAATGACGTATAAAACAAGTTTAGGCCAAATTGCTACGCACCCCTACGCCTAGGCGCCATCTTGCCCACGCCCGGGCGCCGTATCTACACCACTTTCCACGTTCGAGCGCTATTTCCGTATGTTTAGAGGCCGAATTGGATGAAGTTCCCTTCTACAATGTTGTAGAACTATGTGTTAGCTTCAAATGAGGACTTGAATCATCCAAATCGGAGTTTCGTGGAGAAAGTTATGAATGAAATACGATTGCTGCGCAGGATACATTGCATTTAATTTCAGCATTCTGAATCCCGCGCCCAAGCGCCGTAATGCCACGCCTAGGCGTGTCCACACCCGAATTGAGATTCTTTTCAGCCAAAAGATCATCATTTGATGGGGGAATGGAACATTTAAAGCCAAGAGGTCATCACATGTATGAGAGGGATGTCATAAGTATGTTTCTTAATAGATCTACTTTAGGGAATTTTATACTACTCACTTTAAGAGTAGTGGAGGACACACTAGGGGGGACACACATGAGGAGCTGATTTGTGGTGGTCTTCTTAAGGATTTTTGAGCACAATTGACGGAGACATCTGGGAGGAGGGGAGAGAGAAAGGCATTTTGGCCATCACTTTTCACTCATCATCATTGATCACCATTCTTGATCACTTTTGGAGGGGAACAAAGAGAGAGGAGTTAAGGATTGAAGTTGAAGAGCAAAGATCCATCATCAATCAATTGAGGGAGTTTTAATTATTTGCATTTACATGTTTATTTCCATGAGTATGTATATGTTTGTATTAGATTTTCTTAAGGCTTTGATGAGAGGCTAATATTGTAGAACTAAGGCCATGTGAAGGCCAAATTTATGAATCAATATATGTGAAGTTGCTCTTTGTATTAATTCTCCTATTGCTTTGTGTGTTAATTCTATGCTTTTATTCCAATCATGTGTTTGATCACCATATGCTTGCTATCTTGCCTAATCTAGTTGTTCGAGAGAAAATAGATTAGGGTGCAAGAGAATTAACACATCATCCGAAACAAATGAGGGATTGCCCTAGAAATAGGTAAAGATTCCCGGGTGTTGTTAGCCGGATTCGTTCGGGGAAGCTCTAGAACGTTAATGCGTGATTTTTGATTAGATTCTCGGATAGACATATTTAGAGAACCGTCAATTAATCATAGGATTATTATGTGCCGAGACATCGGGTAATAGTTAATTTAGGAGTTTCCACCAAAGCAATAGGAGTCTAATAATTCGAAGAGTAGCTCATATATATTGACGAGTAGATTCGGTTGTAGCATGTGCCTTAGTCATTGTATCATACGTGAGATTAAATCTATAGTACGTTTCTCTTTGGTTCTTCGTTTGTTTAATCTTTTTCTTGCACTTTACTTTAATTGTCTTATCTTTTATCGAAAATCATTAACTAGAATTCAAGTCCTTGTGGTTCGACAACCCGGACTTTTTGTCCACTTATTACTACACACGTCTAGTGCACTTGCTATTATAGCACGTTAGCTTTTAGCGTGTCAAGTTTTTGTTGTTGATAAGAGGCATTTTTACGTGTTTTTAAGCCCATGGGACTTATGCTATGGATTCATTTATTGACTAAATCATGCCACATTTGCGTTTAATCGTGGTGTTAAGTGATTACAGGTGATAAATGAGAACATACGAAGAAACGAGGCGAAAAACGACGTAATTAAACAAGTTCAGGCCAATTTGCTTCTGTCGTCCACACCCAAGCGCCCCTCCAACCACGCCCAGGCGCCGGACAAGATGCAAATAACATCAACATTCTGCTTTCCGCGCCTAGGCACCGTTCTGTCCACGCCTGGGCGCCGTATCTGCATTTGTTTCCACGGTTAAGCGCTATTTTCTTATGTTTAGAGACCGAATTGGATGAAGTTTCCTTCTACAAAGTTGTAGAACTATGTGTTAGCTTCAAATGAGGACTTGAATCATCCAAATCGGAGTTTTGTGGAGAGAGTTATGAAGGAAATACAATTACTGCGCCAGACAGAGGCAAATACTCCCAACATTCTGCTGACGGCGCCCGAGCGCCATAATTCCTGCGCCTAGGCGTGGCCACATCCGAGATTTGATTCCTTTCAGCCAAAAGTTCAATATTTTATGGTGGAATGGAATATTTAAAGACAAGATGTCAGCCCATGTGTTGAGAACATGCTTGATGGGAAGAGGAATTGTTTATTGCATGCTTGATGGGGTTGGGAGTTTAAAAAGGGGTAAAGAAGGCCAAGAGAAACACACCCCATTGGGGGGGGCACCCCTCACAACACACACTTGACAGGGGGGGGGGGGGCGAAAATCTGCTTCATTGATCATCATTCTTCATCATTCTTAGAAGGCAAGAGGAGGAGAAGAGCTAAGGATTGAAGCTCCACTTGAGGATCCATCACCATTCAACCTTTGAGGGAGTTGTTCATTGTTTATTGCATTTTGTGTTTACACTTATGTATATGAACATGTTGAATTCTTCTATGTTGATGGTTATGAGCTAAACTTGTAGAACTTAGGCCATGTGAAGGCCAATTTATGAATCAATATATGTGAAGTGAATTTCGTATTAATTCTCATAATGTTTTGTGTGTTGATTTTGAGCTTTTATCACAATCATGTGCTTGATCACCATATGCTTGCTATCTTGCCTAGTCTAGTCGTTCGAGAGAAGATAGATTAGGGTTCAATGGAATCAACTCATCATCCGAAACTAATGAGGAATTGCCCTAGACATAGGTAAAGATTTCCGGGTGCGGTTAGCCGGATTTATCCGGGGGAAACTCTAGAAAACGTTAATGCGTGGCTATTGATTAGATTCTCGGATAGACATATTTAGAGAACCACCAATTAATCATAGGATTATTATGTGCCGAGACATCGGGTAATAATTATCTAAGGAATTTCCACCAAAGCAATAGGAGTCTAATAATTCGAAGAGTAGCTCATCTATATTGACGAGTAGATTCGGTTGTAGCATGTGCCTTAGTCATTTTATCATACGTGAAGATTTAATCTATAGTTCGTTTCTCTTTGGTTCTTCACTTGCTTACTCGTTTTATTGCAATTTACTTTTGTCCATTTTCATTAATCATAAATTAAAATACCAAGTCTCCGTGGTTCGACAACCCGGACTTTTAGTCCACTTATTACTACACACGACTAGTGCCAGTTTTAAGAACTTTTAAAACCACATCCGATGGATGACCTAAACGCTTGACAACGCTAATGGCTCAATAGAAACAACTCCATGTGACATTTGTCACAAGGCTAAACATACTAGAGAGCCCTTTCCCTTGAGTCAACACAAAACCAAAGAACATTTTGAACATCTCCATCTTGATTTATGGGGACCATATAAGGTTTATAGTCATGATGGGTTCCGCTATTTCCTTACCATTGTAGATGATTTTTCGAGAGCTACTTCGGTGTACCTATTAGTGTTTAAATCTGACACTGTGTCTGCTATTAAGGAGTTTTTTAATATGGTTAAAAATCAGTTTTCAAAGAACATCAAAACTATTAGGTCAGATAATGGTACTGAGTTTACTAATAATGACCTTAAATTGTTTTTACTAGAATTCGGCGTTAAACATCAATTATCTTGTGTTGACACACCTCAACAAAATGGAATTGTTGAACTGAAACATCGTCATTTGTTGAATGTTGCTCGTTCTCTTTTATTTCAAAGTAATTGTCCTATTGAGTATTGGTCTGAATGTGTATTAACTGCCACATTTCTTATCAATCGTACTCCTAACTCTATTCTCCATAGCAAAACCCCTTTTGAAGTCCTTTTTGGCTTCAAACCTGTTTAACACCTTACGAGCTTTGGATGTCTTTGTTATGCTTCACTTTTTAATAATAAAAGAAGTTTGAATTCATGCTTGTAAGTTGTTTTTTTGGGTTATTGTGAAAATCGAAAGGCATACAAATACTTGATCTGAGGATAATGCTATTGTTGTTTCTCGTGATGTTCAGTTTTATGAAACTATTTTTCCTTTTCACACTAACAATACCATTTCTCAGGAATTCAAGCCTTCTTTGACAGCACGGTTGATGTGGACATCCCTGATCTTCAGGTAAGTGGTCGATGAGGACAACGCCGTGTGTCCGAGGGTATCATCGACATTAGCACTGATAGGAGTGTCTCACACTAGTGCCGAAAATGTTAATGTACCTGACGACTGTTATAACCAATAACATGGGCAAAAGAGCTGAGACCCACATCCCCTACCCTTCCTCATGTCTCTGTCCCTACAATAGATGCAAATTATAAATGAATCTATTTTATTTGATGATATGACTGAAAAAGAGGCTACTATCCAAGTACATAAATCAGGTCGTTACGAAATTGCCTTCTCGTCTAATGATTATGATGTGATGTCCATGTCTAATTTTGTTTGCCTCTATCCTTTGTCGCAGTCTATGTGCTATAATAGTATTAATTCTTGGCATCTTTGTTTTCTTTCCAATCTTGATAAAATAAAAGAACCTTCTCACTTTCTTGAGGCCATCCAAGATAAATATTGGAAAATTGCAATGGATCTTGAGATGGATGCGCTAATAAAAAATGACACTTGGATTCTCACTAATCTTCCTAAAGGCAGAAAACCCATAGGGTGTAAATGGGTATATAAAGTGAAATATAAATCTAATGGCGATATCGAGAGTTTTAAAGCTCGCCTCGTCGCCAAAGGATACAGCCAAAGGGAGGGAATAGACTATATTGAAACTTTTTCACCGGTTGTGAAAATGGTTACAATTCGGTCTCTTCTTTCCATGGCTGTCCAAAAAGATTGGCCTATTTTTCACTTAGATGTTAATAATCTTTTTAAATGGAGACCTCAATGAGGAAGTTATATGTCTTTGCCCAAAGGATATTTTTCTAATGATGACACTAGAGTTTGTAAGTTGAAAAATTGTATGGGCTAAAACAAGCCCTCGTCGATGGAGGAAGAGAAGTTTACTAAAGTTTAGAGGAAAATGGTTTTAAACAAAGTATTCATGATTACTCCTTGTTTTAAAAATGTGGGTTCTGTTTTTATAGCATTATTAATATATGTTGATGACATTATTGTAACTGGAAAATTCTGTTCTGAATATAATAATGTTTAAAACTTATTTAGATTCGCGGTTTTCAGATAAGGACCTTGGAGATTTGAAATATTTTTTAGGATTGAGTTTGCTCGTTCGTCTAAAGGTTTATTTGAACCAACGTAAATAGTGTTAGAATTACTTACAGATTTTGGGTCTTAGGTGAAAACCTTCCTTTGTTCCTATGGAACAAAACCTGAAATTGGATCTAGATGCTAAAGAAGATGATAAATTTCTGGTGATGCACTAGTTATCAAAAATTAATCGGTAAACTTATCTATCTTACTAATACCCGTCCTGATATATCCTTTTCTGTGCATGTTTTGAGCCAATTCATGCATAAGCCTAAAGAATCTCATATGAAATCTGCTTTACATGTGTTAAGATATTTAAAATCTTCTCTTGGTAGAGGTTTATTTTTCCCGAAAGATACTGCCTTAAAATTCAAAGCTTTTTGCGACTCTGATTGGGTTGCTTGCCCTATGTCGCTTAAATCCGTTACTGGATTTTGTATTTTTTTAGGAGATTCCCTAATTTCTTGGAAAAGTAAAAAGCAAAAAACGTTATTTAAATCTTCTGCCGAAGCAGAATATAGATCTATGTCTCTTACGTGTAGCGAAATTGTTTGGATATTGGGTATATTTAAGGATTTAGGCCTATCGAATTTAACTCCAATTGATCTATTTTGTGACAATCAAGCGGCTATCCACATATCATCTAATCCTATATTTCACGAACGCACAAAGCACATCGAGATAGACTGTCATGTAGTAAGGGATTATGTGAAAGACAAAATTATTTCTACTAATTTTGTTCGTACAGGTGATCAGTTGGCGGATATTTTGACTAAAGTTTTGGGACGTGTGAAACATGTTGATCTTATCAAGCATCTGGGAATGAATGATATATTTGCACCAGCTGTCAGCTTGTGGGAAGGTGTTGAAGCCCATACAGCGATTGGGCCGACAAGCTTCAACTTGGTGCCTAAAGACAAATCTGATTCCAAATATGCTAAGTTGGGGCTGAATAATAAATCTGCATTAATAGGCCCAAATATTAATCCTCTCGTCTCTGGGGTTGACTCAAAGTTGACCACAAGTAAAGGGACTAGTTTGCAGTATCTAAGTAAAGGTTTTCTTTAAAAATAGTGCTTGTAGTTGTTAGGTTAAATACATATAAAATAATCCGCCTCTCTCCTTAGTTATTAGTTTTCTCTGTAAAAGCAGGTTTCTTCATCTGCTTCTTTTATTCTTTAATAAAGTAATTCATTAAGTTAATCATTCTTGTTCTTATGTTTTGGCTAGTGATAAAGCCAGAGCAGATTCCCTAATGCCAGAACAAATTCATGAAAAATCCCTATTTTACCCTTCTTGGTCAACCATCCAACTCCCTCAAATCTTGGCTCATCTTTCCATAAAGGTATAGAGGAGATTTTTTGGGAAACTGTGATACCATTTTCCAGATCATTTCACACGGTTCACCTCACATACTTGTTGGGGACCCACAAAATTTAAGATTCCATTTTAACACTTTGAACAAGTGAATCCAAACCACTTTGAACACCATGCAGCCAAATCATAAACACAACAGTAGCATAATTCACTTTAATTGTCATGAAGAGTCTTCTCAAAAGGATATTTTGCATACTAGCCTTTAAACATGCTTAAATCATTATAGGGATCAAATTTTAAAAATAATACTCTTCTTTCTCCTAAAATTTCTTAATATTATCCTTGTTTTGGATGGTTAAGAATCACCGATTCCAACTACTATTTTGTATTTTCCAGGTCATGAGGAAATTATGTTCTGGGTTATTAACAATATAATGTATTTAAATTAATTACTAAATTTTTTGAATGATTATTTATTGACAAAACCATCGAAAATGAGGGATGTTCAGGCTTGAACCGTTCAGAGAAATTTTGAAACTTAAAGTTTCATAATACATTAGCTCTTGCTAGTATCGGAACTTCCTGGTATGGGTTTATACTTATCCTCATATCATAATTATTGATTAGAGAGAAACTTACTAGAGAAAAATTATTGACGTTGCTGCTGTGGGAAGGGGGAAGAGTTTCAGCACAAGTCCAACTCCACGCTAATGAAAAGAGAGAGAATGACAATGAAGAGAGAAAATGGGGCTGAATTTTTTATTTCTTTTTGTTGTTTGAAAAGATCAAAGCAGGTAAAGTAAAAAAAAACTCTTCACCCCTACACCGGGTGATTCTATGGTAGACCCGGTGTAATGGAGCCGGTGCCCATTACACTACACATTTGTGTTGGGATAATAAAATTCACACATCCCAACACAAATGTATGGTGTAATGGGGCACTAGCTCCATTACACCCGGTCCAACATAGATTTATCCCCCTACACCAATAATAGTTTAGTTATTCATGATTACTTTTTGACTTTGTATTACCAAAAAAAAATGATTACCTTTTGGAATATCAAGACACGGGTTAGGAAGCTATAAAAATACAAAAAGTTGGCTAGTTGATCAAAGAAGAGTAAACTAGGAATTTTTCATGAATTTGCTCTTTCATTAGGAATCTGCTCTGCCTTTATCACTAGCCTTATGTTTTGTTCATGAGCTTACATTTTCTACACTTTTTATCACAAATGATGACTACAAAAAATTCTAGAAAAAGAAAAACACTGAAAAATGGATTAAAAAAAAAAGCTTTCAGACAAGGGTCGAAACAATGTAATTTAGTGATGAACGGCGGTCCCATTCGCACTATAAAACAAGATTTGGTTGCTTTTGAAAAGACAAGCTCGAGCATATATTGTTCATCCCGTGACTCATTTTGGATAAAAAGTAACATTATACATAAGTTGACAGCCAATACATAGAGTTGATATCATGTAATGAAGTAAAATATATATGTAAAATAATTAAAAATAAAGAAAAAAACTAATGCTTATTTATCCTAGTTGATTATTTTAAGATAGGCACCGAGTTGAGCCAACTCGATTAGACTTTCACTTTTTTTACGGGGTGAGCTCGATCACAAATATACCTGTTGGCATGCATGTCAAGTAAACAAACAATTAATAATAAATTAATTGTTTAATAAATAAATAATTTTTTTACTATTTTATTTAGTGATTTGAGAGCCTGCAAGCACTAATCGAGCTGATTCGACTCGATACCCACCCCTTCAAATAATCTTATCGTCAACTTATGTCAAGATATATGTGTGTGTGTGTATATATATATATATATATAAAAATAAATTAGAAATAAAGCACGAGACAATAAGATAATTGCAATAAAGCAATTGGAAGTAAATATAATATATATATATATATATATATATATATATATATATCTCATTAACTTTATTTGAAAATGTTAAATAGGATAATATCTTTTGTATAGTTTTTCATGCATATCTTTTTTCTTTTTTATTGATTAGGATTTTCTTGTATTCTCTTTCCTATAATTATTTATATGTTTCACTGCAATACAAGTTTCCCTATAGGGTTTTACCTAATCTAAATATCAGCCTAACAATGGTTTCTCTCTCTCTCTCAGCCCTCTCGATCAATCGCTTCCACCACCATCAAGATGCCGTCTCCAGCAGCGCACCACTCTCTCATATAGCCTCTCTCCGCTAGTCGTCGGCCGCCTACTGTTCGGTAACCACCGCCTTTGATTTTTTCTCTCTCGTTTTTTACAACTTCTTTTTGTTGGGTTTTGGAAAAAATAACATAAACGCAGCGGAAGGATTTCAAAAATCTTATTTTAAAACCCAAAGTTGAAGTCAATGATCATTAAACAATTAATTAACGAATAAAAACTTTTTGATGAAGAACTTTTCTTTCACCAAAAACTCAAAACTTGAAGCTTTCAAATCTTGAACTTGATCCGAACAATGAAATTACGTCGTCTCTGAATAATCACGCGTGGATCAACAAACGAAAAATTCCACTTCTTTTTCTAAGGGGCGACGACTAGGGTATTAGAGAGGGGAGAAATATTTTCTTCTTTCTTTTCTAGGAGTTATGAGAGTTATGATGTTCTCTTACTTGTTCAAAGTCAAAGAGTCCTTATATACCTCATGACTTATTGAACAAGTCAAAACAAAAGAGCCCTAATCTAGGGCATCACATGGACACCCATTTAGGCCTATTAGGACGCCTTCTAGAAGCCCGAGATTTGTTTTGTTTAATTAATTTCTTATTTCAATTAATAATTTATTTTATCCAATAAATAAATTAATTAATTAAATAACCAAATTAATTAGATAAATTAATTCATTAATATATTTTCCTAGGAAATTAATTAATAATTAATCTTATCTATATAATTAATTATTTTATCTAATGAATAATTAATTATTTAATTTATCCACTAATGTAAAACTCCTAGAAGAAAATAGAAATTCCTTTTTTATTTTTCTTTGTCGATCCTTAGCGCGACTCTTTAGGTTCGTTTCGTTGGCAATGAGAATAAACCAAAGGGAAGGGGTACACCTAGCCAGTCACGTGGCTCACTTCGTAACCCAAACGAAAACGAATGATAGGATCATTCCGCAACCTTCCAATCATAAATACCGTATATGTATAACCCTTTGTTCATGTTCCCCGTCAAGTGAGAGTCATGGATATGTCAAAACTCATTGGACTTGACCATATGTATTAATTATAATAATACGAGATCATTGAGATTGATTTAGTGCCTAGCCAATCATCTCTTTGCTTGGTCAAAGACTTTGATCTCTATTATCTATAATCACATAGGGTACATTCTCATTCACTTATGAGAGAACAAATCCCATATAGATATCTGATAAGACCACCACTTGCCCATTAAGTCCGCAATGCGAGGTCGACCACACAACGGGTGATTGGGTCTAACTACTCTAGGGAAAGACTTGACGTCACAAGTGTATCTCAGCCTGATACTTTAGGTCATAGGTTCACACATATCTATTACACATAATCAGTTCTATCATGACAGTCACAGAGTGAACAACCAATGGATAGAACCGATGCGAGTTGTGTTCGAGCATATCAGTTGCATTATGTGCCTACAATCTCAATCTCCTACCATCCCATGATACCAGACAGGCATCCCATGTCAGAGCTAAGATTGTACAAGTACTTCGAAGTCTTTGTTTTAGACGTTGCACACATTTAAAGACTTCATGTAACTACGAACAGTTTTAGTATCAAGCGTGAGCTCCTATGTGCCTTTTCCTATCCAAAAGGAAGTAGAGGATCGACTGAAAACAAGGGCAAAGCGTTTTTACACAATTATAAGCAGATAGAATTAAGTGAAAAGCTAAGTAATGCAGTTCATAAATTAAATTTAAACTCAATCCAAGAAAGATGCACCACATAGCTATCCTCTGTGGATCTGGGGAATTAATCCTAAGAAGCTCTCACTGCACTCAAGGCACTCATTGTGATCATAAACATCCTGTCTAGGTGAGGTCCAAACCAGCCTGAGGTAGTGGTTTGGTGACGCTCAGATACATGGCGGTTGAGGCTATTTTCGCATGCTACTCTCCTCGGCAACGATCTCTTGATGATGGAAATCTCTCTCAATGTGTTGAGCTTATTATGAGACCTCGGTCTTGGCTTGTGTTATTGCTCCATGTTATCCCATAAAGTGGAACGTAAGTGCACTAGGGGGCCGCTTCCAGTCTCCGCCCAACTTTATCCGCCAAACCGCCGTCTTGGCTGTTTTGACGGGTGAACCGACAACTCGCCCCGGCCACCTGGTGCGTAGTGTCAATTGGCTGTAAAAAATAGACTAAATATTAATTTGTATAGAGCAGCCTTTCTATTGGACTGTTAGTTTTATTGGACTGTTAGTTTAAGAGTCAGCCATACCAACTCATTGCAGCAGAATTTCAGGGATAAAAGGACTAAAGTTGTTCACTCGCAGCAAGTGAAGCCCACGCGCCCTACATGTGTCAAACGGATATTTTTTCAAAATGTCTATAAATAAGGGTTCCAGCAACATGCAACTACAAAAAAATCAAGAGCCAAAACGCTGTTGTATTCAAGCTAGAACAATCTTCAAAAGCTCTCAAGAAAATCTTTCAAACATGCAAGAGCTTTCTTCAAGTTCAAATCCCAGACAGTCGCACTATCTTATGCATCTTCAATAGAAGAGCCTCATTGATTAAGAAGTTAGTCCACTTGTTCGTTTATTCAAACAACAATCAAAATAAGAAAATCCCTCCAGTCGATTTCTCTGTGTGAAGAAAAGCTGAAGTTTTGCAATATTTTTGGGCGAAAGAATTAAAAGTTCGAAGGACCTTGCATTAGAAATCTGAGTGACCAAGGAGATCAAGATTATCTCTATTTTGTAAAAGTGTTCTTTGTGAAACTTCGAGAATCAATGGGAAAATTTCACTTTTTGTCCCATACTTTGGTTTTTTCGATTTTTGTGCTATTCGTTACGGATTCTCACATTATATCCCATAACTTTCAATTTTTCTCACATTTGGTCCCATTGAAGGATTCCGTCTAGTATTTAATGACCTACTCCGTTAGTTAATATTTTGACCGAAGTTTTCGGGCACAATTCGTTCATGAATGCATGTGATATTGAATAAAAACATTGTGATATTAAATATAATTCGTGTGCGAGTGCATTCATGCACGAATTGTGCCCAAAAACTTCGGTCAAAATATTGACTAACGTAGTTGACCGTTAAATAATGGACAGAATCCTTCAATGGACCAAATGTGAGAAAAATTGAAAGTTATGGGCTATAATGTGAGAATTTATAACGAATGTGACCAAAATCGAAAAAGACCAAATTTATGGAACCAAAAGTATAATTTTCCCATAATCAATTTAGTGAATTTCTTTAAATAAAAAAGGAAAAGAAGGACGTAGATGGAATTATATAAACCCAATAAACCCTACAAAGCTTCGTGCTTATCTTGTTATTTGCTTTATCTTTAACGCTTTTACATCATTTAAGCACATCATCATAAAGCTAAAAGTCTTTACTTAAAAACTAAGGAAGTAACTAATTAAATCTGAGCGCTCACTCTTTAACTAAAGGAAGACTTAAATATTTTTTGCTATACGTGATTTGCGGGTAATTGTGTATGAACAGGTTTGCTCTGCTGGGTGACTGGTGGAGAATTACCCTGGGAATTCTAAAAAAAATAAATAAAAAAATATCTTTTCCGCTATGCTAACTCCGATATAAGCTCTGAAGGCTTTAACCCTACTTTGATTAAGAGTTCAAACCTCATGTCTAAGTGATCTTTTGAAACAGTCTTCAATAGACGCTCCTCAAGCGTCTAAGCTCTCTTAAGCGTTCAAAATGTTTTGTGAAGTACGAAAACCTTTTTGAAGTTTGAGAAAACTTCCGGGTATTTTGCCTTTTATTTTTTAACCTACGTGAGAGTGGAGTGACACTTAATGGGTATCGGGTGTTGGACTCCCGGTGAATATGAATTATATACAGTGTTAAAATATATGTGGAGTTCATCAAAATATATATATATATTTTAATATGTATTAATAACTTGTGTTGTGAATATGTTCCGGGAGTTCTACTAAGAATCACCCGTGAGAGTGTGACTGCATATACTTTCACAAAGACCAAGAGAAGGAGTTTTCTCTGACAACACCTATTGTCACGATACAGAGAAAGAGAGGTGAGTAAATTTTCAACTTCCATTTGATATGGTTATAATGGAAAATTCTAGAGTGCATCGGATCATAGTTAATAAAATACGGGACGGGAAAAATTCGTCATTTAATACGTACGTATATATTATGAAATTTTTTTGAAAGTTACGATAAAAAATTCGGCCAAAAAGTACGGGAATGGAAAATAAACGGATTCATAGACGTCCGAGTTTAATACGGATATAAATTAATTATTTGAGAGTAAAAATACAACTTAGTTCTATATAAATTTGTAAGATTTATTGATTGTACTTGCTTTTAATTTATATAAATAATATTTTATATGAGTCATTAATTGACAATAATTGATATTTTGATAAATTATTAACGTTTAGAGTTTTTAATTGTATAATACTCAATTAATATTTATAAAAATTAATAATCATTTTTAAATTTTAAATTAAAATTAATATTTTTCGCCAAAATTAGAGTATTATACTTCAAGTATTATACGAGATATATAAAATACGTGTACTAAACGGTTCAACTCAAAAGTACGAGTATTATTCATTACGTTCAAAATACATACAAGAAATAAAAATATTTTTTAATAATATATACATACATGTATTATATGAATATAATATACATTTTTATTAACAAAGCATCGGATGACGCACTAAGTGGTATATATTATGTTACATCATCACGTCATCACATGACCTTCAACACTCAATACACCAAAAAAAAATCTCGGTTATAATAGAAAAGTTATTTATTGGGTTTTAAAGTTTGGAAAAGTAAACCTATGAAATGATTAAATCTTGGAAGACCCCACCGTTCCTTTTGCCTTTAGCTTTATAGGGACTCTACTTTTGTAGTCTTGATTCTTGACAAGTAAGCTTTATGGGGACGCTACTTTAATCCTTTTGCCTATAATACCTTTAGCTTTATAGGGGCGCTACTTTATAGAGAGTTTATCATGCACGAACACGTGTAAAAATCACTCTGTGTAGTGTTCAACACACGTCAAGCACGAACACGGTGCCGGGACGTGTCGGATACGGCAATGGTGTGTTCAGAATTAAAAATAATTAAAAAAAATATGGACACGGCTCGGACACTTTAGGCTGATTTTTTGCATTTTTTTAAATATTTTTAATATAAATGTATTTATATATATATATATATATGTAATTATATATAGATGAAGATTTATAGTTTACAGAAACATTGTCATTAATAAGTTGTTATTTTGTGTAAAAATAGGTTGCTCATATACAAATAGTGAATATATATATATATATATAGGTTATTATTAATAAGTTGTTGAATTGTTGATTATTGTCTAGTAGGTGTTCAATTACTCATAAGTTTATAATATATTATATATATATATATATAAATATGAGTAGATGTGTCTGAGCCGTGTCCGTGTCCTAATTTTTTAAGAATTAACGTGTCCGTGTCGTGCAGTGTCCGTGTCTACATGTCCGTGTCTGTGCAACATAGTAGAGAGTGCTCCCCGATTGGATGAGATATTGTTTTCTATTTCTCAATTTTTTAGTGATTTTTTATATCAAAAATGCATTTATTTTACGTTTCTAAAAAATATCCCAATAAAATACTACACATAATTTTTCAAAAAAAAATCTTAAATTTCTTTGGAAAAAGGACTATTTGGCATTTTTTTTCAAATTTTTCTCAAAAAGTCAGAATTTTTACTATTCATTATTGGACAGTTTACCTAATAATTAAAAATACTTTATCCGCCAATATCTTGATATAATTATCAAAATAATCACATATTTTTATTTGAAATGATATAGGCTACGAAATAAGATCTACTTTGCATATTTTTTGATGACTTAATCGATGAATTTAACTTAAATATATTAAATATTTTTACAAAAACAAAACTCATCCATACCAATTTCCCACAAAAAAAGATTTTTTATTACAAAAAAAACATATTACATCACATTTAATTATTACACTTTTTCTATAAAAAAAAAAACTCATCCAAACACACTTCCTCTTTTATATCTTTATTTTTTAAAAAATAATTTATCTTATTTTATCTATAAAAAATCAAAAATTAAAAAGAGACGTCCATTCAATCGAGCCCATAATATCTTTAAGAAAATGGGAGCAAGAGTTTCTTTTGATTAAGGTTCCAATTATTTGTCTTTCCTTTACCTTAGGCATGCCCATTAATACGTATACAGTAGATATGAAATCATACTTTAAGGGTAAAAAAGTATTTTTGATCTCAATTTATGTCAATCGAAGCAGTTTGGTATATAATTTATTAACTTTTACATCCGATCGAATACCCAATATTTGAAAATTGTGACAAGTAAATTTATCAGATGAATTATTTGACTTAGATTGTGCACTCGATTATTTATATATTACATGATATGTGCACTTTGCACCCTATGTTATGACATTTTGTGCAGCTACCTATACATTGCATGATTTGTATACTTTGGTATGCAATCTAAACCATGCTTTAAATACGCAATAGACTTTTCGCAGAGAATATTCTAAATTTTTTCTCCAATGAACTTATTTGTCGATAGAATACAAATTATAATTTGGAATAGATGATTCGAATTAATGTTTTTTTTTTTTTTTTTTGAGTTTGTTGGGGTGGGGGGACCTTGAATTTGGGGGGCCGGATTTCTTTGTAAGCCTTATTAAAAAGGGGCCAGTAAAACCTCCTGATACATCATCAGTATTTCCATTCCATCCACTACTAAAATTTTATACTTGTTCAAACCAAGAAAATGTCTACTGCAGAGGATGAAGTTGAGTTCTCCTTGAAAGTTATGATAAATAAAGAGAAGACTAAGGTACTTTTCGCAGAAGCGGATAGCGATTTCGCGGATGTTTTATTAAGCTTCCTGGCATTGCCATTGGGAACGATGGTTAGATTATTTAAGAAACACTATGGAGATAAGGCACCTGTATTTGGAAGCTTAAACAGTTTGCGCAAAGGTTTAGCAAATCTTGATAATGTCCATTTGTGGAGAGAGGGTGGTAAGATGATGCTGCTGAATCCAAGAAGTTCATTGGAAGATGAATTTTGTAAACTCAAACTTAACGTTTATGATGCTCAACCCACCAAATACTTTACTTGTGAAGACTTGAATTGTAAGCTGACGAGAGCAGAAAATGTAAGCATGTTCTGTTATGCCAAGACATGCTACTGTGGGAAATCAATGAACCGGGAAATAGGTTTACAGGAGGAATCGGATACCGGAGCTGCCACAAATAATGATCATGGAGTTTTTACCACAAAGAAAATGTCATTCTTTATCAGTGATGATCTGCGGATGGTGCCTAATACGATGACAGGTTCCATCATACAAACTCTTGAAAATCTCGGCATCAGCGAAACCTACGGGGCCGAGCAAAGGATTGTGTCTCTTGGGTTCAATGAGGTCAGTTCTAATTCTGTTTTAAAACGTTTCGGATTCTTTTTATTTTTTATTTTTTACGGTGTACAATTTTTTCTTTTGATCAGATAATGGATTTGCTCAGGCTATCTTTACTTTCCGAGACTCCATTAACCGAACTCGTTCTTCATAAAAAACTCGTTCTTCATAAAAGAAAGATGGACTATCCCACTGCAAAATCTGAACTCAACTTCATAAAAGACTTCTCCGCTATTTCATTGCATCATAAAAAAATGATTGTGAAAGTGATGATACAAAAATCTACCAATAAGTTACTGTTTGCTCAAGCTGAGGAAGATTTCGTAGATTTTCTTTTTAGTTTCCTCACTATCCCCTTAAGCAGAGCTGAATCCCTTTTGGACGCTAACACTTCTCTCAGGAGTATAGATAATTTGTACAGAAGCTTAACTAATATTAATGGCGAAAAGTGTCTCAAGTCAGAGGATACAAAAAATAGACTACTCAAACCCAACCTTCCTCCTATGTTTCTTTCCAAGTACCAGATTTTTCCAATTACTGAGCAAACTACTCCCGAACTGTACTACTATCTGCATACCGAGGACTATTTGTGTACCTATGATACTTACAGAAACACAAAAGTGCGATTGAAGGACCCGAAAGGAGAGGGAAGTTATGTGAAGGGACCAACAATGTTTTTGGTAAGTGATGATCTAACCGTGACGCCTTTGTGTATGCTCTCGAGCCTTTCTATTCTCAATGAGCTGAAAATCCCATTGGGGGATGTCAAAGAAGTGGAACTGCACATTGGGTTGGAAGAGGTAATAATCTAACTTTCATCCCATTTTCCACAAATTAATATCATATTTCATATGTTGGAATAAATAATGTAACTCGTTTTTGTTGGCGCAGGCATTAAGCATACTGAGGGCGTCTCTTACATCGACTTGTGCTTTAACCGAAGGTCTGATGAACAATCCAATCTTAAACAAACAATCAAAGGAAGAACAGTGAGTCTGATCACAGAGCATGTCTTACATTTGTAACATGGCCATCTTCTCAATTAATGCAGCTTGTAATAGAATTTTATGTTATTCTCCGACCTTTTGGGATGTTGTTTGATCAATATGTAAATCATGGTTTATTTTGTTGCTATCGTCCGATAATTACATGGTCATTTAATAAGTGCTCATATTTTTCAGCTGTTATATAAAGCATTAACGTGGACGATTCTGTATTGCAATTCTCCGTTGCTTGTGAATTCGGATCATTTGTAGCTTGTGAAGCTTCTTTTTCAGTTGAACATCAAATGTTATTTATTGTCTGCTTTTTCATATGTTATGGATGGCGGAGAAGTAGCAGTCCATCTCTCTTTGGATAAGTTTGGCATCTGAATGGCTGAATGATATGTTTCTTGCCTAGCTAGTATCACAACGGGTTATGTGCATTAGCTTTTAGTCCCATCTTTTACCAAAGTTTATTTTTAGTCCCAATATTTGGACAATTATTGCAAAGTTTGTCGTTTCGTCAAACAATGTCGGGGTCCGAGCTTTATATTCCATTAGAAACTAGTGGCATAAATAATCCGAAATTGCAACTTACCCCTTAAACTACATATTTTGTATTAACTACATCCCTAAACAATTTTTTCTTAAATTCTTGAACTAAACAATAGTACATTTACCCTCTTCCATAATAGTGAATTGTCACTAATAACCTTAATTATACTTTTTCTTTTGACCTTTTAAATGCTTTTCCTTTTCCATTTTAATCACTACTGCATCCAGTGTCAACCCACCCAGACGAGGAGGACGATGGAGAAGGGCTAAACCTTGCCGGGGACCTCTATATATCATTGTCGATCTGAGGTTAAGTGGACTGCAGTTGATGGTTGGTTTGCGAGATCCTGGGGTGGTGTTCGCGATGTGGGGGAAATTTGTTAGGAAAGTTTTGGCACAGAAGAAGAAAATTGGAAAAGAAAATTATAGGAAAACAAATTGAGGAAAAATTTAAAGAAATATTATATTTTTTTTAAAATTTTTGAAAAATACCACAAATTTGATCGGGTTTCAGAAAATATAACAAAACGCCTTGGTCCAAGGCGTGATCACTGACAAAACAGTGATAGTCACGCCGGTCCAAGGCGTGTTAGTCACGCCTTGGGCCAAGGCGTCCAACAGTCACGCCTTGGGCCAAGGCGTGATTGACAGTCACGCCTTGGCCCAAGGCGTGACAAGAAATACCCGGCTGATAGTCACGCCTTGGACTAAGGCGTGACTGTCAGAACCCACCCTGTTCCCCGATCAACAACACTGTGTAACACTGTCTCCTGATGTCTATAAATTTCACACGAGGACTTGGGGTGAACATATCAAACAAACATTCAAATTGTAACAATCGGGTTTTTTGTATTTTTCATCTTGGCATTTGACATTCAATAATCGGGATTTTTTGCTCTTTTCTCTTCAAATTGTTTCAGGTAAATTTTAATTATATAATTTTTTTTTAATATTGTAATTATGGTATATTAGTATTTTAGTTAGTCAAAATTTTAATTTAGTGCTTTTAGTATAATTTAGCCGAATAACGTGTTATCATTTTAATATAATTTTGAGGTATGATTTATAAGTATATGTATAATTTTAGGTTTAATATTGAAATAACTAGGTTTATGTATTTTTTAGTGTAGTTTAGAATTTTCATATAATATTTAGGTATATTTTTGAATAATTAAATACAATTAATTAATTCATCGTTATGTGTTATTATAATTGTTGTATAATTTTTAGTTATGATTTTGTATAGTTTAATTATGTGTTATTATCACTTATTTTTCAATTCAGGATGGCGAGTACCAGTGGTAGTGGCAATGAGGATATGATATACGGGCCTTTATACAATAGTGTGCTGACAGAGCAAGTCAATCATAGGTGTGAACTGGTTTTCAGCACAGATGATAGTGAGTTATTACTACGTTCTAGACGAGCAGACTCTCATGCATTCAATGTTGCCTTTCCGAAGGTTCCACATCTGCGTGTCCTTCATATACTTAATGAAATGGGGTTTTACCGCTTTTACAAGTTAAGTAAGATGGAAAATAATTTAGGTCTTGTATCTGCCCTGGTTGAGAGGTGGCGTTCGGAGACGAACACTTTTCAATTACGAAATGGAGAGGCTACAATTACTCTTCAAGACGTAGCAATTTTATGGGGTTTACCAGTCGACGGTCGTCCAGTAATTGCTAATGACGAGTGTACGATCATCGAACAACATCAAGGCAGGATATTCGACATCCTAGGGATTGACACTGGCCGTTCTGATTTTCCGAGTAATGGGTTCAAGATAAAAGCAAAGAAGGTTGTTGATAAAATAGCACGTTGTTGGGTATTTCTCCTGATAGGCGTGATGTGTGCGGACAGTCATGGAGATGTGATTCAATGTTATTGGTTGAAGACGTTAGAAAACGTTCCTGCAGTCGGCACTTATAGTTGGGGGAGTGCTATATTAGCGTACTTGTACCGAGAACTCGCAAAGGCATGTGTGAAAACTAAAAAAAGTATTGCAGGTCCATTAAATTTGCTACAGGTGTGATAAATTGTGTTTCAGTACATTGTGTTTTTACCTTATTTAGAACTGAGAATGCTTATGAGATGAATTAATGTATTTACTTTTAACAGATTTGGGCATGGTCACGGATAGTAGTTGTTAGGCCTACCAAGCTTCCTCAAGATATTGAGCCGATGGATGAAAATGGCATTGCACGAGCTCCTTATGGTGCACGGTAAGTTATTTATATATTCACTTTTATTAACATCATATTTTCTGTACTTATTTTTGTTTTTCATATTGAAGGTGGTTTCCACCTCGATCACGGAGCTTTGTTGTTGCTAACAATCTTCCTGCATTCAGAGAGCAGCTTGATTTGATGAGCGATCATCACATGAGTGATAAATTATAGTCACATTATTATATTATATTATGAAGTATTATATGTCTTTGATATTATTATATTGTGTCTTATTTCAGTTTGTTTGGACTCCGTACAATTTTTTGGATGCCGACATTGCTGAATTGCCTCCACAATGTTTGTGTTGGAGAGAGTGGACATCATCTGTCCCATTGATATGCTTTAACATTGTGGAGTGGCACTGTCCTGAGCGTGTTATGCGATAATTTGGTTACGTACAAACTATTCCGCCGGCAGTAGAACGCTTTAGGAGAATTAATCGCAGGGGACGAGATGTGGGAAATATGGTAGGAGAATTCAGTCGGGAAATTGAAATGTGGTATAACCGTGAATATCACACTGTAAATGGAGTTCCGGGTTTGGGCACGGCACCGGGCTATGATGAGTGGTATCAATCCATCACGCGTCGTTTTATATCATGGACCTTTAATTGGTCGAGAAACACATACCAAACAGGGACGGGTCCTCTTCTGTATAATGTGGTTAGTATTTGATTTGATGCATGATATTTTACTACATCTCTTATTTCTTTTATCTCATACTTTTGTTTATTTTTTCAGCATAAGGAAGTTCAGAATGCGCAAAACCTCCTCCGACAAGTCCCTCAGAATGACAGTGATGCTGACAGAGTATTAGAGACAGTGAGATCGAGTCTTTCTCACATTGCTAGTTTGGTAGGAGAGGAGGATGCACGACAAAGATGGACTCACACTGAGGATGCATGACAAAGATGGACTCACACTCAACCGCTCCGTGTCGATCCCCCATCACCGGTATATCGTCCCACATTCGATCCGCAATCACAAATTTTACATCCCACACCTGATCAACAGTCACAAGGTTTCTATTATGGAGAAGGCACTTCATATTCCCAATCGCAAGGTTTCAATTATGGAGGAGAAGGCACTTCCTATAGGAGGGCAGACTCGTCGAACACATTGATACCTTTAGATATGATTTTTACCGGAACACAGTCAACTCCACCACAAAACCAGAGAAATATTTCTCCTGTTCCTTTAACTTGGGATATGAACAGCCCTGCACCTCATGAACAAGAATACGTAACTCAAGAAGATCAGCCGGCACCGAGAAATGAGCGACGGCGGCGATCCGAAAGGGTGGCGAATCCCATTGTTTGCCTTACAGAGTTGCAACGTCGAAAGCAACAATAGAAACCTTTGTAACTAATTTTATTATCCCATTTTTTGTATTTTATTAGTATTCGTTTAGTTATTGTTCAATAAAATTTCGTTTTATTCTCCCTTGACACGAAAAATGAGCATTGTAGTTGGCTTCCTCAAAATGCTCAGAAGTAAATTAGTTCATACTCATAATTGGAAAAACAACTAAAATCGTAAAATTATTCATAGACAAATAATCTAGAAAATAAAATTCTCCCTATTACGAATTGATGAATTCGTGTAGAATCGTCGTTCTCTTCGTCTTGCTCGTTTCTTAGCTCCAACTGAGGTACGTTGACCAGTCAACGTCCGGACTGTGAATGCAGTGTAGAAATTTTTTGTGTTTTTCGGCTCCTTTCGCTTGATTGTTAGGTTTTTTACCCTTGTACTCATTTAACAAACATATCAAAGCCACAAGTGGTAAAAATTACTCATAATCAACTCTAAATCAAACAATTATCGGGCCCTAAAACACATAAAACTCAAGCTTATCATCCCTTAAAGTGTTACAAACAAAAAAAATCACAAGAATTATCTCTAATTATTAAGGCAATAAGGAAATTCTTTTTTTTATTAAAACGAAAAATATTACAACATAGACATTCAATACTAATTAAACATTAAAATATTAAAATAGTGCTCAACAATCTACAAGTCCATCTCATTTTGAATGCGAGTGCTCACGTTTCTGCCCACAAGTCGTCTCTTCTTCGAATAAGGGTCGTGGACTAGCTCAAAATTTGGGGTATCCCAATAATACTTGTCAGACAACGGATAGAACCTTCCTTCATATGTTTTGATATACTCATCAACTTCGTAATATTGTTTAACAAGAATTATCAACTTTAAAGTCATTGCTTTCCCCAAGGCAACCGCATGTGAGCATGGAATTCCAATTGCCGTCCAATGTCCACAAGAACAATTTTGATTTTTTAGGTCTACAGAGTACCTTCGACCACGGCTTTCGAATTGGGCACGACAAAAAACTTGGCCAGTTTGGTTAGAATAAGAAAATTTTCTAACTTCGTGGCTACTAGAAGTGTCGGTCTCTTTCTCGTATAGTTTAGTAGCTTGTCTTGTCAAGGGACCGTTGCTCTTCATTTTTAAACCATCTACCGCTTGATCACAAAAATACATGGCAAGTTTATGGAATGTGAATTCCACAATAGCTGAAGGTGGAAGATGTCGAGCTGTTTTCATCACATTATTAAAGCTCTTTCCCATGTTTATAGTCATAATGCCTTCACGCACCCCTCCTTCATGTGAAAGTGTCCATTTTTCTTTCTCGATTTTGTCCAACCAAGCTCCAGCCTCTTCATTCAATGCACGAATTTTGAACGTGCATTTCTCTCCCATGTTCAAATTTTTCGATGCTATGTGCATTTCCTGCATTAGAGCATAGTTGCTTCAAAGCCTTATTTTTGAACGTGTGGTTAAAGTTCGAAACCACATGACACAGACAATATCGATGACATCCTAGAGGAAGGTGAAACGCGCATACAACTTGGCTCCATTTAATAGGCCCTGATGACGATCAGAAAAAAGGCAGAGGCCTTCGTTGGGTGAAACAAAATAGTGGCTCAGACACCGTAGAAACCAAAGCCAGGATTCGTTCGTCTCATTATCGACGATTGCGAATGCAAGAGGTAAGATGTTATTATTTCCATCCAGAGTAGTTGCAATCAACAACTTACCATTGTGGCGTGCATATAGATGTGTCTCATCGACACAAATGACTCTCCGGCAATGTTGGAATCCATCTATACATGGTTTGAATGCCCAAAACACATACTTCAACACTTTTGGATCTTCATACGCATCTTTGTGTACCCATTAAACAATTGTGCCTGGATTCCATTTCTTGATAGCTCCCAATAACTTAGGTAAGTTTCGCACGGAGTCCTCCCAAGTCCCGTATACAAGTTCATTTGCACGTTGCAAACTGTACCAAGCCTTGCCATAACTTATTTGGCATTTCCATTTCTGCTGTACAAGTACGATTATTTGATTGATCTCAAATGCCGGATTTTGTTCTACATGTGGTATAAGTTCGTTGGCAATCAAATTCATGTCCAAGTTTGGGTGTTTCTCCCTGGTATTGTCGAAGAAACATAAGTGTAACTTACCGAATTTTGAAATTATCCACATGTTTAGTTTCACGTTGAAATGAGCTCGGAGTTCAAATTCGCATTGCTCTTGTTTGTCTTTGTGTTTGCATACCACTTTCCACTTGTTCGGTTCACTGATCGTCACCTTGTACTCACGTTTTTGGTGCTTTACGTGGTAATCTTTCACCGCTTTTTGCAAGCTCTTTTTGTTCTCAAATACCAAACCCAAACCAAGATTACCTATTCGATAATCATAGACCATATCCCTTGTTTCTACTCCACTTAGTAGACCTAATGAGTCTCCTTCTACTTCGGGATCTTTTGTGGAATAAAATGGGAGTACTCTGTGAAGTCTTTCTTGAGCCACTGTGGGAGGAACATCTTCCTCCTCAATTTCCTCATCATCATCAGTTGGTATGTAGTTCATTTCTTCATCCATGTCAGTGTCTGAAGGGTAGTAATCCGAATCTGGTGAATCAACATTCTCGTTATCTTCAAACTGATCCAAATGGATTTCTGCTGAACTGCTCGCCCCTGCGTGGTGAGAAAAATGAGCATTGTAGTTGGCTTCCTCAAAATGATCAGAAGGGCCTAAATGGATAAACAAAAAATTCGAAAGAAGCACGGGTTAAAATATGCTGACAAAATATGCATATCAGGAATTGTGCATTTGGCCCCAAAAAATATGTGCATATGCACGGGTTAGAATAATAAAAAATATTTTTAAAAAATGTGCATTTGGCCCCAAAAATCATATTTACCTGCATGCATACCAGGAATTGAAAAATCCCATGAAGAATTAGTACCCAAATTTTCATTATGTACAATTCCAACACCACCATATGCATCACCCGATGTTGAACATCCTAAAAAACAATCACAAAAAATAAAAATTTTAAAATATGTACAAACAAGAAATATTTTAGAAAATATGATGGCACAATGAAAGATAAAACATAGATTACCTGCTTGTGCATCGACCATTTGGCTTATACCTATATTTAAATCTAGTAAGAAGGGTTGTGAATAAAATGGTGGGAATTGGTTTGGCGTCTGCGTCACTTGTGTTAACAATGACGAAAAGGGATCCTGAGATTGTATTATTTGTTTCTCAATAAAAAGCTCCAATGTAGAAACTTCATTCATAGGATCCAAGAAAAACCACAAGTCTTCATCGTCTTTGATTTCCATTAAATTCTCCCTAAAGGTACCCCTTTAACCATATGAGTATTTAATAAAAACTTTCAACAAAAATTGATTCACATCAATTTTGGTTCTATCATATAACCTTTTCACCAAATCAACAAATTTGATCTTACGGTCTATTCTCAGGTTAGCGCTCGGACGTATACTACTATATCTCATTGAATTTGATTTTTCTATTATCTCACCATCAGAGAATATAATAAGTTTGACAGTGCTCGGTCTCGACATTTCTGCAAAATATCAATTATTAAATTATAGTTCAAACCGCAGAATACTACTAATTATATCAAAGTTCAAACTATAAATCCTAAAATCAATAACAAGACAAAAAATTTAATTACACTTACAAATTATAGACCTTAAAATTTTGAAATTATTCCTAATTTCAACTAAAATACTTAAAATTGAACTTTACTAATCTGGGTAGGATACATAGATATTATACATACACATTAGAATACACTAAACTCTACTAAACAAACCAGATAATTAATAATACTAATTTAATATTCTAATTTAAGCCCTAAATCAAGTTCTACATTAAAATTAAAAATTAAGGTTTAAATTAGCATAAATCCTACGCCATTAACATACGCTTCAATTTAACTAAGTCAAAAAATGAATTTAACAACAAATACAAACAACATAAATTATAATACTAAAAATTACCTCAATTTAACTAACTGCTACTTTGATTCTAAATTATAATTTAAAATTAGGTTTAAATTAGCATAAATCTTATAATATTTAAATCACAAACTACAAAATGAAATAATAAACTTAGTAAAAAATAAATTTAACTAAATAATAATAACACTGAATTAAAAAAATCACTTGTAAATTTTTGAAAGTTTGAATATTCTTGATCCAAATGTAGAAGAAGAATAAGTAGAACACTTTAAGGGATTTGTTTTCGGAAGAATGGATGGAGAAAAAACGGGTCGGGAAGATATAAGCAAGAGCCGAGCAGGTCCAAAGGGCCAAGGCGTGACTGTCACTTTTGCAGTGATCACGCCTTGGCCCAAGGCGTTTTGTGGTATTTCCTATATCCCGGTCAAATTTGTGGTATTTTTTGAATTTTTTTTTTAAATATAATATTTCTTTAAATTTTTCCAAATTGAGGGGCTTTTTTTATTTTTTATTTATTTGAGGGGTGTTAAAATCAATACAATGATGTGAAAGGGGTAAATGTATTTTAGTGCAGTTTAGATGTAGGAATGACAACAAGTCCAATTGTACCAGGACTTGCCCCACATGGGTTGGTTTCTTTTTTTTTTTTTTTTTAAATATTGGGTTCCCTAGGTTTAGCTCCGGGCCTGAGTCCAAGTGCCCTAGATCAACACGGGTCTTTGGTCTAGTAGACCCATTCCTAAAAAAATCGAATTTTTGGTCCCACATATTTTGGCCCTTTTTAATTTTGATCCTATTCGTTACAAGATTATCATATTGTGTTCCGTAATTTTTAAAAATTCTCACATTTGGTTCCAACTTAATTTTCTATCCAAAATTTAACGGTCAACTCCGTTAGTCCATATTTTGACCGGTTTCTTGGGGGAGCTTTTATGCGTGAGTAGCACGTGATATTGAACAGAAATATAGTGATATTGAATAAAATTCGTGTGTGAGTGCATTCACGCAAGAATTCTCCAAAAAACAACCAGTCAAAATGTTGACTAACGGAGTTCGCCAGTAAATTTTGGATAGAAAATTAAGTTGGGACCAAATGTAAGAATTTTTAAAGTTATTGGACACAATATGATAATCTTGTAACGAATAGGATCAAATTGAAAAGGGCCAAAATATATGGGACCAAAAATACAATTTTCCCCCTGTTCCATAAAATTTTGAAATTTCAACTTTTGACATACTAAGATTAAATTCACAAGCAAAAGAAAAGAGAAAAATGAATTTTAAAAAATGTCCATCTGAGTGTCGTAGGTTTTCCGTGTTGGACCCAATGGTTTCCTAGTCAAGAGTGGTGTGGGGCAGGTCTGGAACGCAGTTAGAGCGGGTCCAAGTTCGAGCCTCCCTCTAAGTGCTTTTCAGAAGTGAGAGTTTGTTTGGAGAGAACACGTTAATATAATTTTTTCAATTAGGATAGGGTCAATAGGACTTTAATATAATCTAAATAAAATTAGAAATACAATCGAGTCAAAATTATATAATAAGAATCCAACTTAAATATGGACATTTATTGGGGGAAATTCTAGATCGTAGTTAGCTGGACCTGACCCAAACCATTCACAATGTAAATAAATTGCATCTATCATGTGATTATTTTAAACACCAAAGAGAGATGAAGCAAGTGTATTACACTTGTGATGAAGTGTACAATCGAGTCAAAATTATATAATAAGAATCCAACTTAAGAAAAAATAGCAGATACCCCCAAACTATAAGGTGATGTGCACTTTGCCCCCAAACTATTAAAAGTTGCACTCAACACCCTAAACTATCATATATGTGCACTTTGACCCTCGGTCAGCTTCGGGCAGCACACAGGGGGCAAAATGCTACAAACCGCATAGATGAGAGGGCAAAGCGCGCATCACCTCATAGGTTGGGGGGTATTTGCGATTTTCTCTTCTTTTTTTGTAAATTCAAATATTCTTAATATTAACTTAACCCCCCCCCCCCCCCCGGTTAGCTTCGGGAAATATTTTACCCATTCATTGTTCAATTTAAATCATGCATATTGGGATTTATTTGGATTTTTCTTGAAATATTATTTCTAGGTTTGAAATAAATAATTTTTAAATATGAAAATAAGAAAAATAAAAATAAAACATGAAAATAAATAAGAAAACAATAAAAAGAAGTATAAATTCAAATATTCATAATTTTCTAAAAATAAAAAAGAGAATTCAAAAATCCAGAAACATGAAAATAAATAAAAAAAATGAAAAAAGGTATAATTTTTTTTTAAAAAAATTAAAGTATCTGGTGATGTGCGCTTTACCCCCTCACCTATGCGATTTGTAGAACTTTGCCCCCTGTGTGCTGCCCGAAGCTGACCGAGGGGGCAAAGTGCACATATATGATAGTTTAGGGTGTTGACTGCAACTTTTAATAGTTTAGGGGGCAAAGTGCACATCACCTAATAGTTGGGGGGATATCTTCTATTTCCTCCCAACTTAAATATGGACATCTATTGGGGGAAATTCTAGATCGGTGTCAGCTGGACCTAACCCAAACTATTCACAATATAAATAAATTGCATCTGTCATATGATTATTTTAAACACCAAAGAGGGATGAAGCAAGTGTACACTACAACAAAAAAGTAATATTAATGACAAAATTTGAAGTGACAATGTTAAATTTGTCACTATATACACATAATGAGTGACAATAATTTTTGCTTTGTCACAATAAGAATTTTTAGTGACAAGAGTTTTTTTAAAGTTGTCACTATTGACTATTAGTGATACATGCATAGTGACAACACAAATAGAGTGACAACTATAATTGTTGTTACTAAATTTTCACTAAAGGTGTGTCACTAATTGTCAATAGTGACAATAACTTCCTTGTCATTAATCACCAAGAGTGACAACTTTTATGCAAATCTTGTCACTATTAAACATGTAAAGCTTATTTTTGTGACAAAATAAAATTTCTTGTCACAAAAAACTTATAATTAGCGACAACTTCGAAATTGTCACTTGACATTTTGCCACTAATATTATAATTTTTTGTAGTGGTATTACAATTGTGATGAAGTGTAAGCTTGTGATTGTGAAACATTGAAGAACACGTCTCCAATACTACTAGATAATTTGAGAAACTCGAAGATAGAAAAACAAAATACTCAAAATTTTTATGATTGTAGAATAATTATTAAACTACAATATCTGAAAATATGTAAAGAAACTAAGGTTCAATTCTAAGTCAACTAGGAAGCCCTCCTCTAGACTTAAAAGGACTCAACTTAAGCCTAAAATTTAACTAAATCAGAAAAAAAAAAATAGCTCAAAAATATTTCACCAAACGAGATAATACGCGGTAAAATATTGGGCACTGTTGAAGCCCATACAGCGATTGGGCCGACAAGCTTCAACTTGGTGCCTAAAGACAAATCTGATTCCAAATATGCTAAGTTGGGGCTGAATAATAAATCTGCATTAATAGGCCTAAATATTAATCCTCTTGTAATAGGCTCTGGGGTTGACTCAAAGTTGACCACAGGTAAGGGACTAGTTTGCAGTATCTAAGTAAAGGTTTTCTTTATAAATAGTGCTTGTAGTTGTTAGGTTAAATACATATAAAATAATCCGCCTCTCTCCTTAGTTATTTGTTTTCTCTGTAAAAGCAGGTTTCTTCATCTACTTCTTTTATTCTTTAATAAAGTAATTCATTAAGTTAATCATTCTTGTTCTTATGTTTTGTTCATGAGTTTACATTTTCTACACTTTTTATCATGGCATCAAGAGCCACATCATCTTGATCTTTTTTAACTCGATATTACAATTCTGGGTTTGCTTTTCAGTTACTCACTGAAAACGTTTCGAGCTTGGTGCTTTTGTTGTTGCTAGGCCCCCTTCTTACCGTTTCTTACACAAGAGTTGTTCATCTCCGCCAATCTGTTCTTACAGATGGACCTGTCCCTTCAGATCCGAAATGACGCAGCCGATTCTTCCAATTTTTTGGTGATTTTTTTTCAAAAATCATTGGTAATCTGTGTCGTTTCTATTTTTCTGTCGGTGTTTCCTCTTCTTTTTTATGTGGTTTATTTAATACCTTGCTTACCAGCTTTTGTGTGCTTTTCAGGTCGTGGATTTACGAATCTGATACTCTATTTACTGGATCCTCGTGGATTTGGTTCTTTTCTTGATCTATTATTTGTCGTTGTGGACGTATTTGTCCCCTTCTTAACGGATCTGTTTGTTTCGCTTCCGCATCATAACTCTAAATTTTTTCTTATTTTTTTTTATTACAAAAAATACAACGGTAAATTGGCTTTTCCCTTCTCTTTTGGGGTCGATCTGTGGTTATCGACTATATCCTTGTTGTTTACTGTTTATCTGTCTTCTGATTTGTCTGTCGATCTGTGGTTATCGACTATATTTGTGTTGGTTGTTTTCTTGTTTATCTTCTGTGATCTTAGTTGTGTTATCATCATTATGACAGACCCAGAGAAAACTGGAACCATATCATCTACCACTCTTACCACTGTGTCTAATCTGGACTTTAGTGACCCATTGCACTTGCATCCTTCTGATTCCACAAGTTTGAATGTGATACCCTATGTGCTAACTGGTTGTGATAACTATGCTATTTGGAGTAGGGCTATTTCAATTGCATTAACTGGAAAAAACAAATTGGGTTTTGTGTTAGGCACTGTACCATATCCCACTGATCCAATCTTAAGGAGTCAATGGGACAGGTGCAATGCCGTCGTGCTATCCTGGATACTTAACTCTGTTAGTAAAGATTTATATGTTGGCCTTATCTTTGCTCATAATGCATCTGATGTGTGGTCACAGTTAAATTGTACCTATAACAAGGTTGATGCTTCAGGAATTTTTTCCTTACATCAAGAAATTTCTCAAATTCGTCAAGGTTCAGATACTATTGTTGTGTATTATTCCAAACTTAAAATGCTATGGGATGAATACTCCGCACTTATTGCCTTGCCTCCGTGTACTTGTGGGGCCTCTGCTAAATCTGTGAAACATGACCAGAATTTAAAACTCATGCAGTTCCTTATGGGTTTAAATGAAAAATATATGGCTGTCAGAAGTAATATTATGCTTCGTGTTCCCCTACATGATGTTATGAGTGCTTTTAATATCATTTCTCAAGAAGAATCTCATCGCACTATCTCTACACACACGAGCACAATAAAATATGCTTCTGCTTTCTCTGGCCAAGCTACTGAAAAATCCAATAATAAAAAACAAGGCAAACCTGTTTGTGAACATTGTGGTATAATTGGTCATAGTGTGGAACGTTGTTATCGAATTGTTGGCTTTCCCGAAAACTATAAAGGAAAAAAGAAACCTGGACAAAATCAGATTTTTAATAAAAAATCTAACTCTGTTGTTTCTAAAAAATCTGATTATGTACAGGCTGAGCCTTCGACTTTGGGTTTTACACTTGAACAACACAATCAGTTTTTAAAATTTCTAAGTGGGCATAAGGAGTCGGGTGATACCAAAGCCTCTATGGCAGGTATATCATCTAACTCCTCCTCGTTATCCCCACACCCCAAAGGTTGGATTATTGATTCCGGGACTACCGACCACATGGTCTCGTCCCCAAATTTTTTATCTGATATTTGCTCTGTTGGCCAGAAAAATATCTCTATTAACCTCCCTAATGGTAATCGTGCTAATGTTACCCATGTTGGGAAGCTAAATCTTTTTCCTGGAATTGTTTTACTTAACGTGCTTGTTGTCCCTGATTTTTGTTACAACTTGATATCTGTTTCAAAATTGACCAATGATTGCAATTGTTGTGTAAAATTTTCTCAAGAATATTGTGTTTTCCAGGACCTTCAGAATGGAAAATTGTTGGGGACTGGTAAGCAAGATGGAGGACTTTATTTCTTCCATCTGCCTAAAGGCTTCCCTTCACCTATAAACAATCCTAAAGTTTCTACTGTTTGTTCTAGTTTTCTTTGGCACAAGCGTTTAGGTCATCCATTGGATGTGGTTTTAAAAGTTCTTAAAACTGATTTAAACCTTAATGGTTCAATAGAAACAACTCCATGTGACATTTGTCACAAGGCTAAACAAACTAGAGAGCCCTTCCCCTTGAGTCAACACAAAACCAAAGAACCTTTTGAACTTCTCCATCTTGATTTATGGGGACCATATAAGGTTTATAGTCATGATGGGTTCCGCTATTTCCTTACCATTGTAGATGATTTTTCGAGAGCTACTTCGGTGTACCTATTAGTGTTTAAATCTGACACTGTGTCTGCTATTAAGGAATTTTTTAATATGGTTAAAAATCAGTTTTCAAAGAACATCAAAACTATTAGGTCAGATAATGGTACTGAGTTTACTAATAATGACTTTAAATTGTTTTTACTAGAATTCGGCGTTAAACATCAATTATCTTGTGTTGACACACCTCAACAAAATGGAATTGTTGAACTGAAACATCGTCATTTATTGAATGTTGCTCGTTCTCTTTTATTTCAAAGTAATTGTCCTATTGAGTATTGGTCTGAATGTGTATTAACTGCCACATTTCTTATCAATCGTACTCCTAACTCTCTTCTCCATGGCAAAACCCCTTTTGAAGTCCTTTTTGGCTTCAAACCTATGTTTAACACCTTATGTGCTTTTGGATGTCTTTGTTATGCTTCACTTTTTAATAATAAAGATAAGTTTGAATCTCGCGCTCGTAAGTGTGTTTTTTTTGGGTTATTGTGAAAATCGAAAGGCATACAAATTACTTGATCTTGAGGATAATGCTATTGTTGTTTCTCGTGATGTTCAGTTTTATGAAACTATTTTTCCTTTTCACACTAACAATACCATTTCTCCAGGAATTCAAGCCTTCTTTGACAGCACGGTTGATGTGGACATCCCTGATCTTTCAGGTAAGTTGGTCGATGAGGACAACGCCGTGTCCGAGGGTATCATCGACATTAGCACTGATAGAGTGTCTCACACTAGTGCCGAAAATGTTAATGTACCTGACGACTTGTTATTAACCAATAACATGGGCAAAAGAGCTGAGACCACATCCCCTACCCTTCCTCATGTCTCTGTCCCTACAATAGATGCATAAATTATAAATGAATCTATTTTATTTGATGATATGACTGAAAAAGAGGCTACTATCCAAGTACATAAATCAGGTCGTCTTACGAAATTGCCTTCTCGTCTTAATGATTATGATGTGTCCATGTCTAATTTTGTTTGCCTCTATCCTTTGTCGCAGTCTATGTGCTATAATAGTATTAATTCTTGGCATCTTTGTTTTCTTTCCAATCTTGATAAAATAAAAGAACCTTCTCACTTTCTTGAGGCCATCCAAGATAAAAATTGGAAAATTGCAATGGATCTTGAGATGGATGCGCTAATAAAAAATGACACTTGGATTCTCACTAATCTTCCTAAAGGCAGAAAACCCATAGGGTGTAAATGGGTATATAAAGTGAAATATAAATCTAATGGCGATATTGAGCGTTTTAAAGCTCGCCTCGTCGCCAAAGGATACAGCCAAAGGGAGGGAATAGACTATTTTGAAACTTTTTCACCGGTTGTGAAAATGGTTACAATTCGGTCTCTTCTTTCCATGGCTGTCCAAAAAGATTGGCCTATTTTTCACTTAGATGTTAATAATGCCTTTTTAAATGGAGACCTCAATGAGGAAGTTTATATGTCTTTGCCCAAAGGATATTTTTCTAATGATGACACTAGAGTTTGTAAGTTGAAAAAGTCTTTGTATGGGCTAAAACAAGCCCCTCGTCAATGGAATGAGAAGTTTACTAAATGTTTAGAGGAAAATGGTTTTAAACAAAGTATTCATGATTACTCTTTGTTTGTTAAAAATGTGGGTTCTGTTTTTATAGCATTATTAATATATGTTGATGACATTATTGTAACTGAAAATTCTGTTCTTAATATTAATAATGTTAAAACTTATTTAGATTCGCATTTTCAGATTAAGGACCTTGGAGATTTGAAATATTTTTTAGGAATTGAGTTTGCTCGTTCGTCTAAAGGTTTATGTTTGAACCAACGTAAATATGTGTTAGAATTACTTACAGATTTTGGGGTCTTAGGTGCTAAACCTTCCTTTGTTCCTATGGAACAAAACCTGAAATTGGATCTAGATGCTAAAGAAGATGATAAATTTCTTGTTGATGTCACTAGTTATCAAAAATTAATCGGTAAACTTATCTATCTTACTAATACCCGTCCTGATATATCCTTTTCTGTGCATGTTTTGAGCCAATTCATGCATAAGCCTAAAGAATCTCATATGAAATTTGCTTTACATGTGTTAAGATATTTAAAATCTTCTCTTGGTAGAGGTTTATTTTTCCCGAAAGATACTGCCTTAAAATTGAAAGCTTTTTGCGACTCTGATTGGGTTGCTTGCCCTATGTCGCTTAAATCCGTTACTGGATTTTGTATTTTTTTAGGAGATTCCCTAATTTATTGGAAAAGTAAAAAGCAAAAAACGGTATCTAAATCTTCTGCCGAAGCAGAATATAGATCTATGTCTCTTACGTGTAGCGAAATTGTTTGGATATTGGGTATATTTAAGGATTTAGGCCTATCGAATTTAACTCCAGTTGATCTATTTTGTGACAATCAAGCGGCTATCCACATATCATCTAATCCTATATTTCACGAACGCACAAAGCACATCGAGATAGACTGTCATGTAGTAAGGGATTATGTGAAAGATAAAATTATTTCTACTAATTTTGTTCGTACAGGTGATCAGTTGGCGGATATTTTGACTAAAGTTTTGGGACGTGTGAAACATGTTGATCTTATCAAGCATTTGGGAATGAATGATATATTTGCACTAGCTGTCAGCTTGTGGGAGGGTGTTGAAGCCCATACAGCGATTGGGCCGACAAGCTTCAACTTGGTGCCTAAAGACAAATCTGATTCCAAATATGCTAAGTTGGGGCTGAATAATAAATCTGCATTAATAGGCCCAAATATTAATCCTCTCGTCTCTGGGGTTGACTCAAAGTTGACCACAAGTAAAGGGACTAGTTTGCAGTATCTAAGTAAAGGTTTTCTTTATAAATAGTGCTTGTAGTTGTTAGGTTAAATACATATAAAATAATCCGCCTCTCTCCTTAGTTATTAGTTTTCTCTGTAAAAGCAGGTTTCTTCATCTGCTTCTTTTATTCTTTAATAAAGTAATTCATTAAGTTAATCATTCTTGTTCTTATGTTTTGGCTAGTGATAAAGCCAGAGCAGATTCCCTAATGCCAGAGCAAATTCATGAAAAATCCCTATTTTACCCTTCTTTGGTCAACCATCCAACTCCCTCAAATCTTGGCTCATCTCTCCATAAAGGTATAGAGGAGATTTTTTGGGAAACTGTGATACCATTTTCCAGATCATTTCACACGGTTCACCTCACATACTTGTTGGGACCCACACAAATTTAAGATTCCATTTTTAACACTTTGAACAAGTGAATCCAAACCACTTTGAGCACCATGCAGCCAAATCATAAACACAACAGTAGCATAATTAACTTTAATTGTCATGAAGAGTCTTCTCAAAAGGATATTTTGCATACTAGCCTTTAAACATGCTTAAATCATTATAGGGATCAAATTTTAAAAATAATACTCTTCTTTCTCCTAAAATTTCTTAATATTATCCTTGTTTTGGATGGTTAAGAATCACCGATTCCAACTACTATTTTGTATTTTCCAGGTCATGAGGAAATTATGTTCTGGGTTATTAACAATATAATGTATTTAAATTAATTACTAAATTTTTTGAAGGATTATTTATTGACAAAACCATCGAAAATGAGGGATGTTCAGGCTTGAACTGTTCAGAGAAATTTTGAAACTTAAAGTTTCATAATACATTGGCTCTTGCTAGTATCGGAACTTCCTGGTGTGGGTTTATACTTATCCTCATATCATAATTATTGATTAAAGAGGAACTTACTAGAGAAAAATTATTGACGTTGCTGCTGTGGGAAGGGGGAAGAGTTTCAGCACAAGTCCAACTCCACGCTAATGAAAAGAGAGAGAATGACAATGAAGAGAGAAAATGGGGCTGAATTTTTTATTTCTTTTTGTTGTTTGAAAAGATCAAAGTAGGTAAAGTAAAAAAAAAACTCTCCTCCCCTACACCAATAATAGTTTAGTTATTCATGATTACTTTTTGACTTTGTATTACCAAAAAAAAAATGATTACCTTTTGGAATATCAAGACACGGGCTAGGGAGCTATAAAAATACAAAAAGTTGGCTAGTTGACCAAAGAAGAGTAAACTAGGAATTTTCCATGAATTTGCTCTGTCATTAGGGAATCTGCTCTGCCTTTATCACTAGCCTTATGTTTTGTTCATGAGCTTACATTTTCTACACTTTTTATCACAAATGATGACTACAAAAAATTCTAGAAAAAGAAAAACACTGAAAAATGGATAAAAAAAAAAAGCTTTCAGACAAGGGTCGAAACAATGTAATTTAGTGATGAACGGCGGTCCCATTCGCACTATAAAACAAGATTTGGTTGCTTTTGAAAAGACAAGCTCGAGCATATATTGTTCATCCCGTGACTCATTTTGGATAAAAAGTAACATTATACATAAGTTGACAGCCAATACATAGAGTCGATATCATGTAATGAAGTAAAATATATATGTAAAATAATTAAAAATAAAGAAAAAAACTAATGCTTATTTATCCTAGTTGATTATTTTAAGATAGGCACCGAGTTGAGCCAACTCGATTAGACTTTCACTTTTTTTACGGGGTGAGCTCGATCACAAATATACCTGCTGGCATGCATGTCAAGTAAACAAACAATTAATAATAAATTTATTGTTTAATAAATAAATAATTTTTTTACTATTTTATTTAGTGATTTGAGAGCCTGCAAGCACTAATCGAGCCGATTCGACTCGATACCCATCCCTTCAAATAATCTTATCGTTAACTTATGTCAAGATATATGTGTGTGTATATATATATATATATATATATATATAAATAAATTAGAAATAAAGCACTAGACAATAAGATAACTGGAATAAAGCAATTGGAAGTAAATATATATATATATATATCTCATTAACTTTATTTGAAAATGTTAAATAGGATAATATCTTTTGTATAGTTTTTCATGCATATCTTTTTTCTTTTTTATTGATTAGGATTTTCTTGTATTTTCTTTCTTATAATTATTTATATGTTTCACTGCAATACAAGTTTCCCTATAGGGTTTTACCTAATCTAAATATCAGCCTAACAATGGTTTCTCTCTCTCTCAGCCCTCTCGATCAATCGCTTCCACCACCCTCAAGATGCCGTCTCCAGCAGCGCACCACTCTCTCATATAGCCTCTCTCCGCTAGTCATCGGCCGCCTACTGTTCGGTAACCACCGCCTTTGATTTTTTCTCTCTCGTTTTTTTCAACTTCTTTTTGTTGGGTTTTGGAAAAAATAACATAAACGCAGCGGAAGGATTTCAAAAATCTTATTTTAAAACCCAAAGTTGAAGTCAATGATCATTAAACAATTAATTAACGAATAAAAACTTACTCGTTATTACGAATTTGATGAAGAACTTTTCTTTCACCAAAAACTCAAAACTTGAAGCTTTCAAATCTTGAACTTGATCCGAACAATGAAATTACGTCGTCTCTGAATAATCACGCGCGGATCAACAAACGAAAAATCCCACTTCTTTCTCTAAGGGACGACGACTAGGGTATTAGAGAGGGGAGAAATATTTTCTTCTTTCTTTTCTAGGAGTTATGAGAGTTATGATGTTCTCTTACTTGTTCAAAGTCAAAGAGTCCTGATATACCTCATGACTTATTGAACAAGTCAAAACAAAAGAGCCCTAATCTAGGGCATCACATGGACACCCATTTAGGCCTATTAGGACGCCTTCTAGAAGCCCGAGATTTGTTTTGTTTAATTAATTTCTTATTTCAATTAATAATTTATTTTATCCAATAAATAAATTAATTAATTAAATAACCAAATTAATTAGATAAATTAATTCATTAATATATTTCCCTAGGAAATTAATTAATAATTAATCTTATCTATATAATTAATTATTTCATCTAATGAATAATTAATTATTTAATTTATCCACTAATGTAAAACTCCTAGAAGAAAATAGAAATTCCTTTTTTATTTTTCTTTGTCGATCCTTTAGCGCGACTCTTTAGGTTCGTTTCGTTTGGCAATGAGAATAAACCAAAGGAAGTGGGTACACCTAGCCAGTCACGTGGCTCACTTTGTAACCCAAACGAAAACGAATGATAGGATCATTCCGCAACCTTCCAATCATAAATACCGTATATGTATAAACCCTTTGTTCATGTTCCCCGGTCAAGTGAGAGTCATGGATATGTCAAACTCATTGGACTTGACCATATGTATTAATTATAATAATACGAGATCATTGAGATTGATTTAGTGCCTAGCCCAATCATCTCTTTTGCTTTGGTCAAAGACTTTGATCTCTATTTATCTATAATCACATAGGGTACATTCTCATTCACTTATGAGAGAACAAATCCCATATTAGATATCTGATAAGACCACCACTTGCCCATTAAGTCCGCATTTCGAGGTCGACCCCACCAACGAGTGAATTGGGTCTAACTACTCTAGGGAAAGACTTGACGTCACAAGTGTATCTTCAGCCTGATACTTCAGGTCATAGGTTCACACATACCTATTACACATAATTAGTTCTATCATTGACAGTCACAGAGTGAAAACCAATGTGATAGAACCGATGCGAGTTGTGTTCGAGCATATCAGTTGCACTTATGTGCCTACAATCTCAATCTCCTACCATCCCATGATACCAGACAGGCACTCCCATGTCAGAGCTAAGATTGTACAAGTATTCGAAGTCTTTGTTTGCCCATTAAAGACTTCATGTAACTTGCGAACTAGTTTTAGTAATCAAGGTCGATCTCTCTAGTGCCTTTTTTCCTATCCCAAAGGAAGTAGATGGATCGCACTGAAAACAAGGGCAAAGCGTTTTTACACAACTTATAGATGCAGATAAGAATTAAGTGAAAAGCTAAGTAATGCCTTTCATAAATTAAATTTAACTTCAATACAAGAAAGATGCCCAACATATTCTATCCTCTGTGGCATCTGAGGGCATAATCCTAAGAATCTCTCACTTGCACTCAATGCCACTCATTGTGTTATCTTATACCCATCCTTTCCAGGTGTCGGTCCAAAACAGCCTGAGGTAGTGGTTTGGTGAACGGGTCAGCTACATTGTCAGCTGAGGCTATTTTCTGCACTGCTATCTCTCCTCGGCCAACGATCTCTCTGATGATGTGAAATCTTCTCTCAATGTGTTTGGACTTATTATGAGACCTCGGTTCCTTGGCTTGTGTTATTGCTCCATTGTTATCACAATAAAGTGGTAACGGAAGCTGAGCACTAGGGACCGATTCAAGTTCTCGAAAAAACTTTCTCATCCAAACAGCTTCTTTGGCTGTCTCTGAGGTGACACGACAAAATCCTAGCAAGAGAACTAGGTCGCGTAAGTAGTAAAGTGGATGTTTAAGTCCGGATTTATTGTATCCGCAGGGACAACTATAATCTAAGTACCGAGACTACTGTATTACTCAATTCTAAGTTAGGTCGGTCGATATGAGGTTGATTTAAACTAATTATCAAAAACAAGAAAATAAACTAAGGCAACTTCAAACCAAACAAAGGGAGAAAGCAATAGAGAGAAGCGATCAAGGCACATGGTTCAACCAATTATGCATTTCGATTGTGATTTAGGTTCTATTGAATTATTAGATTGATTTAGCTAAGGCAAAATTCCCTAACGTACGTACTACCCAATCTCTTGGCATAGCAACCCTACCCTTGTTAACGATTTCCTATATATCTCTATATGAAAACCCGGCATAACAAAGATGTATTTAAGGTCTAGGAATTCCCCACGTGAATGGAAAGCCACCTAAAGAAATCGAGTCTATCTCTAGTCAGTTTAACTATAGGGTATTCAATATTTATATCTTCCCTAGGTTATTATCTCTCGATCTCTAACCTAGGCATTTTATCGAACACTTGGTGATCTAACAAGTGAAGCATTGAGATCAAATATTGAATACATAACTAAAACCAACATTAATCGAATAAACACCAAAACAATAACAATCACAATAACATAAATGGCCTAGCCAAGGCCTTAATCATATACGTTTAGCTCATGTTCATGTCACAAGTACCGATATGAAACATACAAATCATAGTAGAAAGCTAAAAAGGTTTAAGAAATAAAGATGTAAAAACTTCTGAATAATCGTGATGATTTCAATCCCTCGTTGAATTCTCCATTTTCTTGTGAATCCGGGCCTTCAAAGAGACGTTATGACCTTTAATCTCCTCTTCCAAGCCTTTTCTCCCCTTTTTGGAGTGTGGCGCCACTCTAAGGCATGTTAGGCTAAAAGGGGTATTTATAGAGCAATCCACCACCTCGAACGCCGCGGCGTTGGGTCCTGAACGCCACGGCGTTGGTGGATGAACGCCGCGGCGTTTGTCCCCTGCTGCATTGGCTAGTTTTGGTAAAATATTCATAACGTTCTCTACCAATGTCCGAATAAGCTGATTCAAGTTGGTATAGAATCCCAAAACAAAGATCTAGAACTTTCAAGAAGAAAACAAATCCAAAATCAAACGATAAAGATGATACAATTGTCTCACAAGTCACTGAATGAGAAAACTCCATCGTAAGACGTTTTCACCTCCTTCCCTACATATCTGATCTTTGTCTTCAACATAAGAAATGTACCTTTGCCTCTTATCTTTCCATTGGTATACCAAGTGTATAATTTGGACATGGGTAGAGATATATATTCCATAAACTCTAGCACTGCACAGACAACATTTTACCCTGTTTTGTATCTTTTTGCATGATTTACCTTCAATCCTTGTTCTTTTCCTCCAAATGTTATGTTTTTCTATAAAATATGAGAAAACAAGGGTCAAAGCATCATATGTGATCAAATTATTAAGAAAATAATCAAAACCAAGTCGATAAACGGGTGAAAACTAGTGCAAAAATAACATATATCAACTACCCCCAAACTTAGCTTTGATCGTCCTCGATCAAATACAATCAAGCACACACATGAAAATTGAAATTTTCATTTGCCAATTCAGACACATAAAAGCAAGCATTGTACCTTCGAAAAAGATTTTGAAAAGTTACCCGATGCTTTGAACATTCAACAATTCGAAAACGGCACAAAATCTTAGTTTCCATCCCCAAATCATGAACTCCCACACCCATATTGATGTCAAGAATACACTTTAGACAAGATTATGCTAACTAATCGGAAACTAAAGACATTGAAAGAATTCAACATTCGTTAACATATCGGTGTGCATAAAGTGCAAAAGTCACAATCAAAAGGTCTTTTCGGCTTGTAACGAAAGGCTAGGTGATGTCTAGGACCGAAAGATATAGACAAAGTGACTAAGTCAAGAGAGCTTATACTCAAAATCATCAAACTAAATTCGCATATAAACCATATAAGCTTTCACAACTTATCATTTTTTCACTCTCTTTTGCCTTTCAACCTGCAACCCCCAAACTTGTTTCTTTTCATATCGGGCTGTACACAGATTTTCAAGCCAAATGATCCATTTGAGTGCCAAAATTCAAGCCTAGTCGAGAGCACACTCTTTTTTTTCATATATATCTCTCTCTCGACTTTTTATCTCATTGCACTAGCATTTCTTTTTCAAAGTCTTTTTTTTTATCCCTTTTTTTAACATAATACTTCAAACCTCAAATATCCCAACATAGCCAAAATATCCTGTCTAATTCATATACATTCAAATCAAGACAATGTGACTACCAAAATTCAAGTCAAATGATATGAAGTTCTAAACTCTCTTGATTGGGTGCAAGACATTGTTCTTCTTTTAGGCTAGAAGGTGGTTGTCGTGGCTTATGAAAGAAAGGTGAATGGTGGTTTCTAGTGTGCTTAGCACAATCCATTCTTATTAATACGGCTCAAATCAAGGTCTAGAGATTATGCAATATTGAGAAGGCCAATATGTTAGGCTAACGACAATGAAAGATGGCCTAAATCATTTTATGACTTCACAACATTAGTACATACTTCATAGTCAACAAATATGAAAGTTCAACATATTAAATTCTCATGAATTCGCATAAGCATGACTAAAAAGGGCTTTCAAGTCACAACATATGACATGTTGACCACAGACAAAGGACTTTGACTTTAACAGAGTAGAGATATTCAAACGTATTATGCTCTTATGCAAGGGTGCACCAATTCATGAATTCCAATTCAACAAGGTTCCACTTACTAACGCGTGCATAAATTGAAACAAAATGAACAGAGAAATCGGCAACAAAAACACAAACGAATCAAAAACAAAATTGTACGCCACCCCCAAACTTAAAGTAAACATTGTCCTCAATGTTTATGAATAAATGCAAGGTAAGAAGGAAAAATGATACAACCCCGAAATAGAGAGATGTGGAGTGAGCACGGTGGTGGGCTAGTACTCCGGGATCAAAACCTGAAGGAAAGAAATATCTAGAAAATCACATCAACAATAAGACGGGAGAGAAAGCAAGATAAAGATAAAAAGGAAAAATAAGAAAGCGATAAAAAGCTTGGGTTGCCTCCCAAGAAGCGTTTGTTTTAAAGTTATTAGCTTGACTTTACCGAGTTATTTCAAGGCGGTTTTCGAATGAATGCCTTGTTCATTCTCCAAGTAAGGATGAAATTGGGCCCGGTGTTAGTAGAAAATATGATGAGTAGTGACTAAGCAATCATCCACTCAAATATTTTCTCATAGTCCATCGCCACTTCCATCACTCTTTCTTCCCATTGCGCCGAGTGATGATTTGGACTATTCTCCAAGTTATAAGTAGATGACCATTTTTCTTCACCCATCGAAGTGGAAAACTTAGAGTTCATGATGTAGGACTCGAGGAGACTATTGGTTCTTTTAACCTGAGAAAGCTCAACACTAAAACGATCAAAAGCATCAATGCGTAAATAACCTCATAAATTATTCTATTTTGAACTATTCTATTTCAATTCCTAAAACAACTCATAAATTATAATAAATAACCTCAAACTTGATAACCCATAAATTATAAAGGAAAAACAAATAAACCTAAATCCATGATCGGTGTTTCAATCATATAAGACATGCTCGAATCAATTAATACATGCTCGGAATATTAAATCACTTTTGTTGATTATTAAAAAATTTTAGTCCAACTAAAAGTCCTTTAATAAATTCCCAACTTTTATATATTGTTCATTTCAATTAAAATCATTCTAGTCCTACTAGATGACTTAGATATACAAAATTCAAAATTAAGTACATCCACCTTTAATTAAAATAAAATTAGTCCAACTAAATAAATACGTCAAAAATGGAATTCTATTTTAATATTATGATTTAAAGCAATATTAAATGGAAAAGACTTTCATCTGATTAAAGAATTAATTATTAATCATCCAAGAAAAATAATATATTCTATATTCAAATTTCCAAGTATTTTCCAAGTCGAGGAAAAATTAATAATATTTAATCCATAAATTAAGTATAAATCTCCAAGAAAAATAATTAATTATTTTTAATTAAATATTTAATTCCAATTAATCTTATTGGGCTTGATTTCATCAAACCCAAGTTACCATCCTTTTGGTCTACTTGGATTTAATTGAATTGGGCTCAAATTAATTAATTCGGAATAACATGCACACCTTATTAATTTCTATTGGGATATTTTTAATTAAAATCTAAATCACCTATCCAATGGCCCATTTGGAATTAATTAAATCAAGCTCAAATTAATTAATAAGTTGAGATTGATTAAATTTCTTGTTGGGCTTAATTAAATTATATCGGGTCATCATCCTTTTAACCCACCCGAATAATTAAATTTACCCAGACACAAATTTTAATTTCGACCCATTTCATAGCCCATTTTCCGACCAGGATCCCGGACCCAAATCAGCGAATCAGGTGTTGAAACACAAGACATGTCGGGCTGAGCACACGACCCGACGGGCCGTGTGCAGGTGGCCAGGCCACGTGCGCCCACCTGCGCGCGCAGTTGCTGCGTGCAGTTTCCTTGTTTTCAATTTTTTCATCCATCATCAATATACCCAGATATACAACAAATATAAAAAATTAAAATCCATGCTTTAAACCATAAAAAATGCAGATTTAATTAACACATAATCGCATGCTTCAAAAATACATATTATGCATATCATAATCACATAAACTCAATTAAATATGCGAGTCAGAGATTGGCTCTGATACCACTGTTGGGTTTCGCGAAAAATAACATAAACGAAGCGGAAGGATTTCAAAAATCTTATTTTAAAACCTAAAGTTGAATTCAATGATCGCATATTCAAATTGAACAATTAATTAATGAATAAAAACTTGTTATTGCGAATTTGATGAAGAATTTTTCTTCCTCCAAAAACTCGAAACTTGAAACTTTCAAATCTTCAATTCTTTATTTGAATCTTCAAATCTTGAACTTGATCCGAACAATAAAATTACATCGTCTCTAAATAATCACACGCGGATCAACAAACAAAAAATCCCACTTCTTTCTCCAAGGGGCGACGGCTAGGGTATTAGAGAGGGGAGGAATATTTTCTTCTTTCTTTCACAGGACTTATGAGAGTTATGATGTTCTCTAACTAGTTCAAAGGTCAAAAAGTCCTTATATACCTCATGACTTACTGAACAAGTCAAAACAAAAGAGCCCTAATCTAGGGCATCACATGGACGACCATTGAAGCCTATTTGACATCCACTTTGGATGCCTTCTAGAAGCCTGAGATTTGTTTTGTTTAATTTATTTCTTATTTCAATTAATAATTTATTATATCCAACAAATAAATAAATTAATTAGATAAATTAATTCATTAATATATTTCCCTAGGAAATTAATTAATATAATCTTATCCATATAATTAATTATCTCATCTAATGAATAATTAATTATTTAATTTATCCAATAAATTAAAACTCCTAGAAGAAAATAGAAATTCCTTTTTCATTTTTCTTTGTCGATCCTTTAGCGCTACTCTTTAGTTTTGTTTCGTTCGGCAATGAGAGAAAACCAAAGGAAGTGGGTAACACCTAGCCAGTCACGTGGCCCACTTCGTAACCCACTAGTACAGAAAAGACCTGTTACAGCGCACATTTTACAGCGGTTTTTGGAAAACCGCTGAACGGAGAGACTTATTACAGCGGTTTATAAGTGAACCGTTATAATGGATATTAACCGGGCACCTATTACAGCGGTTCGATAAAAAACCGCTGTAATAGTTCGAACCTATTATAGCGGTTCGATAAAAAACCGCTATTATAACGCGAACAGAAAAAAAAAAAAAAAAATTTTTTTTATAGCGGTTCGGGAATGAACCGCTATAATCGGTTTACCAATTATAGCGGTTCATTCCCGAACCGCTATAACTGGTAAACCGGTTTATACCAGTTATAGCGGTTCGGGAATGAACCGCTATAATTGGTAAACCGGTTATAGCGGTTCGTTCCCGAACCGCTATAACACGTAATTAAAAAAAAAAAAAAATTTCCCTCCCTTTTTTCCCCCCAAAAACCGAGCTCTCCCCCTCATTTCTCTCTACTATCTCTCACTCTCTACTCTACTCTCTCTCTCTACTCTACTATCTCTCTCACTCTCTACTCTACTCTCTCTCTCTACTCTACTATCTCTCTCACTCTCCACCACCGCCTCCGCCATCGTCTCCACCACCGCCGCCGCCGCCGCCGCCGCCCCATTTGATTTTTCTCTATCTCTCTACTCGATCTCTCTCCCTATACTCTACTCTCTCTCTCTATACTCTCTCTCTCACTCTCAAGCTACCTAAACCGCCCCCGTCCCGTCGCCACCACCTCCACCACCACCCGAAACCGCCGCCGCCCGAGCAGCCGCCGCCGCCGCCGCCGCGCCGCCTCCGTGACCCACCACTCTCCTCCTCTCTCTCTTTATAGGTATATAAATATATATGTTTATATATGTTATGTTATATATATATATTATGTATATGTATATATTAAATTTAGGTTATGTGTTAATTTCTTGTTTGTTATATATTAATGTTATGTTAATTCTGATTTTGTGATGTATGTAATGTAGGTTATATGTTAATTTGTTAATTATTGTTATATATATCATGTTATGTTAATTGGGGTTTTATAAATTATATAGTGAATTTTTGTTATTATGTTGTAGTTGATTTTTCTCTAACTTTGAATGCAAATCTGATTTGTTCTAGGCATTTACTGAGTATGTCGATATATGTGTGGATAGCCCTATGTGTCTAGTTTCATATGAATAAAACGGTTCATGAATCGGAGCTTTCCACAATGAGTTATGAATTTTCTCATGAAAACGCGCACAGCTGTTTTGAAAATTGACAGATTTTTCTCTAACTTTGAATACAAATCTGCTTTTTCTAGACATTTACTGAGTATGTGAGATATATGTGTGGATAGCCCTATGTGTCTAGTTTCATATGAATAAAACGGTTCATGAATCGGAGCTTTCCACAATGAGTTATGAATTTTCTCGTGAAGACGCGCACAGTTGTAATTGACAGATTTTTCTCTAACTTTGAATACAAATCTGCTTTTTCTAGACATTTACTGAGTATGTGAGATATATGTGTGGATAGCCCTATGTGTCTAGTTTCATATGAATAAAACGGTTCATGAATCGGAGCTTTCCACAATGAGTTATGAATTTTCTCGTGAAGACGCGCACAGTTGTAATTGACAGATTTTTCTCTAACTTTGAATACAAATCTGCTTTTTTCTAGACATCTACTGAGTATGTGAGATATATGTGTGGATAGCCCTATGTGTCTAGTTTCATAGGAAGAAAACGGTTCATGAATCGGAGCTTTCCACAATGAGTTATGAATTTTCTCGTGAAGACGCGCACAGCTGTTTTGAAAATTGACAGATTTTTCTCTAACTTTGAATACAAATCTGCTTTTTTCTAGACATCTACTGAGTATGTGAGATATATGTGTGGATAGCCCTATGTGTCTAGTTTCATAGGAAGAAAACGGTTCATGAATCCGAGCTTTCTACAATTATTTATGAATTTTCTCGTGAAGACGCGCACAGCTTTCTGCACAACCGAGAAGCTCCAAAAACTTTATATCGTGATGCTTTAATTTATTTGTAGTTTTATGTGCTTTTGGATCCAATTGGTGATCAATATTTATAATATGATGCTTTATTTGTAGTTTTTTATGTGATCTATGTGATCCAACTGGTGATCAATATTTGTAGTTGTTCCCCTGGAAATATGATGTTTTATGTGATCCAACTGGTGATCAATATTTTTGTATCGTTTTGTGTTCGTTGTGGGTGAAAGATTAGAGTGTTGGGTTTGTTGTGGTTGAAATTGGTAGTATTTTTTGCGTCGTTTCCCTGTTGAGATTTTAGCGGATCGTAAGATTCGACTTCTGTTGGTTACAACCCACTGAGAAGATTAAGTCGAGAACTTGGTAGAAATATTTGCGTCGTTACTCTGCCGAATTTTTTATAGAATAATGCGAAATAAATTAAAAATAAATTTATTTAATTAATTTAAGGAAATACTGATGTTAAAATTATTTAATTTAATTATTGAGAATTTAGATGGATCGAAGTTGGATTGTAGCGGATCGTATGTCGGAGCAATATGGGAAAGGGGTGAAAGAATTCATCGACTTTGCGGTTGAGCATGCATCGGATCCGACTAGGATTAGTTGTCCATGTTTACGTTGTTGTTTTGGAAAGAGAATTAGTCCACCTGACTTGGAAGATCATTTGGTGTGTAATGGAATTGATAAAAGCTACACACGATGGACAAGACACGGTGAAAGCAGTGCCACCTCAGCTGATTTGGGTGATACATCATATCGATCAGTAGATTTTGACATGGATGATTATGAGCCTGATCGTTTGGAGGAGATGACCAATGTGATCGAGGAGGATTTGCGAAATTGTCCCAAGATGTTCGACAATTTGACAAGTCATTCAAAGACACCCCTGTATAGTGGTAGTAATTTCACAAGATTGAAAGCAGTCCTAAACCTCTACAAGTTAAAAGCTAACAATGGGTGGAGTGATAAGAGTTTCACAGACTTACTTGGTCTATTAAAAAGTATGTTACCCGATGATAATGTGTTACCTAATCGTACTTATGAGGCTAAGAAGATGTTAACTGCAATTGGCATGGGATATGAGAGGATACATGCTTGTTTCAATGATTGCATCTTGTTTAGAAAGGACTATGCATCATTGACGGTGTGTCCCAAATGTGGCACCTCACGGTACAAGAAGAATGGATCTGCTCCTGTCAAAACAGCATGGTATTTGCCCATAATACCTAGATTTAGACGCATGTACAGTAGTGAAGCGTTTGCCAAGGACTTGACATGGTATGCTGATAGAAGGCTTGAACAAGGGATTGAAGATAACAAGATTAGACATCCTTCAGATTCTCCTCAATGGAAAAAGATCGATAATGATTTCCCTGAATTTAGGGAAGAACCAAGAAATTTACGCCTTGTATTGGCTACAGATGGAATGAACCCACATGGCTTGCAAAGTAGCTCACATAGTACATGGCCGGTGATTTTGATGATCTACAACCTACCCCCTTCGCGATGCATGAAGCGAGAGCATATTATGATGCCTATACTAATTTCCGGGCCGAAACAACCTGGAAATGATATAGATGTCTACTTGGCCCCTTTAATTGAGGATTTGAAAGAGTTGTGGGAGACCGGTATTAAAGTGTATGATGGGTTTAGAAAAGAGAGCTTCAATCTTAGAGTTATGTTGTTTGGTACAATCAATGATTTTCCAGCAAGAGCTAATCTCGAGGGATATGGTGTACATGGGCAATGTGCATGCCCCATATGTGTCAAGAGTACAGATCAATATAGACTCCCACACTCTCAGAAATATGCATTCCAAGGGCATCGAAGATGGTTGAATCGAGAACATCGATATCGTCGGTGGAAGAAAGCTTTCAATGGGAGCATAGAAGAATGTCGAGCTCCTAAGTGTTTGACCGGTGAAGAGGTGTTTGAGAATGTAAAAGACTTGGATATCAAGTTCGGAAAGACTTTTGCAGGCGGCCTTGCAAAAACTGGGTGGAAAAAAAGGTCAATTTTTTTTGATTTGCCGTATTGGAAATCTTTACATGTTAGACATTTTCTTGATATAATGCATATTGAGAAAAATGTATTTGATAGTGTCATTGGTACTCTTCTAAATGTGCCCGGCAAGACAAAAGATGGAGTAAAGGCAAGGTTGGACTTAGTTGAAATGAAGATAAGAGGTAAATTGGCACCAACAATGAAGGGAAAACGTACTTATTTACCTCCAGCAGCTCACACGCTATCTAGAAAAGAAAAAATTGCATTATGTGAGTTTCTTTGTGGAGTGAAAGTTCCCGAAGGGTATTCTTCGAACATTAGCAGTCTTGTATCAATGAAGGACTTGAAGCTAAAGCATATGAAGACTCATGATTGTCATGTAATCATGGATCATTTGCTGCCAATTGCTTTACGGGCCATTCTGCCAAAAAAAGTGAGAGAAACGATAACTAGATTGTGTTTCTTCTTCAAAGCAATGTGGAGCAAGGTGTTTGATCCTGAACAATTGCCTGCACTTCAGAAACAACTTGTCCTCACTTTGTGTGAGCTTGAGATGTATTTCCCACCCGCGTTTTTTGATATAATGACTCACCTACCTATTCACTTGGTTAGAGAGACACAACTTTGTGGACCAGCTTTTATGAGATCTATGTATCCGGCTGAGCGTTATATGAAGGTATTGAAAGGCTATGTGAAAAATCGTAGCCGGCCGGAAGGTTGCATTGTTGAGCGGTACATAGTTGATGAAGCTATTACATTTTGCACAGAATATCTGAATGATTCTAACGTTGCAGAGCTTCAAAAGTCTCCTGTTGTGGGGGGGGGGGGGAACAGAAGGAGAAAGCGTAATTGGAAAGCAATTAGTGAGTGTTCCTAGCACACAAAAGGATCAGGCACACCTATATGTGCTCCACAACACCGATGAGGTTGAGCCATATGTCGAAGAGCACAAGGACCAACTTAGGAGAATAAATTCAAGTAAAAATGAAAGTTGGATTTCAAGAGAACATAACAAGAGTTTTATCGATTGGTTCCGAAAGTGTATTCAAGAGAAACAAAATGAGAATTCACTTTCAGTTTCAGATAAATTGGCACGGTTGTCGGTGGGCCCGGGCAGATTCGTATTTTGTCATTCGGGTTATCGTATAAATGGTGTCACATTTTATACAAAAGACCAAGATGAACGGAGTACAATGCAGAATAGTGGGGTGAGTCTTGTAGCTGAAGCAATGCATATCTCAAGTGCGAAAGATAATAGCCCTATCTATGCCACTTTACCATATTATGGGGTGATTGAACGTATATGGGAGCTGGATTACAGTTGGTTTCGGGTGCCTGTATTTGGGTGTAGGTGGGTTGACCATAAAAATGGTGTCGATGATAGTGAAATAGGTTTTACTCGAGTAGACCTTGAAAAGGTGGGATACAAAGATGAACCTTTCATTTTGGCATCTCAAGCTAAACAAGTGTTTTTTGTCACCGATCCTGTCGATAAGAGGTGGTCCATTGTTTTATCGGCAAACAAAAATACTTGTATTGAGGATGATGGCCTATATAATGAAGATGATGGAGGAAATCCTATCTTAGGTGGTTCACAATCCACAAATAGTGACGGTGACTTGGATATCAGTGATGATGAATTGTATATGCGAGAAGATCACCAAGAAGGGATATGGATTAATCCTTCTGTTCGTCGGCGTACTAAACAAAATGGTCGTACTGAGGGATCACAAAAGATTAGTAAACCAGCGACAAAAAGAAAACGATGAAAGGTATTTGAACTTATTTGATAATTATATGAGTAACTTATTTGAACTCTTTTGTTAAGTATGCAGTTAAAGTGTAAATTATATTGAACCAGCTTGTAATATTATATTAGTGAATGAGTTACACTAACTTCTGTATTTTTTGCTTTTGTAGGTCGATACCGTATACCACCACAGTCACCCTCTCCTCCGCCACTACCACGACGACCACTACCAATGTAAGCTTATCAATATTTGGTTTTGTACTTTTTGATGTGATTTATATGATCCAACTGATTAATGATGTGATTAATGCATATATATTTATTTTCGTTTGTTGTTGTTGAAATATTTGAATTTTCACTTATGAAATCTTGTAGATGGATTCTGGAGGTGCTGCAAACCCAAGTGTTGAAAGTGAGATACGGAGAGGTATTACAGCAATGAAGAAAGTAATAAAGGCCAAAAGTAAAGGCATAAAGCTACAAGTTGGTTGGAACGAGTATGGTCAACCAGTTGACCCAAATAAATCAACTTTTGTTGGTTACATTGGCGTGATAGCTCGTGACAGGGTCCCTATTACTATCAGTGATTGGCGCAGCGTCCCTGCAGCAATAAAATATGCCATTTGGAATGAAATAGCTGTAAGTTAGTTATTATATATTATGTTTTTAATTGGTAAATGTAGTTTTTTTTTTCTCTAAATTAACATTTTTTATATACTTTGTTCTTTGTTTTTTATAGTTGGCCTTTGATATTGACGAAAGTAGACAGAAGTTCGTCTTAGCCGAGGCTGGGAAGCTAGCTCGAAACTACAGGAGCTACTTGACCAGAATCTGGGTAGAGGATGATGATGGGAACATTAATTCAAGCCCACCCGAAAAATATCGTATATCTCAAGAAGATTGGACAAAATTTGTAGAATTACGCCAAAGTGAAGCTTTTCAGGTAATTATTTTAATTTATGGTTTCATTTTAATTTATTTGAAACTATATACATTGACTAATGCCTTGATTATATAATGAACAGCAACTACGTAAGGACAATTCTGAAAGAGCAAAGGACCCTGAATATCCTTACAGGGCATCACGTCTTGGATATGCTCAAGTGGAGTATATTGAGGTACGTAGTTCGTTACAAGTTGTAATTCTAATCAAATTTCCTTACAAATTTTCTAATCAAATTTCCTTAATTACAAATTTTCTAATCAAATTTATTTCCTTACAAATTTTCTTATATAGAAGCATAAAAGAAAGGATGCTGGGTCAGATGTCACAGAGGTGACACGAGCACTAGTGTGGAGGGTTGCACATTCTGACAGCCAGAACAAGATTGATAATGTCAATGTTAAAAGAGTAGTGGAATCAATGGTGAGTTATTTGCAATTTTAGTTATATAGTGTGTTGTATGCTTTTTTAAAAATAATTTTAAAATAACAAATTTTTGTATTTTTTAAATGTATTATTACAGGAAAGCTTATCACAGGAGGGTAGCCACAGTAGACCCGGAATGATATACTGGCTATAGCTCTTAAAAAGAAGGAGCATCCGGGTCGAGTTAGGGGTGTAGGCTTTGGGGTATCCCAAACAGATTACTTTTCGGATTCAAAGCCTTCAAAAAATACGGTGATTGATAACTTGCAAGACACGGTTCAAATGCTCACTCAATCACTATTCGAATTGCGACGCGAGTTTGAGCATCATAGGGCGTCTGGGTCGTCGCAGCAGCCACATACAGAAGAGGCGGTTTCTTTGAAAGATAGCTGCCCAGAAGTGAAAGACCTTCCTCAGGTAATTAATGAAAAGCATATTGTTTAGTGATAATGTAACTTACAATCCTATATTTCTGTATGATATACAACATTTTCTAATATAATGGTATATATATATATATATATATATGTAGGATGTGGTGCAGTGTCAATTAGCACTTTCTACACCGTGTTATCGTTTGGTGGCAAGAGGAACAATGTACAATCAACCAAAGGATAGAACATTGCATACATGTCCATTAGCCTCCCACCTCGTGAAAGTGTCGATTGACATTGCAATTGAAGATATTGCACCCTTACCAGTCCCTCTCGATGATGAAGGAGTGTTCACAGTATCTGAGGCTGTGGGATACATGGTTGCTTGGCCTAAGAGTCTTGTGATTGTCGGTGATGCATCGGTACGTAATTATTATTAATAGCTAGTCATTATTAAATTATAACAATTGTTTAATGTTAATAAATATACTTTCATTGATAACGCCCACGTTTTGTTTTCTTTTGCTTATAGTCTCTCGGAAAATCCAAATCATCACTCGGAAAAAGCAAATCAGAGATGACGAAGCACTCACATGTCAAAAATACACCTCTAGTGGCCAACCCTCCTTCTCTAGTGGCCAACCCTCCTGCTCCACCCCCTAATTCACTTGCAATTCTTGAAAGGTTCTTTGGGATGATGGCTGCTGATAACACTATCCGGATAGACATACCCGAGGAAATCTTCAATATCCCCTTTCCAGAATATATTGGGCGGGAGGAGATCGGTGACTTTGTGCATAAAGAACAAATAGGAGCCTCTATCATTACTGCTTACATCAAGTAAGTTTTTAAATATTAATTAAGAAAAAGTAAGCTTTTAATTAAATTATTTTACTGCATTAATTTGAACTATGTTTATTTTTGTTACTCAAATTATTTTATGCTCAATTGTAGGTGTTTGTGGGTTAATCACGTGGTCCCCGAACAAAAACAAAATAAATTCGGGTTCCTTAGCCCACATTCTATATCTGCGGCAGCAGGAATTACTCCCACGCAGCTTGTTGACAAATCGCAATATATAGCAAATACTATGATAGCTAGTGCACTGGAGGGGAAGTTGTTTCTTGCACCTTACAACTCCGGGTGAGCTACTAAAGACACATTGTTATTTTGTAAAATTTGTTACGTAGGCATAACTAATTTAAAATTTTTCTTTTGAATATGCTGATTAGGGGCCATTGGTTGTTGCTCGTGATTGATCCAATTAAAGAGATCGTTTATTATTTGGATTCTTTGCACGGTAATCCAAATAACCGACATGATATGAAAGATATGATCAATCAGTAAGTTTTATCATTCAATTAAATGTATCCATTATATTATATTTAATATTAAGTTTAAAGTATATATATTATAACTAGACTTCATATATATATATTTGCTTGATATTGACATATTTCCTTGATTTTTGATGTTTTTAACAGCGCTGTCTTGATGTTTCGAGCAAATAAAAACAACCAAAAGATCAAATCAAAAAACAAGGCCTGTACATGGAGTTGTATACAGGTTAGTTTAATTATATTATTTTAATTATAGTTTCAAGAAATTATTCGTATAAAAGTTATTTGTTCTAATACAATTTTGATTTGAATTTAATTTGTAGTGCCCCATTCAAATAAATGCCATAGATTGTGGGTTCTTCGTCATGAAATTCATGAAAGATATTATTAGACACGGAGAATCTATAATCCCACCGACGGTATGCATAATCCTAATTAATATTAATCAAATTCTAATGTCCCTTTTAAGTTATTAAACATTTTTGTTGGATTTTAATATTTGTCTTGCAGTACTTTGCTGATTGTCAGTACGCCACTTACACTATAGAGCAACTTGATGAAGCACGTTCTGAATTGGCACAATACATTTTTAAATGCGCTTTTGATATGCCGGCGGTGTAAGTTGAAAATTATTGTAAATTTTTATTTGATTTAAAAGCAGTGATTAGTTTATATTGGTTTATTGTAAACTCGTTATTATTTGTAATTATTGGAGATTATTATTTGGTGAATGAAATTAATTTTGGATTTGAATTTGTTGTTTCTGTTGAGCAATTGGTTTGTTTTATATGTTATTGATGAGTTGAATTTTGAGCTTGTGGGAAGGATATAGCTCTAGCTGAAATTATAACAGAAAAAAATAAAAAAAATAAAAAATCACGTTACAGCGGTTCCGAAACGAACCGCTGTAACAGTGTTCACTGTTACAGCGGTTCATCAACGAACCGCTGTAACAGTGAACACTGTTACAGCGGTTCGTTTCGGAACCGCTGTAACAGGCTACGGCTTTTACAGTTAATTTTTTTTTTATTTACCTATTACAGCGGTTCGTTATTGAACCGCTGTAATAGGGCTCATTTTACAGCGGTTTTTAACCGTTGTAATAGTAAACATACCAATTACAGCGATACGTATTACAGCGGTTAAAACCGCTGTAATAGTGAAAAAAAACCGCTGTAACAGACCTCTTCTGTACTAGTGACCCAAACGAAAATGAATGATAGGATCATTCCGCAACCTTCCAATCGTAAATACTGTATATGTATAAACCCTTTGTTCATGTTCCCCGGTCAAGTGAGAGTCATGACTATGTCAAACTCACTAGACTTGACCTTATGTATTAATTATCATAATACGAGATAATTGAGATTGATTTAGTCCCTAGCACAATCATCTCTTCTGCTTTGGCCAAAGATTTTGATCTCCATTTATCTATAATTACATAGGGTACATTCTCATTCACTTATGAGAGAACAAATCTCATATTAGACATCTGCTAAGACTACCACTTGCCCATCAAGTCCGCATTTCGAGGTCGACCCCACCAATGGGTGAATTGGGTTTAACTACTCTAGTGAAAGACTTGACGTCACAAGTGCATCTTCAGCCTGATACTTCAGGTCAAAGGTTCACACATACCTATTATGCATAATCATTTCTACCATTGACAGTTACACAGTGAAAACCCATGTGATAGAACCAATGCGAGTCGTGTTCGAGCATATCAGTTCCACTGATGTGCCTACAATCTCAATCTCCTACCATCCCATGATACCAGACAGGCACTCCCATGTCAGAGCTAAGATTGTACAAGTATTCGAAGTCTTTGTTTGCTCATTAAAGACTTCATATAACTTGCGAACTAGTTTTAGTAATCAAGGTCGATTTCCCTAGGGCCTTTTTCCCTATCCCGTAGGAAGTAGAGGGATCGTACCGAAAACAAGGGCAAAGCATTTTTACAGAACTTATAAATGCAGATAAGAATTAAGTGAAAAACTAAGTAATGCCTTTTATAAGTTCAATACAAGATAGATGCCGTATATATTCTATCCTCTATGGCATCTGAGGGCATAATTCTAACACTTTTATCTATTATCAATATGGCTAAATTTCCAGCCAAACACCCTCACTGCCCTCTCATTCATCATAACCCCCACATATGCCCTAAATATTGTAGTCCATATTTTTAACTTCAAACTCTGTTAAGAAGATCCACATTTTAAACTTTGGAGAACAAGGGATTAGAAATCACCTGAAGAAGTCTATTTGATTTTCTTCCTCAAAATAAGTTTTTAGAAAAGTACTTCACAGACCAGCCTCACAACGAAGGGACGATCCACCAAATCAGTTAATTCAAATGGTAAGAACCTGCATTGCGTAAGAGTTGTAGAGTCACCTTATCAAGATGAGATGGATCAAATTCTAAGAACGAGAACACCTTTTTAATGAGGAGCAACGGCGATCCTTGAAGGAAGGGAAAATAAACAAGGAATCATAACTTCAGGATATATTCGTCTGACCATGCTATGATAATTAAACAAAAGAGTATAGTGTCTAAATCAACATTTTGACTGAAAATTTCCACAAATGGAATGGCTAGTGTTGAATCAAATTGTTTGGACTGCAATTTGAAAGGTCTTGGTGGCAAATGCATACTTTGTATTCTTCAAGCACCAGTTGAGCTGTAGCAAACTGTCAAGGGTCTAATTGAAGGAAGAAAGTAACTCAATTTATAATGTCTATGTTACAACGAGGCTAACAATAAAATTGAAAGATCAGTGGATGTAATGAGGTTATCAATCTCAATGAAATAAAGAAAACTTAATGGAGAAGAAAATTTGGAAATGACCCGATTAAAGTGAATGATTACAAGCTCGATGTTTCATAAGAGAGAGCGCAAAATGAATGAAATAACAATAGTCAAATTAGTCAAATTGAATTTCCAAATGAAGATGGATGATCAGAATACATTGCAAATTAAGAGCTAAGAATTATGATTCAATAGATGGAGAAGAATGATATTTGCAATTCAAATGGCGATTATAGAGGTGAATCATCTTTAAAAGTTAATTTCAACAAGTATAGGAGCTTATGAGAGGCACCTAGAGGAGGTTCGAGCAAATTCCAGTGAGCAAGACTGTCAAGATGACGATTATCGACAATAAGGAACTTTGAATATGAAAGTTGTCATGTAAGAAAAAATATTCAATAATGATGTTTGGTTGAATGTCCCAAACATAATAAAAAGCAGAGATACCATGATACTTTGTTTCAATATAGGTATGATAAAGGATTGCAAAATGAAAATATATGTTAGCGAACATAAGTTCTCTATGGAATAAGGAGAATCACCCCCTCAGAGTTGCTCCTACCACGTCTACCTTTCACCCCACACGATAAGTAAAGAAGACGGAAACTTACGTAGTATAAGAGTATGAAATGAATCAACTTATGGACCACTCTTCACATTTTCTGATACCATATTAAAGTGCGCTTATACGATCTGCTGTACGTCCATCACGCGAAAGCAACTAAGGAAACAACTTTTACTTCTTGATTCTATGAAGAGTACGATACTATTCCATGTTATTCGAAAAATTAACATATCTTCATATATATAATTGAACTTCTAGCAACTCTCGCCCCTATTTCTGATCAAAGGCACCTAATGGGTTATTCTTAACAAACTTCTAAATCAGAGCTACAATCGAAATAAATCATTCGTTGGTCGGCCACCCCAACAATGGTCTACCATAGTTTAAGCATCCAACTATATCACAATCTTGAACTCTCACTTAATACCCAAACCACAATCCAATGAACCTATCTCGTTATAGCTCAGGCACTAGCCCAAAATCTGATACCACTTCATCATGCCCCAAATTCGCATAATAGATATAGAAGTCCAATCCAAAAATCGGACACAATTTCAACAATTTATCTAGTAGGGTTACAACCCTAACACTGTCAACCAAACATATAAGTAAACTTACTATCTGTGGCTCAATCTGCAATATTCACCTCTAGGATTGTCCAAGTCTATCTCGTGATCCTCCAAGCCAGTATTACTGCTCAACTCACCTCTAACTGGAAGAAAGTAAAATACGTAAGCAAAAATTTAATGAGCGCCAGTGTTCGTGTGAAAGGTGTTTAAAACAGTTTTTAGACCCAAAAATGATAAGTTAATGAGGTGAACACAATAATAATTTTGTTTTAAGAATATCGATGAAAATAGTGATGATGCCATTTGTTCACTATAACAGTTAAGCAATCGATGGTATGATACCAAAACTTTAGTGTATGCACTTAGTATATGCATTCAAACTATAGACAGTTACAGTAAACTCTACATTGCACATTTAGGGGGCCATGTTAGCAGTAACATCGCGTCCAATGACTTTGCTCATGGCTCTTTGGGTCCTGCTGCTTCTTCTTGATCACCTCTGAAGACTCGTCTTAAAAGCCAACACCTTATGCTTCCCACTCAGGCTCGCGAGGCCCGTTTGGTCATATCTCGGATATGCAAAAATTCAATTCTTACGACTCATTCATCCTCAGATCACTCTGTCTTTGGGTGGTGGGATTTGGCCATAGATAGCAAGAACCATTTTAAGAACGCATGCCCGTGCTTGTCTAGGAAAACCCTAGCCATATTCATGCCCGACAGTTGGGCCCGACACTCAACTATATATAATATACAATCACATAAATTTCACAATTGATGCAATAACAGCCTTTATGCTCATGATTCAGTAATAAGTCAATTTCATTGAACAGGTGTCAAAACATTCGTCAAAAAGAGATACTTGGAAATTATTTTCACAAAATATGCATTTTAAATGATTCATAACTTTGCCAAAATGTACAATACGTGGTTAAGAAAAAGTTAGGCCATGCCCAGGCGCCTGCCGAAGACATAGCACAATAGGTTACGCAGTGCAGCGCCCAGGCGCCACACATCCCACGCCTAGGCGCCGTCACTTCTGCGCCCGAGTGCAAGTGGTCCCGCACCCAGGCGCCGTTCGATCTCTCCCAAGTTATCTCTGCCACGTAGGCGGCGCCTAGGAGCTGATCCACCCGAGCCTGGGCGCCGATGTAACCGTTTTTGAAAACTATAAAATCCAAATTTCAGCAATTAGAAGTGGTTCGAACTCTTGAGGATTCAAGGTGATTTTCTGGGTTTTTAGGCCACTTTCTCATCAATTAGAAGGGATTAAGAAGGAAGATTAGCTTGGGGATTGAAGACTGAAGAGAAGATCCATCATCAATTCAACATAGGGAGTTTTAATAGCTTTCTCTTTTCATTATTGTCCATGAATATGTATATGAATCTATGTCCTTTATGCCATTAACTATGAGCTAAGCTTGTAAGACTAGGGGCCATGTAAGGCCAAATTGTGATTTATGCTTATAATAGAGGATTGTTGAAGTGATTCTTATGTTGTTATGTGGTGTGAATTTATGTTTTTGCTTGTTTGACATATGCTTGATCACCATATGTTAGAATATTATGCCTAGGTGAATATTTCGAGAGAAAATTGGCTTAGGGTGCAAAAAATTCACACCATAACCTGCAACCAATGAGGAATTGTCCTAGATATAGGTAAAGATTCCCGGGTGAAGTCGTTCGATCTAAATCGAGTGAGCTCTAGTGCGTTAATGCATGTTTGGTGATTAGATTTTCGGGTAGATATACTTAGGAAATCGTCATTCTAGCATAGGAGTTTAGCATGAGACATCGGTTATCCTTTACCTTAGGAGCTTTCACCATAACAACATAAGCGTAACCCTTCAATGAGAATTTTTATAAGTATAATTGAGCAATTTGGACCTAACTTGTGCTTCAGTCTCCCTTTATAATTGGTTTTCAATCCTTAGTGTGTCTTCGTTCTTATCTTACGCGTTTTACTTTCAATTTACCTTTACTTTAATTGTTTATTTCATTACGAATCTTAAACTAGAATTCAAGTCCTTGTGGTTCCACAACCCGGACTTTTTGTCCATCTATAACTACACACGACTAGTGCACTTGCCATAAAAGCACGTTAGGTATTAGTGTGTCAATGCCAACTTTGTAATATTTGTTTTACAAAACTTTACTAACAGATCAAAATACTAACAACAAAGGACGACTATATCGAGGCGAGAGAGAACTCTCAGTCCTTAACACTAAATTTCCCCGCCTAGGTGGTACGGGTTATTGCAACAAGCGTCCCAAGATACAACGATATACGTTTTGAATTTGAAACCACTTCAAATTCAGAACCTAATGAATTTTTCGCTACTTAGAACTCTTGAGAGAATATGAGAATGAGAGCAAGAAAAAAAAGCTGAAATGCTTTGGTGTCAATTACATCTGTTGGAGAGGGCTATATATAGACTTGGAAATCCGAGACATTAAACATGAGAATTAAGTTAGCATACTGACACTTCCGCTCACGTGACACCCAAACGTTCGAACGTTGGGTCAAAACGTGTTCAGCTATTAAAACAACTGAAAATGCCTGAACTTTTCAGATTTTCTTCTAGAAGGGGTCAACGTTCGAACGTTAAAACCCAACGTTCGAACATGAGACTTCTAGAAGGCTAAGTCGAAAAAATGTGGCCAGCGTTTGCTCAAACTCTATTTAACGGATCAGATTTCTCAATTGTTGGATAAAAGTTTTAATGGATCAATCTTTGTGGAATTAATTTTGTCCGAAAAATTAATTATCTTGGAGCCCAAGCCCAAGGGCACACGTATCGAGCCCGAGCCAGAGCCAGAGCCAGAGCCAGGGCTGGCGGGTGAACTGACGGCGGTAGCGCGCCTGCGCGTGCATGTGGTGAACTGAACCATGGCTAGGTTCTTCCCCTTCACAAAACCTACAAAGATGTTATGACCCAAAAGGCCAACCCTATATCTCAAGGCAATGGTTTATAAACTACTTAAAACTTTTATCCATTTCCTATGAGGGATGGCCCACTTCAAACATCCCACTTGAACACTTAATGTCTCATTCGTTTCAAATCCGATTTGAGAAATTCAAAAGCTAAACTCATCTAATCGGAACGTAGATTAATATTATCCAAAATATTTCATATCCCGAATTCTTACGGTGTTCGAATTTCTTATGAAAAAATCATGTCCAACACACTTTTCATAACCAAATATCAAACAATCCCCCACACGAATGAAATTAATGCAATGCATGATCTCAAGATTTTAGATGAAAATTTAGCGTATTAGGGGGTTTGAGTGAAATGGTTAGGCGCATGATAGCGTCTAATGTGCACCTAAACCCTGAATAATGCAAAACGAAAAGGACGAAGGATTTTGGAGGAGAACATGAGTCCGGTGGCGGCGAGTAATTCCTCCCCGTCGGTGGCGGAGCAAGGAGGAGCACGGGTGAATCCAGTCCAGGTGAGTCTGGCTAAACTGACGAATCCAGTACAAGAAATCAAGCTTGAGGAGGAAATTAGGGTTTCACCACCGGCTGCAAATATTGGAGGATTAAGGGAAAATACAGTAGAGAAAGAAAAATTGGAATATGGAGAAGGCTTTGTAGCAGCGCAAGGGGTGGTGGAAAAGGATCCAGCAGGGAAGGCGGAACCGAAACAGTGGAGTTCGCTCTTTACTGGGAACCGAAATGGCAGTAGTTGTCACGCCCCAATTTTTAGCCCTGAAAGGGGCCTAAACTAAAAGCGTGAACCTTCCAATTAAGTAGTTCAATCCAAAATTGACACACTTCGACAACTAATCTAGTAGGGTCACGGCCCTAACGTCAACAAAACATTTTAAGTAACTTACTATTCATGGCTTAATTTGCAAAACTCTCCTCTAGGATTGTCCATGTCTACGCTCAGATCATCCAAGCCAATCTCATTGCCCAACTCACTCTAACTGGAAGGAGAAAAAAAAAGTGAAATACGTAAGCAAACGCTTAGTGAGTGCCAGTGCGTGTGTGTAAGTTGCTTTAAAATAGTTTTTATTGATTTTCAAAGGATCATTGAAATCCTAAATAAGAAAAGCAATTTGTGATCATAGTAACAATTAAGCAATAGCTAGTATGAGACAAAGGTCTTAGTATATGCACGATGAGGTTTTGTCAAATATCATTGAAAACATGCTTGGAAAAAAAATTACGTTCATGATAAAGCTGGAACGATTGGTGGCATGATATTTAAGTTTCAAAACATGCATTTTAAAAAGCATGTAGTTCAATGCAAGTATCACGTACAAGACATGTTTAAGTAACACGTACAACACATGTTTATATAACACGTACAAGACACGCTTAAGCAGTAGGGGGCCATGTTAGCAATACCATCGCGTCCGATGATTTACCCACAGCACTTTGGGTCCCGCTGCTTCTTCCTTATCACCCCTGAACACGCGGCTTAAAAGCCATCACCTTATACCTCCCCACGCAGGCTCGCGATGCCCGATTTGGTCATATCCGGAGTATGCCACACGATAAATGACCCATGCACCCTCAGAGCACTCCGTCCTAGGTGCATGGATCTGGACGTGAATAGCGGGAACTGTTTAAGACCGCAAGCCCATGCTTGACCGGCCGAACCCTGCCCTATCCATCGCCCGACCTTGGGCCCAACACAACCACGTCAAATGCAACACATCACAAGAACACCATCACGATAAATGATCACGATACAAGACCAATGATGGAGTAATTTCACAAAAATCATAAAACCGATGTTTATTTCGAAATCATTCTTGTATAAATTATGCATCTGAAATAAGTATGCAATCACGTATGTCACGAATGATGCAATGAAGTATTTTAGTTCACGATGAAATATTTAATCGAACAAATAGTTTTTCAGAATTTCCTTAAAAGAATGTTTTCCTCGAATTCATTTTCACAAAACATGTCTGAAAAATTACTTTTGCAAGATACGTGTTTGAAAACATTCATGCAGGTAATAGTTGGTGCCAAGAATTGGTGAATGTAAAATGAGTCCTGAATTTGATTTGAAAGTGTTGAAACTCATTTTCATGTCAAGTATTCAAAGCATGTTGAAAGTACATATATATATATATATATATATATATGACGTATTCCTTCCAGTTTTGAAAGACATATAACTATAATTTTGAGAGGCAACTCACATTACTCTTCCGAGCTAATCATGATCGTCCCAATCTCCAACACTACCAACTTGTCCAACCAAGTTTCCTCACAATGTCTCATAAAGCAAGCCCCTATTCCAAAAAAAAGGATGTAATCAATAGTATGATCGGAATACAAGTCTCTAGAAAATACCGATTCAATATGATTCGATTGCTCACATGAATTACCAAAGGTTAAGCTAAACCATCTTACCCAAAGTTTACCCAGTAGTCAAGATGCAAACTAAAGTCGGGTCCAGAATATCGAAACTCCATTGTTGATCGGGAACAACATTACTTCAATTAGATCCACCATGCACCCCCACCGACATCGCGCGTCTCTGCTCTTACCACTTTTTCATCCCTTTAATGTCACATCCAACACTAAAACTTATTACTCATAGATTCTCCATGAACTTATCTTAACCTGTGTAAAAACCTCATCTCCAAGAGTGGCCAAATATTTGGTGAATCATGTCTTTGAAGTCAACAACCAAGACTGTCAATTTCTGATTACTTCCTGGCAGCCTGCAAACATTCCACTTTCCGGTCACATTAGCCCATGGATTTGAGTGATTCCAACCGTAATTAACATCTAATCTTATAGGGCCATCTAATGGTGGTATTGCATGTACAATCAAAATAGGGTAATGATGTTTTATGGGCAACAATTCAAATGAACATTTCTGAAATTGGAGACTAGGCAGTGGCAATGATAATTCCCTGGCAATTTATGGACATTTAACCAAGCGTTATTCAACGAAATACTCAAGTAAACGAATCTACACTCAAAAAGGATTCTATAGGTGGTCTTGGATAAGGAATTGGACCATCATAAGTAGCATTTCAGGGGAAACGAAATGAGAGGCAGATTCTGGGTTAAAAACCCGGGTAGTGGCAATGATTCTTTGACTAACAATTATGAACTATCCACATAACCGAAACCATTAAAACTTACCAGTAACATCATCTACACGAACATAGGTTTCCAATGGTGGGATTGCATGCATGATCAAATCACTAGAAGCATGGTTTCTGGCAAACAAAAGTGGAGACATGTTGCTGCAGTTGAAAACCGGGCACCTGATGTAGAGTTTGCATGTCTAATTCTGGAAATATATGGACTCAATTGACAAAATCGGACTCCACATACTTGTTCCTTATCCTCTTAGGATGAAAGTTATCTAAAAATATTCCAATTTGGACATCATTTGGTACCTGAACTCCTGAAGATAGAAACAATGCCCGGAAACGATTTCTGACTAAAGTAGCTGGAAATTGTTGGGTTTTCTTTTTCTTTTTGATCTCTCCCTTTCTTGCTCTAATATATTGGACGATTTTCAGGTCTTTTAAGGAGTAAATGGAGGTAAGGGTTTGATGCTTCTTGGAACAAGAAAGGATTGGGAAGAAAGAGATACAAGGTACCCTATATATATAGAGTTGTGATGGAACTTTATTGAAATTTTCAATTTATATCTTAGCCCTTACAACCATTATATCCATGGACCCTACTTGAATATAATTGACATATAAGCCCCTAATACTAATACTAATACATATTCAATCTAGCAATTTTCAATAGGTTATACTACTAATCATTGCATTAGTTAAGAAAAACCCGGATGTCACAGTAGTGGTCTCCAATTGCAGAAAATTGAATGTGAGGGGGAAGAAATCCAGCTTTCTAAAGAGGATGTGGATACTGAAATTGTCTATTGGAGATACTCCCTGACTACGTATATTTTGAGTCAGGATGTTTCACTTAATACAATGGTGAATTTCTTAAGGGTAAGATGGAAAGGAATCACTCTACCGAGAATAGTCAAGCATGAACAGGGCTATTTCATACTCCGATTTGAGAAGGAAGAGGAGATGATGGCGGCACTGAACCGAGGTATTCAATTTTTCTATTTAAAACCTCTAATCTTGAAAAAATGGCATGAGGGCATAACTAAAGGGAAAGATATCCGATCAGTACCTATGTGGATACAGCTGCCTAACTTACCTCTTGAAATGTAGGGGGTTAACAGTCTGAGTAAAATTGCTAGTCGAGTTAGGGAACCGATGTATACGGATGAAATGACAGCAAAAAAGCTTAAGCTCGAGTATGCATGAATCCTGCTGAAGGTTGAGGTGGGGCAGGAGTTGCCATGGGAGATACCTATTAGGAATGCAGTAACTGGGAAAGTAGTGAAACAGAAAATTAAGTATGAGTTGATGCCACTACTATGCAAGAAATGCCACTCTTGGGGGCATAGGGAGATAAGATGCAAAAAGCAAACTGTTTAAATCTGGCAAGTTAAGGAGAAACAAGGAGTCCAGGAGCCCAACAAGGAGCCTGGGGCAGAAGGAGAAATAAGGATACAAAGTACTTCTGGGAACTCAGAAAGTACTAGTGTGGACTAAGTTACACAATTCACACCACCAGCTCTGACAGGTCGGGGGAAGGAGAAGGTTCAGGAGCGGCAAGAAGTGACACATTCAAAACACAAGAAAGGTAACAGTTGGCCAGAGAAGACCACCAATGTGAAAGTTCAGAACGCACTCACTAATTTGTTTCAGGTGTTAAGTTATGTGGGTGTTACTGTGGAGGGAGGGAGAGTAACAACAGATGAACCCCCTGACATATAAATATAGGAGCATGGAATATTGGGGGCCTCAACACAGGTGATAAGCAGTTGGCTGTGAAGAGGTTAATGGAGGACATTAAACTTGTAGTGTGTGCAATTTTGGAAACCAGAGTAAAAGCTAATAAGTATCAAGAGGTTAGTAGATTTCTGGGTGGAGAGTGGACAATGATGAACAACTATGCAAGAGCAGCAAATGGGAGAATTTAGTTGGCTTGAACTAATACAGTAAGTTGTACAGTGCTGAGTGTACAGGAACAATACATTACTTGCAGAATGAAAATACATAATCAAACTTTTATACTAACTATAATATATGCATTAAATGATGAGATGAGTAGAAGATCACTACGGAAGGACCTGAAAGAGATGCAGTTTACAGAACCCTGGGCACTTATGGGGGACTGGAATGTTACCTTAAAATACAATAGTAACTGTTGAGTGACGGTTCTTATTATGGGGGAAATGGGGAATGAAGGAGTGTGTGGAGTCCTTAGGGTTGGATGATATCCCCTTTACAGGGAGGATGTATACATGGTGTAATAATCATGACAGGGAGACTAGAATTTACTGCAAATTGGATAGAGTTTTAGCCAATGGGGAATGGTTTCTGGGGATAGAAGAAAGTGGAGTTGAATTCCAGGAAAATGGAATATCAAACCACTACCCAATGATCTTAAGGATAGTAGAAATGAGACTAGGAGTATCACCTTTCAGATTCCTAAATGATTGGGTACTATATATCCTGGAGTTAGGCAGATGGTTAAGGAGGAATGGACTAAGGCAGTTACAGGAAGTCATATGTTCAGGTTGGTGCAAAAAAGCAAATTGGTCAAAAGAAGGATGAAAAACATGCACAGGGGATTATATTCAAACATAGCTGAAAAAGTAAAGCAAATTAGCCAGCAGTTGATGGAAGTGAGGACTAGCATGAGTAGTCACCCACTTGATGGAGAGCTTATCCAGAAATAAAGAACGTTATATGGTCAGTTAAGGATCCAAATGCAGATGGAAGTGGAGTTCCTAAGAAAAAGGTCAAAAACTAAATTTTATCAGAAAGGGGTTGAGTGCAATAGCTACTTTTTTACCAGAATTAAGGTAAATAGAGCCCAGGGCAAAATTCAGAGATTACATAACAGTGGGGGAGCTATTCTGACAAATCCATAGGACAATAGGGATGAGATCCTTCAATTCTATCAAAATCTTATGGGGGCAGAGTGTCCAGTACAAGCATATACTGATCCAGCAATGGTGGCACAAGGGTATATTTTGCATACTGAGGAAGAGAGGAACCTTCTTATGAGGCCAGTCACTGGGGAAGAGGTTAAAGCTACAGTATTCTCCATTCCAGATGGGAAGAGTCTGAGATTGGATGGCTTTACATCATGCTTCTATAAGACAGCATGGGATGTAGTAGGGGCTGAGGTGACTAATGCAATTATGAACTGCTATGAGAGAAGAAGAATGTTGAAAGAGTTAAACCATACATTACTTCATTTGATACCAAAAATTGCAGGGCCTAAGCATGTTAGTGACTATAAGCCCATTGTTTGTTATACAGGTATCTATAAAGTTCTACCTAAGGTGATATGTAATAGATTGAAAAAAGTTCTACCTCTCCTAGTAGACCAGGCACATGGATCATTTATACAAGGCAGGACTATTGTGGACAATGTTGTCCTATGTCATGAATTGGTGAAAGGTTATAAAAGGAAAGGAGTGTCCCCTAGAGTTGTCATGAAAGTAGATATAGGAAAGGCGTATGATACTCTGAGTTGGAATTTTCTATATAGTCTTTTGATAGCTTATGGACTGCCTGAAGAGTTTGTGGAATTAATAATGATGTGTGTGACTGGTGTGAGATACTCTATCATGTTACACTGGGACTGGGATTTTGGGAATTTTGAAGGGAGGAGAGGACTGAGACAGGGAGACCCCATGTCTCCATATCTGTTTGTTTTGACTATGGATTATCTCTTCAGAAGTTTTAGACAATTACACAGGGTGATAGATTTCAGATTTCACCCTAAATGCAAAAGAGTAGGAATCATCAACTTGTGTTTTCCAGATGATCTGATGATGTTCTGCAAGGGGATGTGAATTCAGTTAGGAAAGTGAAAGAGTGTTTTGACAGATTTTCTGATATAACAGGACTGAAGGCTAACTTGGACAAGAGTCAATTGATATGTGGAGGGTAGATGATGAGATAAAGAAGCTTATGTTAGTGTAGACTGGGTTTGTGGAGGGACAGATGCCTATGAGATACCTAAGAGTGCCCCTGATTTCATCAAGATTGACAGTAAACAACTGTCAAATATTGATTGATAAAATTTTGCATAAAATCACCACCTCGACAGCAAAGTATCTCTCTTTTGCAGGCAGGATTCTTTTGACCAGAGCAGTACTATTTGGCATCCAGATGTACTGGAGTCAAATTTTCCCAATGCCAATTACAGTGATGAATGAGATAGAAAGGTTGTGTAGGAGGTATTTGTGGCAAGGAACAACATCAGGTAGGGGCCAGGCTTCTGTGAAATGGAACAACCTGTGTATTCCTAACAAGGAAGAGGGACTGGGGGCTTATTTCTCTTACACAATGGAACATGGAAGCTATATTTAAGCATATTTGGAATATATCTACCAAGTCAGACTCTCTTTGGATAAGATGGGTGCACGTATATTACTTGAAAAATGGTAGTATCTGGACAGTGGAGAGCAAAGGCTCTGATTCTTGGTTCTGGAAAAGATTATTGGCCATTAGAACTCACTTTTTAGATGTAGTTGATGTAGCCCAGAATCGGTGGAAACATGGCAAATTCAGCATCAAAAGTGCCTATGAACACAAAATGGAACATTTTGATGCCGTGGATTGGTGTCAGCTAGTATGGGGTAAAGGCCCAGTGGCTCGACATAGAGTAATCCTATGGATGAGTATGCTAAATCGACTTAAGACTAAAGACAGACTCAGTGCATGGATGGAGATTGACAATCTGAATTGCGAGCTTTGTTTGAGAGAAGAGGAATCTCGGAATCACATTTTTTTTAATGTGAGTTTACGAAGGCAGTACTAAACCAGGTGTGGAGTAAAGTGAAACTGAGATGTAATCAGAAAGGTTGGGGAGCTGTTGTGGACTGGGTATTAAAAATCAGCAAGGGCAAATCCATAATGAGTTGTAAAAGGCGAGCTGTTTTTGCAGCCTTGGTTTATTTTGTGTGGATTGAAAGAAATAGGAGATGCTTTTTGGGATAAAGAAGTTTTGTGAATAGACTAGTAGAAAAGATATGGCATTCTGTAATGTGTAAATTTTAGATGAGATAAGCTTGTAATTGTTTTGAAATTAATGAAATACGCTTACATGTTCCAAAAAAAAAAAAAGAGTTTAGACGAAAATTTATCATATATCAGAAGAGGTAGCTTTTCGCTTTGAACCTTTCTTAGTGAGATATCATCGAATTTACTAGGCTACCTAATGAACATGATATCTTAAATTGGTCAGTCGTTCGTGTAAAACCAGACAATGATATTCACATGATAAATTCTTAGGAGCTTCAGTTCTCACTGTTGGGTCCATTTTGGCTGTGGCACCCCTTCTTGGATTTATAAATGTTTTCATTTTACTCAATGTTGAGGCGGCCTACACCTCACACTTACATAGGTGATCTCCTATTTAAAAGTATCCTACCATACTCCACTTCATTTACATGACAGTATAGGAATCATTAAAAGTTCCGACTTAACCTTTACTACACTTGTAGGATGCACTTCTTTATCCTAGGCAATGGGTTTGGAGTTAAACTCCTAAGTGCCATACTGAATTTCCACAACTTAGTTGTCCCATTGAACCAAGATCTTGGCATCTCCAGTCAACATGATTGGGTTTTCGCTGTGTCCATTTTTAATTTGTAGACTTTAATCTCATTCCTCTTGATAAACAGTCCTTTCATCAAAGGATCTGCAATATTCTTCTTTGACTTCACATAATCAATGGGAATAATCCCGTTAGAGATCAACTGCTTAACGGTATTATGCCTATGAAGAATATGTCTAGACTTACCATTATACATACTACTCTGTGCCCTCCCAATTGCTGACATACAGTCGCAATGAATTAAAATCGGAGGCACATGTTTTTCCCAACATGGAATATTTTCTAAGAAATTTCTTAGCCACTCGGCTTCTTCACCAGCTTTATCTAAAGCTATGAACTCTGATTCCATTGTGGAATGGGATATGCAAGTTTTCTTAGAAGATTTCCACCGACACCGCTCCTCCACCAACAGTAAATACATACCCACTTGTGGACTTAGAGTCTTTTGTGTCTGATATCCAATTAGCAACGAGATATCCCTCTATTACAACTGGATATCTTGAGTAGTATAATCCATAATCTTTAGTAAACTTTCAATACTTAAGAACTCTAGTTAAAGCATTCCAATGCTCTACACTAGGATTACTTGTAAACCTACTCAACTTGCTCATAGAATAAGCTAGATCAGGGCGAGTACAGTTCATAATATACATCAGACACCCAATGACCCTAGCATATTCTAACTGCGATACGGGTTTGCCATGATTCTTGCGTCGATGAACTCTCAAGTCCACTGGTATCTTGACTGGTGCACTATTTCTCGAAAGGAACTTTTCCAAAATCGTCTCAACGTAATGAGATTGCGATAAGACTAGTCCTTCAGAAGTCCTCACTACTACAGATCAGGCCTATTACAGCGGTTTTTTTGGCCCTATTACAGCGGTTCAAACCGCTGTAATAACTGACGCTGTAATAGGTTGAAGCCTATTACAGCACTTCAAAACCGCTGTAATAGGTACCTATTACAGCGGTTCCTGTAGAACCGCTGTAATAGGGCCAACCAATTACAGCGGTTCCTGTAGAACCGCTGTAATAGGGCCAACCAATTACAGCGGTTCTTGTAGAACCGCTGTAATAGGGCACCCTATTACAGCGGTTCTACAGGAACCGCTGTAATAGGTTCGAACCGAATTTTTTTTTTTTTTTTGGTGACCTTTAACAGCGGTTTATTGTAAACCGCTGTAACAGGTTCGAACCGAAAGGCACCTATTATAGCGTTTTCGTGTAAACTGCTGTAATAGATTTTATTTATTATTTATTTTTCTCCAGCCCGCCCCTCCCCTCCCGGTCCGGCCCCCTATTAATTGATTGATAACAATAGATATTTATAACAAATTCATCAAACCAAAACACAAAAAATAGCTACCATATCGAACGAATTCAACAAAAAACAAAATCTCAATATAATCAATTCTTTCATCGAACATTCATCCAACAACAAAATTTTATAATCTATAACATGTACATCACGTGTTTATAATCAACTAATTAAGTTACTCAGTACTTAAAATACAACAAAAAAATATCACATTGTACAAAATATACATTACCTAATTCTAAGCGCATAGCGTAAGATATTGTGCAAGTTCACAGCGTACGTCATCTATTTGCTCTTGAGTATAGCAGAAGCATCGAGAATCATGAAAGTACTGCAATATATATATATATATTTGAAAACCCAAATGACATTCGATCAGTTGCCTACTAAATGTTTAATAATTACTTTAAAAGTGAAAGAAATTGTGTGTCAAAACTATGCTTACGTTTGCCGGGATTATAGATTGACCATGGATGATAATCTCTTTCATGAATCTCATAACGAAGTAGCCACAATCCACTTCGTTTGTCTGCCGGGGGCACTACAAAATTAATCAAAGTTGCATTAGAACACTAACTTATATACAGATAATCTATTGAAACTATAAAACACCAACCTTTATTGTAATCCATTGACAGGCCATATTTTTGAATTTCTTCACACGGTTGTTGCAAGTTGCACGAAAATCATGCACAGCCCTATAAAAATATATAAAAAATAAGAAAATATATAAAAAAAACAAGTAATTATTTGTATTCTAAAAGATTCGTATCAATTAAAAAAATACTCAATATTATTGAAACATTGATTGAACGAAAAACTTACTGATTGATTTTTTCTTTCATTTCAATTCGGTTGTCCGATTCACCGTGCACAGAATCCAGATAGTAAACTATCTCTTGAAATGGATCAATTGCAAGCAATACCCAATGTCCTCTAAATGCATTCAAAATATATTTAAGTTTAAAATTTGTTTAGCGGTTTTAACAAGTTCTATAAATTAAAGATGAGTATTTACCCGGTGTTATAAGGTGCAAGAAATAACTTATTCAGTGGTGCACTCCGTATCATAGAATCTGCTATGTACTGCACTTGAAGAGTTACTTCCATACTTGCTTCGGCAGATATAAAATGTGGGCAAAGGAATCCGAAAAGATTTTCTTTCCTTGTGGGGGTCACATAAGTAACCCATAAATGCCTAAATTGAGAATAAAAAATAAATTTCGAATAACAAAAATAATTATATTTCAGGTACAATAAAAATAATTAAAAAACTTACTTCATGTAAAAAGATATAAGAGATGCTCCTATCTCTTGTTGACATAGAAGGTGACAGATCTCCTCTCTCCCTACAAACTCTGGATATACATGATTCATAATTGCTTCGTCCATGCTTGTAGTGATCTGCTTATCAGGAGGCATAATATTCATGTACTTCCCAAGAATTAAAAGGTCATTTGGGAGTCCATCTAGTACAATGTCTTCAAATCTGTCACCTTCACCTGCAGACTTGGCCAATGGAGGTGCTGGTTTGACAACTGAGTGCTTTGAAGTCCCTGATTTCTGCTTGTTTAATGATTTGGATGATTCAAGAGACTATATAAGCAAAGAAAATAAAATTTGAATGTTACACACCAAAATACATTTAGTGATCTCAAACAATTATTATAATTTAATAATGGCTAGATATTGATTACATACCGGTGCATCAGTGACAATAACAAGACTCATAGGCCAAGCAACATAGGTACCCACAGCATTAGAAATGGAGACTATTTCATCATTCAGAGGGATGGGTAGAGGTGTATTCTTCTCAATTGCGGTGTTAATTTGCACTTTCACAAGTGTGGTGGATAATAGGCGATTGTGAAGTGTTCTATCCGATTGTCGATTGAACATCAGTCCTTTAGCCACCACACGATATGAGGGCGAGGAAAGTGCTAACTGACATGGCGCCTTAACCTATATTATATTAGAAAATTTTATAGAAATAGAGAGTCGCAAGTTACATAATTAAAGACTCAAGTTTAAATTATTACCTCAGGAAGGATTTTAACAGGTTCAGGGCAGCTATCTTTTAAAGATATCACCTGATCATCTTCATGTGTCGGCTGACCAGACCTAGACGACTCCATATTGTCAAACCGGCGTTGCAAGGTAGTTAATGATTGGGTGAGACCAAACACCATGTTTTTCAAGTTTTCTACCTCCATATCTTTAGCAGACTTTAGGTCCTTAAAATACTCTCTCTGTGAGACCCCAAAGCCAACACCTCTGACCCGACCCGGATGCTCACTTTTTTTGAGAGCTTTAGCCAATCGATCATTTTGACTTCTCTGTTCTATAGTAGTATGGCTAGTACTCTCCCCTGAAATGCTCTCCTGTAATAATGAATTTAAAAAAAAATATTAATGAAACTTTGTTCTTTCAAAAGTATTTCAAAACAAACATACAACCAATTAGTTACTCACCATTTCATTCAATACTCTTCTAACATTGTCGTTGCCAACTTCATTCATTTTATCGGAATGCGCAATCCTCCACACGTCTGCTCGTGGCACCTCTGTGCAGTCGGACCCCGAATCCCTTCTTTTATTCCTCTATATTTTGATAAACAAGGAATTTATTATAAAAAATTATAAAGATTCACTGTAAGGATTTATTTTAACTGCATACCTCAATTTGCTCCACAAGAGCAAGTCCAAGACGTGATTTCCTGTAAGGATACTCAGGATCCTTCGCTCTTCCCTGATTTCCCGTACTTGTTTGCTGTTTATTACATAATCAAAGTATTAATTAAATATAAATGCAATAATAAACAAATGAAATGGTAAATTAAAATGACTACCTGAAACTCTTCAGTTAAGCGAATATTTACAAATGTCGTCCAGTCGTCTTGAGATATCTCATATTTTGGGGGTGGACTTTTATTAATGATCCCATTAGCATCCCATAACCACGCTCTAGTCAAGAGACTCCTAAAATTACGTAATAGCTTCCCAGCTTCTGCTAGTACGAATTTTTTTCTATCATCTTCAATATCAAATGCCCGCTAGAAAAAACAACCAACGAAATATATAAGAAAATAAACTTAATAAAGCATTAACTAAACAAAAAATAGAAAGCATAATAAACTCCAAATTACCGCTACTTCATCCCAAATTGCTTCTTTTTGAGATTTTTCCACTTTTCGCCAATTATTTTCGACAATTGACACCTTCTGTCGAGCCATGCACCCTATATAACCAACAAATAATTGTTTGTTGGGGTCAACTGGTTGGCCTCTGCTGTTCCAGCCGATAGGTAGCTTTATGCCTTTACTTCTGGCCATGTAAACTTTCCTCATAACAGTGATACCTCTCCGTACCTCCTTGTCAGTACTGCTATTTGATGCATGTACATCCTTATCGGGATAATTGTCAGCAGGATCTGAAGCCATCGACCTACAAAAGCAAACAATTTACATTAACTATAAGAAATTTGGCAGATTTAATAGGCAATAATAAATTAGATGTTAGATTCATTCTCAATATTTCTAGGAAAAATTTGACAGAGTAACGACGCAAAAATTTCTACCAAGTTCTCGACTTAATCTTCCCCAATAAACCCAACCAACAACAGCAATTACAAATATTGATCACCAGTTGAATCACACAAATCACATAAAAATACAAATAAAACATCATATTTTCAGCAACTAAATATAAATATTGATCACCAATTGGATCACATAAAGCAGAATACCAATAAACAGGCTACACTCGTTATCTTATATATATATATATATATATATATAGAGAGAGAGAGAGAGAGAGAGAGAGAGAGAGAGAGAAAGCGCTTACAGTGGTGGTGGTAGTGGTGGCGGTGGTAGACGTGGAGAAGAGCGTGACAATGGTGGTATACGGTATCGACCTACAAAAGTTAAAAATACAGAAGTTAGTTTTATATACCAACATAATTTCTCAATTCATTAATACCAACATGAATTTCATTAATTCATTAAAAGAAGAGAGCAGACGCACTAACTCATACACGAATAAGAGATAAAAACATAAAAGAAACAACATGTATAATACAAGACTGTATACCTTAGTGAAACATTGACAAAGTGTGTAAAAAAATTCAAATACCTTTCATCGTTTTCTTTTTATCGTTGGCTTAGTAGTCTTTTGCTTCCCATGAGTACGACCATTTTTTTTAGTACGCCGATGAACTGAAGGATTAATCCATATCCCCTCTTGGTGATCTTGACGCATATACAATTCATCATCACTAATATCCAAGTCATCATCACCATCAGTTGATTGTGAATCACTTAAGGTAGGATTTCCTCCATCATCTTCACTATCTAGACCATCATCCTCAATACAAGTATTTTTATTTGCCCATAAAACAATAGACCACCTCTTATCAATAGGATCAGTGACAAAAAACACTTGTTATTCATCTTTGTATCCCACCCTTTCAAGGTCCACTCGAGTGAAGCCTATTTCACTATTATCGACACCATTTTTATTGTCAACCCACATACACCCAAATACAGGTACCCGAAACAAACTATAATCCAGCTCCCATATAAGTTCAATTACTCCATAATATGATTGATCGGCGAAGATAGGATTATTATCTTTCGCACTTGAGATATGCATTGCTTGAGCTACAAGACTCACCCCACTATTCTGCATTGTACTTCGATCATCTTGGTCTTTTGTATAGAATGTGCGACCATTTATACGATAACCGGAATAACAAAATACTAGTCTATTCGGACCCATCGACAATTGTGTCAATTTTTCTGAAATTGAAAGTGGATTCTCTTTTTGTTTCTCTTTCATATGCTTTCTGAACCAATCGATGAAAGTCTTGTTATGCTCTCTCAAAATCCAGCTCTCACTTTTCATTGGATTGAATATCCGAAGTTGGTCCTTGTGCTCTTCAACATATGGGTCAACCTCATCGGTGTTGTGGAGCACATATAGGTGTGCTTGCTCCCTTTGTGTGAAAGGAACACTAACTAATTGCTTTCCAATTACGCTTTCTCCTTCTGTTCTCCCTCCCACAACATGAGACTTTGGAAGCTCTGCAACATTAGAATCTGCTAGATACTCTGTGCAAAATGTAATGGCTTCATCAACTATGAACCGTTCAACAATGCAACCTTCTGGTCGACTACGATTTTTCACGTAACCTTTCAATACCTTCATATAACGCTCAGCCGGATACATAGATCTCATAAAAGCCGGTCCACATAGTTGTGTCTCTCTGACCAAGTGAATAGGTAGGTGAGTCATCATATCAAAAAACGCAGGTGGAAAGTACATCTCGAGTTCACACAAAGTGATAACAATTTGTTTCTGAAGTGCAGGAAATTGTTCAGGATTAAACACTTTGCTCCACATTGCTTTGAAGAAGAAACACAATCTAGTTATAGTTTCTCTCACCTTTTTTGGCAAAATGGCCCGTATAGCAATTGGTAGCAAATGATCCATGATTACATGACAATCATGAGTCTTCATGTGCTTTAGCTTCAAGTCCTTCATTGATACAAGACTGTTAATATTTGATGAATACCCTTCTGGAACTTTCACTCCATTAAGAAACTCACAAAATACAATTTTTTCTTTCCTAGATAGAGTGTGAGCTGCTGGCGGCAAATAAGTACGTTTTCCCTTCTTTGTTGGTGCCAATTTACCCCTTATCTTCATTTCAACCAAGTCTAATCTTGCTTTTACGCCATCTTTTGTTTTTCCGGGCACATTTAAAAGTGTGCCAATGACACTATCAAAAATATTTTTCTCAATATGCATAATATCTAGAAAATGTCTAACATGTAAAGACTTCCAATATGGCAGCTCAAAGAAAATTGACTTTTTTTTCCACCCAGTTTTTGTAAGGTCACGTGCAAAGGTCTTTCCAAATTTGATATCCAGGTCTTTTACTTTGTCAAACACGTCCTCACCAGTCAAGCAATTAGGAGCTCGACGTTCTTCTATATTCCCATTAAAGGCTTTCTTCCACCGACGATATCGATGGTTCCGATTCAGCCATCTCCGATGCCCTTGGAATGCATATTTCTGAGAATGTGGCAATCGATATTGATCTGTATTCCCGACACATATGGGGCATCCACATTGGCCATGTACACCATATCCCTCGAGATTTGCTCTTGCCGGAAAATCATTGATTGTTCCAAATAATACGACTCTGAGATTGAAACTTTTTTTCCTAAACTCATCATATACTTGAACGCCGGTCTCCCACAACACCTTCAAATCCTCAATTAAAGGAGCCAAGTAGACATCTATATCATTTCCAGGTTGTTTCGGCCCAGAAATGAGTATAGGCATCATGATATGCTCTCGCTTCATGCATCGCGATGGGGGTAAGTTGTAGATCATCAAAATCACCGGCCATGTACTATGTGAGCTACTTTGCAAGCCATGTGGGTTCATGCCATCTGTAGCTAATACAAGTCGCAAGTTTCTTGGTTCTTCACCAAATTCAGGAAAATCATCATCAATCTTTTTCCATTGAGGAGAATCTGAGGGGTGTCGTATATTGTCATCTTCAATCCTTTCTACAAGCCTTCTATCAGCATGCCATGTTAAGTCCTTCGCAAGCTCTACACTACTGTACATGCGCCTAAATCTAGGTATTATAGGCAGATACCACATTGTTTTAACAGGAACAGATCCATTCTTCTTGTACCGTGAGGCGCCACATTTTGGACACGCCTTCAATGATGCATAATCACTTCTAAACAATATGCAATCATTGAGACAAGCATGTATCCTCTCATATCCCATGCCAATTGAGGTTAACATCTGTTTAGCCTCATAAGTACGATTAGGCAATACATTATCCTCGGGTAACATGCTTTTTACTAAGCCAAGTAAGTCTGTGAAACTCTTATCACTCCACCCATTGTTGGCTTTTAACTTGTATAGGTTTAGGACTACTTTCAATCTTGTAAATTTACTACCACTATACAACGGTGTCTTTGAATCACTTATCAAATTGTCAAACATTTTAGGACAATTTTGCAATCCTCCTCAATGACATTTGTCATCTCCTCCAAACGATCAGGCTCAAAATCATTCATGTTGAAATCTTGTGATGAATATGATGTACCACCCAAATCATCTGACGTGACGTTGCTTTCACCATGTCTTGTCCAACGTATGTAGCTTTTATCAATTCCATGACACACCAAATGATCTTCCAACTCACCTGGACTAATTCTCTTTCCAAAACAACAACGTAAACATGGGCAAGTTATCCTATTCGGATCTAGTGCATGCTCAGCCGCAAACTTGATAAACTCTTTTACCCCTTTCTCATACTGTTTTGACATACGATCCGCTAAAATCCAACTTCGATCCATCTTGATTCTGAATTAATTAAATTAAACAAATTTAACACACAATTCCATTGGATTAATTAAATAATTTAAATTTATTTCCAATTATTCTTGAAAAAATTCGGCAGAGTAACGACGCAAAAATTTCTACCAAGTTCTCGACTTAATCTTCTCCAAAAATTTCAACCAACACAATTATATTCGAATTATTCTACAAAAAAATCGGCAGAGCAACGACGCAAAAATTTCTACCAAGTTCTCGACTTAATCTTCTCCCAAAATTTCAACCAACACAATTATATCATATAAATCACATAAAACTACAAATAAAACATCATATTTCCAACAATTAGAAATAAATATTGATCACCAATTGGATCAATGTACCCTAAATCACAAAATCACCAATTGCTTATGTATACATTATACTTATATATTTTACATATACATACTTACATACATAAGTATATATAAATATAATACACACATTTATATATATATATATATTCAAAATATATAATATATTGCTACATATTCTAATCTATGTATATTATAATATAATACATTTGTATACACACATACATACATTTATATATATATATATATATATTGCTACATTATACTTCTACATGTTCAACAATAAAACTCAACCAAAATACAATCAAGAACTATCATAGTTCCCACTATAAACAATCCAACAAAAAAAGCATTCATAAATCACGCATGTTATCACTGTAGCACACGTAAAAACACATTTATGCATACCTAAGACGACACAACTTGGCTAAGAATTTCACCGTTGCTCCGAACCTATCATTTCAAAAAAAAAAACAACTTTAATCATTAATTTCAAAACAAACAAAAACCCACAAATACTTATCATTCATTTCACAAATTAACAAAGAAACCACAAACACTTATCATTCATTTCAAAAATTAACAATATTTCACAAATTTAAAAGAACCCACAAACATTTATCATTCATTTCACAAATTAAAAAAAACCCACAAACTATTATAACTTATTTCACAAAAAAGTAAACAAAGGGAGAGAGAAATAAACCGAGGTTGGGTGGTGGTGGGTCGGCGGCGGCGGCGCGGGCAGGGGGTGGTGGGTCGGCGGCGGCGGCGGCGGCTCGGGCAGGAGGTGGTGGGTCGGCGGCGGCGCTGTTGGGTGGTGGGTGATGGAGAGTAGAGTGAGAGAGTGAGTAGAGTGAGAGAGTGAGAGAGAGAGTGAGAGAGTAGAGAGAGAGTGAGAGACGAGCGGCGGGTTGGGTGGTGGTGGGTCGGCGGCGGCGGCGGGTTGGGTGGTGGTGGGTCGGCGGCGGCGGCGGGTTGGGTGGTGGTGGGTCGGCGGCGGCGGCGGGTTGGGTGGTGGTGGGTTATATATGGAGAGTGAGAGAGTAGAGTGAGAGAGTGAGAGAGTAGAGAATGAGAGAGTAGAGAGAGAGAGAGAGAGTGAGAGTAGAGAGAGAGACGTACGGCGGCGGCGGGTTGGGGCGGCGGCGGGTTGGGTGATGGTGGTGGTGGTGGGTGATGGAGAGTGAGAGAGTAGAGAGAGAGAGTGAGAGTGAGAGTAGAGAGAGAGAGAGAGAGAGAGAGAGTGAAGAAGAAAGGGGGGGGGGGGCGGGGTAGGTAAGAAGAAAGGGGGGGGGGCGGGTTCGGTTTTTAGGGGGGGGGTGGTGAACCGCCTATTACAGCGGTTCGACCCGAACCGCTGTAATAGGGGGGGGTGGTGAACCGCCTATTACAGCGGTTCGGGTCGAACCGCTGTAATAGGTTTGAACCAAACTTCGTTTTTGTAGCGGTTCTTTCCAAACCGCTGTAATAGGTATTTTTTACAGCGTTTGTACTTAGAACCGCTGTAATAGGTGCGCTGTAATAGCATCTTTTTGTAGTAGTGCCTCAGGATTTTAATCCCTAATATGACATCTGCAAGTCCCATATTCCTCATGTCAAAGTTCTTCTTTAACATTCCTTTAGTATTCATGATAATTTCATGATTATTACCCATTATCAACATATCGTCGACATATAGGCACACTATTACATATGCGTTATGTGTTTGTCTAACATACATGCATTTATCACACTTGTTGGTCTCGAAACCATTTGATAACATCGTGCTATCAAATTTTTCATGCCACTACTTTCGTGCTTGTTTAAGTCCATAGAATGACTTCACAAGTTTACATACTTTCTTCTCCTTTCCAGGAGCAACATACCCCTCAGGTTGTTCCATGTATATTTCTTCATCTAATTCTTGGTTCAGAAACGCAGCCTTAACATCCATTTGATGTATCTCAAGGTTATGCAGTGCGGCAATAGCGATGAATAATCTTATAGATGTTATTCTTATTACCAGAGAATAAGTATCGAAGAAGTCAAGACCCTCTTCTTGTCGGTATCATTTGACTACCAAACGGGACTTATACTTATCAATAGTTCCATCAGTCTTATACTTTCTTTTTAGAATCCATTTATAGCCTAAAGGCTTACTTCCTTTTGGAAGATCATCCAACTCCCAGGTATGGTTGTGTATAATAGACTTAATTTCACTATTGATGGCCTCTTTCCAGAGTTGAGCATCTGGACCGGACATAGATTCCTTAATCGTTCTTGGCTCCCCTTCTACCTTAGCCAAACACCCTCACAATTTGAGGTACTTGTAAGAAGGCTTTTGACCTTTCCAAAGTTCAAATGGAGTCTCACTCCTACATTTGTGGGGAATCTTTTTAAGAATATAATTGGCAGTGAGGATTGCCTCCCCCCACAAATTTTGCGGTAATCCAGAATTTAACATCGCATTCATCAATTCCTTGAGAGTGCGATTCCTGCGTTCAACAACGCCATTCGATTGAGGTGAATATGGTGCCATTGTTTGATGAATAATTCCAGAATTGGTACAAAATTCATCAAAAGGTGCTCTGTATTCTCTACCTCTATCGCTTCGGACAACATTTATCCTTTTCCCAAGTTGATTTTCAACTTCCGTTTTGTAATGTGTAAATGCTCCAAGTGCTTCGTCTTTACTTCTTAGTAAATACACATAACAATACTTTGTGCAATCATCCATGAATGTAATGAAATACTTTTTCCCACCTCTAGTTTGCACAAACTTCAAATTACAGATATCACTGTGAATAAGTTCTAGAGGTGCGGTGTTTCTTTCTACAGAAGAAAACAGTTGTTTGACTAGTTTTGCCTCAACACAAATTCCGCATTTATGTTCGTTTCCAACCTTAAAAGTTGTTAATAAGTTCAAGTTGACCAATCTTCGAATAGTATTATAATTTACATGTCCTAGTCTAACATGCCACAAATTAGAATACTTAAGCAAATAAACAGAATTCTCAATAATTTTTGTTGCTTTCCTTTTCAGTTACAACAGAGTGGATTACATTCATCTTGAAAAGATCCTGCTCAAGCTAACCTGTTTCCAACATAAAATCCTCTCTTTGTTAAGGAAAGCCTATCAGCCTCGAAGACTATCTTGAAACCATTCTTGATCAAAGCTGAACAGGATACCAAATTCTTGAGAATCTCCAGAACATGCAGAACTTCAGTCAATGTCAGTTCCTTACCTGAAGTCATCATTAGCACTACTTTGCCAATTCTAATCACGGGAGAAGTGGCTGAATTTCCCATGAACAATCTCTATCCATTAGATGGAACATAGGAGGAGAAAACATCTTTGTCAGAACAGATGTAGCGAGTAGCCTCAGTATCTATGAACCACTCCCTCAGGTTGTCTGCCAAATTGGATTCAAACATAACGGAAGTGAGATCAAGATCAGTCAGATCAATCGGCACCTGGTGGTCGGAAAAGTCGTCGATCATCTCATTGATGCCTTAGACATCACCTTCAACCAAATGTACCTGAATCTGCACTTGGTTCTTACCTTTGTTCTTATTTTGACCAGAACCCATGCCCTTGGGACTTATTTTTCTTGGGCTCTTTGCAGTCTCTAGCCCAGTGTCCAGGATGGCCACAGTTGTAACAGTTGTCTCCCTGTTTCAACTTGCCTTTCTTTTTCTGGGAGTTCCCTTTGGACTTTCCCTGGAGCTTTCTTTTCCGGTTAGAACTTTTTGGAACTTCTGCGATGTTTTCCATTGCCTGCATCTGAGTCTTTTTGTCATAAACCTGGTTGTCTTCTTCAATTCTGAGTCTAGAAGACTTAGACGACCAAGTCTTCCAGACTCATCTCCTTTCTCTTATGTTTGAAGTAATTCTTAAAATCCTTCCAAGATGGCGGTAGCTTCTCGATGATAGAAGCTACGTGGAAGGTTTCACTCAAATCCGTGTTCTCAGCATGAACTTCATGAATAATTATCTGAAGCTCTTGGACTTGACTCATCACGGACTTAGAGTCCACCATCTTGAAGTCTAAGAACTTTGCGACCACGAACTTCTTCAGTACGACGTCCTTAGTTCTATACTTCTTATCCAGTCCTCCCAGAGGTCTTTAGCGGTCTTAACCAACAAATAGACAATGTAAAGTGAATCATCTAACCACTAAGGATTTAGTTCCTGCAAAAGGAATTCACAATTGTTCCAGGCACCATATGCCACCCTCAGTTGGTTGTCGGTCGAGTCCTCAAGGACATAAAGAACATCGTCCATTAAGAACCTCGTCAGGTTCACAGTAGTGAGGTAAAACAGCATCTTTTGCTTCCATCTCTTGAAGTCACACTAGTACAAAAAAGACCTGTTACAGCGCACATTTTACAGCGGTTTTTGGAAAACCGCTGAACGGAGAGACTTATTACAGCGGTTCATAAGTGAACCGTTATAATGAATATTAACCGGGCACCTATTACAGCGGTTCGATAAAAAACCGCTGTAATAGTTCGAACCTATTATAGCGGTTCGATAAAAAACCGCTATTATAGCGCGAACAGAAAAAAAAAAAAAAAAAAATTTTTTTTATAGCGGTTCGGGAACGAACCGCTATAATCGGTTTACCAATTATAGCGGTTCATTCCCGAACCGCTATAACAGGTAAACTGGTTTATACCAGTTATAGCGGTTCGGGAATGAACCGCTATAATTGGTAAACCGATTATAGCGGTTCGTTCCCGAACCGCTATAACACGTAATTAAAAAAAAAATAAAAATTTCCCTCCCTTTTTTCCCCCCAAAAACCGAGCTCTCCCCCTCATTTCTCTCTACTATCTCTCACTCTCTACTCTACTCTCTCTCTCTACTCTACTATCTCTCTCACTCTCTACTCTACTCTCTCTCTCTACTCTACTATCTCTCTCACTCTCCACCACCGCCCCCGCCATCGTCTCCACCACCGCCGCCGCCGCCGCCGCCCCATTTGATTTTTCTCTATCTTTCTACTCGATCTCTCTCCCTATACTCTACTCTCTCTCTCACTCTCAAGCTACCTAAACCGCCCCCGTCCCGTCGCCACCACCTCCACCACCACCCGAAACCGCCGCCGCCCGAGCAGCCGCCGCCGCCGCCGCCGCGCCGCCGCCGCCGCCACCGTGACCCACCACTCTCCTCCTCTCTCTCTTTATAGGTATATATATATATATGTTTATATATGTTATGTTATATATATATATATTATGTATATATTAAATTTAGGTTATGTGTTAATTTCTTGTTTGTTATATATTAATGTTATGTTAATTCTGATTTTGTGATGTATGTAATGTAGGTTATATGTTAATTTGTTAATTATTGTTATATATATCATGTTATGTTAATTGGGGTTTTATAAATTATATAGTGAATTTTTGTTATTATGTTGTAGTTGATTTTTCTCTAACTTTGAATGCAAATCTGATTTGTTCTAGGCATTTACTGAGTATGTGAGATATATGTGTGGATAGCCCTATGTGTCTAGTTTCATATGAATAAAACGGTTCATGAATCGGAGCTTTCCACAATGAGTTATGAATTTTCTCGTGAAGACGCGCACAGCTGTTTTGAAAATTGACAGATTTTTCTCTAACTTTGAATACAAATCTGCTTTTTTCTAGACATTTACTGAGTATGTGAGATATATGTGTGGATAGCCCTATGTGTCTAGTTTCATATGAATAAAACGGTTCATGAATCGGAGCTTTCCACAATGAGTTATGAATTTTCTCGTGAAGACGCGCACAGCTGTAATTGACAGATTTTTCTCTAACTTTGAATACAAATCTGCTTTTTTTCTAGACATCTACTGAGTATGTGAGATATATGTGTGGATAGCCCTATGTGTCTAGTTTCATAGGAAGAAAACGGTTCATGAATCGGAGCTTTCCACAATGAGTTATGAATTTTCTCGTGAAGACGCGCACAGCTGTTTTGAAAATTGACAGATTTTTCTCTAACTTTGAATACAAATCTGCTTTTTTCTAGACATCTACTGAGTATGTGAGATATATGTGTGGATAGCCCTATGTGTCTAGTTTCATAGGAAGAAAACGGTTCATGAATCCGAGCTTTCTACAATTATTTATGAATTTTCTCGTGAAGACGCGCACAGCTTTCTGCACAACCGAGAAGCTCCAAAAACTTTATATCGTGATGCTTTAATTTATTTGTAGTTTTATGTGCTTTTGGATCCAATTAGTGATCAATATTTATAATATGATGCTTTATTTGTAGTTTTTTATGTGATCTATGTGATCCAACTGGTGATCAATATTTGTAGTTGTTCCCCTGGAAATATGATGTTTTATGTGATCCAACTGGTGATCAATATTTTTGTATCGTTTTGTGTTCGTTGTGGGTGAAAGATTAGAGTGTTGGGTTTGTTGTGGTTGAAATTGGTAGTATTTTTTGCGTCGTTTCCCTGTTGAGATTTTAGCGGATCGTAAGATTCGACTTCTGTTGGTTACAACCCACTGAGAAGATTAAGTCGAGAACTTGGTAGAAATATTTGCGTCGTTACTCTGCCGAATTTTTTAAAGAATAATGCGAAATAAATTAAAAATAAATTTATTTAATTAATTTAACTATCAACTGATGTAAAAATTATTTAATTTAATTAATTGAGAATTTAGATGGATCGAAGTTGGATTGTAGCGGATCGTATGTCGGAGCAATATGGGAAAGGGGTGAAAGAATTCATCGACTTTGCGGTTGAGCATGCATCGGATCCGACTAGGATTAGTTGTCCATGTTTACGTTGTTGTTTTGGAAAGAGAATTAGTCCACCTGACTTGGAAGATCATTTGGTGTGTAATGGAATTGATAAAAGCTACACACGATGGACAAGACACGGTGAAAGCAGTGCCACCTTAGCTGATTTGGGTGATACATCATATCGATCAGTAGATTTTGACATGGATGATTATGAGCCTGATCGTTTGGAGGAGATGACCAATGTGAACGAGGAGGATTTGCGAAATTGTCCCAAGATGTTCGACAATTTGACAAGTGATTCAAAGACACCCCTGTATAGTGGTAGTAATTTCACAAGATTGAAAGCAGTCCTAAACCTCTACAAGTTAAAAGCTAACAATGGGTGGAGTGATAAGAGTTTCACAGACTTACTTGGTCTATTAAAAAGTATGTTACCCGATGATAATGTGTTACCTAATCGTACTTATGAGGCTAAGAAGATGTTAACTGCAATTGGCATGGGATGTGAGAGGATAGATGCTTGTTTCAATGATTGCATCTTGTTTAGAAAGGACTATGCATCATTGACGGTGTGTCCCAAATGTGGCACCTCACGGTACAAGAAGAATGGATCTGCTCCTGTCAAAACAGCATGGTATTTGCCCATAATACCTAGATTTAGACGCATGTACAGTAGTGAAGCGTTTGCCAAGGACTTGACATGGTATGCTGATAGAAGGCTTGAACAAGGGATTGAAGATAACAAGATTAGACATCCTTCAGATTCTCCTCAATGGAAAAAGATCGATAATGATTTCCCTGAATTTAGGGAAGAACCAAGAAATTTACGCCTTGTATTGGCTACAGATGGAATGAACCCACATGGCTTGCAAAGTAGCTCACATAGTACATGGCCGGTGATTTTGATGATCTACAACCTACCCCCTTCGCGATGCATGAAGCGAGAGCATATTATGATGCCTATACTAATTTCCGGGCCGAAACAACCTGGAAATGATATAGATGTCTACTTGGCCCCTTTAATTGAGGATTTGAAAGAGTTGTGGGAGACCGGTATTAAAGTGTATGATGGGTTTAGAAAAGAGAGCTTCAATCTGAGAGTTATGTTGTTTGGTACAATCAATGATTTTCCAGCAAGAGCTAATCTCGAGGGATATGGTGTACATGGGCAATGTGCATGCCCCATATGTGTCAAGAGTACAGATCAATATAGACTCCCACACTCTCAGAAATATGCATTCCAAGGGCATCGAAGATGGTTGAATCGAGAACATCGATATCGTCGGTGGAAGAAAGCTTTCAATGGGAGCATAGAAGAATGTCGAGCTCCTAAGTGTTTGACCGGTGAAGAGGTGTTTGAGAATGTAAAAGACTTGGATATCAAGTTCGGAAAGACTTTTGCAGGCGGCCTTGCAAAAACTGGGTGGAAAAAAAGGTCAATTTTTTTTGATTTGCCGTATTGGAAATCTTTACATGTTAGACATTTTCTTGATATAATGCATATTGAGAAAAATGTATTTGATAGTGTCATTGGTACTCTTCTAAATGTGCCCGGCAAGACAAAAGATGGAGTAAAGGCAAGGTTGGACTTAGTTGAAATGAAGATAAGAGGTAAATTGGCACCAACAATGAAGGGAAAACGTACTTATTTACCTCCAGCAGCTCACACGCTATCTAGAAAAGAAAAAATTGCATTATGTGAGTTTCTTTGTGGAGTGAAAGTTCCCGAAGGGTATTCTTCGAACATTAGCAGTCTTGTATCAATGAAGGACTTGAAGCTAAAGCATATGAAGACTCATGATTGTCATGTAATCATGGATCATTTGCTACCAATTGCTTTACGGGCCATTCTGCCAAAAAAGGTGAGAGAAACGATAACTAGATTGTGTTTCTTCTTCAAAGCAATGTGGAGCAAGGTGTTTGATCCTGAACAATTGCCTGCACTTCAGAAACAACTTGTCCTCACTTTGTGTGAGCTTGAGATGTATTTCCCACCCGCGTTTTTTGATATAATGACTCACCTACCTATTCACTTGGTTAGAGAGACACAACTTTGTGGACCAGCTTTTATGAGATCTATGTATCCGGCTGAGCGTTATATGAAGGTATTGAAAGGCTATGTGAAAAATCGTAGCCGGCCGGAAGGTTGCATTGTTGAGCGGTACATAGTTGATGAAGCTATTACATTTTGCACAGAATATCTGAATGATTCTAACGTTGCAGAGCTTCAAAAGTCTCCTGTTGTGGGGGGGGGGGGGAACAGAAGGAGAAAGCGTAATTGGAAAGCAATTAGTGAGTGTTCCTAGCACACAAAAGGATCAGGCACACCTATATGTGCTCCACAACACCGATGAGGTTGAGCCATATGTTGAAGAGCACAAGGACCAACTTAGGAGAATAAATTCAAGTAAAAATGAAAGTTGGATTTCAAGAGAACATAACAAGAGTTTTATCGATTGGTTCCGAAAGTGTATTCAAGAGAAACAAAATGAGAATTCACTTTCAGTTTCAGATAAATTGGCACGGTTGTCGGTGGGCCCGGGCAGATTCGTATTTTGTCATTCGGGTTATCGTATAAATGGTGTCACATTTTATACAAAAGACCAAGATGAACGGAGTACAATGCAGAATAGTGGGGTGAGTCTTGTAGCTGAAGCAATGCATATCTCAAGTGCGAAAGATAATAGCCCTATCTATGCCACTTTACCATATTATGGGGTGATTGAACGTATATGGGAGCTGGATTACAGTTGGTTTCGGGTGCCTGTATTTGGGTGTAGGTGGGTTGACCATAAAAATGGTGTCGATGATAGTGAAATAGGTTTTACTCGAGTAGACCTTGAAAAGGTGGGATACAAAGATGAACCTTTCATTTTGGCATCTCAAGCTAAACAAGTGTTTTTTGTCACCGATCCTGTCGATAAGAGGTGGTCCATTGTTTTATCGGCAAACAAAAATACTTGTATTGAGGATGATGGCCTATATAATGAAGATGATGGAGGAAATCCTATCTTAGGTGGTTCACAATCCACAAATAGTGACGGTGACTTGGATATCAGTGATGATGAATTGTATATGCGAGAAGATCACCAAGAAGGGATATGGATTAATCCTTCTGTTCGTCGGCGTACTAAACAAAATGGTCGTACTGAGGGATCACAAAAGATTAGTAAACCAGCGACAAAAAGAAAACGATGAAAGGTATTTGAACTTATTTGATAATTATATGAGTAACTTATTTGAACTCTTTTGTTAAGTATGCAGTTAAAGTGTAAATTATATTGAACCAGCTTGTAATATTATATTAGTGAATGAGTTACACTAACTTCTGTATTTTTTTGCTTTTGTAGGTCGATACCGTATACCACCACAGTCACCCTCTCCTCCGCCACTACCACGACGACCACTACCAATGTAAGCTTATCAATATTTGGTTTTGTACTTTTTGATGTGATTTATATGATCCAACTGATTAATGATGTGATTAATGCATATATATTTATTTTCGTTTGTTGTTGTTGAAATATTTGAATTTTCACTTATGAAATCTTGTAGATGGATTCTGGAGGTGCTGCAAACCCAAGTGTTGAAAGTGAGATACGGAGAGGTATTACAGCAATGAAGAAAGTAATAAAGGCCAAAAGTAAAGGCATAAAGCTACAAGTTGGTTGGAACGATTATGGTCAACCAGTTGACCCAAATAAATCAACTTTTGTTGGTTACATTGGCGTGATAGCTCGTGACAGGGTCCCTATTACTATCAGTGATTGGCGCAGCGTCCCTGCAGCAATAAAATATGCCATTTGGAATGAAATAGCTGTAAGTTAGTTATTATATATTATGTTTTTAATTGGTAAATGTAGTTTTTTTTTTCTCTAAATTAACATTTTTTATATACTTTGTTCTTTGTTTTTTATAGTTGGCCTTTGATATTGACGAAAGTAGACAGAAGTTCGTCTTAGCCGAGGCTGGGAAGCTAGCTCGAAACTACAGGAGCTACTTGACCAGAATCTGGGTAGAGGATGATGATGGGAACATTAATTCAAGCCCACCCGAAAATATCGTATATCTCAAGAAGATTGGACAAAATTTGTAGAATTACGCCAAAGTGAAGCTTTTCAGGTAATTATTTTAATTTATGGTTTCATTTTAATTTATTTGAAACTATATACATTGACTAATGCCTTGATTATATAATGAACAGCAACTACGTAAGGACAATTCTGAAAGAGCAAAGGACCCTGAATATCCTTACAGGGCATCACGTCTTGGATATGCTCAAGTGGAGTATATTGAGGTACGTAGTTCGTTACAAGTTGTAATTCTAATCAAATTTCCTTACAAATTTTCTAATCAAATTTCCTTAATTACAAATTTTCTAATCAAATTTATTTCCTTACAAATTTTCTTATATAGAAGCATAAAAGAAAGGATGCTGGGTCAGATGTCACAGAGGTGACACGAGCACTAGTGTGGAGGGTTGCACATTCTGACAGCCAGAACAAGATTGATAATGTCAATGTTAAAAGAGTAGTGGAATCAATGGTGAGTTATTTGCAATTTTAGTTATATAGTGTGTTGTATGCTTTTTTAAAAATAATTTTAAAATAACAAATTTTTGTATTTTTTAAATGTATTATTACAGGAAAGCTTATCACAGGAGGGTAGCCACAGTGGACCCGGAATGATATACTGGCTATAGCTCTTAAAAAGAAGGAGCATCCGGGTCGAGTTAGGGGTGTAGGCTTTGGGGTATCCCAAACAGATTACTTTTCGGATTCAAAGCCTTCAAAAAATACGGTGATTGATAACTTGCAAGACACGGTTCAAATGCTCACTCAATCACTATTCGAATTGCGACGCGAGTTTGAGCAGCATAGGGCGTCTGGGTCGTCGCAGCAGCCACATACAGAAGAGGCGGTTTCTTTGAAAGATAGCTGCCCAGAAGTGAAAGACCTTCCTCAGGTAATTAATGAAAAGCATATTGTTTAGTGATAATGTAACTTACAATCCTATATTTCTGTATGATATACAACATTTTCTAATATAATGGTATATATATATATATATATGTAGGATGTGGTGCAGTGTCAATTAGCACTTTCTACACCGTGTTATCGTTTGGTGGCAAGAGGAACAATGTACAATCAACCAAAGGATAGAACATTGCATACATGTCCATTAGCCTCCCACCTCGTGAAAGTGTCGATTGACATTGCAATTGAAGATATTGCACCCTTACCAGTCCCTCTCGATGATGAAGGAGTGTTCACAGTATCTGAGGCTGTGGGATACATGGTTGCTTGGCCTAAGAGTCTTGTGATTGTCGGTGATGCATCGGTACGTAATTATTATAATAGCTAGTCATTATTAAATTATAACAATTGTTTAATGTTAATAAATATACTTTCATTGATAACGCCCACGTTTTGTTTTCTTTTGCTTATAGTCTCTCGGAAAATCCAAATCATCACTCGGAAAAAGCAAATCAGAGATGACGAAGCACTCACATGTCAAAAATACACCTCTAGTGGCCAACCCTCCTTCTCTAGTGGCCAACCCTCCTGCTCCACCCCCTAATTCACTTGCAATTCTTGAAAGGTTCTTTGGGATGATGGCTGCTGATAACACTATCCGGATAGACATACCCGAGGAAATCTTCAATATCCCCTTTCCAGAATATATTGGGCGGGAGGAGATCGGTGACGACTTTGTGCATAAAGAACAGATAGGAGCCTCTATCATTACTGCTTACATCAAGTAAGTTTTTAAATATTAATTAAAAAAGTAAGCTTTTAATTAAATTATTTTACTGCATTAATTTGAACTATGTTTATTTTTGTTACTCAAATTTATTTTATGCTCAATTGTAGGTGTTTGTGGGTTAATCACGTGGTCCCCGAACAAAAACAAAATAAATTCGGGTTCCTTAGCCCACATTCTATATCTGCGGCAGCAGGAATTACTCCCACGCAGCTTGTTGACAAATCGCAATATATAGCAAATACTATGATAGCTAGTGCACTGGAGGGGAAGTTGTTTCTTGCACCTTACAACTCCGGGTGAGCTACTAAGACACATTGTTATTTTGTAAAATTTGTTACGTAGGCATAACTAATTTAAAATTTTTCTTTTGAATATGCTGATTAGGGGCCATTGGTTGTTGCTCGTGATTGATCCAATTAAAGAGATCGTTTATTATTTGGATTCTTTGCACGGTAATCCAAATAACCGACATGATATGAAAGATATGATCAATCAGTAAGTTTTATCATTCAATTAAATGTATCCATTATATTATATTTAATATTAAGTTTAAAGTATATATATTATAACTAGACTTCATATATATATATTTGCTTGATATTGACATATTTCCTTGATTTTTGATGTTTTTAACAGCGCTGTCTTGATGTTTCGAGCAAATAAAAACAACCAAAAGATCAAATCAAAAAACAAGGCCTGTACATGGAGTTGTATACAGGTTAGTTTAATTATATTATTTTAATTATAGTTTCAAGAAATTATTCGTATAAAAGTTATTTGTTCTAATACAATTTTGATTTGAATTTAATTTGTAGTGCCCCATTCAAATAAATGCCATAGATTGTGGGTTCTTCGTCATGAAATTCATGAAAGATATTATTAGACACGGAGAATCTATAATCCCACCGACGGTATGCATAATCCTAATTAATATTAATCAAATTCTAATGTCCCTTTTAAGTTATTAAACATTTTTGTTGGATTTTAATATTTGTCTTGCAGTACTTTGCTGATTGTCAGTACGCCACTTACACTATAGAGCAACTTGATGAAGCACGTTCTGAATTGGCACAATACATTTTTAAATGCGCTTTTGATATGCCGGCGGTGTAAGTTGAAAATTATTGTAAATTTTTATTTGATTTAAAAGCAGTGATTAGTTTATATTGGTTTATTGTAAACTCGTTATTATTGGAGATTATTATTTGGTGAATGAAATTAATTTTGGATTTGAATTTGTTGTTTCTGTTGAGCAATTGGTTTGTTTTATGTGTTATTGATGAGTTGAATTTTGAGCTTGTGGGAAGGATATAGCTCTAGCTGAAATTATAACAGAAAAAAATAAAAAAATAAAAAATCACGTTACAGCGGTTCAGAAACGAACCGCTGTAACAGGGTTCACTGTTACAGCGGTTCATCAACGAACCGCTGTAACAGTGAACACTGTTACAGCGGTTCGTTTTGGAACCGCTGTAACAGGCTACGGCTTTTACAGTTAATTTTTATTTTTATTTACCTATTACAGCGGTTCGTTATTGAACCGCTGTAATAGGGCTCATTTTACAGCGGTTTTTAACCGCTGTAATAGTAAACATACCAATTACAGCGATACGTATTACAGCGGTTAAAACCGCTGTAATAGTGAAAAAAAAACCGCTGTAACAGACCTCTTCTGTACTAGTGTCAGCCCTGCTGAACTTTGACGTCCTTTCGGCCTAAGTCAGAATAACTGGATTAATCGGTGGAACCACTGGTAGATTAGCTCCAGAGCCGGAACCGAAATCGGAACCAGAACTGGAACTAAAATCGGCACCACCGCTGCCGAAGCCAAACCCTCTATCGCAAATCATCAAGATCTCAAGTGTAGTAGATTCATGGAAGGTTTGATTCTAGACATACGACGTCAGGTTTCTTGCTTTAAGGACACACAATACTCAGACCTGGTGGATCGTGCTAGACGAGCTGAGAGAGATTTCTTAGATATGAAAAATCGAAATGAGAATAGAAAAAGGAACAGATCTAGATATTCTGATCTAGGACCAAGGGTTGCACGATAAGACAATTATTCTCAAATGAGGATAAATTCTCAGTCTTCAGGTCTAGGTGGACAAAATAGGCTTGGAAATAGTAGCGCTTCAATAGGATATAGCACTGCAAGATCACTCTCTCACTCTCTAGACAACTCACACCTCTCCGGCAGCAGAGCTCGAGTCCTCACAACACCGACCCTTGGAGAGCACCTCGAATCATTCTAGATGACACAGATCCACATCTTTTAGCACACCGTCGATCTTGTTATCGTTGTGGACAATTAGGAACATAGCTCACGAATGCCAAAGTATAGCACAACCTACCACTGGTGTTATGTTTGTTGTCAATGCAAAAACCACTCAGCTTGAATTATATCATCCTCTCTCTATGATGAATTACTTGACAAAGTTAAAGAATATTATAAGAGTGTCAAGAGGCCGCCAAATATATCAAAACGATCTCGCTATTATTTCGTCGCTCAAAGTGATAAAGTAACACTCAAACTGAGTTGCAAGTTCAGAAACAGTGCATTGAGAAAACCAATCACTTGAAAGTGAAGTTATTCAGTTAAAAAGCGATCTTGATATAGTCAAAAGAGAAGCTGATTTGATCGCTAAACTTGCTAAATCAGAGCAGCTTATCTCATCATTATCAAAAGCTTCTAGAAAGTTGGATAATGTGACTAAGGTAACTAGATTATTTGGTGAAAAGTCCGGTTTAGGATGCAATAAATTCGGTAAACAACCAAATAAATCCAATGTTATGGCAAACAACAAAGGAAAGGGGTTATCTTTGTTGAGAAAAGTTCACAGAGTCAACGCTAAGTGAACCTAGCGACATGGTACGAGGCCAAATGAGAAAGCCAAAGCTGACTCAGGCAAGGTAAGGCTAAGGCAAATGATTCACAAGACAAACTCATCCAAACGCTCCAAAAGTCAAGGACAAGTCTAATCACTGTGAATCAAGCGCTAAGCGTCAAGCACCAAAAGTGCAACCCAAGCCAGCGCCAAGGACTTACCAGCGTCAATATCCAAGACAGTCAAAATCATATCATCAATACTATTATGATTACTATGACTATGATTATGACTATTATTATAATCGAGATATTATTACACACCCAAAAAGCACACAAGCACAAGGTGAACAAAGCACACACAACACATGTGAAACCAAGAAGGCCAGTATTCCTACAATGAAGACCAGGCAATATGGTTCCTAAAGTTCTAATTCAAACCAAGGTTACTAACGCTGAAGACCCAAAACACATGGGTACCTAAGAAGAATTAGAATTGTCCTTTAAATGCAGGTACCTAGAGCCAGCACCGATACTTCAGTTTGGTACTTTGATAGTGGATCGTCAAGACAACATGACTGGTTCCAAGAATCTTCTAGTCTACTATCAAGCTACCACGGTCCTCAAGTTATATTCGGTGATAACTCAAAAGTTAAAACAAAGGTATAGGTATCATGCATAGGGGGAACATCATGATTAGTGTGTTTATTATGTTGAGGGTCCTTAAGCATAACCTGTTAAGCATTAGTCAATTTTGTGATAAAGTCTTTGAAGTAAAATTTTCAAGCGACTTCTGCTATGTTAACGACGCTAAGACTAAGTCTACTAATTAAGAGGAAAAAAACAACACAAGTGTATTTAGTAGATTGGGATTCTACAGTTGATAACAACCCCACGTGCTTTGTTGCTAAAAGTCAAAATGAATTGGTTGGTTATGGCATAGAAAAATGAATCACCTCAATTTCAAGGCAATCTCTCAGTTAATATCGCTAAATCTTGTAGAGGATTACCTAAAGGTTCCTTTCAAAAGAATCGCTTATGTGATGCATGTCAAATGGGTAAACAAGTTAAGTCATCTTTCAAAAGAAACCATGTCTATCTACTTCTAGAGTTCTTGAACTATTGCATTTGATTTGTTTGTGGACCTATTCAAATCATGAGTGTTAGTGGCAAAAAGTACTCGCTAGTAATAGTTGGATGATTTCTCTCGCTATACATGGGTAGAATTTCTAGCAACCAAAGATGAAACCAGTGTCAAGCTCACAGCGCTAATTCGTCAATTGCAAAATTCAAAAGATCTAAAAGTGACAAGAATTAGAAGCGATAGAGGAACTAATTTACTAACCGTTGTTGAGAAGTTTTGTATAGATTTAGGAATACTTCATGAGTATTCTGCTCCTAGAACCCTCAACAGAATGGAGTTGCTGAGCGACGGAACAGAACGCTTAAAGAAGCCGCAAGGACGATGTTAGCAGAGTCCAAGCTGCCTCAAAGGTTTTGGGCCGAAGCCATCAACACCGCTTGCTACACTCAGAACCGGTGTATGATTAACAGCAACATGAGAAGACTCCATATGAGTTGTGGAGGGACGTAAGCTTAACGTTTCATACTTTCATGTTGGTTCAAAATGTTTCATTCATAACAATGGATCTCACAGCCTAAAGACTTTGATCCTAAAGCAGATGAGGGAATCTTTCTAGGCTATGCCAGAATGGAAAGAGTTTTCGCATCTTAAATAAGATGAAATCGAAGGTTGAAGAATCCATTCATGTTGTGTTTGATGATGCTAACCAAGAACCGAGTAAGGTTAATTCTGATGATGTAGGAATTGAAGATCTCTCCCAACAAGCGTCGCAAATCAACCTTAGTGATGATAGTGATGACGAGGATGATGGGATTCATGTACTTCCTCCTAAGGATACTCGTGAGGTTAAAAAAAATGACAATGTCAGAATCGCTGATGATCATGAAGAGAATGATCATCAAGAGCAGATTGGAACTGTGAATGATGCAGTGTCTACGCAAGAGACAAATGAGAATCAAGCGATTAACAACCAAGAGTCTCTTAACCCGTTCCAACCAGACCGTAAATGGCTTAGAGATCATCCACCAGAGCTAGTAATTGGATATATTGAAGCACCTGTTAGAACTAGGTCCGCTACATTTAATGAGGCCATGTTCGCAAGTTTCCTATCTCAAATGGAACCAAAGAAAGTGGATGAAGCGCTTAATGATTCAAGTTGGGTAGAAGCAATGCAAGAAGAGCTTAACCAATTTGAAAGAAGCAAGGTTTGGACGCTAGTACCAAGACCAACTCACCAAGGAGTTATTGGAACGAGATGGGTTTTTAGGAACAAAATGGATGAAGATGGCATTGTTATAAGAAACAAAGCTAGATTAGTCGCTCAGGGTTATTGTCAAGAAGAGGGTATTGACTTTGATGAAACGTATGCCCCAGTAGCCCGTCTTGAAGCAATTAGGATGTTCCTAGCGTTTGCCGCATTCAACAAGTTCACAGTATACCAAATGGACGTGAAGAGTGCATTCTTGAATGGTAAACTCCAAGAAGAAGTCTATGTGGAGCAACCACCAGGATTCATCAACAACCATGGCAAAAGTATGGTCTACAACTGGATAAGGCACTCTATGGCCTTAAACAAGCACCAAGAGCATGGTATGACACTCTCTCTATCTTCCTTATAGGTAAAGGCTTTTCAAAAGGCAGCGTTGACACAACGTTATTTAAAATTACCTATAATGAAGATATTCTCTTAGTCCAAATCTATGTTGATGATATTATATTTGGTTCTACTAATAAGCGACTGTGTGAGAAATTTTCGAAAATGATGCAAGATCAATTTGAAATGAGCATGATGGGTGAATTAACTTTCTTCTTAGGATTACAAGTTAAGCAACTCCCTAATGGAATATTTATAAACCAAGCTAAATATACTAGAGATATGATTAAGAAATTTGGTATGGAAAATGCATCATCTTCAAAAATTCCAATGAGCCAGACGCTTAAGTTAGATAAAGATGAAAGTGGGAAGAAAATTGATATCACTAACTATAGGGGTATTATTGGATCACTTCTTTATCTTACCGCTAGTAGACCTGATATTATGTTTTCGGTATGCATGTGTGCACGTTTTCAATCTGATCCTAGAGAATCACACTTAATTGCTACCAAGAAGATCCTTAAGTACCTAAAAGGCACACAAAATGTGGGCTTATGGTATCCACAGGATTCTTCTTTTGAACTAATTGGTTATTCAGATGCAGATTTTGCAGGATGCAAAATAGATAGAAAAAGTACTAGTGGTACATGTCAATTTCTAGGTGATAGACTAGTTTCGTGGCATAGTAAGAAACAACAATCCATAGCGACTTCTACCGCTGAGGCAGAATATGTAGCCGCTGGAAGCTGTTGTGCACAAATCCTTTGGATGAGGCAACAACTTAGAGATTATGGAATAATCCTAGGTCCTACCCCAATCCATTGTGATAACCAAAGTGCTTTGGCTATGACCCAAAATCCTGTTCTTCATTCTAGAACCAAACACATTGACATTAGATACCATTTCTTGCGTGACCATGTTCAAAAGAAAGATATCTCCATGCAGTTCATTGGAACTGACAAACAACTGGCAGATATCTTCACAAAAGCGCTCAACGAACAACGCTTTCTCACTTTGAGAAGTGAATTAGGTATGATCGATTTAAACGCTTAAATCATAAAGCATCATATTTAATAGGCATATAATTTAAGGGGAATCCACTTTACGTTTATGTCTAAAGCCTTTATCAAAATTTGAAATGAGTCATCAACTTTAGGGGGAACTCTAAAATTGTACTTACTTCAATGTATCAAGCGACTGTGATAAAAAAAATGACTTTCAAAATCTTAAGCATTGATCACTAGCTCTTATCTTTTATGCATGACAAAATCAATCTCTAATAATGTTGTCTCTCATAAATCCAAGCGATTGATTCATATATTAAAATATTTTATGAAAAGACTTCAGCGTTGAAAGGATTCCCACTTTAACACTAAGTAACTCGATTTCAAAAATTCATGCATAGTTTTCATCGCTAAAGATAACGTGTGGATAAGTCCAAAAGATCAGATTTGACAACTACCCACACGTGCTTATCAAATCAAACTGACGGTTATGATTCCTATCTAAACCTAGGCGGTTCAGTGATTGCATGAGTCTGAGTACGTGTCAGTACACTATCAGGCGCATGCACTTCACGCTGAAAATTTCAAATTTTTTTCAAACTGTTTCAAATTAACTGCGGATCCGAAAAATGTTATAGTACCCTACTTTACCGCACTTTTTGACATCCGAAGTTAAATGTACACGGTTCAGATTCCTTTTGTCATTAACCTTTGAACACGTGTCATTCATCTGTCAATTGAGGAGTTACTTTCACCTTCTATTTAAACTCACCAAGACTTTTACAGAAAACCTTTATCACTTCCAATCTTTCCTACTGTAAAAGCTTTTTCTCTCCAAAGGCAAAAACTCCTCTATTTTCTTCAAAAGCTTCAACTTTCAGCAATGGCACCCAAAGTTTCAAATCTTCCAAGACAGCAACTAAACCAGTTACAGTTAACGCCGGATTTTTGGTTAACTGGGACTATCTTTTTTATAACCAGAACTTCCCTCTTCGAACGATTCTTCCACTCATTCAAGAATCTGGTTTGAAAGACATGCTTACTACTACTTTCAACTACTTTGAAGAAGAATCTCTCCACTTTTTCTACAATGGTCAAATTTCTGAAGACGGAAATTCCATATCCTGCGTCTTCCCCTCTACAAAAGAGACCTTTGTCCTCAGTCCTTCACTGGTTTCTTCATTACTTGCTCTGCCTAATACTAGCATTGAGGTAGAACGTGTAAATCTCGGCGATGCTACCAAAGTTTGGGACGTGATAAAGAAAAAAGATGTTCACAACGCCTACGAGCCCAACTTCAAGAAGAACGATATGAAAGGCGAATATGTCATCCTCGCTGACATATGTTCAAAAATTATTGAATGCAGAAAAGGGACGTTCGATAAAATCACTAACATTCAATACAAGATGATGGTTGCCATCCTGACCAAGTTAAAAGTTAACTGGTCTCTTTACGTGTTCAATCGCTTCAAAGCAGCGATGGCTAAGTCTGTTAATCCCAAGCCTTACGGGATTTTGCTAAGTCGCATTCTCTGCTCTAGCGAATATACGCAAGTTTCTGGGAAAAAGATCCCAGCGACCAAGTTTTATGGCAAGAAAATGATAAGCGAGCTTCTTAACCCGCAGAACCCTGGCGGAGCAGCGGTTCCAAAAGATCAGCGTGTTGTTCGCAGTGATGATGAAGATCAAGCGTCTTCTTCATCATCATCATCAGAAGAAGTGGTGGTCAAGCGACCTAAGAGAAAGATCATTCTCAAAGTCGCTGAGCCATCCAAGCCCGCAAAGAAGCAAAAGCCTGAACTGAAGAATAAGAAGCCGGAACCCAAAAAGAAACAAAAGATCCCTTCTCCTTCTCCCTCGCCCAAGTCTCCTTCTCCTCCTCCAGCGTTTTTCTTTTCTGTTCCTGAGGAAGAAGAGACAACAGTGGAAGAAGAAGTACCGCTTGCACGAAGGCGTACTCCTACTCCCACTCCCGCAGTATCTTCTAGCGCTCCCACAAATCCAGCGCTTAGAGAGTCAGCGAGTGCTTCCGTCTCTGACGCTGTTCCCGAAATCAGCTCAGATCCTCAAGCCGTTTCTCCATCTGAAAGGCTTCCCAATGTTCAGGGTAAGTATTTGCTAAGCAAATTAGTCTATCCTTTCCTCGTTAGTTTCCTAAGTCTCTAACGCTAGGATAAAAACAAAAATTCTCTCAGCACCAAGTGAAGCAGATATTCATTATGTTCTCAACACGCTTGAAGAACTAAATATCCCTATTCGTGCTGATCCAATAACTTCTTTTATCGATTTAGAACCCGAAGAAGAAGTTCAGGAGCCTGAGGAACTTGTCCAAGAAACAGATCAAGCGACTAAGACAGTCGATGATAGTCCTCAGGGTAAGCGATGTAGTATTTTCTTTGTAAATTTCTACTCAGTAGGAATTTTTGCTTGCTTTTCTCAATCGCTTACATGTGTCAGCTCATGACGGAGCTCATGATGAACCAATCGCTGAAGCCCCTCCTCTCTTGGAGATTCCAGTTGAACTAGACGTGGACATGGCAACTGTTGTGAATATTGCTAAAGAAGCATCCCAAGTTCTTCCTGACGCTGAAAGCTCATCAGCGAGTGAAGCAACTTTAAACGCTGAGCGGTCGATAGAAGTGGCCCCCATTCCAACAGAAGCTATTGCCCTTGTTCCTACGCCAACCGGACCTCCTCCTCGTGTCATTGATTTCTTCCCGCGCGGATATCATCCAGACGTCGAATTTTATTATGCCGCCAGAGAACGTGACGCTCAAATGCTTGCCGAGTTGGAAATAAACTTTCAAACCACTCTCCATCAGCCCGATATGTCCAACACCAAGAAATTTGAGTTTTTCGAGTGTATTGCATATCTAGGACTATATGGCTTAGAGCGACTTCAATCTCGCTTTGAGTACATTCGTCGTCCAGTGTTCAATAGAGCTGACCTTGATCAACAGCGATTCACTCTAACCGGTCGCTCGGACGAGTCCTTTTATCCTCTGCGCCCAAGCAAGATTGTTTTCAAGAACCCACACATGGGTGATTGGAACAAAAATCCCGATGAGGAAGATCTCAATAAGATAGGATATTTTGCTCTCCCCTCCGTTGTCAAGTCTCCCCAGAACGCTCTCTCTCCTAATCCACTCAAACTTTGGAAAGGCAAAGGCTCGCTTGTTGCGGAGCGCCCAAATCCGGTCAACTCGTGAACATCTTGCCAGATTATGGGCTGAAGACTATGATGATGAAACGGAACGCTTCGAGAAATTCTTAGCAGCTAGAAAAGAGCAAAACAAAGCGAACAAACTTGGAAAACGATGGATGATGGATACAGCCAAATGGGCTGAAGAGTTCGTTCTTCACTTCTACACCCTTGATGAACTCGTCAAATATCCATTCCTGTTTAATTTTGGAATAGAATACAGACGCCGAGGATTTTCCACCTTTTTGCTTCAACAGCGTCAGATAATTGCCGGGAATGTTAGCACTTTGCCACGATACAGACAGCCAATCGAAAGCTACATTCGCCAGCAGCTCGCCTTATTCAGCCAGGGCGGACGCTACGTTTTGCATCCTCGTGCAGACTTTGTTCAACGAATCTTCCCTGACCTCAACGAAGACGCTTCGTCAAGTAAACAACCAGTTCTTCAAGGCCAGATTCAGATTCGTGTTGACACTTCAACAGACCACGCTGAGTTTGCTGAGTTCCACCGAGATATGAGAGCAGTGATAGAAAATGTCCAAGCGTTGGATACAAGTTTCAATCACTATTTAGGGTTAAACGATTTCCGAGGATATACTCTCCACCCTGTGCTCTTCAGTGAACAGAATATTCAAGTGGCCAAGATGATCTCGCTGATTAGGCCAGTGGACCAAGAAGCAGCTCAAGCGTTCATGCCGTTGATTTTGGACTTTTTCAACAAATATACATCAGGGATTGCTTTACCAGAAGGTGTGCAACTTGCACTAAGTACTGACGAGCGCGAAGACGCTATATTCTTTATCCCGCAATCTAGCCTGATCAGTCCCCGGCATGTGATGGAAGCCCTTGGCCCCCTCTGGGTTATTGGCATTAGAGAACCTTCTCCTCCCTCAATCCAAATTCTGGAAGAAGATTCTGCTCCTACTGCGGAAGTCGCTCATCTTCCTGAGGCTTCCTTGCCAGATTCTTCTAGCGCCCCAGTAGTCGAGCCCCCAGCAATTGCTGATTCTACCTTGGATCACGCAATTGAAGAAGTGCACGCTGAAATTGCTCAAGCGCCTGTAGAACCTCTCCTAAGAGATAAAACCAAAGGCAAGGCTGCAGTTTCAAGTTCTTACGGACTTCTCCCGTCCCCAGAGTGTCCTTTTTCGGATTCAGATTCAGACAGTGATTTAGAGGCCCGAGATTTCAGAAAGGCTGTACGGAACTCGCTTCACCACATCGAAGGTTCCTGCTCCAAGCTTTCTGAAGCCGCTGACAGATAAACTCGCTTAATGTCTGATACGCGAAGCCGTGACATTGCCAATGCTTCAAATTACAGCACCATTGCTATCATGGAAAGCATGTCCCCTCTTATCGCTGAGCTCTCCTCTGAATTCAATCGTCACCTTGCTCAGAGCGCTTCGGCTGATGCGGACAGACACGCTTCATCCGATGCCATCGCTCAGAGTGTCGCCCAACAGATTGCTCTTCTAGTCGAAGAAGTTAGACTTTTGCGCCGCGATGTTGCTGATCTAAAATTGTCCCTTGATGAAGTCAATAAGGGGGAAAGTAAAGAAAAGACCAAAGCGATTTCCAAGACGGATAATAAACATTGGCGTTCGATGTTTGATGAAATGGTAAGCATTAAGAGAATGCTATCCAAGAAACGAAAACCAAGGTATTATCTCGAAAAATACGCTTTTCCCCAGTTGGACCCCGACTTCTTAGAGAGTATGGGATTTCATGCTTATGCCGGACCCCTACAACGACCTGTAAATTGGAGACCGTCAAATGACCGTCAAAGAGATATATATTATGATCTGATTCGAGAACTTGGCATTCCACCAAGGGATTGGACGGAAAGGTTGTTAGAGCTAAATGAAAGCGCCAGACTCCGCAGACATGACTATGATGAAGTCCAGCATACAGCTATGATCGACATTGATCGACTCTTAAAAGAACTAGCGTTAGAAGTTGTTCAAGGCGAAGAAAGAGCAAAGCGACAGAAGAAATAAATGTTTTTGCGTATTTTATTTCTTTCTTATTCTTTTCAGTATAAATCATGTATGCTTCATTTCAATATATATGAATGAATTATTGCTGAAACAACTTGTTGAAGCCAACCTAACTTTAACTAACATTACTAACCTTTCAAACGCTGACTTATATTCCTTTGGGCCTTATCTTTTTTAACTCTTAAAAATTATAAAAGAGTTACAAGTCTTGACATCATCAAAAAGGGGGAAATTGTTAGGAAATTTCATGTTAGATGTTTTGATGATGACAAGATAGGATTCAATGTTAGACCCCAAATAAAATGTAAGTTTATGCTTTCATAGATCATTGTATAAAGCGTTTAAAGAGTTTGTAATTTTGTTTAGGCTTGTAATTTTTATCCTCATAGATTTTAGACTAAGTCTTAGCGACTGAATCAATAATAGAATTCTAGGTGAGTCTATTTGAGAAGAAGTTGAAGACCAGCGTCTGAAGTCAACCGAAGATGAAGATTCCCTCTTAGCGCCTGTCAAACGCTAAGAGACCGCAGTTCAGGATTCATGAATCAAGTGTTCAAATACTCAAGCGACTTTTAGAAGATTCACCTGAAATAAATCCTCAAGTTATAAAAGACTTAAATGCAATCATTCAACGGACATTTATTTCCAACGGAAAATAAATTCAAATTGCATTAAATGCCTGATAAGAGCATTAAATGTGATAAGCTACTGTGACTTGTGGACAAGCCTCCTTTTGACCAGACTGTCAGAACTTTCAGAGTTTTAGCTGCTCCCGTCCAATCGGTTCCAGCGAATTTTCAGGAATGTCAGATTTTAGGTACAATCACGCGCTACGTGAAAGGCACGCTCCTACATGTGTCCAACGGACAGATCCCAAGAAATTGCCTATAAATACCTTACTCCAGAAAATCAAAATAGATAGAACAACATCAAGAATATACGAGAAATTATTGCCAAAAATCCTACGTACATTCTTTCTGGAAAAAGCTTAGAAATTTCATAGCCAAAACCTTTCAAGCTTTCTATCTACATTCCAGACAGTCACAAATATCTCAAATATCTTCCAAAGAAGAAATCCAAACTCCAACTGAGATATTCCAAGTTGTTTGATTTTCTTTAAAACAAACAAAACCCTAGTGATAAACCTCAACCTTTCATCTGAGTGAGAAAAGTTGTTGAAACCTTTCAGGCAGTATTTCTGAGTGAGAGAAGCTTGAAGAAGACGATCTTCATTGGTGCTGAAGTCTGTGTGATCAAGGAGCCCAAGATCATTTTCATCCATTACTATTTTGTAGAAGTTTCTGTGTGATCCTTTGATAATCATCATAGTAATTTCCTCCAAGTGAAAAAGGAGAAGAAGGACGTAGCTGGGATTACATCACCCAGTGAACCTTACAAATTATTGTGTCATTTATTTTATTGTCTTATATTATTCACTTCATATTATTCTGAAAAAGACAAGTAAAATTGCAAAGCGATTAATTCAACTAAAAGAACGCTAAACATTATTTCCGCTGTGCTAACCCTGATTAAGCGATCTAAGCGTTGCCCTACTTTGGTAAACTGCTGAAATCACTAAGTCTAAGTTAACTATTCTGAAGTGTCTGACCCAAGCGCTCAGTTTTTCCAAGCGTTCAAATTTCTAAAGTGATACGAAAATTTTGTGAAGTCGAAAAAGACTTTAGGGTCTATTCAACCCCCCTCCCCCTTCTAGACCCTTTCGTATGCCACTTGGGACCACCACCACCATTGCTGGCACTGCAAACAATCTGCAGCAGCACCCTGGGGACATCCCTCAATTTGAAAATCCAGAAATTCTTGATGAGCGAGGACTTCTCTAAATGTTGGGTTTGCTCTTCATTTGATCATAAATCGGCCCCACTTAAACTTGAAACCCCTTTTTCTTTAATTTTCTTTTTTGTATTTTGTTCGGTTTGTTTTTTTTTTCTTCTTTTTCTTTTTTTTTTCAGGACATCATCGAAAAAAATAGACTCCACTTAATTTGGCTTTATAATTTGAGATTATCCATACCACCTTGATCTTTTACAAATCGAGTTTCTCAAGAATTGATGTATCCGGCGTGGTGAGTAGTTGACCATTATTGACGGCGTGATCCACCTTTCCCTTGTTGATTGATTTGCGGCGTTGTGGACTCAAAGAGATGAGTCCATTTCATTACAAGGATGATCTAAGGACGAGATACTTACAAGCAAAAACATCTATGACATGGACTTTGCGAGGAAGCATTTGACAATCATTGATGATGACCGGAAATCCTTGATGATGACAAGCGATCCACGGAAGAATGGCGTACTTGACTATCCTTGACGACATTAAGCAATTCATGGAGGAATGGCTTACTTGAACATCCTTGATGTCATAAAGCAATCCATGGAGGAAGACATAGCATTGACGATTGCCCCTTTTTCCGGTTGATCTTGCGAAGCCATTACCTAAATTAACGAGCCTATCTTACGATGAGGAGATTCTAAAGAGCAAAAACATCTACAATGTGGACTTTAAGAGTGACTCACTATCAACAATCAAGGGAGGATTTTCTCTTATTGACGTCGGGGCACCACATCATTGAAAGCAAGGCAAAGTGAGGTTATGACGCACTTCAACTTCCGGTGAATTCCACAACGTCAAAGGCCATGGAGAGTGGATGGAGGACATACTCACCAGGTGCGAAATTGTGATGATCTTCAACTTCTCGATGAATTCCACTACACCAAAGGCTGTTGGGAGTTAACGGAGGACATACTCAGCCAGCTCGGAGACAAGCTATTTCCACCAAGATGTATGACGAGGTGCTCTTTTGCTGGCCGCTCCGTCATATCAATCCATGGTGCCTCGTTGTATATTTATGGTTGATGTTCCGATATTATCAAGCCCTTTCCGAGGCTTGGTATCCCATAACTTCGCTGATTTCTGTCAGTGAACCACCGGCAAGTCATCCGCATCATTGTGGAATTTACATGCCCCCATGTCAGGAATATTATCTTTGAGATTACTTAACAGAATTATTTTCTTTTCTATCTTGCAATCTTTCGAGTATATTCATGTTCAATTTTTTTTTATATTTTTTTTTACTCCTTTTGAATGAGTAACACCACTCTGCATGGGAAAACATGATTGATTTGGATTTATGATTGAACTCAGAGAGAATCTAAGTTGCCTACGTATTCTAATGAAGGGATCAAGTCAAAATGTAGTTCAAAGATTTGTTGACATTTTATACTCGTGTCAAGGAGTATTCACTTAATTTGACAATTTATGCTCTTATCAAGGAGCCTTCATTTGATTTGACTTCTAGACCTTTTATACTCGTGCCAAGGAGTACTCCCTTAATTTGATAGTTTATGCTCTTATCGAGGAGCTTTCATTTGATTTGACTTCTAGACCTCTTATACTCGTGCCAAGGAGTACTCCTTTAATTTGATAGTTTATGCTCTTATCGAGGAGCTTTCATTTGATTTGACTTCTGGACCTTTTATACTTGTGTCAAGGAGTAATTCATTTGATTTGGCTTCTAGACCTTTTAAACTCTTGTCAAGGAGTACTTCATTTGATTTGATTTCTAAACATTTTATACTCGTGTCCAGGAGTACTTCATTTGATTTGATTTCTAAACATTTTATACTCGTGTCCAAGAGTTTTCACTTAATTTGATAGTTTAGCTCTTATCGAGGAGCCTTAATTTGATTTGACTTCAAGACATTTTATACTCGTGTCAAGGAGCTTTCTTGATAGTTTAGGCTCTTATCAGGGAGTATTGCTGATAGTTTATGCTCTTATCAAGGAGCATTTCTTTAGCATATTTATTTAATCATAGCAATGATGATGAATTTGAACATCACTTTCTTCCATGTGGTCATCAATATCTTCATCCATGGACTCATCGCCGAGAGTATCTGAAAATGAGTTGCCCCCTTTGTTGACTTCTATGCTCCATGGCTCTTGGATATGTGGCTCATCATCAACTCCATTTGCAGCTATGCTCAGTTCCATGTCGTGCACTCGAGTGACCAATTTTTCAAACGTCTTTGGTCGAATCCCCTGAAGGATGTAACGAAGACTCCATTGCATCCCTTGAATACACATCTCAATGGCGGAGGTCTCAGACAATCTACTTTACAATTAAGGCTTAAGTTTCTCCAACGGTTGATGTAGTCGACGACTGGTTCATCCCTCCATTGGCTAGAATTGGTAAGTTCAATCATGCTCACTGTGTGACGGGTGCTGTAGAAGCGGTTGAGAAACTCTTGCTCTAATTAGTCACAATTGTCGATTGAGCCAGCATCCAGATCAGCGTACCAGTCAAATGCATTGCCCTTCAGTGATCGAACGAATTGCTTGACCAGGTGATCATCATAAGTTCCAGCATTATTACATGTCTCGAAAAAATGCGCCACATGTTGCTTTGGATTTCCTTTGCCATCAAATTGCTGGAATTTTGGAGGTTGATAACCATTTGGCATCTTCAAGTTGTCAATCCTCCGAGTAATGGCTTGGTATAAGTCAAAGATGACTTGGAGCTTCCATCAAACTTGTCTTTGATCATTCCCATGATAAAATCCCTCAGATGATCGACTTGAATCGTACCGTCACATGAAACTTGAAGCTCTTTGACAATTGATTTTTCCTTCTCAGCTGGGTGTTGATTCTCTGACGTCTTAGCTTCATCATCTGCCTCAAATTGTTTTCCCATGTTGCGGATGGAGTCCACATTGTACACAATAAATTTTTATGTCTGTAAACAAAAACACAAAAAAATAGTGACAAATGAATTTATATTGATTAAAATAAAGAATTGGAGTACAATCCCTCATCTAATCCTCTGATTCTTCCTTCGAGAACTTTAATTTGAATATTGGAGCAGAAATCGTTTCTTTGATCTTCTCCAATGTGGATTTGAATGTTTATAACGTTGATGCGACAGCTCGACAGCTTAATCTCGGATCAAACGATGCAAATGATTTGGGAAAGTTGAAAGCTTCAAGGCCGACTTGTCGTTTTGATCTTCCTTCAACTTGATTTGGACTTCTATAACGTTTATTCGAGGGTTTAGCACCTTAATCTCGAATCAAATGTTATAATTTGATGAATTTCACCAAGAACACCTTGCGGTTTGCTTTGAAGGCCTCCTTGAATTTGAAGAACTTGCAGAGAGAATTTGGGAACTTCTCTTGTCTTCTCTAGCTCCAATTTAATTTGTGTCCTATTGTGAGCTCCCAAGAACCCTATTTATAGGTGTAGGATGGAGAATTCACAAATGCTTTAAACACCTTTGATAATTATCTCTTTAATTTGGTATTTATTAAGAGATAAATATCATTTACTTTTGAGCCATTTGATTGGCTAATATTTGATGAGGATAAATTTAATAGATATTATCTCTTTAATATCTATATTAATTTAAAGAGATAAATACCAATTAATTTGGAGCCTTTTAATTGGCTAATATATGCACTTGGCGCAGTGTGATTGGTCGTTGACTTTTTAACTGCAAGACATAATTTGATTGGCTAAAATACCTCAATTTGACACGTGGCGTGATTTGATTTGCCAATAAAATAAATATTAAAATATCAATTAAATCAATTATTTAATTTTGGAATTAAATTTGGTAAATCCCAAAATATAAATTAAAGACTTAACTTGATAATTAATATCATATTTTCCACTTGTCATCATTTAATTAGGTGCAAAATTCCTTTGTCTACAAATGCCCCCTCGAGACTTGTTCACGGGACTTTTATCTTGAAAGCGCGCTTTGGAGTGAATGAGTCGCGATTATCTCACTGTCAAAAATTTGGTGCAAAGCTAGATATAAATTGGACCATACTTTCAGGATGACCCAAATTGACATGGGAAATTGGGCCTTTAACTAATTTGGCGGAATAATCGAGCGAATGACCCACCTATTCTTTAAGCATTCAGGCCCACTAGCCAATTTGTGTAAGCAAATTCAATTTTCATTTTTTTAGGATTGGTCCCACAAACCTATGGTCTAGATGGACTTGACACATGGGATTGCACTCTAGTCTTTTTCTTCAATTTGAATTCTGCAACTCACCTTAAGCTTTTCTTTCTATTTTTTTCTCCTCTACAGAATCAAATTAGAAACTCTATGCAATTATTTCTCTTTTCTTCTGTAGAATTCTTGCAAGCTTAGAATTCTTATTTGGACAAAATTCTATCAATTGCAGCCGAGAAATTAAAGTGGTAAATGTCGAAGATTTTGCCACTTGACGAAAATCTGAAGTCAAGAAATTTTCAACTTCCCACAAACCCATTTCAATTGTATCTCTAATTCTTCTAATTGATCTCGGATATGGATGATAAGAGATTGAATTAGAGTAGAACTCTTGAGCAAACATCTATATAAGTGCTTCAACAGGCCCTTTTTTCACATCGGAACGGCACATAACAGAGAGATGAATTTGAGGCATGCTTCCGCGCGTGCAATATTCCATCTTGATGTTACTGTTACTTTTTCATAGTATGCTTTGCAGATTACAACAGTTGTGTTATGGGGCGCGTTCGCTCACCACTGGAATAGTCGTCACCATGACGATATACATTCTTCGGTGCTCAATCGGCGCAACATATCTCAATTCGGAGCGCCGCTCTCAAGTTGCAGTTGTTCGCATTTGCTATCTGTTTCCGCCGATCACCATTGACGAAATTTCCCCATCGTCATCATTTAATTTTGTCGATGCAAATCACTTGCAGAACTTCTCCACATGATGGCGTTATTTCCACTACTACTGGTGTCATCGCTGCTAGTCGCTATTCCACCATCCGTCTCCATCAACACCGACTTCGTTTATCCCCGTTTACCACCAGGAACCAGCAAGGAGTTGGTCGCTTTGCTTATGGGTCTGCTGCTCAAGGAAAGAAAGAGCAACTTTCAAACTCTACTTGGAGCCACAAAGTCCAAATTTTGAAGAATGGTGTATTTGCTTGAACAATTTACTTGTTTGGGATTGAGGCTCAAAGCAACTCTTGAATTCGTCATTTTTTTCTTCTTTTCCTTTTTTAACCCTTTTTTTATCATTTTTTTCTTTTCTTTTTAGTTTATTTATAAAATTCAGAATCCACTAATGAGATTTTAGATGTTCGATTTTGATTTGGATCCTTTGGAGCAAAATTCATATGTCCAATCCACTCAAATTGGTATGTGACTTTAGATGTTCGATGGCATTTCTAGCCTATTAAAGATGATGATCGCGACTCATTCACTTTGAAGCACGTTTTCAAGACGAAGGTCCAGTGAATGAGTCTCGAGGGGGCATTTGTAGACAAGCAAAATTTCATCCAATCAAATGATGACAAGTGGAAAATATAATATTAATTATCAAGTTAAGTCTTTAATTTATATTTTGGGATTTACTAAATTTAATTCCAAAATTAAATAATTGATTTAATTGATATTTTAATATTTATTTTATTGGCAAATCAAATCGCGCCACATGTCAAATTGAAGTGGTCTAGCCAATCAAATTATGTCTTATAGTAGAAAAGTCAACGACCAATCACACTGCGCCAAATGGATATGATAGCCAATCAAATGGCTCCAAAATAATTGGTATTTATCTCTTTAATTAAATAAAGATATTGAAGAGATAATATCTATTAAATTTATCCTCATCTAATATTAGCCAATCAAATGACTCAAAAGTAAATGATATTTATCTCTTAATAAATATAAAATTAAAGAGATAATTATCAAAGGTGTTTAAAGCATTTGTGACTTCTCCATCCTACACCTATAAATAGGGTCCTTGGGAGCTCACAATAAGGACACACAAATTAATTGCAGCTAGAGAAGACAAGAGAAGTTCCCAAATTCTCTCTACAAGTTCTTCAAATTCAAGAAGGCGTTCAAGGCAAACTTCAAAGAGTTCTTGACGAAATTCATCAAATTATATCGTTTAATCCGAGATTAAGGTGCTAAACCCTCGAATAAACGTTATAAAAATCCAAATCAAGTTGAAGGAAGATCAAAGCGACGAGCTGGTGATAAGAGGCATTTTTACGCGTTTTTAAGCCCCTTTTGCGTTTATGTCTTAGGTTCATTTATCGCTTGATTCTTGCCACATGTGCGTTTAATTTGTGCATTAAGTGATTTCATGTCTTAAATGGATACAATCAAAGAACGGGATGAAAAATGACGTATAAAACAAGTTTAGGCCAAATTGCTATGCACCCCTACGCCTAGGCGCCATTTTGCCCACGCCCGGGCGCCGTATCTACACCACTTTCCACGTTCGAGCGCTTTTTCCGTATGTTTAGAGACCGAATTGGATGAAGTTTCCTTCTACAAAGTTGTAGAACTATGTGTTAGCGTCAAATTAGGACTTGAATCATCCAAATTGGAGTTTTGTGGAGAGAGTTATGAAGGAAATACAATTACTGCGCCAGACAGAGGCAAATACTCCCAACATTCTGATTTGGGCGCCCGAGCGCCATAATTCCCGCGCCTAGGCGTGGCCACATCCGAGATTTGATTCCTTTCAGCCAAAAGATCACCATTTGATGGGGGAATGGAACATTTAAAGCCAAGAGGTCATCACATGTATGAGAGGGATGTCATAAGTATGTTTCTTACTAGATCTACTTTAGGGAATTTTATACTACTCACTTTAAGAGTAGTGGAGGACACACTAGGGGGGACATACACATGAGGAGCTGATTGGGGGTGGTCTTCTTAAGGATTTTTGGGCACAATTGACCGAACACATCAGGAGGAGGGGAGAGAGAGAGAGGCATTTTGGCCATCACTTTTCACTCATCATCATTCATCACCATTTTCTTCATCACTTTTGGAGGGGAACAAAGAGAGAGGAGCTAAGGATTGAAGATCAAGAGCAAAGATCCATCATCAATCAATTGAGGGAGTTTTAATTATTTGCATTTACATGTTTATTTCCATGAGTATGTATATGTTTGTATTAGATTTTCTTAAGGCTTTGATAAGAGGCTAATATTGTAGAACTAAGGCCATGTGAAGGCCAAATTTATGAATCAATATATGTGAAGTTGCTCTTTGTATTAATTCTCCTATTGCTTTGTGTGTTAATTCTATGCTTTTATTCCAATCATGTGTTTGATCACCATATGCTTGCTATCTTGCCTAATCTAGTTGTTCGAGAGAAAATAGATTAGGGTGCAAGAGAATTAACACATCATCCGAAACAAATGAGGGATTGCCCTAGAAATAGGTAAAGATTCCCGGGTGTTGTTAGCCGGATTCGTTCGGGGAAGCTCTAGAACGTTAATGCGTGATTTTTGATTAGATTCTCGGATAGACATATTTAGAGAACCGTCAATTAATCATAGGATTATTATGTGCCGAGACATCGGGTAATAGTTAATTTAGGAGTTTCCACCAAAGCAATAGGAGTCTAATAATTCGAAGAGTAGCTCATATATATTGACGAGTAGATTCGGTTGTAGCATGTGCCTTAGTCATTTTATCATACGTGAGATTAAATCTATAGTACGTTTCTCTTTGGTTCTTCGTTTGTTTAATCTTTTTCTTGCACTTTACTTTAATTGTCTTATCTTTTATCGAAAATCATTAACTAGAATTCAAGTCCTTGTGGTTCGACAACCCGGACTTTTTGTCCACTTATTACTACACACGTCTAGTGCACTTGCTATCATAGCACGTTAGCTTTTAGCGTGTCAAGTTTTTGGCGCCGTTGCCGGGGACTTGTTTATTTTAGTTTTTTTTATTTTCGTTTACATTTTTTATAATTCTTAGTTTTCGTTCATTTCTTGATTTTCTTTTATTTTCGTGATTAGTCTAATTTTGTTCTTGTATTTAATTGTTAGGTTCTTGAGGTGCATGACCCGCTCCTCAAACAAGCCTCTATACGAGTTGGAGCCCGAAATTGAACGAGTTCTTAGGACTAGTAGGCGAGCAAGAGAAATGGCCAATAATCTCAACCAAAACCCAAATGGAAATTTCCCGGACATGAACTCACCGGAAACTAGGGAGTGGTTACAAGGTGTTCTACAAGCCATGCAAGCGGTACCTCCTCCACAACTCCCGTCGGTTCGGGGTAGCTTACCACCTAGGGTCCATACCATTCCGGGGCCCGTAGTCGTGCCTAATTTCTTCACACCAAACTACCACATTCCGGCTCACATTTTTAATATGGTGCAAGGAGATCCTTTCTATGGAGAACCGCACGAATCACCACACGCTCATTTGGAAACCATAGATGAGGCTCTTGTGACCATTCAATATCACCCACGTGATCTTGATGCGATTCGTCTAAGAGTCTTCCATTTCTCATTGAAGGATAGGGCGACAACATGGTACAAATCCTTACCTCCACAATCTATTACAACATGGAGTGAGTTGGTCGATGCCTTTTTAAATAAATTCTTTCCACCCTCAAAAATCAATGAGCTACGGAGTAATATAAAAGGGTTTAGGCAAAGGAGCAATGAATCTTTAGCCGAGGCTTGGGCTAGATATAAGGGCATGCTCCGTAAATGTCCCGATCATAATTTTGGGTTGAATGAACAAGTACTCCATTTCTATGATGGGGTTAGGTCACGTATTCGGCATAGACTCAACGCGGGTGCGGGAGGAGATCTCCTTGGGTTAGACTGTCAAAGTGTATGGGACAAAGTCGAACAGTTGGCCCGAGAAGACGAGCTTTACCCCGACGATGAAGAGGCCTCATCCTCTAAAAAGGTTGCTTGTATTGAGGAAGTAGTTGAGGAAGTAGTAGTCTTGGAACCGGAGGTTGGCAATGTTAATTATGTGGGGAATCAAAATAAACCTCGGGTGAACTTTCATATACCCGAGAATTTTCCAAAAAGGCCCAACCCCGCACAGAACGCACAACCGGGGATCTATCAAGCTCCACGACCACCCTTCAATAACCCACCCCCGAGGCAAGGCAATTTCAATGGACAAGGTCAAGGTCAAGTGCAAATGCGACCTCCCACAATCGATGAGAAACTGGATGCTCACATGAAAAAGTCCGATACATCTTTCAACGAACTTCGGAGTATGATAAAGGATATGTGTATGGAGATGAAGGATTTGCGAACACAAGTAGGGCAACTTTCTAATGCGGTTAACGGTAGAGCCCCGGGGACTCTCCCAAGCGACACGGAAAAGAACCCGAAGGCCCAATGCAATGCCATAGCCTTGAGAAGTGGCAAACAATTGGAGAATGACACTGCCAGTACATCCGCGCCCGAGCGCCCCGACATGCACGCCCAGGCGCCTGATCTAACCTGTTCTGGACAAAACTCTCTGCATCCCGCGCCCGAGCGCCCCAACCTGCACGCCCAGGCGCCTACAGATACGCGCCTAGGCGCCAATATACGCGCCCAGGCGCCACCCACAAACCTGCCAGATGCATATGTTCTGCATCCCGCGCCCGAGCGCCCAGAAATGCACGCCCAGGCGCCAACAGATCCGCGCCTAGGCGCCGATATACGCGCCCAGGCGCCGCCTACTGTTTCTGTGGGTTTTCATCCGTCTAATCCAACGCTTTCTCCCCCTATCGAAGTTCGTCTCCCCTTCCCAAATGCTCACAAAAAGAAGAAAAAGGAGATGGATCCGAGCTTTCTTCGAATTTTGGCAATCCTTCGGGAAGTGAGAATTAATATTCCGTTTATTGACGCCATTCTCCAAATGCCGAATTATGTGAAGTTCTTCAAGGACATACTCTCCAACAAGCAGAAGTGGGAAGAGAATGAGACGGTGTGCCTCACGGAAGAATGCTCCGCCGTATTACTCAATAAATTGCCAACTAAGCTCCAAGATCCCGGGAGTCTCACAATCCCATGCACAATTGGATCCCTATCATTCAAGAAGGTGTTATGTGACTCGGGGGCCAGCATCAATCTTCTTCCATACTCACTGTTTAAAAAGCTAGGCCTTGGAAATCCCAAGCCGACCTCAATGAGCCTTCAACTAGCCGACCGATCGATCAAGAGGCCCAAGGGGATAATCGAAGACGTTATTGTCCAAGTCGACAAGTTTTATTTTCCCGTTGATTTCGTAGTACTCGACATGGAAGAAGATGTGGAGGTACCATTAATCCTAGGGAGACCATTCCTAGCCACGGGTAAGGCGGTAATTGACATTGCTAATGGTAAGCTTACCTTGAATGTGGGCGATGACAAAGTTACCTTTGATGTTTACAAAGTCCTTAAACATCCTATTGATCATGACTCGTGTTATCGAATTGATACATTTGACCATTTGATTGTTGAGTATTTACAGGACAATACAATTGAAAATTCTCTCGAACAGAATCTTATGAAATCCATGCAAGTGGACTCGGAGAAAGATGATCTAGTGGAAAAGGTTCTAAGCTTGGAGTACAAATCTTCCTCTCATTCGGGAGGATTCATCAAAGTTGATAGATCATTGTCAGGATCACCTCGCCCATCTATTGAAGAACCCCCCTCTCTCGAACTCAAACCCCTCCCCTCCCACCTTAAATATGTGTACTTGAACGATGACGAAACACTCCCATTGATCATTTCCTCATCTCTTTCAGGATCACAAGAAGAGCAATTAATGACGGTGTTGAGATCTCACAAACGGGCTTTTGGGTGGAAACTTGCGGACATCAAAGGCATTAGTCCAGCGATATGTATGCACAAAATACTTATGGAGGACTCCACCAAGCCTACACGCCAACCCCAAAGGAGATCAAACCCACAAATCCAAGAGGTAGTAAAGAAGGAAGTGATTAAACTGCTCGACTCAGGTATAATCTATCCTATTTCTGATAGTGCGTGGGTGAGCCCTACCCAAGTGGTGCCTAAGAAAGGGGGGATAACGGTAATTGAGAATGCGAATAATGAGCTTATCCCAACTCGTATAATTAGTGGGTGGCGTGTATGTATAGATTACCGTAAGTTGAATGATGCCACACGTAAGGATCATTTCCCCCTCCCCTTTATTGACCAAATGCTTGAACGATTAGCCGGGCATGATTTCTATTGTTTTCTAGATGGTTACTCCGGCTATAATCAAATTGCCATAGATCCTGAGGACCAAGAGAAAACCACTTTCACTTGTCCTTATGGCACATTTGCTTATAGAAGGATGCCATTTGGCTTGTGTAATGCCCCGGCCACTTTTCAAAGATGCATGATGGCTATTTTTCATGATATGGTTGAAGATTTCCTTGAAATTTTTATGGATGACTTTTCTGTTTTCGGAACAACTTTTGATATTTGTCTTGCTCATCTAAATGTTGTGCTTAAACGTTGTGAAGAAACCAACCTTGTTTTGAATTGGGAAAAATGCCATTTAATGGTCCGGGAGGGGATTGTACTTGGCCACAAGATCTCTCAAAAAGGGATCGAAGTGGACCAAGCCAAGATTGAGGTCATTGAAAAACTTCCCCCGCCCACATCGGTAAAAGCTGTTAGGAGTTTTCTCGGGCATGCTGGTTTCTATAGGCGATTCATCTTGAATTTCTCTAAAATTGCGAAACCGTTGTCTAATTTGCTTGTTAAAGATGCACCTTTTGATTTCAATTCTTCTTGTATGCAGGCCTTTCTTGATTTGAAGGAACGCTTAGTTTCCGCCCCTATCATGTCATCCCCCGATTGGAGCTTACCATTCGAATTGATGTGTGATGCGAGTGACACCGCGGTTGGAGCGGTCCTTGGCCAAAGGAAGGAAAAGGTATTTCGAACCATTTACTATGCTAGTAAAACTCTTAACGATGCACAATTGAATTATGCCACCACGGAAAAAGAATTACTCGCCATAGTCTTTGCATTCGATAAATTCCACTCTTACCTCGTGCTAAACAAAGTGATAGTTTACACCGATCATTCGGCTTTAAAATATTTGCTTGCCAAGAAAGATGCTAAACCAAGACTCCTTAGGTGGATTTTGTTACTCCAAGAATTTGATTTAGAGATAAAAGACAAGAAAGGCACCGAAAATGTAGTAGCCGACCACCTCTCACGATTAGAGCTAGTGAATGATCCGTTAGATGAGACACCAATTCGTGAGGAATTCCCAGATGAACACCTCCTTGCTATTTCTGAAAAAATTTCACCTTGGTATGCTAACTTTGCCAATTACATTGTTACGGGCCGTCTTCCCCCGGATATCACTTTTCATCAAAAGAAGAAATTTCTATCTGATGTAAAGCAATATCTTTGGGACGAACCCTTTTTATTCAAAGTTTGTGCAGATGGTTTAATTCGACGTTGCATACCCGAAACGGACGTGCATGCTATCCTATCTCATTGTCATGATATGGCGGTAGGTGGCCATTTTGGGCCTTCCAAAACGGTAGCTAAGATCCTCCAATCAGGTTTCTTCTGGCCTACTCTTGTTAAAGATGCACATCATTATGTCAAATCTTGTGATCGCTGTCAACGAATGGGGAACATCTCTAAACATCATGAAACGCCCTTAAATAGCATGTTAGAGTGTGAGTTGTTTGATGTATGGGGTGTGGATTTCATGGGCCCTTTCCCCAGTTCTTGTTCAAATAAATATATCCTTGTTGCGGTAGACTATGTCTCCAAATGGGTGGAAGCCGTGGCCTTGCCTACTAATGATGCTCGGGTTGTCACTCGTTTTCTGAAGAAGCATATTTTTACTCGATTTGGAACTCCCCGAGCCATCATTAGTGACGGGGGCACCCACTTCTGCAACAGGCAGTTTGAACTTTTATTGACCAAGTACGGGGTGAAGCATAAAATTTCGACCCCATACCACCCACAAACTAGTGGCCAAGTGGAGGTCTCGAATAGGGAGATTAAGCGTATTTTAGAAAAAACTGTCAACGCATCAAGAAAGGATTGGTCCCTTAAATTGGATGATGCTCTTTGGGCTTATCGGACCGCCTATAAAACCCCAATTGGCATGTCCCCGTATCGTCTTGTTTTTGGCAAAACATGTCACTTGCCCGTTGAACTCGAGCATCGTGCTTATTGGGCCATTAAGTTTCTAAATTTTGACTCTCAAAGTGTAGGTACACAACGTTTGCTACAACTCAACGAGCTCGAAGAATGGCGTCATCTTGCCTATGAGAACGCAAAACTCTATAAGGAGCGGACCAAAATGTGGCATGACAAACATATTCTCCCCCGGGAATTCCACAAGGGAGAGCGGGTGTTGCTATACAACTCTCGACTCCGACTCTTCCCCGGGAAGCTTAAGTCTCGATGGTCGGGCCCATTTTTGATTTCCCAGGTCTATCCATCCGGCGCCGTTGAGCTTACAACAGATAAAGGACATACTTTCTTGGTCAACGCTCAACGTCTAAAACCTTACTTAGGGATGGATGGACCAAGAGACAAAGAGTCCTTCATCCTCGCGGACCGTGATTCTTCGCTTTCAGTCGAGCTAATGACTCTAAACTAGCGCTTCTTGGGAGGCAACCCATGTTTTCTTTCCGTTTCCTTTTATTTTTCCCTTATTATCCCGTTTGTTGCTTTATTTTCTAGTCTTACATCTTTGTTAGTTTGTGTTTTAAGTGTTTTGTCTCTTCCCTTTTGAAACAGGAAATGAAATTCTTTACAAAACTATTCCGAAAGGGGCACCCAAGCGCCGAGAAAACAGGCGCCTAGGCGCCCGATTCTGAAAGGGGCGCCCAAGCGCCGAGAAAACAGGCGCCTAGGCGCCCGATTCTGAAAGGGGCGCCCAAGCGCCGAGAAAACAGGCGCCTAGGCGCCCGATTCTGAAAGGGGCGCCCAAGCGCCGAGAAAACAGGCGCCTAGGCGCCCGATTCTGAAAGGGGCGCCCAAGCGCCAAACAACGCCCGCCTAGGCGCGGGCATTACCACTCAAAAGAATCCAGGTACGCTGTGTCGCGCGCCTAGGCGCCCAAACACGCGTGCCTAGGCGCCCGATTCTGATTTAAACACATATGTGGGTCAAAACGGTCAAAATTCTCCCAAAATCTTCACAACTCCTCTCCCACGCGATTTCCGGCGACTCTCTCACCATTTCCGGCCATTTCCACCATATTTCACCGCCACTTTCCATCAACATAATTCGTTGCACAAGAGGCTCTTCTTTCACGTCGACTCGGTGCGAAAATTTTGGGGATAAAAGGTGAGTTTTGGCTTTACCCTTCTTCCATTTCCGATTCATAGCCGACGAGTAGGTGCCTTGCGTTATATTTTGAGGATTAATTGGGGCATTGTCCGATTGTAGATTGATTTTTTTTTTGTTATTGCATTTGAGGGCTTTTATTGGATTTGTGGGTTGTAATAAAAAATTGGGGGTTGTTGTTGTTGAATTGGATGGTCTATTGTTGCTAAATCCGTGGGTTGTTATCAATTTGTGGGTTGAAATTGAATTTGTGGGTTGTTGTTGTTGAAATTGGCTGCTATTTTGTTGAATGAATTGTGGGTTGCTCTCTGATTTTGGTGTGTTGTTGGGCGTTGATGATTGTTGTATTTGGTTGGTTGCATTTGGGTTGATTTGAGTAGTTGAGAAGTTGATCATTGTTGTTGCAAATGACGAGAACTACCAACAGACCATCCAAGGGTAAGAAAAAAGTGGGTGAGGGTTCTTCTAATGAGCCCGAGACTCCCGATAATACCCGTTTTGAAAACCCCCAAGTCCAAATTATGTGTCAGAGTTTGAGCACCCCCCGCACCCTTATTAAGGAGCACTATTTAACCACCCGGGGACAGCCCTCTGTGCACGAATTGATACAGTTTCATCGCTTACAGTTTTTCTGTCAAAAACCCGAGGCCATTCATCTTCCTTGGGTTCTGGAATTCTTCAGCTCCGGGGTTTATGATGAGATTGAGACACGAGGATGGCTGGGGACTACCCTTTTGGTCCGGGGCAAACATGTCAATTATGAGTTGAGACAGATTAGGGAGAGCATAGGCACCCCGACCCCTCAGACATGCGAGTTCACCACTCTTTACAATGCAGGGCGCCTCCGAGTTAGCCTGTCGGATATTTTGCAGGTTATTGGCCGAGAGGGGTGGGAATGGGTACCCGGAGAAGCTCATGTCCCCCGTAGGGCTCTATTACCCGAGGCTGCTTTCTGGCTCGACTTCATCCGATTCAATTTAATACCGAGTACCAATCGATCAGAGGCAAACAAGGAACGGGCCACCCTCATCTACGCTATTATGTCCAAGAAAGCTGTGGACTTTGCCCGGGTAATCCACAAGTCTTTGACGGACCACTTTAGGAAGTTGAAGAATGAGTTAGGGCCGTTGATTAACAAAGAATTGGCTAAGCAAAAGGGAGAAGGTCCCACTCGGAAGATTCCCATCATTCTCCCGTCACTGATCACAGCTTTATGCAAGGCGGCTAAGGTTCCCACATTTCCTATGGAGCGTACTGAGCTTCCTGGTTCTTATCTCACCGTGGTAGATGACGACTCCCAGGCTCCTCCACCACCAGCTACTTCCAAGAGGCCTCGCCCGTCTTCATCCCGGTCTACTAGCTCCCCACAGTTTCCACCTATGGATGCCGCCGCCATTAGACAATTAAAGGATGAATTGAGGGAGGAGTTGCGAGATGAGATGAGGGTGGTCATGTCCGACACTTGTGCTTATTTCCGTCAGCTTTTTGTAGAGCATGATGCGTTTGTCGGTTGGGGGCCGTTTGATTATTCTGCTCCTCCACCTTACCCGCACCCCCCGCCTCAGCAGCCCGCAGATATGCACGAGTCAGGTGCTCTCGTTCCTGAAGGAGGTGATGATGAGGCTCATAATGATGAGGGTAGCCCGTTGATTGATTTGGATGATCTCGGCGGAGAGGATGAGGATTACATTGACCGTTTTGGCACCACCGATTAGGCTTATCTTGTTTTATTTCCATGCATGTTTCTTTTCGTTTTTGGATATCTTTTGTTGGGATGTTGGATATTTTATGTTTTATGTTTGGATGCTTGATGTTTTCTTTCCATGCATGTTTCTCATTTTTGTTTGTCTCGTTTTGTTTTATTCTATTCTATCCAATGTTTGATGCTCTGTATGGCTAGCATTTGTTTACCTATGTAGTGATCGACACAGTGATTGCCATCCGTGGACTTGATTGCCTTAAGTGGACTCGGGTTTGCTTTTCAGCTTCCCTATGGTGACGTGTACTTTGCCCTTCTCTTTTTCAAACATTGGGGACAATGTTCATGATAAGTGTGGGGGGGTATACTAGATCCATTATAGTCATGTTGATTCATGTTTTACATATTTCGGTCCAAGTTTGGGGGTGCTGTACCTCTACATGTGAAATGTGTGCAATTTTAATTTTTTTTTGGATAGAATTTCAACCCTTCACTTGAGGCATTGAGTATGGTTAATTTGAATACATGGTATGTTTTCTCTATCAATTTGGTTTTTAATGGCTATACACATCGTTCCTTGCTTATGGGATCCTAACTAGACTAGATTAACCTTAAGATGATTCACATATGCACCTAAATCGAAGGTAGAGGAGTTGAGTGGGCAATCATTTTGAAACACTTAAAGGCTTGATCCCGGAAATATCAACTTAGAATTTTCACATGTGTTATGAGTTGAGAACGTTAACTTCGTGTGCTTAATAATAATAAAAAGAGGTTGAACATTGGTATGACTGAAAAAGTCAGGCTTAATAGATACTGGGGGCGAAGAGCACCATGCCTAGAATACTGTACTATTTTGCTAATTTGAGCTAAGCTCAAGCCAATGCAAGTGTTAAGTGAATAAGGACCTAGTTTGATTTTGTGGCCTTTGACACTCGAGCGATTAAGCCCTTAGGAATGTCTCCACATTTGATACCCTAAAGCCATCTGGTTTAGGAGTTATTGGCCTAAAACTCGTTACACGGGTGTCATAGAAAGCCTAAGAGGATCAAACATTGCACATGGTCTAGCCTCTAATGTTTCGAGTTGAAAGTGCATAAGATAAATCCGAAAGTGGAATGAAGTGATAAATTTTTAAGTGGCTATGAAGTTGTATTCAATTCTCGTACCATGTGAATAATCAAAAGTTGATAAATATGGGGTTAATGTTTGAAAAGTGGTAAGAATGCCACTTGACTATAATACTTGAGATTTATTACACTACACCCTTAGGATGATCTTTTCAATGTTAAGGCGTAACATGAGCAAATGTGTGATGTGTATATATTTGTAATATGAGCTTAAACAGATGAATTCATACCATTGTGTGCTATTAATCATTGTAATTTACGTTGAGTGATCGGGGTTGAAAATCTTTCGATTTTGTGGGTATATCGTCTGCAAACCCTCACGAGACTATAACTCGTCCTTTGAGGTAACTAAAAGGTTCAAAGGCTTGTTGCATTCGCTAAATGCAACCGTTTACTCCACGAAAGTGAGTTAGGTAGTTTTCTTTTTGTTTCTCTCTTTGATTGATGATGTTTCCTTATCTTAAAACTCTTATTGCTCGAGGACGATCAATTGATAAGTGTGGGGGTGTTGATAAGAGGCATTTTTACGTGTTTTTAAGCCCCTTTGCGTTTATGTCTTAGGTTCATTTATCGCTTGATTCTTGCCACATGTGCGTTTAATTCGTGCATTAAGTGATTTCAGGTCTTAAATGGATACAATCAAAGAACGGGATGAAAAATGACGTATAAAACAAGTTTAGGCCAAATTGCTATGCACCCCTACGCCTAGGCGCCATTTTGCCCACGCCCGGGCGCCATATCTACACCACTTTCCACGTTCGAGCGCTTTTTCCGTATGTTTAGAGACCGAATTGGATGAAGTTTCCTTCTACAAAGTTGTAGAACTATGTGTTAGCTTCAAATGAGGACTTGAATCATCCAAATTGGAGTTTTGTGGAGAGAGTTATGAAGGAAATACAATTACTGCGCCAGATAGAGGCAAATACTCCCAACATTCTGATTTGGGCGCCCGAGCGCCATAATTCCCGCGCCTAGGCGTGGCCACATCCGAGATTTGATTCCTTTCAGCCAAAAGATCATCATTTTATGGGGAAATGGAACATTTAAAGCCAAGAGGTCATCACATGTATGAGAGGGATGTCATAAGTATGTTTCTTACTAGATCTACTTTAGGGAATTTTATACTACTCACTTTAAGAGTAGTGGAGGACACACTAGGGGGGACATACACATGAGGAGCTGATTGGGGGTGGTCTTCTTAAGGATTTTTGGGCACAATTGACCGAACACATCAGGAGGAGGGGAGAGAGAGAGAGAGAGGCATTTTGGCCATCACTTTTCACTCATCATCATTCATCACCATTTTCTTCATCACTTTTGGAGGGGAACAAAGAGAGAGGAGCTAAGGATTGAAGATCAAGAGCAAAGATCCATCATCAATCAATTGAGGGAGTTTTAATTATTTGCATTTACATGTTTATTTCCATGAGTATGTATATGTTTGTATTAGATTTTCTTAAGGCTTTGATGAGAGGCTAATATTGTAGAACTAAGGCCATGTGAAGGCCAAATTTATGAATCAATATATGTGAAGTTGCTCTTTGTATTAATTCTCCTATTGCTTTGTGTGTTAATTCTATGCTTTTATTCCAATCATGTGTTTGATCACCATATGCTTGCTATCTTGCCTAATCTAGTTGTTCGAGAGAAATAGATTAGGGTGCAAGAGAATTAACACATCATCCGAAACAAATGAGGGATTGCCCTAGAAATAGGTAAAGATTCCCGGGTGTTGTTAGCCGGATTCGTTCGGGGAAGCTCTAGAACGTTAATGCGTGATTTTTGATTAGATTCTCGGATAGACATATTTAGAGAACCGTCAATTAATCATAGGATTATTATGTGCCGAGACATCGGGTAATAGTTAATTTAGGAGTTTCCACCAAAGCAATAGGAGTCTAATAATTCGAAGAGTAGCTCATATATATTGACGAGTAGATTCGGTTGTAGCATGTGCCTTAGTCATTTTATCATACGTGAGATTAAATCTATAGTACGTTTCTCTTTGGTTCTTCGTTTGTTTAATCTTTTTCTTGCACTTTACTTTAATTGTCTTATCTTTTATCGAAAATCATTAACTAGAATTCAAGTCCTTGTGGTTCGACAACCCGGACTTTTTGTCCACTTATTACTACACACATCTAGTGCACTTGCTATCATAGCACGTTAGCTTTTAGCGTGTCAGCTGGCATTGAAGCTTTCAACTTTCCCAAATCATTTACATCGTTTGATTCAAGAATAAGCTTTCAAGCCCTTGAATCGTGTTTGGAGTGAAGAATCAGGGGATTAGTCTTCGATAGGAGAATTATTCCACTAAAATTGTAATTTTCTTTAAATTGATTTATTTATTTGTTCATATTATCTTTTCTTGTTTATGAAATTGCAGACTTGAAAATTTGTGTGAACAAATTTGGCACGTCCAGTGGGACCGAATCTACCCCTCATCTCTTCCTCCGACATTAAAATTCAAAGTCTACATTTGCAACTCCATGGCTCCAAAAAAGAATCAAGTTGCTTTGACCAAGAAAAATGATGCTAACATTGTCGATGATCCCGTTGACCAATCTTCTACTAGGGGACGATCGGCGACAACAATCATTCTGACGGTTCAAACCCATCATTTCCAAAGGGAATCAACTCCAAATCTTCTTCATTTGCTGAACTTCCTGCCATGATGACGGGAGCTACATCGGCGGATGAACAAGCGGCTCAAATGGCTCAAGCCATTGCTAATATGCAGAAAGCTTTGGAAGACAAGGATCTCCAAATTGCCCAACTGATGAACAAACTAGAAAACTCCAATGTAGGAGAACCTAGTCATAATCGTGCATCTCCTTCAAGTCAAAACGCCAAGGAGACGCCGGTCAATGAACTGCCTCATCAACATGAATCTGCGGAGAAGTTCAACAACTCCAACACCGCTATTCGCGGATTGTCTGTTCAACAATTGTAAGATATGATTTCTAACACCATTAGAGCTCAATATGGTGTATCTTCCCACAATTCGCTCGTGTACTCAAAGACGTATACAAAATGCATTGATGCTCTAAGGATGCCGATGGGATACCAACCACCGAAACTGCAACAATTTGATGGTAAAGGAAACCCGAAACAACATATCGCGCACTTTATAGAGACATGCAATAATGCGGGGACTGATGGAGATCTACTCGTAAAGCAATTTGTACGATCTCTAAAAGGAAACGCTTTTGACTGGTACGTTGATTTGGAGTCCGAATCCATTGACAGCTGGAACTAATTGGAGCAAGAGTTCCTCAACCGCTTCTACAGCACCCGTCGTACAGTGAGCATGATTGAACTCACCAATTCTCGCCAATGGAAGGATGAACCAGTCGTCGACTACATCAACCGTTGGAGAAACTTAAGCCTTAACTGCAAAGATAGATTGTCTGAGGCCTCCGCCATTGAGATGTGTATTCAAGGGATGCAATGGAGTCTTTGCTACATCCTTCAGGGAATTCGACCGAAGACGTTTGAAAAATTGGCCACTCGAGCGCACGACATGGAACTGAGCATGGCTGCAAATGGAGTTGATGATGAGCCACATATCCAAGAGCCTTGGAGCATAGAAGTCAACAAAGGGGGCAAGTCATTTTCAGATGCTTCCAATGATGATTCCATGGCTGACGATATTGATGACAATGTGGAAGAAAGTGTCATCACTGCTATGATTAAATAAATATGCAAAATAAAATGCTCCCTGATAAGAGCCTAAACTATCAAGAAAGCTCCTTGACACGAGTATAAAATGTCTTGAAGTCAAATCAAATGAAGGCTCCTCGATAAGAGCATAAACTATCAAATTAAATGAAGTACTCCTGAACACAAGTATAAAATGTTTAGAAATCAAATCAAATGAAGCACTCCTTGACAAGAGTTTAAAAGGTCTAGAAATCAAATCAAATGAATTACTCCTTGACACGAGTATAAAAGGTCTAGAAGTCAAATCAAATGAAAGCTCCTCGATAAGAGCATAAACTGTCAAATTAAGTGAGCACTCCTTGACAAGAGTATAAAAGGTCTAGAAATCAAATTAAATGAAGTACTCCTTGACAAGAGTTTAAAAGGTCTAGAAGCCAAATCAAATGAATTACTCCTTGACACGAGTATAAAAGGTCTAGAATTCAAATCAAATGAAAGCTCCTCGATAAGAGCATAAACTGTCAAATTAAGTGAGTACTCCTTGGAACGAGTATAAAAGGTCTAGAAGTCAAATCAAATGAAGGCTCCTCGATAAGAGCATAAACTGTCAAATTAAGTGAATACTCCTTGACACGAGTATAAAATGTCAACAAATCTTTGAACTACGTTTTAACTTGATCCCTTCATTAGGGTACGTATGCAACTTAGATTCTCTCTGAGTTCAGTCATAAATCCAAATCAATCATGTTTCCCGTGCGGAGTGGTGTTACTCATTCAAAAGGAGTTATGAAAAAAAAAAATTAAACATGAATATACTCGAAAGATTGCAAGATAGAAGAGAAAATAATTCTATTAAGCAATCTCAAAGGTAATATTCATGACATGGGGGCATGTAAATTCTACAATGATATCTACAACTCACTGATGGAAAACAACTAAGTTATGGGACACTAAGCCTTGGAAAAGGCTTCATAATATCCCATAAATATCCAACGAGGCACCATGGATCGACATGGCGGAACGGCCAGCAAAAAGAGAACCTCGTCATACGTCTTGATGGAAATAGCTTGTCTCCACACTGGCTGAGTATGTCCTCTGTCCACTCCTAATGGCCTTTGATGTTATGGAATTCACCGAAAGATCGAAGATCGCTACAACTTCTTCCGCCTTGCCTTCAATGACGTGGCTCCTTCCGCTTTGCCTTCAATGATGTGGTGCCCCGACGTCGACAAGAAAAAAAATCCTCCTTTGATGGTTGATGGCGAGTCACTCGAAAAGTCCACGTCGTAGATGTCTTTGCTCGTTAGCATATCCTTGGACAACTCCTCGTCATAAGATGGGCTCGTCAATTTGGATCCTGGCTTCACAAATCGACACGCAAAGGAGCATCCGTCAGTGTTGTGCTTTCTTCTATGGATTGCTTTATGTCGTCAAGGATGGTCAAATACGCCCTTTCTCCATGGATAGCTCTTCATCAAGGATTTGTTGTCACCATCAAGGATGGTCAAGTACTCCTTCACAAAGTCCACATTATAGATACTTTGTTCGTATGGATCTTCTTGGACCACTCCTCATCATGAAATAAATTCGTCACTTTGAAGCTTTGGCTCCACAAATCGACACGCAAAGGAACAATTGTGAATGTTTTGCCTTCCTCCATGGAAAACCATCCAAAATGATCAAGTATGCACCACACCGAAAATATCAATCCTTGAAATCCCCACCCCAGAGAAGCTTGAAGCGGTGTTATTCACCTGAAATTATTGCTGAAAACTAATAGAAGTCTATTTTGTTTGTTGTAAGTAAATAAAAAGAAAGAGAAACCAAGGTGCATTAATTAAGCCACAAAAATTTCCAAAAGTATTCTCCAAAAAAAAAATGGATACTTTAACAAAGACGCTTTAGGGGGTGCTTTGCGGAGAGATGGATGTCGGCAGCCTTAAAAGCAATCCACGTCGATCGCGCAAAGTTTGAACTTATCGGCAGTTTGCTAAATTGACTACTGTGGTTATTGGCAGTGATGGAAGTAGACACGGTGTTAGGGGTCGTCTCGTAGATAAACACTGCAACAATTTTTACACCAATAGAATAAGATTACAGCAACGAGGAGAGTTCACTGCATGTTCGTTCACTGCAAAGACGAGCAGCGACAGAAGACGCTTGGGGTTTGATATATTGCGTTGACTGGGCACTGACAAATAGAATCATCAAGCAACAAAGACGTTGGGTATTGCTGTTGAGCAAACGGGGTCACATCAGCTACTGCAATCTGCAAGGCATTCTACAAAACTTGGATATTGATCAAGCCAAAGCCGATTCCTCCCTGTTATGCGTCGCTTTGATGGAAAAGGAAAAGGGTCTACCAAGGTACTTATATAGATGTTGCCGCAAGGTCATTGCATTCAAATGGGTCTCAACTTATTCACTTCGATTGGAACTGAAAAGATGTTGAATACTAATCCTTAACCTTTGAAAGCCAATAGAATTTCAAGACAATCTGATATTCTTCAACATGGATAAGGATTGGAATTATGCAATCTCCACGGATTTATCAAGTCTATATACTTGACAACCCTCTTCTATTTGGTTCTTTATTAAAGAATTTGACTCCTAAAGGGATTGTGAGAAGAGTTATATATTTACAAGAATTCTTGTCCATGTTAAAACAAAGGAAATAAGAGAAAAAACAAAAACGTGAGTTGCATATTCAAGATGGAGAAGGAGACTTGGCAAAGTTTCCTATGTTGTTGGTCTATGTACACCAAGAGTTAGAGTGGGCCCAAATGAATTTAAAAAAAAATAAAAAATAAAGCAGTAGAGAAATTGAAACTACAAGGCCACGTACTTAGAAATCTTAATGGGCCCAACTGAAATTGTCTTCCTAATGCAATTAATGGACCATTTTGTTCAAGTTAGTTTGGCTACTTAATTTAGTCCAACTGAAAAAAAAACATTTGTTATGGCTTATCGTGTCCATTTTGATTTGGATCCTTTGGAGCAAAATTCATATGTCCAATCCACTCAAATTGGTATGTGACTTTAGATGTTCGATGGCATTTCTAGCCTATTAAAGATGATGATCGCGACTCATTCACTTTGAAGCACGTTTTCAAGACGAAAGTCCAGTGAACGAGTCTCGAGGGGGCATTTGTAGACAAGCAAAATTTCATCCAATCAAATGATGACAAGTGGAAAATATAATATTAATTATCAAGTTAAGTCTTTAATTTATATTTTGGGATTTACTAAATTTAATTCCAAAATTAAATAATTGATTTAATTGATATTTTAATATTTATTTTATTGACAAATCAAATCGCGCCACATGTCAAATTGAAGTGGTCTAGCCAATCAAATTATGTCTTACAGTAGAAAAGTCAACAACAAATCACACTGCGCCAAATGGATATGATAGCCAATCAAATGGCTCCAAAATAATTGGTATTTATCTCTTTAATTAAATAAAGATATTGAAGAGATAATATCTATTAAATTTATCCTCATCTAATATTAGCCAATCAAATGGCTCAAAAGTAAATGATATTTATCTCTTAATAAATATAAAATTAAAGAGATAATTATCAAAGGTGTTTAAAGCATTTGTGACTTCTCCATCCTACACCTATAAATAGGGTCCTTGGGAGCTCACAATAAGGACACACAAATTAATTGCAGCTAGAGAAGACAAGAGAAGTTCCCAAATTCTCTCTACAAGTTCTTCAAATTCAAAAAGGCGTTCAAGGCAAACTTCAAAGAGTTCTTGACGAAATTCATCAAATTATATCGTTTAATCTGAGATTAAGGTGCTAAACCCTCGAATAAACGTTATAAAAATCCAAATCAAGTTGAAGGAAGATCAAAGCGACGAGCTGACATTGAAGCTTTCAACTTTCCCAAATCATTTACATCGTTTGATTCAAGAATAAGCTTTCAAGCCCTTGAATCGTGTTTGGAGTGAAGAATCAGGGGATTAGTCTTCGATAGGAGAATCATTCCACTAAAATTGTAATTTTCTTTAAATTGATTTATTTATTTGTCCATATTATCTTTTCTTGTTTATGAAATTGCAGACTTGAAAATTTGTGTGAACAGCCATAATTAGATAAAGAAGATAGCAGGCTTTGCTTTAGCTACCGTAGCTAGCCTAGACCATCAAGATCTGTATAAATACTCCCATTGAAGATGAATAAAACAAGACTTTTATGCTTTTATATTGTTATTCTGTCAAAATATATATATTACCTTACACAGTGCACTCAATTATCTTACGTAATATAATATAAATAATGTTGATGTGAATCAGGCATGCATCAATTGGCGTCGTCTGTGGGAAATTGAGCTTCAAGGCGTAAGGTAAGTTTATTTGTTTTTTGTAAGTATTTATTATCAAAATCTTGATGGCAGGGAGAGGTATGGCTGAAATGCAAGAAGCCATAAGGAAAAAAGAAAAGAAAAGGATGTTACTTTGTTTGAGCAAAGACAATCATGCACCTGAGACACCAGCTATCATAGCTAGGTGATTGATTGATGAAATCCATGAGTTACTGCTGGACAAGGTGGCTAAAGATCCAGGAGGAGAGAAAAAGACTCTCCAGCAGCCTAAGGTTGATCAGCCGCCGCCAAATCCCTCTTACCATCTAATGGCCGAGCAGTTACAAGCAATTGTGGATACAACAATTGAGAAAGCTATGAAGGATTAAGATCCGCAAGGATGCCGAAGGTATGAAAAAAATTTGATGTCACAAGTACCGGAAAAAATTCCAGCGGCAACAAGAGATTGTGGTGCGGGTGATCTTGGAATCACTCCTGAAGTGGCATATGGTAAAAGAATCAGCATGGTTGAGTTTCTAACTCAGCCTGAGAGAGAAGAAGAGGGAGAACCTAGCAAGAAATACCCTGCTCCAAAAGGACACCAGATGCGGCGTGTTGAGTGGCTAGAAAAGGACAATTAGGAAGGGTGGATCCACCACCCAAACTTCCCCAGAACAAGACACCAGAGGGCAACACGAGTTTTGTGCAGGAAGGGAAACACCTACTTGGGAAAGTTGTCGCTGCAGGTGATCACCATAGGGACTAGCCTGATGACTGGAAAGAAGGAAGAAAAGACCTCGAAGATGAGGCCAGGAATTATGAACCTGCTCGTTCCCTGCTGGACGAGCCAGACAAACTCAACAAGCTAAAGGATAGCCAAGTCAAATTTGAAATCATGGTCAGGAAAATGGAAGAAATGGAGCGAAGAATAACAGGAGAAAAATCACAAGAGGATCGTGGAGTTCCTTTTATTGGAACCATCATGAGGGAAGATCTGCCCAGAGATTTTCGGATCCACTCCATCATATCCTATGGTGGTACTTCTGACCTAGAAGATCATTTATACACTTTTCAAAATTATGCCCTATTGCATAGGTACACGGACGCAATCAAGTGTAGAGTCTTCTTGACAACACTAACCAAGTCAGCCCAGCTATGGTTCAACCAGCTAGTGAAGGGGCCCATTGGATCCTTCCAAGAATTTAGCAACAAGTTCCCTCACCAGTTCGCCAGCAGCAAAAGGCACGAGAAGACTCTTGTTAGTATGTATGTTATGCATATTTTTCATATAACTCCTTTATTCTTTTATTGGTATTTAAGTTTAAATAATAGATATTTATTATGATTTTTTATTTTAATAGGTGAAAGTTCATAAAAGAAGAAAAAGGAAGAAAAAGATGGAGGAAAAGAAGAAGACATGTGAAGTAGGAAGAGAAAATCCTATTTTTTAGGAACCTTCCTATTTTTAAGAGTCTTTCTATTTTTTAGAAGCTTTCCTATTTTTGTAGGAGTTTTATTAGTATTTTATTCTATTAAAGAATTAATTTTCTTATTCCATTAGAATTAGAGTTTTATTTAGTTAGAAGTTTTTTGGCTAGGCATATATAATTAGATATTGCTGGAATTTTATGATCTCTCCTACATTTATCACAACACACGTTATTTTCATGGGGAGGAAGGAGAATTCTTGCGTTTTTCTCTCTCTCTCTCTCAAGATGTATTGCTAAGAACTTTATTTCTAACCAAGGATTATTGAAGTTTTGATTCTACAAAAGGTGTGAGATCTAATTTATGTTTATTCCTTCTTTGTTATTGGGTATTTGCATATTTTCTGTGTTTGTTGAAATTATTATTTTGATTAATTGAATAATAAGGGCCCGTTATTTGATTGTAGGAATAGTATATAGCCATTTAGAATCCCTAATCCATAATTGTTTGGTCAATTCTAATATTTGTGGCAGTTAATAACGTTGATTATGAACAAGTTTTCGATTGTTGTTATGGGAATATGTAATCTAATCTAAATGAATTGAGCTTGCGAGTTTGTTGGTTAGAATTGGTGTTTCTCTATTTTTTAATGCTATTGTTAAATTAAATCCTAAGAGCTTATTTAGGGTTATTTAATCAATAAGAGAAGTAATCAAAGAGCTTGTTTTGGTTATCGATAAATTAAGGAGAAACTAGGTTGTTAGAGCTTGTTAATAACTATAGCCAATTTATTCATGAACATTGAAATATCTTTACATCAATGATCAACTCTTGGAATCAAAACGGAAATAACTCCTTAGGCTAGAATCTCACCATAAATCGATTTCTTCTACTTGTTTAATTTTGCATCTCTTGATTTTAATAATTTTTGTTATTTATTTTAAGTTTAGTTTAATCGATTATTAAAAATCCCCCCTCTTTTATTTTAATTTTAGTAATTTGAGAAATAATCTGAACCAATCCATGTGGATTCGACCCTGCTCATCGCTATCTACAAATTTAGGAGTAGGAATTATTTTGGTAGGTTCGACACCTAACAACTCAGCTGACTTTTTTTAATATTAAGCAAAGAGGAGAAGAGACACTACGCTCCTACGTGAAGTGCTTCAATGCAGCCACACTGGAAGTTCCTGCTGTCACATCCGAGCTGAAATTCAAAGCATTCATGCAAGGGGTACATGAAGGCGACCTATTCAAATCACTTACTAAGAAGCCAGCAAGCAATTGATGATCTATTGAGGAGGGCAGAAAAATGCGTTAACATGGAAGATGCCTAGCTAGGGGTGAAAAATCAAACGAGTAACTCGGTACTCGGTTGAACTCGGTTCGGCAAGAGCTCGTTTGAAGCTTGTTCAAATTCTCCTCAAATCGTTGAACATGAAATCATGTTCGAATGCAATTCCGAACCGAATCCGATCACAACCTCGTTCAGCTCACAGGGCTCGTGAACAGCAGTATAGAAAGAAGAGGTATGATCTCCAAATAATCTTATACCATGTATGAAACTTTCCTTCGTTTGCAAACTTAGAAATTAGAACTCTTTAACTATGGAATTGAAATTAACCTGTGGGGAAATAAGCCTTCAATCAAGGAATTTTTCCAAATTTCCACGTACTGAAGATTTAATTTGAAGGAAAACTAGGGAGAATTCTCTCATAATATAAACTTGTTTCTTTGCTTTGTGCTGCCATTCATACATTGTCTATTAACAAGCAATTCAATTTCAATTTTCCGGCCAAGAACCAAGTAGGTAATTATAAATTCTTTCAGTTTTTGTCTTTAGTGACCTGCTGACGCGTTTTGTGAACAAGCCTACTGTTTAGCTTGTCTTATTTCTAAAATATGACAAAAAACAAATAAGTATTTTTAAAGCTTAGTACCATTTGTAGCATTTCATTTTGTTTGCATATATGCTTGCAATTTGTTCGATAGTTTTCTTTATTGGAATTTTGAGCATAAATTTACTTAGATACATACCTACAATATGTTTGATAATATTTCTGACTGAATAGTGAGTCACATGAAGAATATATCTTACATTTATAGATGCCCAGTATATGTTTGATTGTTTTCTTGAATGAATTTGAGTTATGATAGTATATTCTCAGGTGGTATAGTAGTTAACTAATTTCAATTGCTCATGCTAGGTAAAATTTCAATTGAACGCATGTCAAATTCTTGTTCTATCCATGGTCAAGACATATATATTATATAGTCATTTTTTGTTGCTCCTCTCACATTTGAGTTTCTTGATTTGATCTTGGCAACTATGTAGATTCCAAGAACATGGAGGGTTCTCAAGCAAATGATGAATCACCAATTCTTATCAATGAAGATGGAAAACAAGATAACCAAAAGGCTGAGACACAAGTCCAAGCAGAGAATGCTCTTAAAAGACAAGATCAAAGGAGAACATCAAAGGTTTGGTTAGAATTTACAGTCATCACCATTGATAATGGTAGCAAAAAAAGCCAAGTGTAACTACTGTAGTACGCTAATTGTCATCAATTCTCAAGGTTCAACTACTCAATTTCATCGACACTTGGACAGGTGCCCAATTCACCTTGCCTCTACAAAAATGCAGGGGCTTTTGACTATTTCTTTTGCCACTTTCTAGGTGAAGAGTAGAGATCATAAAGGATGACCTCAACAAAGTTTTGTCATAGAATCATTAGTTTATTAATATTGATCTATTTTTTTTTATCTAATTACATTTATTAGGTTTCTCTGTTTTTCATATTGGATAGGGAACTCTGTTTGTTTGACCTATTGAGTTGACTATTTTTTTCTCTTTTTTCATATTGGATTGGGAACTCTGTTTGTTTGACTTATTGAGTTGACTATCATTGGATGTTTTTGGGGCCTCATATTTTACCAAGTTCTCTCCATAGTATTAAACAATATGGTTATACACTATTTTCTATATTTAAGTTCGTAGGGAAGTGTAGAAGAGTTGGTTGTGTTGCTGGCTTGCTGCTACAATCCTGGTCTAAGAGCATGTTGGCACAATCCTGAAGAGCTTGTCCATATATATGAATTTGGGTTCTGCTGCGTATAGGTAAGTGAATGTCTACTGTTTCTATCCTTTTTGTTCTCGTATTAATATTAATGATGATGTGCTTAGAGTAGGAAGCACTTTATGCATTGAGAGAAAGTGTCCTCAAATTTTAATTCTTGAATTAATATTGATGATGATATTGAAGTGTGTTGCATCATTGAATCTATCAATAGAAATTCCTGCTTCCTTTATATTTTCTAAATGAATGCACTTTCTTTGATGTACTCAAAATCAACTAATACATATAAGTGAAGAATAAGTAACCTGGAACGCTACCTTGTTTGTGCAGTTGGAGATGTGCAGGAACCGTGAATTTTATTTTTTTGATAAATGTGCAGGAACGATGATATTAGCAGCTGGGATGCTCAAGTGTTTTGCTAGAAAAAACACAAAGAAAAGAAGTACAATTGTTTGGAAAGTTTTGTCTTTTGTGTTGAAGAAAGTGAATGCCTAGGTTGTATAGTCAGGTGAATAATTCAGATTAATAGCAATATTTCATTATCATTTTTCACTTTTTCAATGACATAAATGCAAAAGTTACATGAGAAATCCAGTCTTACATTAAAAAGGAAAGTTGAAAAGTGAAAACTACGCAGCTACTTTTTCAGAATGCTTTTAGAAGTTTAGAGCCATCACTTCGAGCCGAGGCTCATGAGAGTAGTTCGAGCCGAACTCAAATAGGATAATTTTTGGCCGGCTCGAGTCTGAGCCGAGCCTGAACCCATGTCTAGAATTTTGAGCCAAGCCTGAACATACTATTGTTTGGTCCGTTTGGGCTCGATTTCAGCCCTATGCCTAGCTGATGAGACAATCTGAACAAAGAAAGGACAAGAAAGAAGAAAAGATCAGGAACAGACAACGCTGTGATAATAGGGGTAGGTGAAATACACTAGCACCCGTACTGGGTAGAATGTAAGATCAACCCTCGTATCGACCACCACCCAGGGATCTGCACCAACGCATAATGGAGGTTGAAAGAAAAAATGTGACGTAGACATTGGAGAGCCAGTCAACTAGACCCTACTGCTGTTTCCATAAGGAATACAAACATCATAGAGATAGCTGAAAAGCTTTAGCTGAAGAGATTGAATGTCTCATCAAATCAGGCCACATGAAGGGGCCTACGATATATAATAATATGGGAAACCATTCAAGAGGGTCTTCATTACGAGGGAGAGGAACCTCTTGGAATAGAGGAAGGGCTAACCCAGGTCACGGAGCAGGAAGAGTTGGACCTATAGGGCGAGCCAGACCAGCAGAGAGGGCACATTTTCCTTAGTAATTGAGTAGTGGGCCTAGCTCATAAGCCAACAGTCAGGCCACACCAATGGACGTAGCAGCTAATGATCCTAACAAAGGAATCATATACATGGTATCTGGGGGGTTGGCTCCTGAAATCTTGAAAAGATTTTTGCTCAGGCAAGTTAGGGCAGCTGATCAAGTGCCTGAATTTTTCCTGAATGTCAGTCAGAATCACCCTCAAGGAGAAATATGCTTTGGACCAGCTGATGCCAAAATCGTATTAACCCCTCATAATGATGCTCTAGTCATTTCTGCTATCATCGATAGCTACCAGGTGCAGCACGTCTTCATAGATAGTGGTAGCTCGGTGGATATATTATTTTACCAGGTATACAAGCAGATGGACCTTGGAGATGTCAAGCTAGAAATGCCAACATTCCTTTATATGGATTTGCTGGAGAAGCGGTCCAGCCCATTAGACAAATTGTGTTACCTATGTCTATGGGAGAAGAGCCTAACCAAAAGACCGATTGATAAAATTCCTAATAGTCGATATACCCTCAGCATACAACGTGATATTTGAAAGGCCAGCCTTGATATTATTCGAAGCGGTAATCTCTATACCTCACATAAAGATTAAGTTCCCAACAGTAGAAGGAGTGGGAGAGGTATCAGGGGACCAGAGCATGTCTAGAAAATGTTATGTAGCGTCATTGGGAAAACATGACAAGATGACAGAAGATAAGAAGCGAAAGGTAGATTTCAAGATAGGGGTCAAGAAAAGAAGATAGCAACGCATGTAGAACCAGTGGGTGAGCTCATGAGTGTGGAAGGTCCCGGGAGATATTAAGAAGACAGTAAGAATTGGTTCTCACCTAGAAGGAGAATTGAAGGAGAAATTGATAAAAGTACTACAAGAGCACGCTGATGTTTTCTCTTGGTTAGCTGATGATCTAGTGGGAATAGACCCTACTGTGATACAACACCATCTTAATATATATTTGGATGCCCAGTTGGTAATCCAGAAAAAACGGTATTTTGGACTTGAAAAAGACGCAATCATCAAAGTCGAGCCATAAAAGCTGCTGAAGGCAGGTCATATCACGGAGATACAATTCCCCAAATGGGATTCCAATGCAGTTTTAATACCAAAGGGAGGCAATAAATGGAGAATGTGTATTGACTTTAGAGACCTAAACTTAGCTTTCCCTAAGGACCAGTACCCCTCACCTAGGACAGACTAGCTGGTCGATTCAATAGCTGGTTTTGAGGTGCTAAGCACGATGGATGCACAAATTGGATATCATAAGATACCACTCGATGAAGAAGATCAAAGAAAAGTAAGCTTCATTACCTCATTTGGCACATATTGCTATTAGACTCATTTGGACTAAAAAATACAGGAGCCACATATCAGCGGCTGGTCAACATGATGTTTCGCGACCAACTGGGAAAAAACATAGAAGTATACGTAGACGACATGGTAGTAAAGAGCTGTGTCACCAGCAGCCACGCAAAAGAATGAAGTTGAACCCAGCTAAGTGTGCGTTCAGAATAAAGGTGGAAAAAAGGATTAAGGCTATTCAGGACATAAAGAGCCACAAAATGTTAATTAGGTGCAACAATTGAATGGAAGAGTCATGGCTCTAAGCCATTTTATCTCAAAATCTGTAAAAAACAGTCTGCCATTCTTCAAGGTGCTAAGGAAAATAGACGGGTTCAGCTGGACAGAGGATTACAAACGTGTCTTCAAGGAGCTAAAGGAGTACCTAAGCCAGGTGCCATTATTGACCAAACCCATGCTAGATGAACCATTGATATTATATATATCGGTTGCTGAGAAAGCTGTCAGCATTGTTCTAGTAAAGGAAGAAGAAAGAGTGGAAAAGCCGGTGCATTACATCAGCAAGGTGCTAAGTGATACTGAAATAAGATACTCAGAGATAGAAAAACTAGCATTCGCCATGGTAATAACAGCAAGTAGACTAAAGCCATACTTCTTAACATATAAAATCATAGTGAAAGCCAACCAACCTTTAAAAATGGTGCTGGGAAAACCAAGTACCTCAAGTAGGCTGGTAAAGTAGGCAGTAGAGCTAGGAGAATTTGAGATTGAATATGCAGCTCGCACGACCATTAAGGTGCAAGTCTTAGTAGATTTTGTTACCGAAATGATAAAGACAGAAGAAAAAGAAGAAGAGAAAGAGAAGGTATGGTTACTGCATGTAGATGAGTTGGCTACTCATACTGACAGTGGGGCTGGAATCTTGCTGACTACCCCAGAAGGAGACCATCTAGAGTATGCGGTGAAGTTTGAATTCAAGGCTAGCAACAACAAGGCCGAGTATGAAGCCTTCATCATTGGGTTGAATATGGCAATAAAAGGAGGAACAAAGAATCTAATAGTCTATTCTGACTCCCAGCTGGTAACCAAGCAGATAGAGGGAGTTTATGAAGCAAAGAAGGAAATGATGGCAAAGTACCTAAAGATAGTGGAGTCTTTGAAAAAGAATTTCTGAATATTTGAAGTTCACTAAGTACTGCGTGTTGAGAACAACAAGAACTTGTCTAAATTGGGTAGCTCGATAGTTGATTGCAGGTCCAGAAAGATTACCATACAAACAGCTGACCGGTCTAGCACGGAAGGAGAAGGAAAAGAAATACTTAACGTGATGGACGAGGCCCATTGGAGGACAACCATCATACGATACCTTACAGATGGAACCTTTCCAGTAGACTGATATAACCGACAAATAATGCTCATGCGAGCTGAGCGCTTTGCCCTCTTAGATGGGGTGTTATATAAGAGAAGCTTTGTTTAGCCCTATCTGAAATGTATATCCGTAGAAGAGGAGAAGTACATCTTGAGATAAATCCATGAAAGATGTTGTGGCAGTCACGTCGCAGGGGGTCCCTCATCGGAATAACCTTGAGAGCTGGGTACTTTTGGCTTCGTCTAAGAGGAGATGCAACTAAATTAGTCAAAAGTTGTGAGCAATGTCAGAAGTGTGCTAACCTCATACATAAGCCAGCGGAGTATCTACATTCACTCAGTGTTCCCTGCCCATTTGCCAGGTGGGGAATGGACATAGTAGGGCCCTTTCCAGTAGGACGAGCATAGAAGAAATTCTTGTTGATGGTAGTAGATTACTTCAGCAAGTGTGTGGAGGCAGAGGCATTAGCACGAATAACAGAGGTAGAGGTGATAGATTTTCTCTGGAAGAATATAATATGTAGATATGGTATACCAAGAGAGATAATATCCGATAATGGTCGACAGTTCAGCGGGGCCAAATTAAGCAGTGGTGTGAAGAAATGGGAATCCAGCAACGTTTCTTCTGCTCGGTGGCACACCCACAGACTAACAGCCAGGTGGAGGTCATTAATTGGATACTAGTACAAGGACTGAAGACCAAGTGGAAGAAGCAGGGGGAAGTTGGGTGGACGAGCTGCAATCGGTATTATGGGCCTGTAGTACACTCCCCAAGACAACCACCGGAAAACGCTCATTCCTATTAGTTTATAGAACAGGGGCAGTGATCCTACCTGAAGTCAAGCACCCACGCTTCGGATTTCAGCCTTTGAGGCTGAGCAAAATAACCCGCCTAGGGAGGGAACTAGACCTTTTAGGGAAGGAGAAAGTAGCATATTGACAATTGAGCGATATAATAGACATAGCAGATCGCATGCGAGCAAAGTCCAAACATGGTCATTTCCGTTATATACCTTGTGGTTTAGAAAGGGTTGACGCCACGATTCCGCGAATATTGGGGCCTAACTATGATTGGCCATACAAGGTACAGATGCTAAGAGGAGGAGCTTACGATTTAACAGAATGGTGAAGGGAAAACAATTGTCTAGACCATGGAACATCCGAATCTGAAGAAGTTGTGCGTCTAAAAAACAAGATGGAATAAGAAATTCTTTTGATTTATATTTTGTTTTTACAATTCTTGTAACCATCTAATAATGATTTCATTAGAAAAATAAATATAAAACAAAAATTATAAAAAAAATGACTTAAGCTCAGAACGAATAAGAGAATCTCAATATTAGATACAATAATTGTTCCCGGCAACGGCGCCAAAAACTCGACACGACAAAATCCTAGCAAGAGAACTAGGTCGCGTAAGTAGTAAAGTGGATGTTTAAGTCTGGATTTATCGTATCCGCAGGGACAACTATAATCTAAGTACCGAGACTACTGTATTACTCAATTCTAAGTTAGGTCGGTCGATATGAGGTTGATTTAAACTAATTATCAAAAACAAGAAAATAAACTAAGGCAACTTCAAACCAAACAAAGGGAGAAAGCAATAGAGAGAAACGATCAAGGCACATGGTTCAACCAATTATGCATTTCGATTGTGATTTAGGTTCTATTGAATTATTAGATTGATTTAGCTAAGGCGAAATTCCCTAACGTACGTACTACCCAATCTCTTGGCATAGCAACCCTACCCTTGTTAACGATTTCCTATATATCTCTATATGAAAACCTGGAATAACAAAGATGCATTTAAGGTCTAGGAATTCCCCACGTGAATGGAAAGCCACCTAAAAAAACCAAGTCTATCTCTAGTCAGTTTAACTATAGGGTATTCAATATTTATATCTTCCCTAGGTTATTATATCTCGATCTCTAACCTAGGTATTTTATCAAACACTTGGTGATCAAACAAGTGAAGTATTGAGATCAAATATTGAATACATAACTAAAACCAACATTAATCCAATAAACACCAAAACAACAACAATCACAATAACATAAAAGGCTTAGCCAAGGCCTTAATCATATACGTTTAGCTCATGTTCATGTCACAAGTACGGATATGAAACATACAAATCATAGTAGAGAGCTAAACAAGTTTAAGAAATAAATATGTAAAAACTCCCGAATAATCGTGATGATTTCGATCCCTCGTTGAATTCTCCATTTTCTTGTGAATCCGGGCCTTCAAAGAGACATTATGACCTTTAATCTCCTTTTCTAAGCCTTTTCTCCCCTTTTTGGAGTGTGGCTGCCACTCTAAGGCATGTTACGGTAAAAATGACTAAAAGGGGTATTTATAGAGCAATCCACCACCTCGAACGCCGCGGCGTTGGGTCCTGAACGCCGCGGCATTGGTCGATGAACGCCACGGCGTTAGTCATCTACTGCTCTGGTTAGTTTTGGTAAAATATGCATAACGTTCTCTACCGATATCTGAATAAGCTTATTCAAGTTGGTATAGAATCCCAAAACAAATATATACAACTTTCAAGAAGAAACCAAATCCCAAATCAAACACAAAAGATGATAAAATTGTCTCACAAGTCACTGAATGAGAAAACTCCATCATAAGACGTTTCTGCTGATGACTTTTTCAACTCCTTCTCTACATATATGATCTTTGTCGTCAACATAAGAAATGTACCTTTGCCTCTTATCTTTCCATTGGTATACGAAGTGTATAATTTGGACATGGGTAGAGATATATATTCCATAAACTCTAGCACTGCACAGACAACATTTTACCCTGTTTTGTATCTTTTTGCATGATTTACCTTCAATCCTTGTTCTTTTCCTCCAAATGTTATGTTATTCTATAAAATATGAGAAAACAAGGGTCAAAACATCATATGTGATCAAATTATCAAGAAAACAATCAAAACCAAGTCGATAAACGGGTGACAACTAGTGCAAAAATCACATATATCATGAAACTACCACATACTCCGCTTCAGTGGTGGAATCAGCGGTTGTGCTTTGCTTGGAAATTTTCCAAGACACCGCTCCACCATTGAGTGTAAAAACAAACCCTGAAGTTGATTTTCGGTCATCAATATCAGACTAAAAGTCTGAATCAGAATAACCTTCCATCTTCAGGTCTCCACCTCCATAGATGAGAATCATATCTTTAGTTCTTTTAAGATACTTTAGGATGTTTTTCACAGCTATCCAATGTTCCTTTATTGGGTTTGCCTGAAATCGACTCACTACGCTTACAGCATAGGCAATGTCGGGTCTAGTACACAGCATTGCATACATCAGGCTAGCAACTGCAGAAGCATAGGGTACATTACTCATCTCCTGTCTATCTTCTTCACTTTGAGGACACATAGACTTGGATAAGTGTACTCCATGTCTCAAGGGAAGAACCCTTTCTTAGAATTATCTATCCTAAACCTCTTTAGGACCTTTTCTAAGTAAAGGGCTTGAGAGACCTATCATTCTATTTATTCTATCTCTGTAGATATGAATTCCTAGAATGTATGTCGCTTCTCCCAAGTCTTTTATGGAAAACGTACTTGAAAGCTATTGCTTGACTGTGGTGAGAATTCCTACATCATTTCCTATAAGTAGAATGTCATCCACATATAGTACAAAGAACGAGAGTTTGCTCCCACTAGTTTTCTTGTAGACACAGGGACCATCTTGGTTCTTAATGTAGCCATATCCCTTTACTATTTCATCAAAACGAAGATTCCAACTTCTAGATGCTTGCTTGAGACCGTATATGGACCTCTCAAGTTTACATACTTTATGGATATCGGTCTCGGACATAAAACTCTTTGGTTGTTCCATATAGATATCCTCCTCAAGGAATCCATCTAGGAAAGCTGTTTTGACATCCATTTGCCATATCTTGTAATCTAAGTATGCAACTATGGATAACAGTATTTTGATGGATTTTATCATGGCCATGGGCGAAAAGGTTTCTTGATAGTCAATTCCTTCTCTTTGACTATACCCTTTCGCTACGAGCTTGGCTTTAAAGGTGTCAACCTTGCCATCGCTACCTATCTTTCTTTTGTAGATCCACTTACATCCTATAGGTTTGATACCTTCAGGACGATCTACCAAAGTCCAGACTTGATTCGATTGCATAGAATCCATCTCTGTTTCCATGGCTTCTCGCTATCTTGAAGTGTTGACATCCCCCATCGCTTGATCATAGGTACAAGGATCATCTTCATGACCTTCTTGTACTACAATGTGAAGCTCTGGCTCCCCCTGCAATAGATACCCATACCTCTCAGGTTCATGTGGTATTCTATCAGATCTACGTGGTGGTTGTGCTATTATTGGTTCAGGCCTCCTTTCTTGGACAGATGTCTCTGAGGGAGTTTCATTTTGTTCTTCTAGAATAATTTTCCTACCTTTGCTCCCTTCCAAGATGAACTCATCTTCAAGGAATTGAGCTGGTAGGACCACGATGATTCTCTGATCATCATGCAAGTAAAAAAAGAATCCCATGTAATCTTCAGGATAACCAATGAAACGTCCTATGAGGGATATTGTCTCCAATTTCTCCACTTTAGTCTTTTTGACATAAGCAGGACATCCTCAAATCTTAATGTGGTTAAGACTTGGTTTCCTATTACTCCACATCTCATGCGGAGTTTTAGGAACGGATTTGGAGGGACATCTGTTCAATATATAAGCAGGTTAGGAGTGCATGTCTTCACAACGAAATGGGTAAATCAGTATAACTAAGCATGGAACAAACCATGTCCAACAATGTTCGGTTCATTCGCTCGGCTACTCCATTTAGTTGGGGAGTTGCTGGTGGTGTTAGTTGTAACATCATTCCATGTTGTCAAAGAAATTCATCAAACTCGGAATTCATATATTCTCCTCCATGATCCGACCGTAGAGTTTTTATATTTTGCCAAGTTTGATTTTCTACTAAGACTTTGAACTCTTTGAACCTTTCAAAGAATTCAGACTTTTGCTTCATCAGATATACTAGACCATATCTTGAATGATAGTCTGTGAAAGTGATGAAGTTGTAGAAACCCCCATGAGCCATTTCTACAAATGGTCCGCAGACGTCGTTATGCACTAACCCTAAGACTTGAGTAGCTCTTTCAAAAGTCCCGGTGAAGGGTGATCTAGCCATCTTGCCTAAGAGACATGATTCACATGTTGGATAGGGATCCGACCCTAGTGAGCTTAAAAGCCCATCTTTTTCCATCTTGTGGATCTTGTGCTCTCCGGCATGGCCTAGTCTAAGATGCCAATTGAGTCTTAGGTTAGCTTCTTGCCTACCACGTTTACGAGTTACAACATTCACATCAGATGAACTATGGACATTAAAATAATACAAACCATTAACTAAAGAAGCGTTGCCAACTAATTAATTTCCATAATAAATGTCGCAATTTAATTTAGAAAAACGGAATGTATATCCAATCTTAACTAAGATAGGAATAGAAACAATGTTCTTAAGCCCGTTGGGCAAAACTAAAACATTATCTAATAACAATAAATGTCCAGAATTCAAATAAAGAGAAGTAGATTCAATCCTAGTAGCCGCGACGCTTTCTCCACTACCTACTTTGATCATCACTTCTTCTCGGCCCAACTTTCTACTTCTCTGCAGATCCTGATCCAAACAACAAACATGGGCACTATCCCCTGAGTCCAGAATCCACGATGTAGAAAAGACGGTCATAAAACAGTTAGTTTCAAAAATAAAAAATTCCATACCTTTTGCGCCTTTGCCTAATTTGGGACAATTCCTCTTCCATTGGCCAAGCTCACCGCATTCGAGACATCTATCTTTTTTCTTAGGCCCTTTCCTCTTATAAAACCCTTGAGCCTTTCCCTTACCCCTTTGAATAGCCCCTTGAGCTCCAAGTTTGCCAAAATGCTTCTTGTTGTTCTTCTTCTTAGACTTAGACTTTTTAGGTCCAGAAAAGGTGATCAAGGCAGTTTCCTTTCCCTTTGGTTTCATTTGAGATTGTGCAGTAACCAATTTATTCATTAGCCCAGCTAAATTGCACTCTATCTCATTGTAGTTAAAGTTAACTACAAATTGGGAGAAGGAATCAGGAAGAGACTGCAAGATTAAGTCAGTTTGAAGGGTTGCATTCATGGTGAATTCGAGAGCTTCCAATTTCTCAATCCTCAAAATCATTTTGAGGACATGATCACCAACCTTCTCACTTTGTATCATCTTGGCTCCGAAGAGCTCTTTCGATATCTCATATCGAGCAGTTCAACTGTGCTCACCATAGAGCTCTACCAGGTGAGATAGGATAGCTCTTGTAGTGAGCATCTTATCATGTGACCTTTGAAGGTCATTGGTCATGGATCCCACCATGTATCCTCTCACCCGGAGGTCGTCCTTAACCCATTTTTCATAGGCTTGGACCTCTTCCTCGTTGGCACGTGTTCTAGCAGGAGCCGCCAGGATACCAGCCTCCAAGACGTATCCCAGAGAGTCCATATTGGGGACAGTCCTCAAATTTCTAAGCCAGTCCACATAGTTGGGTCCAGTAAGAGTATTATTTTTTAGCAGAATTGAAAGTGGGTTTGTCATATTTGAGAGAGACAAACGAGAAAATAACTGCAGAAAAGAACCAGATTTAATTAGATTACTTGTTTTGACTTAACCAAGAAAAATTAAGGACTTAAAATTTATCTTGGCTCCCACTGCAATTTTCGAATCCCACACTCCAATGTGAAAATTGGGAATCATCAGTGGCATCGATTCCACAGCGGGTATTTAGGTCCTCAATTAATTAGATGGGTTGCAACCTAACTGGTTTCTAGCCCATTAATTATTTGAAGTGATATCTAATATCAATTTATCCAATAAATATTTCAATAGCTTTCCACATAGTTCACCAAACTGCAACCGAACAGGTTTCTCAGCTCATGAACTACCCTAGTTTATTTCCACTAACTCCTATAATCTAACATTTGAATTTCACCTTGCAACCGTACAGGTTTCTGGGGTGAAATATGCTTTGATTAAGGCATTTCATACACTTATATGCTTTCAACCGTACAGGTTTCTAAATGCATAACCACCATAACTGGGAAGCATTACACATTTATATTAATTTTAATTTTAGAAAGTTTAGTGGAGGGTGAGGATGTCAAACATCCTTTTCTAACTCGGTATTATTTATTTGGGAGAATTTAAATTGTCAAAAGTTTTGGTCTCATTTTGCACATTATTCAATTTATATAGCGCTTTTATTTTATATTAATCATGCATAAAAAATACTACTAATAATCATGTCTTTCAATATAAATATTCATGGAATTTAAATAAATAAATTCATCACTCGATCATGGACTTTTACTAGAGGGCCCGAGCTAATGAGCCATCACAAAAGGCATAAATTATAACCTATTTAACATTCATGGGCCATTTGACTTTATCAATTTTGAACTATTCTATTTCAATTCCTAAAACAACTCATAAATTATAATAAATAACCTCAAACTTGATAACCCATAAATTATAAAGGAAAAACAAATAAGCCTAAATCCATGATCGGTGTTTCAATCACATAAGACATGCTCGAATCAATTAATACATGCTCAGAATATTAAATCACTTTTGTTGATTATTAAAAAAATTTAGTCCAACTAAAAGTCCTTTAATAAATTCCAAACTTTTATATATTGTTCATTTCAATTAAAATCATTCTAGTCCTACTAGATGACTTAGATATACAAAATTCAAAATTAAGTACATCTACCTTTAATTAAAATAAAATTAGTCCAACTAAATAAATACGTCAAAAATGGAATTCTATTTTAATATTATGATTTAAAGCAATATTAAATGGAAAAAACTTTCATCTGATTAAAGAATTAATTATTAATCATCCAAGAAAAATAATATATTCTATATTCAAATTTCCAAGTATTTTCCAAGTCGAGGAAAAATTAATAATATTTAATCCATAAATTAAGTATAAATCTCCAAGAAAAATAATTAATTATTTTTAATTAAATATTTAATTCCAATTAATCTTATTGGGCTTGATTTCATCAAACCCAAGTTACCATCCTTTTGGTCTACTTGGATTTAATTGAAGTGGGCTCAAATTAATTAATTCGGAATAACATGCACACCTTATTAATTTCTATTGGGATATTTTTAATTAAAATCTAAATCACCTATCCAATGGCCCGTTTGGAATTAATTAAATCAAGCCCAAATTAATTAATAAGTTGAGATTGATTAAATTTCTTGTTGGGCTTAATTAAATTATATCGGGTTATCATCCTTTTAACCCACCCGAATAATTAAATTTAGCCAGACACAAATTTTAATTTCGACCCATTTCATAGCCCATTTTCCGACCAGGATCCCGGACCCAAATCAGCGAATCGGGTGTCAAAACGCAAGACATGTCGGGCTGAGCACACGACCCGACGGGCCGTGTGCAGGTGGCCAGGCCACGTGCGCCCACCTGCACGCGCAGTTGCTGCGTGCAGTTTCCTTGTTTTCAATTTTTTCATCCATCATCAATATACCCAGATATACAACAAAAAATAAAAAATTAAAATCCATGCTTTAAACCATAAAAAATGCAGATTTAATTAACACATAATCGCATGCTTCAAAAATACATATTATGCATATCATAATCACATAAACTCAATTAAATATGCGAGTCAGAGATTGACTCTGATACCACTGTTGGGTTTCGCGAAAAATAACATAAACGAAGTGGAAGGATTTCAAAAATCTTATTTTAAAACCCAAAGTTGAATTCAATGATCGCATATTCAAATTGAACAATTAATTAATGAATAAAAACTTGTTATTGCGAATTTGATGAAGAATTTTTCTTCCTCCAAAAACTCGAAACTTGAAGCTTTCAAATCTTCAATTCTTTATTTGAATCTTCAAATCTTGAACTTGATCCGAACAATAAAATTACATCGTCTCTAAATAATCACACGCGGATCAACAAACAAAAAATCCCACTTCTTTCTCTAAGGGGCGACGGCTAGGGTATTAGAGAGGGGAGGAATATTTTCTTCTTTCTTTCATAGGACTTATGAGAGTTATGATGTTCTCTTACTAGTTCAAAGGTCAAAAAGTCCTTATATACCTCATGACTTACTGAACAAGTCAAAACAAAAGAGCCCTAATCTAGGGCATCACATGGACGACCATTTAAGCCTATTAGACATCCACTTTGGATGCCTTCTAGAAGCCTGAGATTTGTTTTGTTTAATTTATTTCTTATTTCAATTAATAATTTATCATATCCAACAAATAAATAAATTAATTAGATAAATTAATTCATTAATATATTTCCCTAGGAAATTAATTAATATAATCTTATCCATATAATTAATTATCTCATCTAATGAATAATTAATTATTTAATTTATCCAATAAATTAAAACTCCTAGAAGAAAATAGAAATTCCTTTTTCATTTTTCTTTGTCGATCCTTTAGCGCTACTCTTTAGTTTTGTTTCGTTCGGCAATGAGAGAAAACCAAAGGAAGTGGGTAACACCTAGCCAGTCACGTGGCCCACTTCGTAACCCAAATGAAAACGAATGATAGGATCATTCCGCAACCTTCCAATCGTAAATACTGTATATGTATAAACCCTTTGTTCATGTTCCCCGGTCAAGTGAGAGTCATGGCTATGTCAAACTCACTAGACTTGACCTTATGTATTAATTATCATAATACGAGATAATTGAGATTGATTTAGTCCCTAGCACAATCATCTCTTCTGCTTTGGCCAAAGATTTTGATCTGTATTTATCTATAATTACATAGGGTACATTCTCATTCACTTATGAGAGAACAAATCTCATATTAGACATCTGCTAAGACTACCACTTTCCCATCAAGTCCGCATTTTGAGGTCGACCCCACCAATGGGTGAATTGGGTTTAACTACTCTAGTGAAAGACTTGACGTCACAAGTGCATCTTCAGCCTGATACTTCAGGTCAAAGGTTCACACATACCTATTACGCATAATCATTTCTACCATTGACAGTTACACAGTGAAAGCCCATGTGATAGAACCAATGCGAGTCGTGTTCGAGCATATCAGTTCCACTGATGTGCCTACAATCTCAATCTCCTACCATCCCATGATACCAGACAGGCACTCCCATGTCAGAGCTAAGATTGTACAAGTATTCGAAGTCTTTGTTTGCTCATTAAAGAATTCATATAACTTGCGAACTAGTTTTAGTAATCAAGGTCGATTTCCCTAGGGCCTTTCTCCCTATCCCGTAGGAAGTAGAGGGATCGTACCGAAAACAAGGGCAACGCATTTTTACAAAACTTATAAATGCAGATAAGAATTAAGTGAAAAACTAAGTAATGCCTTTTATAAATTAAATATAAGTTCAATACAAGATAGATGCCGTATATATTCTATCCTCTATGGCATCTGAGGGCATAATTCTAACACTTTTATCTATTATCAATATGGCTAAATTTCCAGCCAAACACCCTCACTGCCCTCTCATTCATCATAACCCCCACATATGCCCTAAATATTGTAGTCCATATTTTTAACTTCAAACTCTGTTAAGAAGATCCACATTTTAAACTTTGGAGAACAAGGGATTAGAAATCACCTGAGGAAGTCTATTTGATTTTCTTCCTCAAAATAAGTTTTTAGAAAAGTACTTCACAGACCAGCCTCACAACGAAGGGACGATCCACCAAATCAGTTAATTCAAATGGTAAGAACCTGCATTGCATAAGAGTTGTAGAGTCACCTTATCAAGATGAGATGGATCAAATTCTAAGAACGAGAACACCTTTTTAATGAGGAGCAACGGCGATCCTTGAAGGAAGGGCAAATAAACAAGGAATCATAACTTCAGGATATATTCGTCTGACCATGCTATGATAATTAAACAAAAGAGTATCGTGTCTAAATTAACATTTTGATTGAAGATTTCCACGAATGGAATGGCTAGTGTTGATGTGTGAAAGATCACATTGAATCAAATTGTTTGGATTGCAATTTGAAAGGTCTTGGTGGCAAATGCATACTTTGTATTCTTCAAGCACCAGTTGAGCTGTAGCAAACTGTCAAGGGTCTAATTGAAGGAAGAAAGTAACTCAATTTATAATGTCTATGTTACAACGAGGCTAACAATAAAATTGAAAGAGCAGTGGATGTAATGAGGTTATCAATCTCAATGAAATAAAGAAAACTTAATGGAGAAGAAAATTTGGAAATGACCCGATTAAAGTGAATGATTACAAGCTCGATGTTTCGTAAGAGAGAGCGCAAAATGAATGAAATAACAATAGTCAAATTAGTCAAATTGAATTTCCAAATGAAGATGGATGATCAGAATACATTGCAAATTAAGAGCTAAGAATTATGATTCAATAGATGGAGAAGAATGATATTTGCAAATCAAATGGCGATTATAGAGGTGAATCATCTTTAAAAGTTAATTTCAACAAGTATAGGAGCTTATGAGAGGCACCTAGAGGAGGTTCGAGCAAATTCCAGTGAGCAACACTGTCAAGATGACGATTATCGACAATAAGGAACTTTGAATATGAAAGTTGTCATGTAAGAAAAAATATTCAATAATGATGTTTGGTTGAATGTCTCAAACATAATAAAAAAGCAGAGATACCATGATACTTTGTTTCAATATAGGTATGATAAAGGATTGCAAAATGAAAATATATGTTAGCGAACATAAGTTCTCTATGGAATAAGGAGAATCACCCCCTCAGAGTTGCTCCTACCACGTCTACCTTTCACCCCACACGATAAGTAAAGAAGACGGAAACTTACGTAGTATAAGAGTATGAAATGAATCAACTTATGGACCACTCTTCACATTTTCTGATACCATATTAAAGTGCGCTTATACGATCTGCTGTACGTCCATCACGCGAAAGCAACTAAGGAAACAATTTTTTCTTCTCTATTCTATGAAGAGTACGATACTATTCCATGTTATTCGAAAAATTAACATATCTTCATATATATAATTGAACTTCTAGCAACTCTCGCCCCTATTTCTGATCAAAGGCACCTAATGGGTTATTCTTAACAAACTTCTAAATCAGAGCTACAATCGAAATAAATCATTCGTTGGTCGGCCACCCCAACAATGGTCTACCATAGTTTAAGCATCCAACTATATCACAATCTTGAACTCTCACTTAATACCCAAACCACAATCCAAGGAACCTATCCCGTTATAGCTCAGGAACTAGCCCAAAATCTGATACCACTTCATCATGCCCCAAATTCGCATAATAGATATAGAAGTCCAATCCAAAAATTGGACACAATTTCAACAATTTATCTAGTAGGGTTACAACCCTAACACTGTCAACCAAACATATAAGTAAACTTACTATCTGTGGCTCAATCTGCAATATTCACCTCTAGGATAGTCCAAGTCTATCTCGTTATCCTCCAAGCCAGTATTACTGCTCAACTCACCTCTAACTGGAAGAAAGTAAAATACGTAAGCAAAAATTTAATGAGCGCCAGTGTTCGTGTGAAAGGTGTTTAAAACAGTTTTTAAACCCAAAAATGATAAGTTAATGAGGTGAACACAATAATAATTTTGTTTTAAGAATATCGATGAAAATAGTGATGATGCCATTTGTTCACTATAACAGTTAAGCAATCGATGGTATGATACCAAAACTTCAGTGTATGCACTTAGTATATGCATTCAAACTATAGATCACAGTTACAGTAAACTCTACATTGCACATTTAGGGGGCCATGTTAGCAGTAACATCGCGTCCAATGACTTTGCTCATGGCTCTTTGGGTCCTGCTGCTTCTTCTTGATCACCTCTGAAGACTCGTCTTAAAAGCCAACACCTTATGCTTCCCACTCAGGCTCGCGAGGCCCGTTTGGTCATATCTCAGATATGCAAAAATTCAATTCTTATGACTCATTCAACCTCAGATCACTCCGTATTTGGGTGGTGGGATTTGGCCATAGATAGCAAGAACCATTTTAAGAACGCGTGCCCCTGCTTGTCTAGGCAAACCCTAGCCATATGCATGCCCGACAGTTGGGCCCGACACTCAACTATATATAATATAAATTCACATAAATTTCACAATTGATGCAATAACAGCCTTTATGCTCATGATTCAGTAATAAGTCAATTTCATTGAACAGGTGTCAAAACATTCGTCAAAAAGAGATACTTGGAAATTATTTTCACAAAATATGCATTTTAAATGAATCATAACTTTGCCAAAATGTACAATACGTGGTTAAGAAAAAGTTAGGCCATGCCCAGGCACCTGCCAAAGACAGAGTACAATAGGTTACGCAGTGCAGCGCCCAGGCACCACACATCCCACGCCTAGGCGCCGTCACTTCTGCGCCCGAGTGCAAGTGGTCCCGCACCTAGGCGCCGTTCGATCTCTCCCAAGTTATCTCTGCCACGTAGGCGGCGCCTAGGAGCTGATCCACCCGAGCCTGGGCGCCGATGTAACCGTTTTTGAAAACTATAAAATCCAAATTTCAGCAATGAGAAGTGGTTCGAACTCTTGAGGATTCAAGGTGATTTTCTGGGTTTTTGGGCCACTTTCTCATCAATTAGAAGGGATTAAGAAGGAAGATTAGCTTGGGGATTGAAGATTGAAGAGAAGATCCATCATCAATTCAACATAGGAAGTTTTAATAGCTTTCTCTTTTCATTATTGTCCATGAATATGTATATGAATCTATGTCCTTTATGCCATTAACTATGAGCTAAGCTTGTAAAACTAGGGGCCATGTAAGGCCAAATTGTGATTTATGCTTATAATAGAGGATTGTTGAAGTGATTCTTATGTTGTTATGTGGTGTGAATTTATGTTTTTGCTTGTTTGACATATGCTTGATCACCATATGTTAGAATATTATGCCTAGGTGAATATTTCGAGAGAAAATTGGCTTAGGGTGCAAGAAATTCACACCATAACCTGTAACCAATGAGGAATTGCCCTAGATATAGGTAAAGATTCCCGGGTGAAGTCGTTCGATCTAAATCGAGTGAGCTCTAGTGCGTTAATGCATGTTTGGTGATTAGATTTTCGGGTAGATATACTTAGGAAATCGTCATTCTAGCATAGGAGTTTAGCATGAGACATCGGTTATCCTTTACCCTAGGAGCTTTCAACATAACAACATAAGCGTAACCCTTCAATGAGAATTTTTATAAGTATAATTGAGCAATTTGGACCTAACTTGTGCTTCATTCTCCCTTTATAATTGGTTTTCAATCCTTAGTGTGTCTTCGTTCTTATCTTACGCGTTTTACTTTCAATTTACCTTTACTTTAATTGTTTATTTCATTACGAATCTTAAATTAGAATTCAAGTCCTTGTGGTTCGACAACCCGGACTTTTTGTCCATCTATCACTACACACGACTAGTGCACTTGCCATAAAAGCACGTTAGGTATTAGTGTGTCAATGCCAATTTTGTAATATTTGTTTTACAAAACTTTACTAACAGATCAAAATACTAACAACAAAGGACGACTATATCGAGGCGAGAGAGAACTCTCAGTCCTTAACACTAAATTTCCCCGCCTAGGTGGTACGGGTTATTGCAACAAGCGTCCCAAGATACAACGATATACGTTTTGAATTCGAAACCACTTCAAATTCAGAACCTAATGAATTTTTTGCTACTTAGAACTCTTGAGAGAATATGAGAATGAGAGCAAGAAAAAAAAGCTGAAATGCTTTGGTGTCAATTCCATCTGTTGGAGAGGGCTATATATAGCCTTGGAAATCCGAGACATTAAACATGAGAATTAAGTTAGCATACTGACACTTCCACTCACGTGACACCCCAACGTTCGAACGTTGGGTCAAAACGTGTTCAGCTATTAAAGCAACTGAAAATGCCTGAACTTTTCAGATTTTCTTCTAGAAGGGGTCAACGTTCGAACGTTAAAACCCAACGTTCGAACGTGAGACTTCTAGAAGGCTAAGTCGAAAAAATGTGGCCAGCGTTTGCTCAAACTCTATTTAATGGATCAGATTTCTCAATTGTTGGATAAAAGTTTTAATGGATCAATCTTTGTGGAATTAATTTTGTCCGAAAAATTAATTATCTTGGAGCCCAAGCCCAAGGGCACACGTATCGACCCCAAGCCAGAGCCAGAGCCAGAGCCAGAGCCAGGGCTGGCGGGTGAACTGACGGCGGTAGCGCGCCTGCGCGTGCTTGTGGTGAACTGAACCATGGCTAGGTTCTTCCCCTTCACAAAACCTACAAAGATGTTATGACCCAAAGGGCCAACCCTATATCTCAAGGCAATGGTTTATAAACTACTTAAAACTTTTATCCATTTCCTATGAGGGATGGCCCACTTCAAACATCCCACTTGAACACTTAATGTCTCATTCGTTTCAAATCCGATTTGAGAAATTTAAAAGCTAAACTCATCTAATCGGAACGTAGATTAATATTATCCAAAATATTTCATATCCCGAATTCTTACGATGTTCGAATTTCTTATGAAAAAATCATGTCCAACACACTTTTCATAACCAAATATCAAACAATCCCCCACACGAATGAAATTAATGCAATGCATGATCTCAAGATTTTAGATGAAAATTTAGCGTATTAGGGGGTTTGAGTGAAATGGTCAGGCGTATGATAGCGTCTAATGTGCACCTAAACCCTGAATAATGCAAAACGAAAAGGACGAAGGATTTTGGAGGTGAACATGAGTCCGGTGGCGGCGACTAATTCCTCCCCGTCGGTGGCGGAGCAAGGAGGAGCACGGGTGAATCCAGTCCAGGTGAGTCTGGCTAAACTGACGAATCCAGTACAAGAAATCAAGCTTGAGGAAGAAATTAGGGTTTCACCACCGGCTGCAAAAATTGGAGGATTAATGGAAAATACAGTAGAGAAAGCAAAATTGGAATATGGAGAAGGCTTTGTAGCAGCGCAAGGGGTGGTGGAAAAGGCTCCAGCAGGGAAGGCGGAACCGAAACAGTGGAGTTCGCTCTTTACTGGGAACCGAAATGGCAGTAGTGGTCTCCAATTGCAGAAAATTGAATGTGAGGGGGAAGAAATCCAGCTTTCTAAAGAGGATGTGGCTACTGAAATTGTCTATTGGAGATACTCCCTGACTACGTATATTTTGAGTCAGGATGTTTCACTTAATACAATGGTGAATTTCTTAAGGGTAAGATGGAAAGGAATCACTCTACCGAGAATAGTCAAGCATGAACAGGGCTATTTCATACTCCGATTTGAGAAGGAAGAGGAGATGATGGCGGCACTGAACCGAGGTATTCAATTTTTCTATTTAAAACCTCTAATCTTGAAAAAATGGCATGAGGGCATAACTAAAGGGGAAGATATCCGATCAGTACCTATGTGGATACAGCTGCCTAACTTACCTCTTGAAATGTAGGGGGTTAACAGTCTGAGTAAAATTGCTAGTCGAGTTGGGGAACCGATGTATACGGATGAAATGACAGCAAAAAAACTTAAGCTCGAGTATGCATGAATCCTGCTGAAGGTTGAGGTGGGGCAGGAGTTGCCATGGGAGATACCTATTAGGAATGCAGTAACTGGGAAAGTAGTGAAACAGAAAATTAAGTATGAGTTGATGCCACTACTATGCAAGAAATGCCACTCTTGGGGGCATAAGGAGACAAGATGCAAAAAGCAAACTGTTTAAATCTGGAAAGTTAAGGAGAAACAAGGAGTCCAGGAGCCCAACAAGGAGCCTGGGGCAGAAGGAGAAATAAGGATACAAAGTACTTCTGGGAACTCAGAAAGTACTAGTGTGGACAAAGTTACACAATTCACACCACCAGCTCTGACAGGTCGGGGGAAGGAGAAGGTTCAGGAGTGGCAAGAAGTGACACATTCAAAACACAAGAAAGGTAACAGTTGGCCAGAGAAGACCACCAATGTGAAAGTTCAGAACGCACTCACTAATTTGTTTCAGGTGTTAAGTTATGTGGGTGTTACTGTGGAGGGAGGGAGAGTAACAACAGATGAACCCCCTGACATATAAATATAGGAGCATGGAATATTGGGGGCCTCAACACAGGTGATAAGCAGTTGGCTGTGAAGAGGTTAATGGAGGACATTAAACTTGTAGTGTGTGCAATTTTGGAAACCAGAGTAAAGTCTAATAAGTATCAAGAGGTTAGTAGATTTCTGGGTGGAGAGTGGACAATGATGAACAACTATGCAAGAGCAGCAAATGGGAGAATTTAGTTGGCATGAACTAATACAGTAAGTTGTACAGTGCTGAGTGTACAGGAACAATACATTACTTGCAGAATGAAAATACATAATCAAACTTTTATACTAACTATAATATATGCATTAAATGATGAGATGAGTAGAAGATCACTACGGAAGGACCTGAAAGAGATGCAGTTTACAGAACCCTGGGCACTTATGGGGGACTGGAATGTTACCTTAAAATACAATAGAAACTGTTGAGTGACGGTTCTTATGATGGGGGAAATGGGGAAATGGGGAAATGAAGGAGTGTGTGGAGTCCTTAGGGTTGGATGATATCCCCTTTACAGGGAGGATGTATACATGGTGTAATAATCATGACAGGGAGACTAGAATTTACTGCAAATTGGATAGAGTTTTAGCCAATGGGGAATGGTTTCTGGGGATAGAAGAAAGTGGAGTTGAATTCCAGGAAAATGGAATATCAAACCACTACCCAATGATCTTAAGGATAGTAGAAATGAGACTAGGAGTATCACCTTTCAGATTCCTAAATGATTGGGTACTATATATCCTGGATTTAGGCAGATGGTTAAGGAGGAATGGACTAAGGCAGTTACAGGAAGTCCTATGTTCAGGTTGGTGCAAAAAAGCAAATTGGTCAAAAGAAGGATGAAAAACATGCACAGGGGATTATATTCAAACATAGCTGAAAAAGTAAAGCAAATTAGCCAGTAGTTGATGGAAGTGAGGACTAGCATGAGCAGTCACCCACTTGATGGAGAGCTTATCCAGAAATAAAGAACATTATATGGTCAGTTAAGGATCCAAATGCAGATGGAAGTGGAGTTCCTAAGAAAAAGGTCAAAAACTAAATTTTATCAGAAAGGGGTTGAGTGCAATAGCTACTTTTTTACCAGAATTAAGGCAAATAGAGCCCAGGGCAAAATTCAGAGATTACATAACAGTGGGGGAGCTATTCTGACAAATCCATAGGACAATAGGGATGAGATCCTTCAATTCTATCAAAATCTTATGGGGGCAGAGAGTCCAGTGCAAGCATATACTGATCCAGCAATGGTGGCACAAGGGTATATTTTGCATACTGAGGAAGAAAGGAACCTTCTTAGGAGGCCAGTCACTGGGGAAGAGGTTAAAGCTACAGTATTCTCCATTCCAGATGGGAAGAGTCCGAGATTGGATGGCTTTATCATGCTTCTATAAGACAACATGGGATGTAGTAGGGGCTGAGGTGACTAATGCAATTATGAATTGCTATGAGAGAAGAAGAATGTTGAAAGAGTTAAACCATACATTACTTCATTTGATACCAAAAATTGCAGGGCCTAAGCATGTTAGTGACTATAAGCCCATTGTTTGTTATACAGGTATCTATAAATTTCTGCCTAAGGTGATATGTAATAGATTGAAAAAAGTTCTACCTCTCCTAGTAGACCAGGCACAGGGATCATTTATACAAGGCAGGACTATTGTGGACAATGTTGTCCTATGTCATGAATTGGTGAAAGGTTATAAGAGGAAAGGAGTGTCCCCTAGAGTTGTCATGAAAGTAGATATAGGGAAGGCGTATGATACTCTGAGTTGGAATTTTCTATATAGTCTTTTGATAGCTTATGGACTGCCTGAAGAGTTTGTGGAATTAATAATGATGTGTGTGACTGGTGTGAGATACTCTATCATGTTACACTGGGACTGAGATTTTGGGAATTTTGAAGGGAGGAGAGGACTGAGACAGGGAGACCCCATGTCTCCATATCTGTTTGTTTTGACTATGGATTATCTCTTCAGAAGTTTTAGACAATTACACAGGGTGATAGATTTCAGATTTCACCCTAAATGCAAAAGAGTAGGAATCATCAACTTGTGTTTTCCAGATGATCTGATGATGTTCTGCAAGGGGATGTGAATTCAGTTAGGAAAGTGAAAGAGTGTTTTGACAGATTTTCTGATATAACAGGACTGAAGGCTAACTTGGACAAGAGTCAATTGATATGTGGAGGGGTAGATGATGAGATAAAGAAGCTTATGTTAGTGTAGACTGGGTTTGTGGAGGGACAGATGCCTATGAGATACCTAAGAGTGCCCCTGATTTCATCAAGATTGACAGTAAACAACTGTCAAATATTGATTGATAAAATTTTGCATAAAATCACCACCTCGACAGCAAAGTACCTCTCTTTTGCAGGCAGGATTCTTTTGACCAGAGCAGTACTATTTGGCATCCAGATGTACTGGAGTCAAATTTTCCCAATGCCAATTACAGTGATGAATGAGATAGAAAGGTTGTGTAGGAGGTATTTGTGGCAAGGAACAACATCAGGTAGGGGCCAGGCTTCTGTGAAGTGGAACAACCTGTGTATTCCTAACAAGGAAGGGGGACTGGGGGCTTATTTCTCTTACACAATGGAACATGGAAGCTATATTTAAGCATATTTGGAATATAGCTACCAAGTCAGACTCCCTTTGGATAAGATGGGTGCACGTATATTACTTGAAAAATGGTAGTATCTGGACAGTGGAGAGCAAAGGCTTTGATTCTTGGTTCTGGAAAAGATTATTGGCCATTAGAACTCACTTTTTAGATGCAGTTGATGTAGCCCAAAATCGGTGGAAACATGGCAAATTCAGCATCAAAAGTGCCTATGAACACAAAATGGAACATTTTGATGCCGTGGATTGGTGTCAGCTAGTATGGGGTAAAGGCCCAGTGGCTCGACATAGAGTAATCCTATGGATGAGTATGCTAAATCGACTTAAGACTAAAGACAGACTCAGTGCATGGATGGAGATTGACAATCTGAATTGCGAGCTTTGTTTGAGAGAAGAGGAATCTCGGAATCACATTTTTTTTTTAATGTGAGTTTACGAAGGCAGTACTAAACCAGGTGTGGAGTAAAGTGAAACTGAGATGTAATCAGAAAGGTTGGGGAGCTGTTGTGGACTGGGTATTAAAAATCAGCAAGGGCAAATCCATAATGAGTTGTAAAAGGCGAACTGTTTTTGCAGCCTTGGTTTATTTTCTGTGGATTGAAAGAAATAGGAGATGCTTTTTGGGATAAAGAAGTTTTGTGAATAGAGTAGTAGAAAAGATATGGCATTCTGTAACGTGTAAATTTTAGATGAGATAGGCTTGTAATTGTTTTGAAATTAATGAAATACGCTTACATGTTCCAAAAAAAAAAAAAAGAGTTTAGACGAAAATTTATCATATATCAGAAGAGGTAGCTTTTCGCTTTGAACCTTTCTTAGTGAGATATCATCGAATTTACTAGGCTACCTAATGAACATGATATCTTAAATTGGTCAGTCGTTCGTGTAAAACCAGACAATGATATTCACATGATAAATTCTCAGTAGCTTCAGTTCTCACTGTTGGGTCCATTTTGGCTGTGGCACCCCTTCTTGGATTCATAAATGTTTTCATTTTACTCAATGTTGAGGCGGCCTACACCTCACACTTACATAGGTGATCTCCTAGTTAAAAGTATCCTACCATACTCCACTTCATTTACATGACAGTATAGGAATCATTAAAAGTTCCGACTTAGCCTTTACTACACTTGTAGGATGCACTTCTTTATCCTAGGCAATGGGTTTGGAGTTAAACTCCTAAGTGCCATACTGAATTTCCACAACTTAGTTGTCCCATTGAACCAAGATCTTGGCATCTCCAGTCAACATGGTTGGGTTTTCGCTGTGTCCATTTTTAATTTGTAGACTTTAATCTCATTCCTCTTGATAAACAGTCCTTTCATCAAAGGATCTGCAATATTCTTCTTTGATTTCACATAATCAATGGGAATAATCCCGTTAGAGATCAACTGCTTAACGGTATTATGCCTATGAAGAATATGTCTAGACTTACCATTATACATACTACTCTGTGCCCTCCCAATTGCGGACATACAGTCGCAATGAATTAAAATCGGAGGCACATGTTTTTCCCAACATGGAATATTTTCTAAGAAATTTCTTAGCCACCCGGCTTCTTCACCAGCTTTATCTAAAGCTATGAACTCTGATTCCATTGTGGAACGGGCTATGCAAGTTTTCTTAGAAGATTTCCACCGACACCGCTCCTCCACCAATAGTAAATACATACCCACTTGTGGACTTAGAGTCTTTTGTGTCTGATATCCAATTAGCATCGAGATATCCCTCTATTACAACTGGATATCTTGAGTAGTGTAATCCATAATCTTTAGTAAACTTTCAATACTTAAGAACTCTAGTTAAAGCATTCCAATGCTCTACACTAGGATTACTTGTAAACCTACTCAACTTGCTCATAGAATAAGCTAGATCAGGGCGAGTACAGTTCATAATATACATCAGACACCCAATGACCCTAGCATATTCTAACTGCGATACGGGTTCGCCATGATTCTTGCGTCGATGAACTCTCAAGTCCACTGGCATCTTGACTGGTGCACTATTTCTCGAAAGGAACTTTTCCAAAATCGTCTCAACGTAATGAGATTGCGATAAGACTAGTCCTTCAGAAGTCCTCAGGATTTTAATCCCTAATATGACATCTGCAAGTCCCATATTCCTCATGTCAAAGTTCTTCTTTAACATTCCTTTAGTATTCATGATAATTTCATGATTATTACCCATTATCAACATATCGTCGACATATAGGCACACTATTACATATGCGTTATGTGCTTGTCTAACATACATGCATTTATCACACTTGTTGGTCTCGAAACCATTTGATAACATCGTGCTATCAAATTTTTCATGCCACTACTTTCGTGCTTGTTTAAGTCCATATAATGACTTCACAAGTTTACATACTTTCTTCTCCTTTCCAGGAGCAACATACCCTTCAGGTTGTTCCATGTATATTTCTTCATCTAATTCTTGGTTCAGAAACGCAGCCTTAACATCCATTTGATGTATCTCAAGGTTATGCAGTGCGGCAATAGCGATGAATAATCTTATAGATGTTATTCTTATTACCGGAGAATAAGTATCGAAGAAGTCAAGACCCTCTTTTTGTCGGTATCATTTGACTACCAAACGGGACTTATACTTATCAATAGTTCCATCAGTCTTATACTTTCTTTTTAGAATCCATTTATAGCCTAAAGGCTTACTTCCTTTTGGAAGATCATCCAACTCCCAGGTATGGTTGTGTATAATAGACTCAATTTCACTATTGATGGTCTCTTTCCAGAGTTGAGCATCTGGACCGGACATAGATTCCTTAATCGCTCTTGGCTCCCCTTCTACCTTAGCCAAACACCCTCACAATTTGAGGTACTTGTAAGAAGGCTTTTGACCTTTCCAAAGTTCAAATGGAGTCTCACTCCTACATTTGTGGGGAATCTTTTTAAGAATATAATTGGCAGAGAGGATTGCCTCCCCCCACAAATTTTGCAGTAATCCAGAATTTAACATCGCATTCATCAATTCCTTGAGAGTGCGATTCCTGCGTTCAACAACGCCATTCGATTGAGGTGAATATGGTGCCATTATTTGATGAATAATTCCAGAATTGGTACAAAATTCATCAAAAGGTGCTCTGTATTCTCTACCTCTATCGCTTCGGACAACATTTATCCTTTTCCCAAGTTGATTTTCAACTTCCGTTATGTAATGTGTAACTGCTCCAAGTGCTTCGTCTTTACTTCTTAGTAAATACACATAACAATACTTTGTGCAATCATCCATGAATGTAATGAAATACTTTTTCCCACCTCTAGTTTGCACAAACTTCAAATTACAGATATCACTGTGAATAAGTTCTAGAGGTGCGGTGTTTCTTTCTACAGAAGGAAACAGTTGTTTGACTAGTTTTGCCTCAACACAAATTCCGCATTTATGTTCGTTTCCAACCTTAAAAGTTGTTAATAAGTTCAAGTTGACCAATCTTCGAATAGTATTATAATTTACATGTCCTAGTCTAACATGCCACAAATTAGAATACTTAAGCAAATAAACAGAATTCTCAATAATTTTTGTTGCTTTCCTTTTCAGTTACAACAGAGTGGATTACATTCATCTTGAAAAGATCCTGCTCAAGCTAACCTTTTCCAACATAAAATCCTCTCTTTGTTAAGGAAAGCCTATCAGCCTCGAAGACTATCTTGAACCCATTCTTGACCAAAGCTGAACCGGATACCAAATTCTTGCGAATCTCCAGAACATGCAAAACTTCAGTCAATGTCAGTTCCTTACCTGAAGTCATCATTAGCACTACTTTGCCAATTCTAATCACGGGAGAAGTGGCTGAATTTCCCATGAACAATCTCTATCCATCAGCTGGAACATAGGAGGAGAGAACATCTTTGTCAGAACAGATGTAGCGAGTAGCCTCAGTATCTATGAACCACTCCCTCAGGTTGTCTGCCAAATTGGATTCAAACATAACGGAAGTGAGATCAAGATCAGTCAGATCAATCGGCACCTGGTGGTCGGAAAAGTCGTCGATCATCTCATTGATGCCTTAGACATCACCTTCAGCCAAGTGTACCTGAATCTGCACTTGGTTCTTACCTTTGTTCTTATTTTGACCAGAACCCATGCCTTTGGGACTTATTTTTCTTGGGCTCTTTGCAGTCTCTAGCCCAGTGTCCAGGATGGCCACAGTTGTAACAGCTGTCTCCCTGTTTCAACTTGCCTTTCTTTTTCTGGGAGTTCCCTTTGGACTTTCCCTGGAGCTTTCTTTTCCGGTTAGAACTTTTTGGAACTTCTGCGATGTTTTCCATTGCCTGCATCTGAGTCTTTTTGTCATAAACCTGGTTGTCTTCTTCAATTCTGAGTCTGGAAGACTTAGACGACCAAGTCTTCCAGACTCATCTCCTTTCTCTTATGTTTGAAGTAATTCTTAAAATCCTTCCAAGATGGCGGTAGCTTCTCGATGATAGAAGCTACGTGGAAGGTTTCACTCAAATCCGTGTTCTCAGCATGAACTTCATGAATAATTATCTGAAGCTCTTGGACTTGACTCATCACGGATTTAGAGTCCACCATCTTGAAGTCTAAGAACTTTGCGACCACGAACTTCTTCAGTACGACGTCCTTAGTTCTATACTTCTTATCCAGTCCTCCCAGAGGTCTTTAGCGATCTTAACCAACAAATAGACAATGTAAAGTGAATCATCTAACCACTAAGGATTTAGTTCCTGCAAAAGGAATTCACAATTGTGCCAGGCACCATATGCCACCCTCAGTTGGTTGTCGGTCGAGTCCTCAAGGACATAAAGAACATCGTCCCTTAAGAATCTCGTCAGGTTCACAGTAGTGAGGTAAAACAGCATCTTTTGCTTCCATCTCTTGAAGTCAGCCCTGCTGAACTTTAACGCCCTTTCGGCCTAAGTCGGAATAACTGGATTAATCGGTGGAACCACTGGTGGATTAGCCCCAGAGCCGGAACTGAAATCGGAACCAGAACTGGAACTAAAATGGGCACCACCGCTGCCAAAGCCAAACCCTCTATCGCAAATCATCAAGATCTCAAGTGTAGTAGATTCATGGAAGGTTTGATTCTAGACATACGACGTCGGGTTTCTTACTTTAAGGACACACAATACTCAGACCTGGTGGATCGTACTAGACGAGCTGAGAGAGATTTTTTAGATATGAAAAATCGAAATGAGAATAGAAAAAGGAACAGATCTAGATATTCTGATCTAGGACCAAGGGTTGCATGATAAGACAATTATTCTCAAATGAGGATAAATTCTCAGTCTTCAGGTCTAGGTGGACAAAATAGGCTTGGAAATAGTAGCGCTTCAATAGGATATACTACCGCAAGATCACTCTCTCGGCAGCAGAGCTCGAGTCCCTCAACAACACCGACCCTTGGAGAGCACCTTCGAATCATTCTAGATGACACAGATCCACATCTTTTAGCACACGTCGATCTTGTTATCGTTGTGGACAATTAGGAAACATAGCTCGCGAATGCCCAAATTATAGCACACCTACCACTGGTTGTTATGTTTGTGGTAATGCAAACCACTCAGCTAAAGATTGCCCAAAGAGAGCTAAACCATCATCTAGCGCAGTTAGCATGGAAGGAAGTACATATAAACATGGCCAAGGAGCAGCGCAGGTTAGTGTACGAAATAGACACGATCAAGGCCGGAGGTCGAGTGATGTCGATAGGGAGAATTTTGGGCAAACCATTCAAGGATTACAGCATAGAGATCAAGGTCGAGTGTTTGCAATGACCAACCAAGAGGCACTAGCTACACCCGATATTGTCACAGGTTCGATCTTAATCTTTGGTAGATCTGCTCAGGTACTCATAGACCCTGGTGTGACTCATTCTCTTATATCCATATCATTCTCTGTTCACTCAGATAGACCATGTTCATTGATTCCATATGCATTATCTATTAGTTTACCTACGGGGGATAGTTTTTTGGTTGAACATATCTATAAGGGTTGTAAGTTGACTATTGGGGATAATGATTTAATTGTCATTCTAATTCCGATGAATTTGATTGATTTTGACTTGATTTTGGGAATGGACTGGTTAGCTAGAAATCATGCACATGTGGATTGTTTTAGGAAAGTTTTGACCTTTAAAGTACCAGGTAAAGATGAATTTGACTTTTTTGGAAAACGTAGGATACTTCCACATTACATCATTTCTTCAATTACTGCGAAGAGGTTATTAAGGAAGGGTTGTCAAGGGTATCTAGCTTACATTAGGGATATGGATCGGAGCACAAGGTCATTAGAAAATATTCAGGTAGTTTTAGATTTTCGCGATATATTCCCAGAGGAATTACCAGGGATGCCACCAGATCGAGCAATTGAATTTGGTATTGAACTAATTCCCGGCACAACTCCAATCTCATTGTCACCATATAGGATGGCTCCTGTGGAACTTCATGAACTCAAGTTACAACTTCAGGAGTTACTAGAGAAAGGATTTATTCAACCTAGTACTTCTCCTTGGGGAGCCCCTGTTTTATTTGTGAAAAAGAAAGATGGTACCATGAGACTATGCATTGATTATCACCAACTCAATCGTGTAACCATCCGTAACAAATACCCACTGCCCCCCATTGAGGATTTGTTTGATCAATTGAGTGGAGCTGCAGTCTTTTCTAAAATTGACTTGAGGTCAGGATATCACCAATTAAAAATAAAAGAATGTGATATTCCAAAGACAGCGTTCAGAACCCCTTATGGTCATTATGAATTTCTTGTCATGCCTTTTGGGTTGACTAATGTGCCAGCCGCTTTCATGAACTTGATGAATAATGTGTTTGACCCTTATTTAGATAAATTTTTAGTGGTATTCATAGACGACATCTTGGTATACTCTAAGAGTGATGAAGAACATGACCAACACTTAAGACTAGTCTTAGAAACTTTAAGGAAGGAGAAATTGTATGCCAAATACAGCAAATGTCAATTTTGGTTAGATAACATAATATTTTTAGGACATGTGATCTCTAGAGAAGGTGTCCTAGTGGATACTCAAGAGGTTGAAGCAGTGTTGAAATGGGAAAGGCCAACTAATGTGTCAGAGATAAGAAGTTTTCTAGGCTTAGCTGGGTACTACCGAAGGTTCATACAAAAACCTTTAACGCGTCTTACATGGTAGGAGGTCAAATTTGAATTGTCAGACAAGTGTGAAGAGAGTTTCAAGTTACTTAAAGAGAAGTTGACTTCGGCCCCTGTGTTAACTCTTCCATCAGGCACGAATGGTTTTGTTGTTTATATTGATGCCTCTGACCAAGGGTTGGGTTGTGTGTTGATGCAACACGGTAAGGTCATTGCATACGCTTCATGATAATTATGAAGACACGAACTTAACTATCCTACACATGACCTCGAATTGGCAGCCATTGTATTCGCTCTCAAGATTTGGTGACATTATCTATATGGTGCTAAATGTGAGGTCTATACTGACCATAAAAGTTTAAAATACCTATACACTTAAAAGGAATTGAATTTGAGGCAACGAAGATGGATAGAGCTCAAAAATGACTATGATTGAACAATCCATTATCACCTAAGGAAAGCAAATGTTGTTGCAGATGCCCTCAGTAGAAAATCTGTAGTTCGACTGGCATCTTTGAAAGCTTCATATTATGGACTGCTATTGCAATTAAGGACCTTACGTGTGGAGCTAGAGGAAAACCATGGGCGATTACTTGCTAATATTCGAGTTAGACCCGTGTTGATTGATCGGATCCTAGAAGCACAAAATAAAGATGAAGAGATGGTTAAGATCAAGAAGGAACTAATGAGAGGTACTCAGTCAGAATATTCTATGAATAAGAATGGGATGCTAATTAGAAATGGTAAAATATGTATACCGACTAATAAGGAATTACAAAAACAGATTTTGGATGAGACTCATAATTCCCCTTATGTAATGCACCCTGGCAATACAAAGATGTATCGTGACCTTACGAAAACATATAGATGGCTAGGCCTGAAAAGAGATGTTGCCGAGTTTGTGTCCAGATGTTTAGTTTGCCAAAAGGTAAAGGTAGAACATGGGTCTCCTGCAGGGTTATTGAATCCACTTCCGATCCTCGAATGGAAGTGGGAATACATCACCATGGACTTCGTGTCTAGATTGCCCAAGACCTAGAGCAATAATGATACAATATGGGTAATTGTAGATCGACTCACCAAGTCTGCTCACTTTATTCCCATAAATCTCAATTACACACCTGAAAAATTAGCAGAACTATATGTGTCTCGATAGTTGTATTACATGGTATTCCAATGACAATTATTTCTGATAGAGATGCACGGTTCACTTCTAAATTTTGGACAAGAATTCAAGAAGCTCTAGGCTTTAAGGTAAGGTTCAGCACAGCTTTTCATCCTCAAACAGATAGCCAATCAGAGAGGACAATTAAAACCTTGGAGGACATGTTGCATGCTTCTGCCTTGAGTTTTCAGGGTTGTTGGGATGCTCATCTTCCACTGTTAGAGTTTGCTTATAATAATAGTTACCATGCTAGCATCGGCATGGAACCATTTGAAGCCTTATACGGTCGGCGATGTCGGACCCCAGTATGTTGGGAAGAAGTTGGAGAAAGAAGCTTGTTGGGACCAGAATTGGTAGACTCCACTACGGAAATGATACTATGCTAATTATGGAAAGTTTGATGGGTATTTATACAATTTTGATGGGGTGAGGTAAATTATGGAAAGTCAACTATGCTAATTATACATATAGTAAGAGAATAAATCATCATTCTTCTAATTTTGGGTATATCTAATCAAGGATCAATCATCATTAATGCTAATATATGGCTTGATTGCGTCAGGTCTTCATTAAGGAAAGTATTTACTTGATTGATTCTTGTCTCCAGCATTGCCTTATATAGATATATTCCCTCCCGCAGGTCTAGGTTGGCAGGTCTTCCAGCTCAGGTTGGACGTCTTCTAGAAAAAATGCAGGTCCGCTTTATTATGGGTTTTAGCCCATTAAGTCTTGGGCTTATCAGCTTGGCCCAAAATTCAAATTCCACCTACATCAATAGTCCCCCCAACTCTGCATTTTGACTTGTCAAACTGTAAGAGTTGAGAAGAAAAAATATTGGATAAGCTGATCAAGCTGCAAAGCTGAATGAAACGCCAAGCTACTCCAGCTAAAAGCTAAAATGACCTCCATAGAAGGGTTAAGAGACCCTAATGTTGATTTGACAGAAGGGGCCTTGATGGTTGAGATTCCCCATGCTCCGCAGGCTATTAATGGTTTTTGGGAGCTCGCACCTCATCATTACGTCGGCTTTGCGTGTTTCCACAACTGCTCCAAACTAACGCCCAGATTTGGGCCATGTGTAGGGCCAATTTGCTATGAAAGGCATGCTGACAATGCTGCAGAGCTGCCCAAGATGCAAAGCTCCAATTTCTCCAAATGGGTTTAGAAAATCCTAGTCTTTCTTGGCCTTTTGTACTCCTCTCCGCTTTTTAGTGATTAAAACTCGAAACTCCATTCTTCTGCGGAGCCTACAAATTTGGCTTTTCCAGGAATCTTAGCTATGGCGAAAAAGATTCATCTGATTGGTCGTGGCAGGGGTCTGCCAATTGCCTTAGTGTTGGTGCCACTTGTTATGTTGGAGGTGAACCCTCCTTCTTTCTCTTGCTGGTCCTCCGACAGATCTGCAGCCACGAGTGGCATAACCTCCATCTTCTTTTTTACCCTATTTAGGTTATAGGGTTCTAGCTCGTCCAGGTTGTGACCTAGCACGAGCTAGAAAAAAGGTCGATTATCTTCAGATTTTCCAGATATACTAGCTTCCTCGAGCCCATAGTATTCCTCAAATGTTTGTTGTGAAAAGCATGGATCCAGCTATGTTGGTTTTCCAGGTATGCATCGAGTCTTCAATAGATGACATCCGGTCCAAGTCAGATTTTCAAAGATTGAATTCGTAAGGATTTGATCCATTTGATCTAGTAACTATGGTCTTAACCTTATTGACCTGAATCTTGCAATCCTTCATTGTTGATAGCCCTGCTCTACACGAGTTGGGTTGGGTCTTCTGGGTTTCGTTAGTAGAGCTGAAACTTGTAGATTGCCGCATTTGGGCTGGAACTTTTGGATCGCTCCATCTAGGCTGAGTCACCAGAGCGGAGCTAGATCGCCCTAGCTGGGTTCAGTCCTCTTTCTTAGCTCAAACATATCCTTTTCAACATTTTCTCCATCGGGTTCATAAGGGGTAATGTCGTAATTACCCCTGATACCCGCAGTTCCAGCCTTAGGTATCTCTTTTGGGGGTTGGGATACTAGACCGTTTATATTTTCTTCGAAGGGGTAATGTCGAACAATTTCCTAATTACCCCTTTGCTCTTCTTTACCTGCCCAAGTTAGGGCGCAGTTTCTTTTCCAGCCTTAGGTATCTCTAGATTAGGGCAGATTTGCCTAGTATTTCCCCAATTTTTGTTCATCTTTTGGTTCGGTTTTATATTACTCCTGCATAGAAAACTTAAAACAAACAATAACTAGTATTCTTTCCAAAGAGCGCATACCGTTTCTTATATACGAACTAATAATAATCCCAAAGACTTATGATATAAAAATGGTACAAAAATTGGTAAAATTGTTTACTCCTAATGATTTAAGAATTTTCCTTGAATTAGATTATGTTCCTTCAAAAATGTACAAACTGTTGTTATCAAAAACATCATCTAGGAACTAAGCGGAGCAGATGATTCAGGTTTGCACATGGGGAGCAGTTATTTTTGGCAATTGGCCTTTCATCACATTAGCAATCTAGGCCTTTCATCACATTACAAGTGAGCCTTTCATCACATTTTGGAGACTTGCCTTTCATCACTTTAGATGGGCCTTTCATCATAGCAATGTGGAGAGCCTTTCATCACGTCGTTGTCTTTCAACTTTAGAAATCGTGGAGACTTCCTTTAATTATCGTGGAGCTCTCCTGAGCAATCGTGGAGCTCTTCTTTAGCAACGTGGAGACTGCCCAACCTTTCTTTTCCCCCTTTTTCTCCTCTCCGTTCCCACATATTTCCTAGACGGGCTAGGGCCTACACCGTCGGCATCCTTCCTTATTCCCTCTTTTCCCAATTTTCCCTCCTTAACTGGAGTGGGAGAATTAGTCCGCTCCTCCACCTTTTTGCTCCAAACAGTTTCTTTTCCAGTTGGTCCCGATCCGAATAATTCCACACCAACCCACCCTTATATCCCAAGTTTCGAAGCCGCAGGGCTTGAGGAATGCTACCCAACATCCTGACTGGTTTCCACCAACTCTCCCTTCTCCTTCCCACATATACATCTGCCAATCTTAAAATAAAGAAATATATTCTTACTAGAATTTCGGGGCTTTGCATCTGACCCTGCAAAAAAGGCATTTACAATCTCTAGGTCTTTCCTGAAAAACACATAAAAATATTAGTGGTTTCATGAGTAAATTAAATCATAAAAATAAAGCATATTGTAAATAATCAAACATAAACTTTCTCAAGTTTTGCATGCTCCATGGGACCAGGGAGTTGTTTTTCCTAGTAGACTCCTCTAGCTAGTAACTTTCCATATGCGTAGATGATGCCTGACCATGCCTATGATGAGCATGCAATGTTATGCTCATGATACCTGAATGATGTCCAAAGAGGAGATTTGTTACGAAACTTTTTACGTTTCCTTTCTGTCGTACAAACACCTAACCTGGATTCCTGCATTTGCTATGCAGCATGAGATGCCTTAGCTATTACCGCCCTTGCTGAGCAGCATGAGTTGCCTCAGCTATTGCCAATTTTTCCCACCTTTGTTGGGTAGCATGAGCTGCCTCAACTATTGCCACTTCTTCCCACCTTTGTTGGGCAGCCTGAGTTGCTCCAGCTAATGCCGCTTTTTCCTACCTTTGCTGGGCAGCGTGAGCTGCTCCAGCTAATGCTAATTTTTCCCACCTTAATGCCGGTTTTTCCCACCTTAATACCGGTTTTTCCACCCTTTGCTGGCAGCCTGGGCTGCTCCAGCTAATGCCACTTTTTCCCACCTTTGCTGAGCAGCCTGAGCTGCTCTAGCTATTGCCACTTTTTCCCATCTTTGCTGGGCACCCTGAGCTGCCTCAGCTATTACCGCCTTTGCTGGGCAGCCTTAGCTGCTTCAGTTATTACTGTCATTTCCCACCTTTGCTGGGCAGCCTTAGCTGCTCCAGGTATTATAGTCTTTGCTGAGCAGCCTTAGCTGCTTCAGCTATTACTGTCTTTGCTGAGCAGCTTTAGCTGCTTCAGCTATTCCGACTTTGATGAGCAGCCTTAGCTGCTCCTGCCATCCAGCTTTACTCCAGGCGTGCCAACTTTTCTCCATCGATCTTGTACGCCTTTTTTACCAGCACCTTGATTCGTCACTGACCTAAAAAAAGACTCCATAGAAAGATAAAAGCAAACCATGTCCCTTTTAATGGATCTCAATAAATTCATCAATTCATGTTTTTTAACTAATAAAAAATATGAGTGAGGTTTAGGGATTCTCCCTTTTTATATATAACCTTCCACTTTTTTTTCCTTTATTCTTACTGCTATAGAATAAATGAGAATTAAGAGAATAATATAAACATGGTAAATACTTTGAATTACTCCACAAAATAATATAACATAAAAGAGTGATCTTATTTAATATGTGTGACTTAATTTTCTTACTCTAAGGGACAACAATAAAAGGAAATAATATAAGCACGAAGAGTCATATCTCAAACATATGGAAAGTCAACGGATATTTTCTTCATCATGAATGTGTACACCTTAATTCGATATGAAAGTTTATGCACAAATCCATATACTTCATAGATCAATAGATTAAAAAATTTATTCTTGTAAGACCATATTTTTATAGCAATCAAGGACACTAATTAATTTATCTCTTTTGAAAAATAATTTATGCTTGCCCAACCGAAATATTCTAACTGCTCATGATATATATTCACATGCTTACCCATTATTGGCTTCACAATTTGTTTATTTATTATTTTTTTCTCATCATTATAAATCTTGAATCAAATTTCAGTCCAAATGGGGATACCCCTCCAACAGCTCAAGTGGACACGTCACAGTAAAGAAAAAAAAATATAGAAATTAACATCCCACTCATCTTGATATATATGAAAGGACTTATCTTGAAGGCTTTTAGGGTGATGGAACAGGAAGATTTTATGTGAATGTCCATTTCCCCGTCGCCTTTTCTCTGCTTCCTTCTTGTATTATCGCTTTTCTGTCAATTTCTTAAAGAACAAAACATATGATTAGCAAAGAAAGCATAAATATAAAAATAAACACTCACGTCTTAAACTCAATTTCCCACATATGGTGTTAATTGATGTATATGGGTTTTACACCAATAATATTTATATTATTATATGGAATAATATGAGTATTATAATGAGATATGACGATAATATAAATGCGATAATGTAAATAATAAGAGATTTAACGTGGTTCGGTCCAAAAATTAGACCTACGTCCACGGGGATTCCAAAGGTATCGTTCACTATGCTTTAGGTTGGGTGTTTATACAAGTTTGATGGAGTGGGGTAAATTATGGAAAATCAACTATGCTAATTATACATATAGTAAGAGAATAAATCAGCATCCTTCTAATTTTGGGTACATCTAATCAAGGATCAATCATCATTAATGCTAATATATGGCTTGATTGCGTCAGGTCTTCACTAAGGAAAGTATTGACTTGATTGATTCTTATCTCCAATATTGCCTTATATAGATATATTCCCTACCGCAGGTCCAGGTTGGTAGGTCTTCCAAGTCTTCCAGATCAGGTTGGACGTCTTCTAGAAACAATCCAATCCAGGTCCGCTTTATTAAGGATTTTAGCCCATTAAGTCTTGGGCTTATCAGCTTGGTCCAAAGTTCAAATTCCACCTACATCAGTATTATTTCTCATCGTCTTGGGAAGAAATGGAGCTGAATAAAACTCAACTTGAACATCATATGATTCTTCAAATCTTGGAGAAACCAACACTGCCAGAAGCTGATTTTTGGGCGGGTGAAAGGGCCAAGGGAGTGATTGTGTTTTGTTCTTGGTTGTGGCCAAGTTGAAGTTCGACTGTTCGTCTAAAAATACAGTGCATAGAGTGTAATACTGAAACACTCTTTTTGGAACTCAAGGAAAATCAAGAGAGATAAAGGAGAGACTCCAAATTAAGGTGGTGCGTGAGTTTAATTAGCTTTGCTAAGTGCAAATCCCAAATGTATCCTCGTGTACTCTATAGGTAATGAATCATTTGAAGTAAAGGAGTAGAGGCGTCACACAATCAACTATAATGAAAGAAAAGGATGCCACCTAGCTAAATTTGTAAATAAGTCCTTGGAATTGGCTAAACTTCATTTGAGTGCTATAAAAATTGTGACACATGGAATTGACCCACTTATCTCATAATGTTGCACGAATGAATGCTAGTATGATCCATTTTTAACATAATTGAGTCCAACAAACCCTGACACGAAAGAATTTGCAATCGAGTCCTTAAGAAAATTCGATTACTGTCTATACGAACCTAAATTAGCTAGGAAATATCTGTATGTTGGACCAAAAATAATTTGATCTACTTATCATGCATATATTATATTATTATATATATATATATAGGTATAGGATAAATTACATCCAGACCCCCTCCAAATAGGCCTCATTACAAATATATCCCCATCTTTTTTTATTACTCACACCCCCTGTAGTTTGTAAAACCTTTCACGGTGAAATTTACCCTAACGGAATTCTTTGAAAAGTCAAAAATACCATTGATTAAACCCACAAAAATAAAATTAAAAAGATAATAAAAAAAATCAGAATATAAAAAAATGGAAAAAGAGAAAAGGAAAAGGAAAAAAAATTAAAATGCAAAACTCACCTGGTTCTTCGTCTCACCGGTGCTCCCCACCACCGCATCTCACACCACTATCTTCTTCATCTTATTCTCCACCTTCTCCATCATCGTCTTCTTCATCTTCTTCACCATTAGGACAGATGTTTTTGAATCGATTGAAATCAATTTCAATCGATCGAATCGAATCGAATCGATTTGGATGGATCGGAATCGATTTCAATCGAATTGAATCAATTCAAACTCTGGACTGAGGCGGCGAGGCGCGGTGACGGGGAGGTGACCAGCGAGAAGAAGTTGCTCGCGTTTATCTTTCTCATTTTTCCTTTTTTTAAGAATTTTAAAATGTTTAAATGTCAAAAATTTTATTGGGTGAGAAATCAAATTAAATATATTTTATATTTATTATATATTTTTAATATGTTTATAATATATATTTTTAGATATTTTTTATATTTACAAAATATTTTTATTCTTTTGAAATATTTTAATACTAATTTTAAATATTTACTAAATATTTTTTATACTTTTCAGAAACTCTCTAACATGTATAAAAATAATTTTTATATTTTTAAGATATTTTTCTAACATTTGATAATTTGTTTAAGTGAAAATTGTAAATCCCCGATTACTATTCAAACTCATGAATCAGTCCCTCAGCATGATAATAAGCTTTGCACTCCCTAGTTAATGTTAGAAATCGTGATTCACTCCCTAGCCACTTGAAAAGATAAAAATGCCCCCACTTTATTAATTTTTTAATCATCTTCTTCCCCACTTCTCTCTCCTCTTTTTCTTTTGTCCTTCACCACAAATCGGATTACATAGGCTTTTTCGGCAATCAAAATTGTTCAAAAGTGACACCATCTTGTTCTCCATGATGAAAGTAACAAATCGAGATCAAGAGTGCCTATATTCGGAGAACAAATATTTTTTTTTTGATCTTTCATATGATCAGCAACTGCAGTACACATAAACCAGGTTCAACGTATATTTAGTGCACAATGCAAGTATTTTCAATTGATATTTAACAGTTTTTGCGCAATCTTACGAGAAATTCTATAACGCGCTTTAGCATGCTTAGAATCATAAACCCTTTTTTATTTCCTTTGAAAGTAGACACGTAGGCCTTCCTAAATATGTACGACACATTATCAAGAAACGTCTAGCATAAATCAGTTTTTGCTTCAAACATAACGTAAAATTTATTGACAGTTTTGCGCGACTTCACGAGAATGTCTATAGCGTATTGTAGAATGCTCAGAATCATAAATCATTTTTTTCTCTCAAAGTAGACACATAGGGCTTTCATTAAATGTATGACATATTGTCAAGAACCATCTAGTATGAAACAATGTTTTATTTAAACATAAGCAAAAATTAATACGACATATGTACAAATACGTCAATTGATATGAAATCATACATCACATTGTATGAAATAATAAGTTCATTTAATATACTAATACGTCACTTTCAATGTACAAATACATCAATTAATAGAGACAAATACGTCAATTGATATGAAATCATATATCACATTGTATGAAATAATACGTCCATTTAATATACTAACATGTCACTTTTAATGTACAAATACGTCAATTAATAGAGAAAAATACGTCAATTGATATGAAATCATACCTCACTTTCTATGAAATAATAGATCAATTTAATGTACTTATACATCAATTTTAATGTACAAATACGTCAATTAATAGAAGAAAAAATATGCCAATTGATATGAAATCATACATCACATTGTATGAAATAATACCTCCATTTAATATACTAATATGTCACTTTTAATGTACAAATACGTCAATTAATAGAGAAAAATATGTCAATTGATATGAAATTATACGTCACTTTGTATGAAGTAATACATCCATTTTATGTACTAATACATCACTTTTAATGTCCAAATACATCAATTAATAGATAAAATACTTCAATTGATATGAAATCATACGTTGAAATGAAATAATACGTCCATTTAATATACTAATACGTCAATTAATAGAGAAAAATATGTCAATTCATATGAAATAATACGTCCATTTAATACACTAATACAACACTTTTAATGTACAAATACGTCAATTAATGGAAAAAATACGTCAATTGATATGAAATCATACATCACTTTGTATAGAATAATACGTCCATTTGATGTACTAATACGTCACTTTTAATCTCCAAATACATCAATTAGTAGATAAAAATACGTCAATTGATATGAAATCATACGTCAGTTCAAATGAAATAATACGTCCTTTTAATGTACTAATACATCAATTTTAATATACAAATACGTCAATTAATAGAGAAAAATACGTCAATTGACATGAAATTATACGTTACTTTGTACGAAGTAATATGTCCATTTTATGTACTAATACGTCAATTTTAATGTCCAAATATGTTAATTAATAGATAAAAATCCGTCAATTGATGTGAAATCATACGTCAGTTGAAATTAAGTAATACGTCCATTTAATGTACTAATACATCCATTTTAACATTCAAAACGTCAATTAATAGAGAAAAATACATCAATTGATATGAAATCATACGTTACTTTGTATGAAATAATACGTCCATTTAATATACTAACACGACACTTTTAATGTACAAATATGTCAATTAATAGAAAAAAATACGTCAATTGATATGAAATCACATGTCACTTTGTATGAAATAATTCGTCAATTTGATGTACTAATACATCACTTATAATGTCCAAATAGTTCAATTAATAGATAAAAATACGTCAATTGATATGAAATCATACGTCAGTTGAAATGAAATAATACATCCATTTGATGTACTAATACATCAATTTTAATATACAAACACATCAATTAATAGAAAAAAATACGTCAATCGATATGAAATCATTCATTACTTTGTATGAAATAATACATCCATTTAATGTACTAATACATTATTTTTAATGTACAAATACGTCAATAATAGAGAACAATACGTCGATTGATATGAAATTATACGTTACTTTGTACGAAGTAATATGTCTATTTTATGTACTAATACATTACTTTTAATGTCCAAATATGTTAATTAATAGATAAAAATACGTCAATTGATATGAAGTCATGCGTCAATTGAAATAAAATAATACTTCCATTTAATGTACTAATACATCCATTTTAATATTCAAATACGTCAATTAATAGAGAGAAATATGTCAATTGATATGAGATCAAACGTTACTTTGTATGAAATAATACGTCCATTTAATATGCTAATACGTTACTTTTAATGTAAAATACGTCAATTAATAGAAAAAAATACATCAATTGATATGAAATCACACGTCACTTTGTATGAAATAATACGTCAATTTGATGTACTAATACATCACTTTTAATGTCCAAATACGTCAATCAATAGATAAAAATACATCAATTGATATGAAATCATACGTCAGTTGAAATGAAATAATACGTCCATTTAATGTACTAATACATCAATTAATAGAAAAAATATGACAATTGATATGAAATAATACGTTAGTTGAAATAAAATAATATTACGCCACTATATGTCGTTATGTATTAAACATCTACACTCTTAAGTATACATACAACATCAAAATGCATAACATACTTCATTATGTGTTACACCGTACATCATTATATGTTCACATGTGCTAAGCCCTAAACCTAAATCCTAACCCCTAAACACTATGACACCACATACCCTAAAACTAAATGTTCCAAAATTCAATGTTCAATGTTCACATATATCTAAGCAAATTATGCTTTTAATATATTTCAATGTACATTTTTTCACTAACTAGTATTACTTTGTGTTTCCAAAACTCAATGTTCACATTATTACTAGTAGTGATCACTTGAGTTTTCCTGCGAGTTTGTAGTTTTGAGATGGTATACACATAATTATATTTAGGCAGGCATGTTATATATTTAATAATATTTATTTATAATGTCATGAAAGTGCATTAAACAACATACTTGGAGCAAAATATGCATTAAATAAATATACCAAACATTATGTATATCCACACTACTACTACTAGTTATCACTTGACTTTATGTGTAAGAATATATGGTTTTGAGATATTTATACACTTGAGTATACATATTTAATATTGTTCATTTATGACATATCTTTACCAATAATCTGACGTATCATTAGAAGTTTTTTTTTTGTTGTTGAATATATAATGGCGTATTACTACATATGCAATGTCGTATTATTACATATGAATTGACTTATTATTACATATCATATGATGTATGATTATATATAAATTGATGTATTATTACATATACAATGAAGTATGGTTACATATAAAATATCGTATTATTACATATGAATTGATCTATTATTACATATTAAGTGCCGTATTATTACATATGAATTGACATATTATTACATATATATGAAATGACGTATGATTACATATACATTGATATATTATTACATATAAAATGACGTATTACTATATATCAATTGATGTATGCTTACATATAAAATACTGTGTTATTACATATGAATCGACATATTATTACATATCAAATGACGTATGACGTATGGTTAGTTATAAATTGATGTATTAATACATATCAATTGATGTATTATTACATATAAATTGATGTATTATTACATATACAATGATGTATGGTTACATATAAAATGTCGTATTATTACATATGAATTGACGGATTATTAAATATTAAATGCCGTATTATTACATATGAATCGACATATTCTCATATATCAAATGACGTATGGTTACATATATATTGACGTATTATTACATATAAAATGACGTATTACTACATATCAATTGACGTATGGTTACATATAAAATATTGTATTATTACATATCAAATGACGTATGGTTACTTAAAAATTGGTGTATTACTACATATCAATTGATGTATGGTTACATATAAAATGACATATTGCTATATATCAAATGACGTATTGCTACATATAAATCGACGTATAGTTACAATAAAAATGACATATTGTTTATTTTTGTCATCTTTTTTCACTCCTAATGGCATTAGACCGTGATATTATGAAGTCTCAAACTTTATGCATTAACTTCATATTATCAAAAATGTAAAATAAAAATCATCCAGTATACCATTAACATCACGAAAAAGTTCATAACGCATTGTACATTACTCGAAATCATAAATTATTTTTTTAATTTCAAAGTAGACACATAGGGATTTTCAAAAATATATGACACATTATCTAGTATAAAATAGATTTATCTTCAAACATACGCCAACCTTTATCGATAGTTTTGTGCGACTTCACGAGAAAGTCCATAACACACTGTACGATACTCGAAATTATAAACAATTGTTTTCTTTCATAGTAGACACATAGAGCTTTCTAGAAATGTATGACACATTATCAAAAAAGGTCTAGTGTAAAATAGTTTTTGCTTCAAACATAAGCTAAAATTTATTGACAGTTTTGCTCGACTTCACGAGAAAGTCCATAACGTATTGTACAATGCTTGGATCATAAACCACTTTTTTCTTTCAAAGTAGACACATAGTGCATTCCAGAAATATATGACACATTATCAAAAAATAGCTAATATAAATAGATTTGTCTTCAAACGTATGCTAAATTTTACCAATAGTTTTGTGTGACTTCACGACAAAGTCCATAACGCACTGTACGATCCTCGAAATCATAAATAGTTTTTTTCTTTCATAGTAGACACATAGGACTTTCTAAAAATGTACGAAAAATTATCAAAAAATATCTAGTATGAAATTGGTTTGGTTCAAACGTAAGCTTAACTTTATCAATAATTTACTACAATCATACTTCATAATCTCTTTATTTATACTTCATCTTTACTGCATACATATGTCAAGTGTACTTCAAGCATACTTCATCGTAGATATAACCATACTTCTTGTTAGATTTAATCATACTTGATGTTGAAAATGAAAGGTGGTGCCGGCGTCGACGCGGCGCGGCGGCGGTGCACTGCTGTCTTCAGCAATAGTGGTGGTCGTCAGAGGTGTCAACGACGAGGGTGGTGGTTGTTGTCGTCGGTGTCTCCGGCGACGGTGGTGGTCTCCGGTAGTGGTCGCCGGTGGTGGGGTGGGTGGGGGATGGGAGGAAATAGAAAATATAAAATAAAAATAGAAAATAGAAAATAGAAATAGAATAAGGAAATGGTATCGAGTAATTTTCTATGTTGAAGGGGCATTGTTGTCATCTTACATCGATTAGGGAGTTCAAACAAAGGAATTAGATAAAGTAGGGAGTCCAGAATGTAGAAACATGGCTAGGGACTGATCCATGAGTTTAACTTTGGATTATGGATTTATCTCCAAAAAATTGTTTTTTTTAATGTTTTTAAGATATTTTCTAATATTATTTATATTAATTTATAACATTTTTTAAATATTTTTCTATTTTTCAGATACTCTATAACATTTAATAAAAAAATTATAATTTTAAGATATTTTTTAATATTTTTATAATAACTCTAATATTTACTAAATATTTTTTATATTTTAAAGTAATTTTCTAACATTTACTAATTTTTTATAATTTAAAGTTATTTTTCTATTTTTAAGATATTTTATAACATTTACGAAATATTTTTTTACATTATTAGATATTTTCTAATATTTTTATAATAATTTCTAATATTTACCAAATATTTTTTCTATTTTTCAGTTATTTTCTAACATTTACTAAATATTTTTTATATCTTTAAGATATTTTAATAATAATTTTTTATATTTACTAATGAGGACAGGTTGAGAGAAGAGCTGGATTTGATCGAGGAAAGCAGGACGAGGGCATACCTACGAATGGAGAAATACAAACAGAGAATCCAAAGAGCTCAAGGAGTAAAAGTGAAGACCCGAGCTTTCCAGGTAGGAGGCCTGGTGCTAAAGAGGGTGGATGTTGTCCGTACAGTGAGAAAGCTGGACCCCAATTGGGAAGGTCCCTACAAAGTGGTCAAGGTGGTAGCAGGAGGAGCTTATGAGTTGGTGGATGGCAAGGGAAAACCACTCCCTCGCCTTTGGAATATTCAAAATCTTAAAAAGTTTTATGTCTAAATGTTCTTTACCTTGACTGACGCTATTATAAGTTGAGTATTTTACAGGAATACCTGGAAGGAATGTAATATCCCGCCTGCAGGAATGGATGCAGAGCTCCACTTGGAAATTTTAAGTAAGAATTTGCTTTGTTTTTTATAGTGTTTTGCGAATGTCATGCCAATATTTTGTTGTCTGAATAAAGGTGGATATGCTTATGAAATTGTGAAAAGAAGTAAGGGGGAGATTGGTGGAATGGGAGGTAGCCGAAAGTGGGATGCACCACCTGGATGGGTAGCCCGGATTCGTATAGCCAGGCGGCTTGCGGTTTCGAATCCGATGGCCCCCATACCAAGAGGATATAAGGGTGGGTTGGTGCGGAGTTATTCTGGGAATAATTCTGTGACCAACTCGCATTGGAAGACCGGGGTTAAGGGAGCTACAAGGTTGGTTGGAGATATGAGGCTGGAGGAGGGCACTAATTCTCCCACTCCTGGCTGAAATAAGGTGGAAAAATCGGGAAAAGAGAGTATAAGGAAGGATGCCAACGGTAGCAGGCTGGCCAGCTGTGAGCCCGTTGATGAAATATGTGGGAACAGAGAGGAGAAAAAAGGGAAACAAGGAAGGTGAAAAATGGCAGGTCTCCACGACTATGCATAAAAATGGCAGGTCTCCACGACTGCGCATAGGAATGGCCGGTCTCCATGACTGCGTGAGATTAGCAGGTTTGCATGACTGCATGCAGGAAGGGCAAGTCTCCACAATTGCTTCACGGCATAGCTGGAAGCTACGGCTCAGCTAGTGCTCTATCAAAATTTATTAAAGTAAAACTAACAAGGTGATCTGTAGAAAGAATGTTTGTCTGTTTGATATCTTCCAGGAAGGGTTCCTAAGCTAGAAAAGAAAACACATGTATGGCTTTAGAAAATTGTAAGTATTGTCTCACAATATTTAACGCTTTAAGCTTTATTTATACGTTAAGTGTTGAAAGGAGATTGTTAATATCATTTGGTAATCAAACGGTTAAGCCAACCTGCAGAGTTGACTAACCTACCTCCTGCAAGGGAAAAATCAAGTTTTGTATGTTCAAAATTTTCAGGAAAAGCAGCAGACATCCTCAGAAAAGGGTATACAAAGGCACTCTAATGAATGAGTAAGTAAGTATAATCATGCACATCAAAAAGGCTGTGAAATAAACTGTGTAAAATGCAGGGACTAGAAAGGAAGCACATTAAAGCATATTCCTAATACTCCCTTAAGGGGAAAAACTATCACAAAATATCTCTACCTAAAGCTAGGCAGGCGGAACACAAAGACAGAAATTAAAATTGTCCATAGGGGCTACATATGCCCAAAACAAAAACGGGGAAAGATTGTACGAGGGGCTACATATGCCCCAAACAAGCACCAGCACCAACGTTCTTAAAAGATTATGCTGCGGGGTTAGTCTCAACCCCCGCAGGTGTATCATCCACCTAGCCAGAAGGAGTTGTGTCCGCAGCTGAGGGCGGTTCCACCACAGTACCTTTAGGTTGGATAGCCACAAGAGGAGTTATAGGAGAAGCTGGAAGAGGGTCCTCTGGAGGAGCAGGGGGCTCTTCACCCTTGGAGTGAGCCATAAAAGCTGGGGCAGAATCCAGGAAGGAGGTAGAGCTGTCAGCAGGAGGATAGCTCTGAGCTCGGAATTGAGAAATGCACCAATCAAACCCCTTGAAGAAGAATTCCAGGGATTGGTCATCCACCTTAGCAGCAAATTCATCAGAAGTCAAGAGGGCTGCTTTCTAAGCAGCAAGCAAAGCTTGACCCTCCTCCGACTCAGGAAAGGCCTCTAGCCAAGCTTGGCCGTCTTTGCTCAAGGCCTCCCGCAGCTGGGCAGCTTGGCTATCCAGGATAGCTTTCTTCTCCTTAGCTAGCTCTTTGGCTTTGGCAGCAACCTTGTTGTAGTGGGATTCGTGAGCCTGTAGATCTTGGAGCATTTTTTGCTCTTTCTCCTCCCAGGTCTGCTGACCTTGTTTGAGTTTGTTCAGCTTTTTGTCCAGCTCCTTGACCTCATCTGAGCGGTCTAGGTCTAAGAAAGACTGGACAAATAGCTGGAAAAATTGCGCATGCAAGGAACAAGTTAAAAAACGCGGAACTTTAAAGGACAGCAGAGCTGAATAAACCCAGATGATAATGTACCTTCGGGGCAACTTCTAAAGTCACATCCATGACTTCTTGGCGGGGAAGGGAGGACAGATGGTGGCGATCCAAAAGGTTAACCAAACTCTTCAAGTATTCCCGTAAGGTGGCACGATCCTTGGTCTTCAAAATAGATTGAGGTGGCATATCCTGAGCTCTAGAGCTCGCCCGCAAAGCTGGTGGATCAGGAGTAGCAAATGAGAATTGTGGCAGGAAATCTCTAAGATTCCCCTCAGAGCCACGACGTTTTGTAGGAGGAGCATCGGAGAAAGCATCCAGGTCAGATGGACGTTTGCCTGTGGCTATCTCCTTAGCCAGGGCTGGGTCCCGACCTGGACGACCTGTAGCAGCTTGAGCCTGGGATGAGGGAACAGCCACCTAAATCGCACCTGGGGGCGGACTACCTGGGAGGGGAAAATCCCACTCTTCATCCTCGGGAGGGGATATGAAAAAAAAATAATTCTTCCACTTCTTCTCAGCAGTAGGATATGAGCCTATGAAAGCTGTTTGCTTGCAAGAAGTAAAATAGAAAACCCCTCCCTCGGTAGAAGATGCGCGGGGAAGAAACAGGGCAAAAAAGAAATCAGAGGTGGGTGTGTGACCTAAACTCTGGAGGAGCACGGAGAAGCCCGCCATTATCTGAATAGCGTTGGGAGCTAGCTGGTTTAGGGGAAGCCTAAATTTGTTAACTATGGAGATGAACAAAGGAGGAATGGGAAAGCACAGACCTGCGCGAAGTTGAGCTACGTAAAAGCACGTAAAACCTGGAGGTGGGCGATGGGGCCTATCATTCGCAGATGGAACCACAATTTTATGAGCAGTCGAAATACCATAGTTCTGGCGTATAATCTGGCCTTGCCTAGGGGTAAACCTAGAGGTGAGACTTCCCAGAAGGAGGTGTTCTAGGCGATTAAAGTTTTTTCCCAGCTATTTAAAATAGCTAAATCTACGTCCCCTAGAGCGTCTGGGTCAGGAAGGTTCAAATCTTCTTTATCTGAGGGAGAACTAGCCTGCCCCGCCCCAGAGTTAACACTAGGAGTTGGAGAGGGGGGTTTCTCCCCACCGCGGTCGTTCGAGAAAATATCGAAGGAAGAAAGATCTACAAAGTCTAGGTTTCTCAAAACCTGGGTAGCACTAAACGAAGCCTCTATCGAAGGAAGAGACGAGGAACTCGCGGCCATAGCCATGGCGTCGGGTTCCAACAGATTCACAAGATCGGTGTAATTTTGGGAGTCTGAACCTAAACTATTTGACATATTGGCAAAGAGACTAAGCAAAACAAACACAAAAAGGACGATTTGCAACAACAATAACAAAAAAGCCAGAAAATAAAGGAGGATAAATACCTAGAGATGTGCGGCGAACGTGGAGTAACTACCAACTTGAAGGATGAAAAGAGCGAGGACTGGAGAAGAAAGTGGGAAGATTTCTTAAAGGAGACAGACGGAGGGATATGGAAGGAAAGAAATCAGTTTTGGTAACTGAATATCTTTTGAAAAAAATTCCTCCGAAAAGGAAGGCAAGCCTGGGAAAAGGGCGGGTTAAGTTATTAAACCTACACGTGGCCTGATCTCAACGTCTAAGAACGAAGGCAGTTATGGCAGCAAGAAAACCGGCGTAATGATGAGGCACGACCTCCCAGGAGCCATCAAAAGCCTGCCAGATATGGGGAAGCTCAACCGGCGAGGTCTTTTCTGTCAAATCAGTATTAGGGTTTCTTAAACCCACCTGTGGAGATCATTCCGATTCTTCAGCTAGAGCAGCTTGGTGTCTCCACATAGTTCGGTCGGCTTGTCCCGAATTTTATCTTCTCAACTCTCGTAGCTTGACAAGTCAAACTACGAAGTTGGGGGGCTATTGATATAGGTAGAATTCGGAATTTGGGCCAAGCTGAGAAAGTCCAAGTCTTAATGGGCCAAAGCCCATTAAGATGGTGAGTTCAGGTCCATTCTGGAAGATGTCCAACCTGAGTTGGAAGACCTGGAAGACCTGCCAACCTGGACCTGCGGGAAAGTGCGTATCTATATAAGGCAATGCTGGGGACAAGTATCAATCAAGCCAATACTTACCTTAAATGAAGATCTGGCATGATTAGGCAGTAGAGGGGCATTAATGATGATTGATCCATGATTAGATACACCCTAAGACTAGAAGAATGATGATTTATTCCCTTACTATGTGTATAATTAGTATAGTTGACTTTCTATAATTTACCCCACCTCCTCAAACGTGTATAAATACCCCATCTCAAGCATAATACAAACACTCTTTGAATCCCCGTGGATGTAGGTCTAAGTTTTGGACAGAACCACGTTAAATCGCTCGTCGTTTACATTATAGCATTTACATTACTTTATTATATCTCGCCATTACACTCTTATTATCCCGATTATTCATATAAATATATTGTTGGTGTGAAACCCACCCACATCACCATGCATAAATAAAATGTCATTCTTAATCAGTGATGATCTCCGGATGGTGCCTACTGTGACAGGTTCCGTCATACAAAACTCTTGAGAATCTCGGCATCAACAACATGGATGGGGCTGAGGAAAGGACCGTGGCCGTTGGATTCAATGAGGTCAGTTTTTGTTAATTCTGTTTTAAAATGTCTCATCACTTGGATTACTTTGTGTTATGTTATCTTCAACCAGATTATGGATTTGCTGAGGGGATCCTTACTTTTCAAGACTCCACTAACGGATTTCATGCTTCGTAAAAGACAGACGGTGATAAGAGTCATTTTTACGTGTTTTTAAGCCCTTACGTTTATGTTTTAGATTCATTTATCAGTTGATTTATGCCACATATGCGTATAATCTATGTGCTTATTGAGTAAACGTGAAAAATCACTGCAATTGACGTAAAGTGCACAAAAACACAGTATTTCAGTGTATTTTGAAATCGAATTTGAGGAAGTTTTCTTCTACAAAGTTGTAAATCTCTGTCTTGGCTTCCCGTGGCAACTTGAATCATCCAAATCCGAGGTTCGTGGAGAAAGTTACGAAGAAAATACAATTACTGCGCTGAAAAACAAGAAAACGGTTCAGACTCTGCATCACGCGCCTAGGCACCATTTAGGTCACGCCTGGGCGCCGATACAGCGGTTTTGAAGGTATAAAGGCCAAAAATGAAAGAAAAGAAACGGGGTTTCGGTTTTTAGGCCCTTTTGGGGCTAAAAATAGCCATCTAAATCATATTTTGGAGGACAAGAAGGAGAAGGGCAAGGAATTGAAGCTTCCAACTTGATTTCATCATCAACCAAGTGTATTAGGGGGTTTTCCATTGCTTTCATTATATATTTGTCAATGAATATATACATGTTTGCTTTAGATTTTCTTGTACCATTGATTATGAACTAGATCTATAAGACTAAGGCCATGTGATGGCCTATTTGTGAAGTATCTATATAATATTTGTTTGTTTGAATCAATTCATGTGTTGCTATGTGTTGTGAATTTGTATTTGTTCTACGTACATGTGTTTGATCACCATGTGTTCGATAAATTGCCTAGGTGAATATTTTGAAAGAAATTTGATCTAGGGTGCATGAAATTCACACCATAACCCGCAACCAATGAGGAATTGCCCTAGACATAGGTAAAGATTCCTGGGTGAAGTCGTTCGATTTATATCGAGGAAGCTCTAGTTTGTTAATGCATGCTTAGTGGTTAGGTTTTCGGGTAGAAATACTTAGGAAACCATCACTTAAGTATAGGAGTCTATCACGAGACATCGGTTATTCTTTACTTTAGGAGCTTTCACCATAGGAACATAAGTCTAATGATTCAATAAGATTCTTAATAAGGATATGGATCAAATTGAGTCTCTCATGCGCCTTAGTCACTCTTCATATTTGAGTTTCAATCGTTTGCTCATCTTTGTTCTTGTTCTTTGCACTTTTATTTGAATTTACTCTTACTTTAATTGTTTACTTCATTACGAATCTTAAACTAAAATTCAAGTCTCCGTGGTTCGACAACCCGGACTTTTTGTCCATTTATTACTACACACGACTAGTGCACTTGCTACCAAGCACGTTAGCTTTTAGCGTGTCAAGTTTTTGGCGCCGTTGCCGGGGACTTGTTTATTTTAGTTTTTGATTTTAGTGCAAGTTTTTTTCTTTTTTTTTTTAGTATTTATTTTATTTTTGTTTCGTATTTCAGGACTAGCTAGCAATGGCTGGTAACTTTCCAGATATTAACCTTCCGAAAAATAGAGAGTGGTTGCAAAATATCATACAGGCTATGCAACCACCAGTGCCTCTTGCATCCATTCGTAGTAGTCAACCACGACGAGTTCACCCTATACAGAGACCTGTGATTATTCCGGACTTCACCACACCAAATATCCAAGTTCCGCCTCACCTACTCACCATGGTTCAGAACAACCCATTTTATGGGGATCCAAGCGAATCACCATATGATCACTTGGAAAATTTTGACAACATCCTCTCAACCATACAACTCCATCCAAGAGATCTCGACTCTCTTCGCTTTCGATTCTTCCATTTTTCCCTCAAGGATAAGGGAACCACTTGGTATAAGTCTCTTCTCCCACAATCCATCACGACTTGGGAAAAGCTTACGGATTTATTTTTGGATAAATTCTTTCCACCATCAAAGGTAAATGAGCTCCGAAGTGAAATATGGGATTTAAGCAGAAAACAAATGAGTCATTGGCAAATGCATGGGTAAGGTACATGTTTATGCTTAGAAAATGCCCATCACATAATTACTCTCTATGCGATCTTGTGCAATATTTTTATGATGGGGTTCGATCGAGGGTTAGGCATCGACTCAATGCTGGAGCCGGTGGTGATTTATTGGGACTAGATGATCGGACAGCATGGAGAACACTTAAGCAATTGGCACAAGAGGATGAGTGGTACCCTGAGGATGATGTTGAAGAAATTTTCCCCAAAAAGGTTACGAGTGTTAAAGCGGTTGAGGAAATTGGCAATTTTGAGGAAAACCCGAAGGGGCAAGGAAATTATCAACAAGACCAAGTGAGAATTCCTACTCCAGATGAACAATTTGATAACACCATTGGAGAGCTCCGCCTTACGATGAAGGATGTATGGCGGAAAATGAAGGAGATGAGTCATCAACTCAAGCAACTATCGAACGACATGTCTGAGAAAGCACTGGGGGCACTGGCGTGTGACACTGAAGAGAATTTGAAGGAGGAATACAACATCGTGATGTTGATTGAAGGAAAGTTGGAAAATTTGAAAGATTATCCTCTGCACAGCACTTTCGAAAATGCAGGCCATGACGTTCAAACATCCGTGGCAGACCCCTCCATCAATGAGCATTCGACTCCTATCCATTCTGAGGCTATTGCCATTCCTTTGCCTTCCTCCCTAGCTATAGGTAAGTCGGTACTTGATGCCGCCGATGGTAAGTTGTCAATGAATATAAAAGATGATATGGTTAATTTCAATAACTATGAGGTTTTTGAGCATCCACTTGATTTGGATTTGAATTTACACATTGATGCTTTTGATCATTTTAGTGTTGAGCACTTTCAGGAAAAACGAGCCAATAATCTTCTACATCCATACATCATGGAGTTGAAATATGTCAAGATAATTGGTGAAGAAAAACGAGATATTATCTCTAGCTTGGAGAAAAGTTCACACTATCACCCGAAGCATGGGGAAGATAGGGTAATTGAAGTGTTGAGGGACAACGGAAAAACTCGTGAGTGGATGATTTCTTGGTCTCAACATAGGGTATTTTTCACAAAGAATCGGCAAATCTTCTTTCCAAATGATCAAAGAGTGAACCGAAACATGAGAATGGATTGGAGAACAAATAAGGCATTCATACGGAACCCTCCTTAAGCCGGCCCGATAAAGTCAAGCTAATGACTTTAAACAAGCGCTTCTTGGGAGGCAACCCAAGTTTGTAAGTTTTCTTTTCTTTTTGCTTTCGTTTTTGTCATGTTTAGTTCGTTTCTTTATGTTATGTTCAAGCATGCACTTTTGGCATGCTTCTTTTTGAGTCTTGATGGTTTGTATTGTGAGTACATAACATGTAGTAGCCGAGTTTTGCATTGGAGATCTTTCGTTGTGGATTTGACCTTGGAGTGGATCTCACGTGATTTAAGGGTTGCTTTTTAGCACCCTTGTTGTAAGTACTCTCGTTTACCCCCTTTTGAGTGTGTATGATTGAGTCAACATTGAGGGCAATATTGAGTTTAAGTTTTGGGGGGGGGGGGGTGGCATAAATAACTCTTATTAATCTTATGTGTCATCTGATCTTGTTTGTAGCTCAAGTTTGGGGGAATCGTTGCTATTGCATGTGTTTTGTACTAATTTTTGTGAAAATTCAAGCATAACAAATTTTTGGATAGAATTTTAACCCTTCACTCGATGCATTGAGAATGGTTAATTTGAATCAATGGCATGTTTTCTCTATCAATTTGAACTTTTATGACTATACACATCGTTTCCTTGCTTGTGGGACCCTAAACGTGACTAGATTGTCCTTAAGATGATTCACATATGCACATAAGTCGAGGGTAGAGGAGTCGAGTGGACAACCATTTTGAAACATTTAAAGGCTTGATCCCGGAAATGTCAACTTAGATTTTTCACATGTGTTATGAGATGAGAATGTTAAATTTGTATGCTTAACAATAATAAAAGAGGTTGAACATTGGTATGACTGCAAAAGTCAGGCTTAATAGATACTGGGGCGAAGAGCACCATACCTAGAATACTGTACTATTATGCTAATTTGAGCTAAGCCCAAGCCAATGCAAGTGTAAAGGGAATAAGGACCTAGTTTTGTTTTGTGGCCTTTGACACTCGAGTGATTAAGCCCTTAGGAGTGTCTCTACACTTAATACCCTAAGGCCGTCCGGTTTGGGAGTTATTGGCCTAAAGCTCGTTACAAGGGTGTCATAGAAAGCCTAAGAGAACCGAACATTGCACATGGTCTAACCTCTAATGTTTTGAGTTGAAAGTTGCATAAGTTAAAGCCTAAAGTGGATAAAGTGATGAATTTTAATTAGCTATGAAGTTCTCTTCAATTCTCATGCCTTGTGACTAATCGAAAGTTGATAGATATAGGATTAATGCTTGAAAAGTGGTAAGAATGCCACTCGACTATAATACCTTAGATTTATCATCACTACACCCTTAGGATGGTTTTTTCGAGGTTAAGGCGTAACATGAGCAAGTATGTGACGTGTATATATATGTAATTTTGAGCTTAAACGGATGAATTCATGCCATTGGTTTATTATTAATCATATTGATTTGCTTTGATTGATTGTGGTTGAAATTCCTTCGATTTTGTGGGTATATCGTATGCAAACCCTCACGAGACTATAACTCGTCCTTTGAGGTAACTCAAGGGTTCAAAGGCTTGTTGCATCCGATAAATGCAACCGTGTACTCCACGAAAGTGAGTTAGTTAGTAGTTTTCTTTTCGTTTCTCCCTTGTTTGATGATGTTTCCATATCTTAGAATTCTTATTGCTCGAGGTCGAGCAATAGATAAGTGTGGGGTGTTGATAAGAGTCGTTTTTACGTGTTTTTAAGCCCTTACGTTTATGTTTTAGATTCATTTATCAGTTGATTTATGCCACATATGCGTATAATCTATGTGCTTATTGAGTAAACGTGAAAAATCACTGCAATTGACGTAAAGTGCACAAAAACACAGTATTTCAGTGTATTTTGAAATCGAATTTGAGGAAGTTTTTTCTTCTACAAAGTTGTAAATCTCTGTCTTGGCTTCCCGTGGCAACTTGAATCATCCAAATCCGAGGTCCGTGGAGAAAGTTACGAAGAAAATACAATTACTGCGCTGAAAAACAAGAAAACGGTTCAGACTCTGCATCACGCGCCTAGGCGCCATTTAGGTCAGGCCTGGGCGCCGATACAGCGGTTTTGAAGGTATAAAGGCCAAAAATGAAAGAAAAGAAACGGGGTTTCGGTTTTTAGGCCCTTTTGGGGCTAAAAATAGCCATCTAAATCATATTTTGGAGGACAAGAAGGAGAAGGGCAAGGAATTGAAGCTTCCAACTTGATTTCATCATCAACCAAGTGTATTAGGGGGTTTTCCATTGCTTTCATTATATATTTGTCAATGAATATATACATGTTTGCTTTAGATTTTCTTGTACCATTGATTATGAACTAGATCTATAAGACTAAGGCCATGTGAAGGCCTATTTGTGAAGTATCTATATAATATTTGTTTGTTTGAATCAATTCATGTGTTGCTATGTGTTGTGAATTTGTATGTGTTCTACGTACATGTGTTTGATCACCATGTGTTCGATAAATTGCCTAGGTGAATATTTTGAAAGAAATTTGATCTAGGGTGCATGAAATTCACACCATAACCCGCAACCAATGAGGAATTGCCCTAGACATAGGTAAAGATTCCCGGGTGAAGTCGTTCGATTTATATCGAGGAAGCTCTAGTTTGTTAATGCATGCTTAGTGGTTAGATTTTCGGGTAGAAATACTTAGGAAACCATCACTTAAGTATAGGAGTCTATCACGAGACATCGGTTATTCTTTACTTTAGGAGCTTTCACCATAGGAACATAAGTCTAATGATTCAATAAGATTCTTAATAAGGATATGGATCAAATTGAGTCTCTCATGCGCCTTAGTCACTCTTCATATTTGAGTTTCAATCGTTTGCTCATCTTTGTTCTTGTTCTTTGCACTTTTATTTGAATTTACTCTTACTTTAATTGTTTACTTCATTACGAATCTTAAACTAAAATTCAAGTCTCCGTGGTTCGACAACCCGGACGTTTTGTCCATTTATTACTACACACGACTAGTGCACTTGCTACCAAGCACGTTAGCTTTTAGCGTGTCAGACGGCCTCTACCACAGCAGTATTTGAATTTGGTAATTTACTTCATCAGATTGTGAAAGAAGCAACTCCGAATTCTAAGACGATGATTGTGAAAGTTATGGTACAAAAATCAACGAATAAGTTATTGTTTGTGCAAGATGAGGAAGATTTCATAGATTTTCTTTTTAGTTTCCTTACTATTCCCTTAGGCAGAGTTGAATCCCTTTTGGAGGGTAACACTTCTATCGGGAGTATAGATAAGTTGTACAGAAGCATAGGTAATATTAATGGAAAAAAGTATCAAGTCTGAAGATACAAAAAATAGGCTACTCAAACCCGAGCTTCCACCTAAGTTTCTTTCAAAGAAACAGATTTTTTCTCTCTGAGCGTACAACTCCACTTTATTACACTCACAACAAACATTTAGCTAACTACCAAATGAAAGACGCGAAAGGAGGGGAAGGCTATGTGCAGGGACCAAGAATGTTTATGGTAAGTGATGATCTAACTGTGACGCCTTTGTGTTTGCTTTCGAGCATTTCTATTCTCAATGAGCACACAATCCCTTTATTGGATGTCAAAGAAGTTGACTTTCACATTGGTTAAGAAGAGGTAATGATTTAACTTTCATGTCATTTTCCACAAACTAATATGATATTTCATATGTCGGGATATGTAATGAGACTCATATTGTTGGCGGTGCAGGGCTTGAGCATACTGAGAGCTTCTCTTACATCGACTTGTGCTTTAACCGATGGTCTGAAGAACTATCACATCTTAAACAAACAACCGAAGGAAGAATATGATCTCAGTATGCTTGTATTTGTAGCATTTCAAATGCTCATTTTCTTAATTATTCAGCTTGTAGTAGCATTTTAAGTTATTGTTTTACCTTTCTGAACGTCGTTTAATCAATGTGCAAATTATGGTTTAATTGTTTGCTTTATATCATCGGATAATTACATAGTCATATGATACCGAGTGCTCATATGATTCAGCTGTTATATAAGCATTAACGTATACGATTCTGTACTGCAATTCTCTGTTGCTTCAGAATTAATCAGATCATTTGTGGCTTGTGAAACTTCTTTTTCAGTTGAACAACAAATGCTATTTGTTTTCTTCTTTTTATGGGGAAACTGAAAGAAATTTGTTGAGAAATGGATGGTGGAGGAGCAGCAGTTCATCTATCTTTTTGATCAAGTTTGTCATCAGAATGGCTGAATGATATTTTACTTACCTAGTATCACAATGCAGGTAAAATTGCATTTAACGGGGTTAGGTGCATATATTAACTTTTAGTCCCACCTTTTACCAGAATTTTTTTTCAGCCCCAATATTTGGACAATTATTGGAAAGTTAGTCCTTTCCTCAAACAATGTCGGGTCAGAGCTCTATATTCCATAAACTACTAGTGGCATAAATAATTCGAAATTGTAATTTACCCCTTAAACTATATGATTTGTATTAAATACCTACCCTCCTAAACAAACTTTTGTGTCACTTAAACTCTTGAACTTTGCAATATACGCATTTACCCTCTTCTGTAATTGTGAAACATTATTTTTTTCTTATGACTTTTTTTATTTTTTTTCCTTTTTACACCCTAATCACTACTGCATCTAGTCTCAACCTATGCACGAAGACGAGGTGGAAGATGGGGAAGGGTTGAACCTTAGCTCGGCCACTTATCCTTGACAATTGATGGCCCTTTTGGGAACATCGTGGGGTGGTGTTCGTGGTATGGGTGTGCAGGCGATGGGATTTGTGTGGCTTGGGGGAAATTTGGTAGGAAAGTCTTAGCATGGAAGAAGAAAACTGAAAAAGGAAAATTATAAAAGAAAAATGAGAGGTGCTAAAATCAATACAATGATGTGGAAGGGGAAACTGTATTTTCTTGCAATTCAGAGGTAGGAATGACAATTAGTCAAATCGTATCCAGACCTGCCTCACATGGTGTTATTTAGCTTTTTTTTCAAAAAGATATTGGGTTATCTAGGTCTAGTTCAAAGTCATAATCCAAGTGCTCTAGACCACCATGGTCAGATGTGGGTCTCAATTCCAGTTGACCTACTTCGTATAATTTTGAAATTTCAACTTTCGACATAATAACATTAAATATACAAGCAAAAGCAAAAGAAAAAAAATTGAATTTTACAAATGTCCATTGAGTTCAATGGGTCCGCCAAGTTAGATTCGATTGATTCCTGATCAAATGTGGGGTGGCAGGTTTACAAAGCAGTTAAGCAGGTGCAGGTCTGAGCGGAACCTACTCTAACTACTTTTTAGAAGTGAGTTCCATTTGGAGAGAAAATTTAGAAGTAAGAGTTTGGTTGAAAAGAACACATTTACAAAAAAATTCAATTAGGATGGGCCAATAAGGATTTGATATATAAATAAAATTAGAAATACAATCCCGTCAAAATTATATAGTGAAAATCCAACTTAAATATGGACATCTATCGGAAAATCCTGGATCATTGAAAGTTGAATCCAAACCATTCACATTACAAACCCAAACCATTCACAATGTAAGTAAATTGCACTTGTCATGTAATTAATGTAAACCCCAAATAAGGATAAAGCAAGTCTATTACACTTGTGATGAAGTGTAAGCTTTTAATTCTGAAAGATTGAAGAGCTAGTTTCCAATACTCCCAGATAACTTGAGAAACTCAACGATAAAAAAAAAACTCAATAAACATTTAAAGAAACTAAGATTCGATTCAATATCAACTAGGAATCCCTCTTATACACCAAAAAGGACTTAAAGTAAGCCTAATATTGAACAAAACCAGAAAAACACGAAATTTGGCTAAAAAATATCATGCCAAAGAAGACAATACGTGGTGAAATATCGGGCACAAATAATGACTACATAAAATTCTAAAAAAAAAGGGAAAAAAATACTAAAACATGGACAAAAATTGAAGAACTTCCGGACAAGGGTCTATTCAACGGAATTTCGCGACAAAAGGTGGCCCCAAACAACTAGGACTGTCAATGTCGAAGCTCGACATTGATGATTTTGAAGTGTTTTGAAATTGTTATTGATGCATGTACGATTCACATCAACATTATTTATATTATATTACGTAAGATAATTGAGTGCAATGTGCGAGGTAATATATATATTTTCACAGAATAACAATATAAAAGCATAAAAGTCTTCTTTTATTCATATTCAATGGGAGTATTTATACAAATCTTGATGGTCTAGGCTATCTATGGTAGCTAGAGCAAAGTCTGCTATCTTCCTTATCTAATTATGGTATAATAGCTGATCATGGTAGCTGAAGATCAGGGAGTGCGACCTACAGCGGATCCAGCGAGGATTAAGCCCAAATTGGCTTGATTGAGGGAGGCCTGTTATCGTAAGGGCTTGATTATTGGGGTGTGTCTTCCTCTTAATTGATCTTTGTTTGTCTTCATCTTTCGGTCAAAGTCTTTCCATAATCCAGCTTGAGTGCAGCAAGGCAGATTAGCTACTTGGGCCTGAGCTCGCTTTTATAGAAAAATCAACCTTTCCTTACTAGTATTTGGGATTCATCAGCTTGGCTCATTCCAAGTAAATTCCATCCACATCAATAGTCCCCTCAACTCTAAAGTCTGACCTTTTGTCAAGCTGTAAGAGTTTAAGAATTATGCATGGGCCAAGCTAGTGACATTATATATTCAAATAGCTCGGCGTTTTAGGCTTACCTTAAGTCAGCTTTCCCCCAATCCGATGCGTATTATTGTGAGTTTCTCGGTTTTGCTAAATTGTTTTGATTGTCCTCCTTCAGTCGACCTTTTTTATACCCTGTTTCTTCCGCGAATGTCAGGTAGTGATTCAGGTATTTTTTATCTGACTTCTAGGGGTGCAGAAAGGTTTCTAATTTCTTATCCTCACCCTAAAAAGGATTGAAAGAGAAACTTTTTCTTTATCGCCCCTCTTGCTGGTGTAGTGTGGGATTTCCCTCGTGACCATTTAGAAAGGCATGAGGGCCACAATCTCTTTCTTATCCATGCCAAGCCTTTTCATTTTGACCAGATAGTTGAATTTTTAAATTGGGATGAGTATAACACTGCCAAGTTAACTGATCCTCGTTTGTTGTATCAATTTGGTCTGAGTCCCTTGGATGTTGATATGAAAGGTAAATCCTTAGGTAGTTTTGCTTTTATCTGTGAGTTTTCTTTGCTGTATTATTGTGCTAAATTTTTTGCTAATCATTTGTTTTTACTGTTGTTTCGCAGCTGAGATCATGGAAGCAGCTAGCCTTGCTGAGACTAAGTGTCGCTGGAGGAGGGCTCCTGCAGGGACTCCTCCCACATTACCCCCTCGCTCCGCAGGCAGTCATTCAACTGGAGTGCAGCCTCAAGTGATCCCTCCTGCGACTGCTTCCCCACCAGCCTAGTCATCCGTTCCAGGTCGCGACCCAACTCGCGCTCCAGAAATTGTAGCAGGGAAAAGGCCTGCTGTTGAAGATTTTTCTGAGGCACCTGCTCAGAAGCGCAATTATGCCAGCCCCCACTTGAGAGAAGTGTTTCCTCCTCTATCTTTCGATTCACACGATCCCCTTGCCCATCGTACTATGTCTAGGGCTCAAGACGCTTCTGGCTCTTCTATTTTGAAGAGCAATGACCATTCCTTGCTACGCAAATTTTTGAGGAATATGGCCAAATCAGTTGACCACCATCAGCCGGAGTCAATGACAGATGATGATGTTGACACGCTTGCCTTGGAGATGACCCCCATAGTATATCTTCCTTTTATTTTATTTTCGTCAATCACCTTTTTTAAATATTATTTACTGACTTTGTGTATAATTTGTCATAGTACTTCCTGGTTATGGGGAGGTCAGTCTTGAGACACACAGGTGATCTTACTGGCCTAAAAAAGAAGTTGAGCAAGGCGCAAGAGAAGATCAAATCCTATGAAGCCTCTAAGAAAACTGCGCAAGAAAAAAAAATCAAAGCCTTGCCGGAGATCCACGAGCAGGAACATCGCAATGCTATTTTATCCAGCTGGGTTAGGACTTTGTAAAAGAGGCTTCAAATGTGCTTGCTAAGCAGGAGGAGGAACTTCGGGACACCTTGGCTAGAGAGAAATGAGCTTGGTTCGCTGTGTTTCCTAATTCTGATGAAGGTCAAGCCTTCACTGATCAGGTCAAAAAGGTCTTCTTGGCTTCAGATTAGTTCAAAGAAAAAGTTGAGGACAAATCCTTGGAGTACTTTTATAAAGGTTTTGAGGGGTGTAACACCCAGTTTGTTGCACGAAGCATGGCATGACCCGGAAGCGATGATTGGTTTTCAGATGCCGAGGTTGCGCTGGATGCCTCTGTCCTTAGCGTAGTAAACGTAGTTCCCCCTCCTGCTCTTGTTGAGCCAGCTCTCTGATATTAATCCGGCTGATCAGCCTGCTAAGGGTTTTGCTAAAAATATTGCTGAGATCCTGCTAGTCAGCCAACCATGGAACATGATGAAGCCACCAAGGTGGTTGGAAATGCCCCTGCTAACATAGAGTAGGTTTTATGAAACCCTACGTGCCCTTGCTAACATAGAGTAAGGTTTATCTCTTGTTGGTGTTTTTAGGTCTGCGTGCCTTTTTGAACGGGATTAATGCAAAAACCCCCCTATGTTAATGTGAAATTGCAAAAAAAACCTGTGTTAACGAAATAGGCTAAAAACCACCTTGTGTTCTTAAAAAGTCTGCAAACAGTGGATTTTTGGAAGAAAAAAAAAAGTGCGTGTTTTTCATGTTTTTCACCTTTAATGACATGCTTCTTTGTTTGGAGAATGTACAAATGACAAAAAAACATGTCATTAAAGGTGAAAAACATGAAAAACACGCACTTTTTTTTTCAAAAATCCATTGTTTGCAGACTTTTTAAGAACACGGAGTGGTTTTTAGCCTATTTCATTAACACAGGGGTTTTTTTTGCAATTTCACATTAACACATGATTTTTTTTTGCATTAATCCCCTTTTTGAACAGATGTCGTTATTTTCTTTGCTATTTTTTGTCTTGCCTTAGTAGCCAGACGGATATTTTGCTCCCGCATTCCTCTTGGAAAGGGTTTGAATGCTTGCTATGCACTGTTTCTTCTTCAATTTTGTTGCCTTGTATTTCCTGCAAATTTCTTTAAATGTCTTTCATGTGTGACAAGTGAGGATGAATGGTGTTAAAAAATAGATTTTTAACCAGGAATCCAAAATTTGTAGCTTTACCATGCTTTGACATTTTTTATGAGTTATGAAGTGTCATCATAAGAAATGAGATACAAGAAAAACTTATCAATTAACCTAGGAAAAATGTGCCACCTGTTAGGTACCATTTGCCGAGTTGTCTTAGCAATACTTGCAAAATTATGATTTTTAAGGTGGGCATTTACGATAAATATTTTTTGGTGTTACACATGCAGATGCGTGCACTTACAATTTTATATCCTTTTGGCAGTCCTTTGTGACTCCCTGCACCATCCCGTCCCACATATTCAATCATCACGGGCTTGCAGCTGGCTAGGGTGTCACCGCAGAAACCTACCTTATTCTTCTTTCGCAGATTTTACTCCTTATATCATTGTGGCATCGAAATGGACTTGAAGTCTCACCCTAACCTGAGAAGTGGACCGGAGTCGCACTCAACTTTATTTCTTCAATACATATTTATATCTTATAAGGTATGGGCCGAGCCACGTCCTTCCGTTCTTATTTCTTCGATACAAGTCCGGGGACCTTATCTCTCCTTGGTATAGTTCCTGGCAGATCCGCAGCCGATATATTCCCAGCTGACACAGATCCCGATGTCCTACCCAGGTGTTATATTCCTAGTCACCGTCTACCTTTACATCACCAGCTTCTCCCCCCCCCCCCCCCCCCCCCCCCAAAAAAAAGCTGTTGTTTTTAACAATTGCAAGGGATGCTTGTGTGTATTTCAGAGGGGTATATCATTGCAAAATAAATCAGCAAGGAAAAACAAATGCGGAGTTTTATTGATAATTAGCTGGTTTCGCACCTAGCCCTGCAAAAAGGGCTCACATTTCTCCTGAAATCATTATTAGATGGTTACAAGAATTGTAAAAACAAATATATAAATCAAAGAATCTCTTATTCCCTCTTGTTTTTTAGACGCACAACTTCTTCAGATTCTGGATGTTCCATGGTCTAGGCAATTGTTTTCCTTCACCATTCTGTAACTCGTAAGCTCCTCCCCTTAGCACTCTTGTTACCTTGTATGGGCCATCCTAGTTAGGCCCCAATTTCTTCGCGGCATCTGTGGCGTCCACCCTTTTTAACACAAGGTCTCTACCTGAAATGACCATGTTTTTACTTTTGCTGCCTGCGATCTTGCTATGCTCTATTTATATAGCTCAATTCGTCAATATGCTATCTTTCTTCCTTCCTCTAACAGGTCTAGTTCCTCCCTTAGGCGGGTTTCATTTTGCTCAGCCTCAAAGTGCTGAATCCGAAGAGTGGGTGCTCTGACTTCAGGTAGTATCACTGCCCCTGTTCCATAAACGAATAGGAATGAGCTTTCTCCGGTGGTTGTCTTGGGAGTGGTCCTACAGGCCCATAATACCGATTACAGCTCGTCCACCCAACTTCCCCCTGCTTCTTCCACTTGGTCTTCAGTCCTTGTACTAGTATCCTATTAATGACCTCCACCTGGCTGTTAGTCTGTGGGTGTGCCACCGAGCAGAAACGTTGCTGGATTCCCATTTCTTCACACCACTGCTTTAATTTGGCCCCGCTGAACTGTCGACCATTATCGGATATTATCTCTCTTGGTATACCATATCTACATATTATATTCTTCCAGAGAAAATCTATCACCTCTACCTCTGTTATTCGTGCTAATGCCTCTGCCTCCACACACTTGCTGAAGTAATCTACTACCATCAACAAGAATTTCTTCTATGCTCGTCCTACTGGAAAGGGCCCTACTATGTCCATTCCCCACCTGGCAAATGGGCAGGGAACACTGAGTGAATGTAGATACTCCGCTGGCTTATGTATGAGGTTAGCACACTTCTGACATTGCTCACAACTTTTGACTAATTTAGTTGCATCTCCTCTTAGACGAAGCCAAAAGTACCCAGCTCTCAAGGTTATTCCGGTGAGGGCCCCCCTGCGACGTGACTGCCACAACATCCTTCATGGATTTCTCTCAAGATTTACTTCTCCTCTTCTACGGATATACATTTCAGATAGGGCTAAACAAAGCTTCTCTTATATAACACCCCATCTAAGAGGGCAAAGCGCTCAGCTCGCATGAGCATTATTTATCGATTATATCAGTCTACTGGAAAGGTTCCATCTGTAAGGTATCGTATGATGGTTGTCCTCCAATCGGCCTCGTCCATCACGTTAAGTATTTCTTTTCCTTCTCCTTCCGTGCTAGACCGGTCAGCTGTTTGTATGGTAATCTTTCTGGACCTGCAATCAACTATCGAGCTACCCAATTTAGACAAGTAGTCAGTCTTGCTGTTCTCAACACGCAGTACTTAGTGAACTTCAAATATTCAGAAATTCTTTTTCAAAGACTCCACTATCTTTAGGTACTTTGCCATCATTTCCTTCTTTGCTTCATAAACTCCCTCTATCTGCTTGGTTACCAGCTGGGAGTCAGAATAGACTATTAGATTCTTTGTTCCTCCTTTTATTGCCATATTCAACCCAATGATGAAGGCCTCATACTCGGCCTTGTTGTTGCTAGCCTTGAATTCAAACTTCACCGCATACTCTAGCTGGTCTCCTTCTGGGGTAGTCAGCAAGATTCCAGCCCCACTGTCAGTATGAGTAGCCGACCCATCTACATGCAGTAACCATACCTTCTCTTTCTCTTCTTCTTTTTCTTCTGTCTTTATCATTTCGGTAACAAAATCAGCTAAGACTTGCACCTTAATGGTCGTGCGAGCTACATATTCAATCTCAAATTCTCCTAGCTCTACTGCCTACTTTACCAGCCTGCTTGAGGTACTTAGTTTTCCCAGCACCATTTTTAAAGGTTGGTTGGTTTTCACTATGATTTTATATGTTAAGAAGTATGGCTTTAGTCTACTTGTTGTTATTACCACGGCGAATGCTAGTTTTTCTATCTCTGAGTATCTTATTTCAGTATCACTTAGCACCTTGCTGATGTAATGCACCGGCTTTTCCACTCTTTCTTCTTCCTTTACTAGGACAATGCTGACAGCTTTCTCAGCAACCGATATATATAATATCAATGGTTCATCTAGCATGGGTTTGGTCAATAATGGCACCTGGCTTAGGTACTCCTTTAGCTCCTTGAAGACACGTTTGTAATCCTCTGTCCAGCTGAACCCGTCTATTTTCCTTAGCACCTTGAAGAATGGCAGACTGTTTTTTACAGATTTTGAGATAAAATGGCTTAGAGCCATGACTCTTCCATTCAATTGTTGCACCTAATTAACATTTTGTGGCTCCTTTATGTCCTGAATAGCCTTAATCCTTTTTTCCACCTTTAATTCTGAACGCACACTTAGCTGGGTTCAACTTCATTCTTTTGCGTGGCTGCTGGTGACACAGCTCTTTACTACCATGTTGTCTACGTATACTTCTATGTTTTTTCCCAGTTGGTCGCGAAACATCATGTTGACCAGCCGCTGATATGTGGCTCCTGTATTTTTTAGTCCAAATGACGTTTCTACATAGCAATATGTGCCAAATGAGGTAATGAAGCTTACTTTTCTTTGATCTTCTTCATCGAGTGGTATCTTATGATATCCAATTTGTGCATCCATCGTGCTTAGCACCTCGAAACCAGCTATTGAATCGACCAGCTAGTCTGTCCTAGGTGAGGGATAGTGGTCCTTAGGGAAAGCTAAGTTTAGGTCTCTAAAGTCAATACACATTCTCCATTTATTGCCTCCCTTTTGTATTAAAACTGCATTAGAATCCCATTCGGGGAATTGTATCTCCGTGATATGACCTGCCTTCAGCAGCTTTTATGGCTCGACTTTGATGATTGCGTCTTTTTCAAGTCCAAAATACCGTTTTTTCTGGATTACCAACTGGGCATCCAAATATATATTAAGATGGTGTTGTATCACAGTAGGGTCTATTCCCACTAGATCATCAGCTAACCAAGAGAAAACATCAGCGTGCTCTTGTAGTACTTTTATCAATTTCTCCTTCAATTCTCCTTCTAGGTGAGAACCAATTCTTACTGTCTTCTTAATATCTCCCGGGACCTTCCACACTCATGAGCTCACCCACTGGTTCTACATGCGTTGCTATCTTCTTTTCTTGACCCCTATCTTGAAATCTACCTTTCGCTTCTTATCTTCTGTCATCTTATCATGTTTTCCCAATGATGCTACATAACATTTTCTAGACATGCTCTGGTCCCCTGATACCTCTCCCACTCCTTCTACTGTTGGGAACTTAATCTTTATGTGAGGTATAGAGATTACCGCTTCGAATAATATCAAGGCTGGCCTTTCAAATATCACGTTGTATGCTGAGGGTATATCGACTATTAGGAATTTTATCAATCGGTCTTTTGGTTAGGCTCTTCTCCCATAGACATAGGTAACACAATTTGTCTAATGGGCTGGACCGCTTCTCCAGCAAATCCATATAAAGGAATGTTGGCATTTCTAGCTTGACATCTCCAAGGTCCATCTGCTTGTATACCTGGTAAAATAATATATCCACCGAGCTACCACTATCTATGAAGACGTGCTGCACCTGGTAGCTATCGATGATAGCAGAAATGACTAGAGCATCATTATGAGGGGTTAATACGATTTTGGCATCAGCTGGTCCAAAGCATATTTCTCCTTGAGGGTGATTCTGACTGACATTCAGGAAAAATTCAGGCACTTGATCAGCTGCCCTAACTTGCCTGAGCAAAAATCTTTTCAAGATTTCAGGAGCCAACCCCCCAGATACCATGTATATGATTCCTTTGTTAGGATCATTAGCTGCTACGTCCATTGGTGTGGCCTGACTGTTGGCTTATGAGCTAGGCCCACTACTCAATTACTAAGGAAAATGTGCCCTCTCTGCTGGTCTGGCTCGCCCTGTAGGTCCAACTCTTCCTGCTCCGTGACCTGGGTTAGCCCTTCCTCTATTCCAAGAGGTTCCTCTCCCTTGTAATGAAGACCGTCTTGAATGGTTTCCCATATTGTTATATATCGTAGGCCCCTTCATGTGGCCTGATTTGATGAGACATCCAATCTCTTCAGCTAAAGCTTTTCAGCTATCTCTATGATGTTTGTATTCCTTATGGAAACAGCAGTAGGGTCTAGCTGACTGGCTCTCCAATGCCTGCGCCACATTTTTTCTTTCAACCTCCATTACGCGTTGGTGCAGATCCCTGGGTGGTGGTCGATACGAGGGTTGATCTTACATTCTACCCAGTACGGGTGCTAGTGTATTTCACCTACCCCTATTATCACAGCGTTGTCTGTTCCTGATCTTTTCTTCTTTCTTGTCCTTTCTTTGTTCAGATTGTCTCATCAGCTAGGCATAGGGCTGAAATCGAGCCCAAACGGACCAAACAATAGTATGTTCAGGCTTGGCTCGAAATTCTAGACATGGGTTCAGGCTCGGCTCAGACTCGAGCCGGCCAAAAATTATCCTATTTGAGTTCGGCTCGAACTACTCTCATGAGCTACTCGGCTCGGCTCGAAGTGATGGCTCTAAACTTCTAAGAGCATTCTGAAAAAGTAGCTGCGTAGTTTTCACTTTTCAACTTTCCTTTTTAATGTAAGACTGGATTTCTCATGTAACTTTTGCATTTATGTCATTGAAAAAGTGAAAAATGATAATGAAATATTGCTATTAATCTGAATTATTCACCTGACTATACAACCTAGGCATTCACTTTCTTCAACACAAAAGACAAAACTTTCCAAACAATTGTACTTCTTTTCTTTGTGTTTTTTCTAGCAAAACACTTGAGCATCCCAGCTGCTAATATCATCGTTCCTGCACATTTATCAAAAAAATAAAATTCACGGTTCCTGCACATCTCCCAACTGCACAAACAAAGGTAGCGTTCCAGGTTACTTATTCTTCACTTATATGTATTAGTTGATTTTGAGTACATCAAAGAAAGTGCATTCATTTAGAAAATATAAAGGAAGCAGGAATTTCTATTGATAGATTCAATGATGCAACACACTTCAATATCATCATCAATATTAATTCAAGAATTAAAATTTGAGGACACTTTCTCTCAATGCATAAAGTGCTTCCTACTCTAAGCACATCATCATTAATATTAATACGAGAACAAAAAGGATAGAAACAGTAGACATTCACTTACCTATACGCAGCAGAACCCAAATTCATATATATGGACAAGCTCTTCAGGATTGTGCCAACATGCTCTTAGACCAGGATTGTAGCAGCAAGCCAGCAACACAACCAACTCTTCTACACTTCCCTACAAACTTAAATATAGAAAATAGAAAATAGTGTATAACCATATTGTTTAATACTATGGAGAGAACTTGGCAAAATATGAGGCCCCAAAAAACATCCAATGATAGTCAACTCAATAAGTCAAACAAACAGAGTTCCCAATCCAATATGAAAAAAGAGAAAAAAATAGTCAACTCAATAAGTCAAACAAACAGAGTTCCCAATCCAATATGAAAAACAGAGAAACCTAATAAATGTAATTAGATAAAAAAAAAATAGATCAATATTAATAAACTAATGATTCTATGACAAAACTTTGTTGAGGTCATCCTTTATGATCTCTACTCTTCACCTAGAAAGTGGCAAAAGAAATAGTCAAAAGCCCCTGCATTTTTGTAGAGGCAAGGTGAATTGGGCACCTGTCCAAGTGTCGATGAAATTGAGTAGTTGAACCTTGAGAATTGATGACAATTAGCGTACTACAATAGTTACACTTGGCTTTTTTTGCTACCATTATCAATGGTGATGACTGTAAATTCTAACCAAACCTTTGATGTTCTCCTTTGATCTTGTCTTTTAAGAGCATTCTCTGCTTGGACTTGTGTCTCAGCCTTTTGGTTATCTTGTTTTCCATCTTCATTGATAAGAATTGGCGATTCATCATTTGCTTGAGAACCCTCCATGTTCTTGGAATCTACATAGTTGCCAAGATCAAATCAAGAAACTCAAATGTGAGAGGAGCAACAAAAAATGACTATATAATATATATGTCTTGACCATGGATAGAACAAGAATTTGACATGCGTTCAATTGAAATTTTACCTAGCATGAGCAATTGAAATTAGTTAACTACTATACCACCTGAGAATATACTATCATAACTCAAATTCATTTAAGAAAACAATCAAACATATACTGGGCATCTATAAATGTAAGATATATTCTTCATGTGACTCACTATTCAGTCAGAAATATTATCAAACATATTGTAGGTATGTATCTAAGTAAATTTATGCTCAAAATTCCAATAAAGAAAATTATCGAACAAATTGCAAGCATATATGCAAACAAAATGAAATGCTACAAATGGTACTAAGCTTTAAAAATACTTATTTGTTTTTTGTCATATTTTAGAAATAAAACAAGCTAAACAGTAGGCTTGTTCACAAAACGCGTCAGCAGGTCACTAAAGACAAAAACTGAAAGAATTTATAATTACCTACTTGGTTCTTGGCCGGAAAATTGAAATTGAATTGCTTGTTAATAGACAATGTATGAATGGCAGCACAAAGCAAAGAAACAAGTTTATATTATGAGAGAATTCGCCCTAGTTTTCCTTCAAATTAAATCTTCAGTACGTGGAAATTTGGAAAAATTCCTTGATTGAAGGCTTATTTCCCCACAGGTTAATTTCAATTCCATAGTTAAAGAGTTCTAATTTCTAAGTTTGCAAACAAAGGAAAGTTTCATACATGGTATAAGATTATTTGGAGATCATACCTCTTCTTTCTATACTGCTGTTCACGAGCCCTGCGAGCTGAACGAGGTTGTGATCGGATTCGGCTCGGAATTGCATTCGAACATGATTTCATGTTCAACGATTTGAGGAGAATTTGAACAAGCTTCAAACGAGCTCTTGCCGAACCGAGTTCAACCGAGTACCGAGTTACTCGTTTGATTTTTCACCCCTAGCTAGGCATCTTCCATGTTAACGCATTTTTCTGCCCTCCTCAATAGATCATCAAAATTGCTTGCTGGCTTCTTAGTAAGTGATTTGAATAGGTCGCCTTCATGTACCCCTTGCATGAATGCTTTGAATTTCAGCTCGGATGTGACAGCAGGAACTTCTAGTGTGGCTGCATTGAAGCGCTTCACGTAGGAGCGTAGTGTCTCTTCTCCTCTTTGCTTAATATTAAAAAAAGTCAGCTGAGTTGTTAGGTGTCGAACCTACCAAAATAATTCCTACTCCTAAATTTGTAGATAGCGATGAGCAGGGTCGAATCCACATGGATTGGTTCAGATTATTTCTCAAATTACTAAAATTAAAATAAAAGAGGGGGGATTTTTAATAATCGATTAAACTAAACTTAAAATAAATAACAAAAATTATTAAAATCAAGAGATGCAAAATTAAACAAGTAGAAGAAATCGATTTATGGTGAGATTCTAGCCTAAGGAGTTATTTCCGTTTTGATTCCAAGAGTTGATCATTGATGTAAAGATACTTCAATGTTCATGAATAAATTGGCTATAGTTATTAACAAGCTCTAACAACCTAGTTTCTCCTTAATTTATCGATAACCAAAACAAGCTCTTTGATTACTTCTCTTATTGATTAAATAACCCTAAATAAGCTCTTAGGATTTAATTTAACAATAGCATTAAAAAATAGAGAAACACCAATTCTAACCAACAAACTCACAAGCTCAATTCATTTAGATTAGATTACATATTCCCATAACAACAATCAAAAACTTGTTCATAATCAACATTATTAACTGCCACAAATATTAGAATTGACCAAACAATTATGGATTAGGAATTCTAAATGGCTATATACTATTCCTACAATCAAATAACGGGCCCTTATTATTCAATTAATCAAAATAATAATATCAACAAACACAGAAAATATGCAAATACCCAATAACAAAGAAGGAATAAACATAAATTAGATCTCACACCTTTTGTAGAATCAAAACTTCAATAATCCTTGGTTAGAAATAAAGTTCTTAGCAATACATCTTGAGAGAGAAAGAAAAACGCAAGAATTTTCCTTCCTCCCCATGAAAATAACGTGTGTTGTGATAAATGTAGGAGAGATCATAAAATTCCAACAATATCTAATTATATATGCCTAGCCAAAAGACTTCTAACTAAATAAAACTCTAATTCTAATGGAATAAGGAAATTAATTCTTTAATAGAATAAAATACTAATAAAACTCCTACAAAAATAGGAAAGCTTCTAAAAAATAGAAAGACTCTTAAAAATAGGAAGGTTCCTAAAAAATAGGATTTTCTCTTCCTACTTCACATGTCTTCTTCTTTTCCTCCATCTTTTTCTTCCTTTTTCTTCTTTTATGAACTTTCACCTATCAAAATAAAAAATTATAATAAATATCTATTATTTAAACTCAAATACCAATAAAAGAATAAAGGAGTTATATGAAAAATATGCATAACATACATACTAACAGGAGTCTTCTCGTGCCTTTTGCTGCTGGCGAACTGGTGAGGGAACTTGTTACTAAATTCTTGGAAGGATCCAATGGGCCCCTTCGCTAGCTGGTTGAACCATAACTGGGCTGACTTGGTTAGTGTTGTCAGGAAGACTCTACACTTGATTGCGTCCGTGTACCTATGCAACAGGGCATAATTTTGAAAAGTGTATAAATGATCTTCTAGGTCAGAAGTACCACCATAGGATATGATGGAGTGGATCCAAAAATCTCTGGGCAGATCTTCCCTCATGATGGTTCCAATAAAAGGAACTCCACGATCCTCTTGTGATTTTTCTCCTGTTATTCTTCGCTCCATTTCTTCCATTTTCCTGACCATGATTTCAAATTTGACTTGGCTATCCTTTAGCTTGTTGAGTTTGTCTGGCTCGTCCAGCAGGGAAAGAGCAGGTTCATAATTCCTGGCCTCATCTTCGAGGTCTTTTCTTCCTTCTTTCCAGTCATCAGGCTAGTCCCTATGGTGATCACCTGCAGCGACAACTTTCCCAGGTAGGTGTTTCCCTTCCTGCACAAAACTCGTGTTGCCCTCTGGTGTCTTGTTCTGGGGAAGTTTGGGTGGTGGATCCACCCTTCCTGATTGTCCTTTTCTAGCCACTCAACACGCCGCATCTGGTGTCCTTTTGGAGCAGGGTATTTCTTGCTAGGTTTTCCCTCTTCTTCTCTCTCGGGCTGAGTTAGAAACTCAACCATGCTGATTCTTTTACCATATGCCACTTCAGGAGTGATTCCAAGATCACCCGCACCACAATCTCTTGTTGCCGCTGGAATTTTTTCCGGTACTTGTGACATCAAATTTTTTTCATACCTTCGGCATCCTTGCGGATCTTAATCCTTCATAGCTTTCTCGATTGTTGTATCCACAATTGCTTGTAACTGCTCGGCCATTAGATGGTAAGAGGGATTTGGCGGCGGCTGATCAACCTTAGGCTGCTGGAGAGACTTTTTCTCTCCTCCTGGATCTTTAGCCACCTTGTCCAGCAGTAACTCTTGGATTTCATCAATCAATCACCTAGCTATGATAGCTGGTGTCTCAGGTGCATGATTGTCTTTGCTCAAACAAAGTAACATCCTTTTCTTTTCTTTTTTCCTTATGGCTTCTTGCATTTCAGCCATACCTCTCCCTGCCATCAAGATTTTGATAATAAATACTTACAGAAAACAAATAAACTTACCTTACGCCTTGAAGCTATTGGTGTAAAAATTGTTGCAGTGTTTATCTACGAGACGACCCCTAACACCGTGTCTACTTCCATCATTGCCAATAACCACAGTAGTCAATTTAGCAAACTGCCGATAAGTTCGAACTTTGCGCGATCGACATGGATTGCTTTTAAGGCTGCCGACATCCATCTCTCCGCAAAGCACCCCCTAAAGCGTCTTTGTTAAAGTATCCATTTTTTTTTTGGAGAATACTTTTGGAAATTTTTGTGGCTTAATTAATGCACCTTGGTTTCTCTTTCTTTTTATTTACTTACAACAAACAAAATAGACTTCTATTAGTTTTCAGCAATAATTTCAGGTGAATAACACCGCTTCAAGCTTCTCTGGGATGGGGATTTCAAGGATTGATATTTTCGGTGTGGTGCATACTTGATCATTTTGGATGGTTTTCCATGGAGGAAGGCAAAACATTCACAATTGTTCCTTTGCGTGTCGATTTGTGGAGCCAAAGCTTCAAAGTGACGAATTTATTTCATGATGAGGAGTGGTCCAAGAAGATCCATACGAACAAAGTTTCTATAATGTGGACTTTGTGAAGGAGTACTTGACCATCCTTGATGGTGACAACAAATCCTTGATGAAGAGCTATCCATGGAGGAAGGGCGTATTTGACCATCCTTGACGACATAAAGCAATCCATAGAAGAAAGCACAACACTGACGGATGCTCCTTTGCATGTCAATTTGTGAAGCCAGGATCCAAATTAACGAGCCCATCTTATGACGAGGAGTTGTCCAAGGATATGCTAACGAGCAAAGACATCTACGACGTGGACTTTTCGAGTGACTCACCATCAACCATCAAAGGAGGATTTTTTTTCTTGTCGACGTCGGGGCACCACATCATTGAAGGCAAAGCGGAAGGAGCCACGTCATTGAAGGCAAGGCGGAAGAAGTTGTAGCGATCTTCGATCTTTCGGTGAATTCCATAACATCAAAGGCCATTAGGAGTGGACAGAGGACATACTCAGCCAGTGTGGAGACAAGCTATTTCCATCAAGACGTATGACGAGGTTCTCTTTTTGCTGGCCGTTCCGCCATGTCGATCCATGGTGCCTCGTTGGATAGTTATGGGATATTATGAAGCCTTTTCCAAGGCTTAGTGTCCCATAACTTAGTTGTTTTCCATCAGTGAGTTGTAGATATCATTGTAGAATTTACATGCCCCCATGTCATGAATATTACCTTTGAGATTGCTTAATAGAATTATTTTCTCTTCTATCTTGCAATCTTTCGAGTATATTCATGTTTAATTTTTTTTTTCATAACTCCTTTTGAATGAGTAACACCACTCCGCACGAGAAACATGATTGATTTGGATTTATGACTGAACTCAGAGAGAATCTAAGTTGCCTACGTACCCTAATGAAGGGATCAAGTTAAAACGTAGTTAAAAGATTTGTTGACATTTTATACTCGTGCCAGGAGTACTCACTTAATTTGACAGTTTATGCTCTTATCGAGGAGCTTTCATTTGATTTGATTTCTAGACCTTTTATACTCGTGTCAAGGAGTAATTCAGTTGATTTGGCTTCTAGACCTTTTAAACTCTTGTCAAGGAGTACTTCATTTAATTTGATTTCTAGACCTTTTATACTCTTGTCAAGGAGTGCTCACTTAATTTGACAGTTTATGCTCTTATCGAGGAGCTTTCATTTGATTTGACTTCTAGACCTTTTATACTCGTGTCAAGGAGTAATTCATTTGATTTGATTTCTAGACCTTTTAAACTCTTGTCAAGGAGTGCTTCATTTGATTTGATTTCTAAACATTTTATACTCGTGTCCAGGAGTACTTCATTTAATTTGATAGTTTATGCTCTTATCGAGGGGCCTTAATTTGATTTGACTTCAAGACATTTTATACTCGTGTCAAGGAGCTTTCTTGATAGTTTAGGCTCTTATCAGGGAGCATTTTATTTTGCATATTTATTTAATCATAGCAGTGATGACACTTTCTTCCACATTGTCATCAATATCGTCAGCCATGGAATCATCATTGGAAGCGTCTGAAAATGACTTGCCCCCTTTGTTGACTTCTATGCTCCAAGGCTCTTGGATATGTGGCTCATCATCAACATCATTTGCAGCCATGCTCAGTTCCATGTCGTGCGCTCGAGTGGCCAATTTTTCAAACGTCTTCTGTCGAATTCCCTGAAGGATGTAGCAAAGACTCCATTGCATCCCTTGAATACACATCTCAATGGCGGAGGCCTCAGACAATCTATCTTTGCAGTTAAGGCTTAAGTTTCTCCAACGGTTGATGTAGTCGACGACTGGTTCATCCTTCCATTGGCGAGAATTGGTGAGTTCAATCATGCTCACTGTACAACGGGTGCTGTAGAAGCGGTTGAGGAACTCTTGCTCCAATTAGTTCCAACTGTCAATGGATTCGGGCTCCAAATCAACGTACCAGTCAAAAGCGTTTCCTTTTAGAGATCGCACAAATTGCTTTACGAGTAGATCTCCATCAGTCCCCGCATTATTGCATGTCTCTATAAAGTGCGCGATATGTTGTTTCGGGTTTCCTTTACCATCAAATTGTTGCAGTTTCGGTGGTTGGTATCCCATCGGCATCCTTAGAGCATCAATGCATTTTGTATACGTCTTTGAGTACACGAGCGAATTGTGGGAAGATACACCATATTGAGCTCTAATGGTGTTAGAAATCATATCTTGCAATTGTTGAACAGACAATGCGCCAATAGTGGTGTTGGAGTTGTTGAACTTCTCCGCAGATTCATGTTGATGAGGCAGTTCATTGACCGGCGTCTCCTTGGCGTTTTGACTTGAAAGAGATGCACGATTATGACTAGGTTCTCCTACATTGGAGTTTTCTAGTTTGTTCATCAGTTGGGCAATTTGGAGATCCTTGTCTTCCAAAGCTTTCTGCATATTAGCAATGGCTTGAGCCATTTGAGCCGCTTGTTCATCCGCCGATGTAGCTCCCGTCATCATGGCAGGAAGTTCAGCAAATGAAGAAGATTTGGAGTTGATTCCCTTTGGAAATGATGGGTTTGAACCGTCAGAATGATTGTTGTCGCCGATCGTGCCCCTAGTAGAAGATTGGTCAACGGGATCATCGACAATGTTAGCATCATTTTTCTTGGTCAAAGCAACTTGATTCTTTTTTGGAGCCATGGAGTTGCAAATGTAGACTTTGAATTTTAATGTCGGAGGAAGAGATGAGGGGTATATTCGGTCCCACTGGGCGTGCCAAATTTGTTCACACAAATTTTCAAGTCTGCAATTTCATAAACAAGAAAAGATAATATGGACAAATAAATAAATCAATTTAAAAAAAATTACAATTTTAGTGGAATAATTCTACTATCGAAGACTAATCCCCTGATTCTTCACTCCAAACACGATTCAAGGGCTTGAAAGCTTATTCTTGAATCAAACGATGTAAATGATTTGGGAAAGTTGAAAGCTTCAATGCCAGCTCGTCGCTTTGATCTTCCTTCAACTTGATTTGGATTTTTATAACGTTTATTCGAGGGTTTAGCACCTTAATCCCGGATTAAACGATATAATTTGATGAATTTCGTCAAGAACTCTTTAAAGTTTGCCTTGAACGCCTTCTTGAATTTGAAGAACTTGTAGAGAGAATTTGGGAACTTCTCTTGTCTTCTCTAGCTGCAATTAATTTGTGTGTCCTTATTGTGAGCTCCCAAGGACCCTATTTATAGGTGTAGGATGGAGAAGTCACAAATGCTTTAAACACCTTTGATAATTATCTCTTTAATTTTATATTTATTAAGAGATAAATATCATTTACTTTTGAGCCATTTGATTGGCTAATATTAGATGAGGATAAATTTAATAGATATTATCTCTTCAATATCTTTATTTAATTAAAGAGATAAATACCAATTATTTTGGAGCCATTTGATTGGCTATCATATCCATTTGGCGCAGTGTGATTGGTCGTTGACTTTTCTACTGCAAGACATAATTTGATTGGCTAGACCACTTCAATTTGACATGTGGCGCGATTTGATTTGCCAATAAAATAAATATTAAAATATCAATTAAATCAATTATTTAATTTTGGAATTAAATTTAGTAAATCCCAAAATATAAATTAAAGACTTAACTTGATAATTAATATTATATTTTCCACTTGTCATCATTTGATTGGATGAAATTTTGCTTGTCTACAAATGCCCCCTCGAGACTCGTTCACTAGACCTTCGTCTTGAAAACGTGCTTCAAAGTGAATGAGTCGCGATCATCATCTTTAATAGGCTAGAAATGCCATCGAACATCTAAAGTCACATACCAATTTGAGTGGATTGGACATATGAATTTTGCTCCAAAGGATCCAAATCAAAATCGAACATCTAAAATCTCATTAGTGGATTCTGAATTTTTATATATAAACTAAAAAGAAAATTAAAAAATGATAAAAAAAGGGTTAAAAAATGAAAAGAACAAAAAAATGACGAATTCAAGAGCTGCTTTGAGCCTCAATCCCAAACAAGTAAATTGTTCAAGCAAATACACCATTCTTCAAAATTTGGACTTTGTGGCTCCAAGTAGAGTTTGAAAGTTGCTCTTTCTTTCCTTGAGCAGCAGACCCATAAGCAAAGCGACCAACTCCTTGCTGGTTCCTGGTGGTAAACGGGGATAAACGAAGTCGGTGTTGATGGAGACGGATGGTGGAATAGCGACTAGCAGCGATGACACCAGTAGTAGTGGAAATAACGCCATCATGTGGAGAAGTTCTGCAAGTGATTTGCATCGACAAAATTAAATGATGACGATGGGGAAATTTCGTCAATGGTGATCGGCGGAAACAGATAGCAAATGCGAACAGCTGCAACTTGAGAGCGGCCCTCCTAATTGAGATATGTTGCGCCGATTGAGCACCGAAGAATGTATATCGTCATGGTGACGACTATTCCAGTGGTGAGCGAACGCGCCCCATAACACAACTGTTGTAATCTGCAAAGCATACTATGAAAAAGTAACAGTAACATCAAGATGGAATATTGCACGCGCGGAAGCATGCCTCAAATTCATCTCTCTGTTATGTGCCGTTCCGATGTGAAAAAAGGGCCTGTTGAAGCACTTATATAGATGTTTGCTCAAGAGTTCTACTCTAATTCAATCTCTTATCATCCATATCCGAGATCAATTAGAAGAATTAGAGATACAATTGAAATGGGTTTGTGGGAAGTTGAAAATTTCTTGACTTCAGATTTTCGTCAAGTGGCAAAATCTTCGACATTTACCACTTTGATTTCTCGGCTGCAATTGATAGAATTTTGTCCAAATAAGAATTCTAAGCTTGCAAGAATTCTACAGAAGAAAAGAGAAATAATTGCATAGAGTTTCTAATTTGATTCTGTAGAGGAGAAAAAAAAAGAAAGAAAAGCTTAAGGTCAGTTGCAGAATTCAAATTGAAGAAAAAGACTAGAGTGCAATCCCATGTGTCAAGTCCATCTAGACCATAGGTTTGTGGGACCAACCCTAAAAAAATGAAAATTGAATTTGCTTACACAAATTGGCTAGTGGGCCTGAATGCTTAAAGAATGGGTGGGTCATTCGCTCGATTATTCCGCCAAATTAGTCAAAGGCCCAATTTCCCATGTCAATTTGGGTCATCCTGAAAGTATGGTCCAATTTATATCTAGCTTTGCAGCAAATTTTTGACATTGAGATAATCGCGACTCATTCACTCCAAAGCGCGCTTTCAAGACAAAAGTCCCGTGAACAACTCTCGAGGGGGCATTTGTAGACAAAGGAATTTTGCACCTAATTAAATGATGACAAGTGGAAAATATGATATTAATTATCAAGTTAAGTCTTTAATTTATATTTTGGTATTTACCAAATTTAATTCCAAAATTAAATAATTGATTTAATTGATATTTTAATATTTATTTTATTGGCAAATCAAATCACGCTACGTGTCAAATTGAGGTATTTTAGCCAATCAAATTATGTCTTGCAGTTGAAAAGTCAACGACCAATCACACTGCGCCAAGTGTATATATTAGCCAATTAAAAGGCTCCAAATTAATTGGTATTTATCTCTTTAAATTAATATAGATATTAAAGAGATAATATCTATTAAATTTATCCTCATCAAATATTAGCCAATCAAATGGCTCAAAAGTAAATGATATTTATCTCTTAATAAATACCAAATTAAAGAGATAATTATCAAAGGTGTTTAAAGCATTTGTGAATTCTCCATCCTACACCTATAAATAGGGTCCTTGGGAGCTCACAATAGGACACAAATTAATTGAAGCCAGAGAAGACAAGAGAAGTTCCCAAATTCTCTCTGCAAGTTCTTCAAATTCAAGGAGGCCTTCAAAGCAAACCTCAAGGTGTTCTTGGTGAAATTCATCAAATTATAACATTTGATTCGAGATCAAGGTGCTAAACCCTCGAATAAACGTTATAGAAGTCCAAATCAAGTTGAAGGAAGATCAAAACGACAAGTCGGCCTTGAAGCTTTCAACTTTCCCAAATCATTTGCATCGTTTGATCCGAGATTAAGCTGTCGAGCAGTCGCATCAACGTTATAAACATTCAAATCCACATTGGAGAAGATCAAAGAAACGATTTCTGCTCCAATATTCAAATCAAAGTTCTCGAAGGAAGAATCGGAGGATTAGATTAGGGATTGTACTCCAATTCTTTATTTTAATCAATATAAATTCATTTGTCACTATTTTTTTTGTGTTTTTGTTTACAGACATAAAAATTTATTGTGTACAATGTGGACTCCATCCGCAACATGGGAAAACAAGTTGAGGCAGATGATGAAGCTAAGACGTCAGAGAATCAACACCCAGCTGAGAAGGAAAAATCAATTGTCAAAGAGCTTCAAGTTTCATGTGACGGTTGATAAGAGGCATTTTTACGTGTTTTTAAGCCCCTTTGCGTTTATGTTTTAGGTTCATTTATCGCTTAATTCTTGCTACATGTGCGTTTAATTCGTGCATTAAGTGATTTCAGGTCTTAAATGGATACAATCGAAGAACGGGATGAAAAACGACGTATAAAACAAGTTCAGGCCAATTTGCTTCTGTTGTCCACGCCCAAGCGCCGAGAAATCGGGCGCCTAGGCGCCCGATTCTGAAAGGGGCGCCTAGGCGCCGTTCTGTCCCCGCCTGGGCGCCGTATCTGCACCAGTTTCCACGTTCGAGCGATATTTTCTTATTTTTAGAGACCGAATTGGATGAAGTTTCCTTCTACAAAGTTGTAGAACTATGTGTTAGCTTCAAATGAGGACTTGAATCATCCAAATCGGAGTTTTGTGGAGATAGTTATGAAGGAAATACAATTACTGCGCCAGACAGAGGCAAATACTCCCAACATTCTGATTTGGGCGCCCGAGCGCCATAATTCCCGCGCCTAGGCGTGGCCACATCCGAGATTTGATTCCTTTCAGCCAAAAGATCATCATTTGATGGGGGAATGGAACATTTAAAGCCAAGAGGTCATCACATGTATGGGAGGGATGTCATAAGTATGTTTCTTACTAGATCTACTTTAGGGAATTTTATACTACTCACTTTAAGAGTAGTGGAGGACACACTAGGGGGGACATACACATGAGGAGCTGATTTGTGGTGGTCTTCTTAAGGATATTTGAGCACAATTGACCGAACATCTTGAGAGGAGAGGGAGAGAGAGGCATTTTGGCCATCACTTTTCACTCATCATCATTGATCACCATTTTCTTCATCACTTTTGGAGGGGAACAAAGAGAGAGGAGCTAAGGATTGAAGATCAAGAGCTAAGATCCATCATCAATCAATTGAGGGAGTTTTAATTATTTGCATTTACATGTTTATTTCCATGAGTATGTATATGTTTGTATTAGATTTTCTTAAGGCTTTGATGAGAGGCTAATATTGTAGAACTAAGGCCATGTGAAGGCCAAATTTATGAATCAATATATGTGAAGTTTCTCTTTGTATTAATTCTCCTATTGCTTTGTGTGTTAATTCTATGCTTTTATTCCAATCATGTGTTTGATCACCATATGCTTGCTATCTTGCCTAATCTAGTTGTTCGAGAGAAAATAGATTAGGGTGCAAGAGAATTAACACATCATCCGAAACAAATGAGGGATTGCCCTAGAAATAGGTAAAGATTCCCGGGTGTTGTTAGCCGGATTCGTTCGGGGAAGCTCTAGAACGTTAATGCGTGATTTTTGATTAGATTCTCGGATAGACATATTTAGAGAACCGTCAATTAATCATAGGATTATTATGTGCCGAGACATCGGGTAATAGTTAATTTAGGAGTTTCCACCAAAGCAATAGGAGTCTAATAATTCGAAGAGTAGCTCATATATATTGACGAGTAGATTCGGTTGTAGCATGTGCCTTAGTCATTTTATCATACGTGAGATTAAATCTATAGCACGTTTCTCTTTGGTTCTTCGTTTGTTTAATCTCTTTTCTTGCACTTTACTTTAATTGTCTTATCTTTTATCGAAAATCATGAACTAGAATTCAAGTCCTTGTGGTTCGACAACCCGGACTTTTTGTCCACTTATTACTACACACGTCTAGTGCACTTGCTATCATAGCACGTTAGCTTTTAGCGTGTCAACGGTACGATTCAAGTCGATCATCTGAGGGATTTTATCATGGGAATGATCAAAGACAAGTTTGATGGAAGCTCCTAGCCATCTTTGACTTATACCAAGCCATATACTCGGAGGATTGACACCTTGAAGATGCCAAATGGTTATCAACCTCCAAAATTCCAGCAATTTGATGGCAAAGGAAATCCAAAGCAACATGTGGCGCATTTTTTCGAGACATGTAATAATGCTGGAACTTATGATGATCACCTGGTCAAGCAATTCGTTCGATCACTGAAGGGCAATGCATTTGACTGGTACGCTTATCTGGATGCTGGCTCAATCGACAATTGGGACCAATTAGAGCAAGAGTTTCTCAACCGCTTCTACAGCACCCGTCGCACAGTGAGCATGATTGAACTTACCAATTCTAGCCAATGGAGGGATGAACCAGTCGTCGACTACATCAACCGTTGGAGAAACTTAAGCCTTAATTGTAAAGATAGATTGTCTAAGACCTCCGCCATTGAGATGTGTATTCAAGGGATGCAATGGAGTCTTCGTTACATCCTTCAGGGGATTCGACCAAAGACGTTTGAAAAATTGGCCACTCGAGTGCACGACATGGAACTGAGCATAGCTGCAAATGGAGTTGATGATGAGCCACATATCCAAGAGCCATGGAGCATAGAAGTCAACAAAGGGGGCAACTCATTTTCAGATACTCTCGACGATGAGTCCATGGATGAAGATATTGATGACCACATGGAAGAAAGTGATGTTCAAATTCATCATCATTGCTATGATTAAATAAATATGCTAAAGAAATGCTCCTTGATAAGAGCATAAACTATCAGCAATGCTCCCTGATAAGAGCCTAAACTATCAAGAAAGCTCCTTGACACGAGTATAAAATGTCTTGAAGTCAAATCAAATGAAGGCTCCTCGATAAGAGCTAAACTATCAAATTAAGTGAAAACTCCTGGACACGAGTATAAAATGTTTAGAAATCAAATCAAATGAAGTACTCCTGGACACGAGTATAAAATGTTTAGAAATCAAATCAAATGAAGTACTCCTTGACAAAAGTTTAAAAGGTCTAGAAGCCAAATGAAATGAGTTACTCCTTGACACAAGTACAAAAGGTCTAGAAGTCAAATCAAATGAAAGCTCCTCGATAAGAGCATAAACTATCAAATTAAAGGAGTACTCCTTGGCACGAGTATAAGAGGTCTAGAAGTCAAATCAAATGAAAGCTCCTCGATAAGAGCATAAACTATCAAATTAAGGGAGTACTCCTTGGCACGAGTATAAAAGGTCTAGAAGTCAAATCAAATGAAGGCTCCTTGATAAGAGCATAAACTGTCAAATTAAGTGAATACACCTTGACACGAGTATAAAATGTCAACAAATCTTTGAACTACGTTTTGACTTGATCCCTTCATTAGAGTACGTAGGCAACTTAGATTCTCTCTGAGTTCAATCATAAATCCAAATCAATCATGTTTTCCCATGCAGAGTGGTGTTACTCATTCAAAAGGAGTAAAAAAATATATATAAAAAAAATTGAACATGAATATACTCGAAAGATTGCAAGATAGAAAAGAAAATAATTCTGTTAAGTAATCTCAAAGGTAATATTCATGACATGGGGGCATGTAAATTCCACAATGATGCGGATGACTTGCCGGTGGCTCACTGACAGAAATCAGCGAAGTTATGGGATACCAAGCCTAGCAAAGGGCTTGATAATATCGGAACATCGACCATAAATATACAACGAGGCACCATGGATTGATATGATGGAGCGGCCAGCAAAAGAGCACCTCGTCATACATCTTGGTGGAAATAGCTTGTCTCCGAGCTGGCTGAGTATGTCCTCCGTTAACTCCCAACAGCCTTTGGTGTAGTGGAATTCATCGAGAAGTTGAAGATCATCACAATTTCGCACCTGGTGAGTATGTCCTCCATCCACTCTCCATGGCCTTTGACGTTGTGGAATTCACCGGAAGTTGAAGTGCGTCATAACCTCACTTTGCCTTGCTTTCAATGATGTGGTGCCCCGACGTCAATAAGAGAAAATCCTCCCTTGATTGTTGATAGTGAGTCACTCTTAAAGTCCACATTGTAGATGTTTTTGCTCTTTAGAATCTCCTCATCGTAAGATAGGCTCGTTAATTTAGGTAATGGCTTCGCAAGATCAACCGGAAAAAGGGGTAATCGTCAATGCTATGTCTTCCTCCATGGATTGCTTTATGACATCAAGGATGTTCAAGTAAGCCATTCCTCCATGAATTGCTTAATGTCGTCAAGGATAGTCAAGTACGCCATTCTTTCGTGGATCGCTTGTCATCATCAAGGATTTCCGGTCATCATCAATGATTGTCAAATGCTTCCTCGCAAAGTCCATGTCATAGATGTTTTTGATTGTAAGTATCTCGTCCTTAGATCATCCTTGTAATGAAATGGACTCATCTCTTTGAGTCCACAACGCCGCAAATCAATCAAGAAGGGAAAGGTGGATCACGCCGTCAATAATGGTCAACTACTCACCACGCCGGATACATCAATTCTTGAGAAACTCGATTTGTAAAAGATCAAGGTGGTATGGATAATCTCAAATTATAAAGCCAAATTAAGTGGAGTCTATTTTTTTCGATGATGTCCTGGAAAAAAAAAAGAAAAAGAAGAAAAAAAGAAACAAGCCGAACAAAATACAAAAAAGAAAATTAAAGAAAAAGGGGTTTCAAGTTTAAGTGGGGCCGATTTATGATCAAATGAAGAGCAAACCCAACATTTAGAGAAGTCCTCGCTCATCAAGAATTTCTGGATTTTCAAATTGAGGGATGTCCCCAGGGTGCTGCTGCAGATTGTTTGCGGTGCCAGCAATGGTGGAAATAGACACGCCTGTTAGCGGTTTCATGCAAGAGACACTGCAACATCTTTTGCACCAACGAAATATGATCACGACAACGGGGAGATTTTATCTGCTTCACTTGATAGAAATAATTTATGCATCAAACACGAGTAGCGGCAGAATCGATGATGCTTGGAGTTCTGATATACTTCGTTTATTGGGCCACAACTGCTGCTGTAATCTTCAAGATATTCTACAGAAACTGGATATTGATTAAGCCCAAGCCAAAGCCATAGCCAAAGCCTCTCGGTTATGCCATATGCATCGCTTTGATGGAAAAGAATAAGGGTCTGTCAAGGTACTTATATAGAAGTTTGCTCTAGACTTTATGTGTTCTACTCTGAATCAAACTCTTGTTGTCCATATCCAAATTAAATTAGAGAGATATAGTTGACTTGGAAATGAGGAAGTCGGATACTCCTTGATTTTCAAATCCCATAGCTGTCACAATTGAAGGTTGTCTATTGGTAGAATTCTTCTTCACAATGGAAAGCAAAATTTGAAATTAGTTTATTCTTATTCAAATTCTAATGTTTGGAGATAAACTCAAATATTCAAAGTTCTTCCAGTAATGGGTTTTGGCATGAAGATTTGATGTGAGCTACAAATTTGAGAATCAGATTTAATAAGAATTCTTTTGTTCCAAGAATTCTTAGAAGGTTCTTGCAAAAAGGAAAAGGAAATTTGCATTCTTACGCGAGTTGAAGAGGCATAGATGAAGATGATGACTTGAGGAATGCTCCAATGTTACCAGACCACCTACACCACAATTTTGTGGGACCCAATTGATATATATAAATCTCAAAAATCTTCCGCTTGCGTACGACGACTATATATGATGGCAAAGGATGGACTCAAAGTTGTATTCTCAAGTAAAGCTAGTGGGCTTTCAAGATAAAGATAAATTGAGTTATAACTTGGCCCACTTTCAAATTGATGGGTGGATTTATTTCTTAAGTTCACAAGGAATTCAATTTAGGTCCATGTTTTCTTTCATAAAAAAAGGGGTGGCTTGGTGTTCTAAAAGTGAATAAGTAAGCCCATTTCAAAGAGGCAATTCTCATGGGACGGCCCACTGAAATTCGGTTCGTGCATACATTATGGGATCGCGAATGTTTAAAAGTTGAAAATGATAGTCGCAACTCATTCACTTTGAAGATCGCTTTCAAGATAAAAGTTCCGTGAACGAGTCTCGAAGGGGCATTTGTAAACAAAGCAATTTTATGTCCAATCGAATGATGACAAGTGAAAAATATGATATTAATTATCAATTTAAGTCTTTTAATTTATATTTTGGAATTTACCAAATTTTAATTCCAAAATTACATAATTGATTTAATTGATATTTTAATATTTATTTTATTGGCAAATCAAATCGCGCCACATGTCAAATTGAAGTGGTCTGGCCAATCAAATTATGTCTTGCAATAGAAAAGTCAACGACCAATCACACTGCGCCAAATGAATATGATAGCCAATCAAATGGCTCCAAAATAATTGGTATTTATCTCTTTAATTAAATAAAGATATTAAAAAGATAATATCTATTAAATTTATCCTAATCAAATATTAGCCAATCAAATGGCTCAAAAGTAATTGATATTTATCTCTTAATAAATACAAAATTAAAGAGATAATTATCAAAGGTGTTTAAAGCATTTGTGACTTTTCCATCCTACACCTATAAATAGGGTCCTTGAGAGCTCACAATAAGGACACAAATTAATTGAAGCTAGAGAAGACAAGAGAAGTTCCCAAATTCTCTCTACAAGTTCTTCAAATTCAAGGATACCTTCAAAGCAAACTTCAAGGCATTCTTGGCAAAATTCATCAAATTATAACATTTGATTCGAGATTAAGGTGCTAAACCCTCGAATAAACGTTATAGAAGTCCAAATCAAGTTGAAGGAAGATCAAAGCAGCGAGTCGACCTTGAAGCTTTCAACCTTCCCAAATCATTTACATCGTTTGATCCGAAATTAAGCTGTCGAGCTCTCGCATCAACGTTATAAATATTCAAATCAACATTGGAGACCGAAGAAGTGATTTTCGCTCCAATATTCAAATCAAAGTTCTTGAAGGAAGAATCAGGGGATTAGTTTTCGATAGGAGAATTATTCTCACGATATTGTAATTTTCTTTAAATTGATTTATTTATTTGTCCATATTATCTTTTCTTGTTTATAAAATTGCAGACTAAAAACAACAAATTTCCGAGTCTGCAATTTTATAAACAAGAAAAGATAATATGGACAAATAAATAAATCAATTTAAAGAAAATTACAATATCGTGAGAATAATTCTCCTATCGAAGACTAATCCTCTGATTCTTCCTTCAAGAACTTTGATTTGAATATTGGAGCAGAAATCACTTCTTTGATCTTCAATGTTGATTTGAATGTTTATAACGTTGATGCGAGGGCTCCAACTTAATTTCGGATCAAACGATGTAAATGATTTGGGAAAGTTAAAAGTTTCAAGGCCGACTCGTCGCTTTGATCTTCCTTCGATTTGATTTGGACTTTTATAACGTTTATGCGAGGGTTTAGCACCTTAATCTCGGATTAAACGATATAATTTGATGAATTTCGCCAAGAACGCCTTGAAGTTTGCTTTGAACGTCTTCTTGAATTTGAAGAACTTGTAGAGAGAATTTGGGAACTTCTCTTGCTCCAATTTAATTTGTGTCCTATTGTGAGCTCCCAAGGACCCTATTTATAGGTGTAGGATGGAGAATTCACAAATGCTTTAAACACCTTTGATAATTATCTCTTTAATTTGGTATTTATTAAGAGATAAATATCATTTACTTTTGAGCCATTTGATTGGCTAATATTTGATGAGGATAAATTTAATAGATATTATCTCTTTAATATCTATATTAATTTAAAGAGATAAATACCAATTAATTCGGAGCCTTTTAATTGGCTAATATATACACTTGGCGCAGTGTGATTGGTCGTTGACTTTTCAACTGCAAGACATAATTTGATTGGCTAAAACACCTCAATTTGACACGTGGCGTGATTTGATTTGCCAATAAAATAAATATTAAAATATCAATTAAATCAATTATTTAATTTTGGAATTAAATTTGGTAAATCCCAAAATATAAATTAAAGACTTAACTTGATAATTAATATCATATTTTCCACTTGTCATCATTTAATTAGGTGCAAAATTCCTTTGTCTACAATAAATCCCAAAATATAAATTAAAGACTTAACTTGATAATTAATATTATATTTTTCACTTGTCATCATTTGATTGGATGAAATTTTGCTTGTCTACAATGGCATAATAGTTGATCATGGTAGCTGAAGATCAGGGAGTGCGGCCTACAGCGGATCCAGTGAGGATTAAGCCCAAATTGGCTTGATTGAGGGAGGCCTGTTATGGTAAGGGCCTGATTACTGGGTCGTGTCTTCATCTTTCGGTCAAAGTCTGTCCATAATCCAGCTCGGGTCCAGCAAGGCGGATCAACTACTTGGGTCTGAGCCCGCTTTTATAGAAAAATCAACCTTTCCTTACTAATATTTGGGCTTCATCAACTTGGCCCAATCCAGGTAAATTCAACCCACATCAATTATATTTTTTCTTTAAGGGTAAAAGCAATAACCCATCCAAACTTTTTGAGCTTTGGTATTATTTTATACAAACTTTCATTTTTTATATTTTTTATCTGAACTTTATTGGTTTTACACTTTTCTATATATTAGTATATTCTGGCGGAATTTTAGCCCGCGGAGTTTAAACAAACTTTTTTTCTTTTTACACTTTTTTATCTCACCCTGCCGCATGTGTTGAAATTCCGGGAGGATATTCTATCGGAATATGGTAAAATATAAGAAACTGTAAAGCCAGCGAAATTGAGTTAAAAAAAGTGTAAAAAAAAATTGTATAAAAAAGTGTCAAAACTCGAAAAGTTTGGATGATTTACTGTTTTTACCCCTTTTCTTTATTTAGTAGGTTTATTTTTTCAATTGTACAAAAATGATATAACATGTTGATATTATAAATTTAAACCAGCTCGTCAAGCCGGCCCCAAGCCCTGGACACGAAAGCTCGTTTAGTATCAAGCCAAGCGTGAACTTATGCAAGCTCGGCTCCCTCAGCTTGATTGACAACCCTACACACGACATTACAAGAACAATATTTGATTCTCCTCAAAAAGTCGAAAAGACAAACATGAGCATACTTTGTCCATCCTGTAACTCTTCGTCAACCAAAACTTACGGTTAATTGAAGTTTATCGTCACACCAAGCAACACTTCATTTGTGTTTTGGTTTTCGATCATCCAATTAATCTAAAAATGCATTTGTCACTTGTTGTATACATCATTTATGTTGTGATTGGTGGGAGAAACTTTATTGGTGAACTGGGTGTACCATACACCAAGTGGTATAAATCATGACATATCATTGCATGCTTACATTATGCGATGATGTGACATGATATACATCACTTAGTGTTCAACACCCTGTGCACCAAAGAATTTTTCATTAGTAGGGTTCGACAAATGGAGTCCGAACTAGAATTTTTCTATCTATTATCAGGTCTTCGGGTCTAACCGACGTCGCGTGACAAAATATTTCCAACAAAATAAAAATATAATCCAAATAAGATAAAATTGAAAAAAGGAAAAAGGAAATTAATAAAAAACCCTAGAACTAGAAAAACATCCCGCGCAAACAAGTTGTCACCCCCAAAGCACCAATTCAAAGTTCAAACTCATCAGTCAAAGAAACACCTCCTCTTCATCCTCTAAAACCTGAATCGATTGATTAAGAATATTTCATTCTTTTTACTTTTTACAACCAAAAGCGTGTCTGTAGAAGAGGATGCAGTAAAGTTCAGTCTGAAGGTGATGATAAATAAACAGAAAACTAAGGTACTGTTTGCAGAGGCGGATAGCGATCTTGCTGACGTTTTGTTAAGCTTCCTAACATTGCCTTTGGGAACTATTGTAAGAATCTTCGATAAGCACTATGAAAATCAGGCACCTGTAATTGGAAGCTTAAACACTTTGCACAAGGGTTTAGCAAATCTGGGTAGTGCCTATTTCTGGACAGAAGGGGCTAAGATGATGCTGCTCAATCCAACAAGTTCATACGAAGCCGAATGTCGTAAGTTGAAACTTAATATCGGCGACACTCAGCCTACCAAATACTTTACTTGTGAAGATTTGGATTGTATCAAATGTAGAGAGCCAAATGTAGGCATGTATTATGATACTGCGGTATGCGATTGTGGGAAATCATTGAACAGAGAAATAGGTATAAAAGAGTTAAATGATAAAGCTGCTGCTGATAAAGATGGAGTTTTTACTGTAAAATCGGCGTCGTTCTTGATTTGTGATGATCTTTGCTTAGTGCCTAATTTGTCTGGATCCATTATACAAACTCTCAACAAATTAGGCATTTTAGATACTGATGGTGCTGAGTAAAGAAATATGACTCTTGGGTTCAACGGCGTGAGTCTTCTGTTTCTTCATTCCATCTTGATTAAATGTTTCGTTACTTTTCGGGTTGTGTTTGGATTGATGAAATTGATCTGAGGAATGTACAACGTATAATTGAAAAAATAGCTCAAAATGAATCCCGATGGATTTGAATTACTTTTCGCAACTTAAAATCATTAAAACAAGTTCAATGAATTTGTTGATGAGTTCTGAAATTAATGACTTGCAAATGCGTCCATCCAAACACCTTCATTTTGTTTACTACTCAGACCCCACATTCCTCCATGGTATATTTCAGATAACCAGATTCTTCCTCTCAATAAACAACCAGATCCTGTACTATGTCACTATAGATACAAGGACCAGCGAGCATTATATGTATATCCGTCCTACCAAGTCTTTACTGGTGAAAATTGTTCTAATGTGTCTTTGAAGGACCCGAAAGGCCGTGGAAGTTATGTCAAGGGACCTGCAAAGTTTATGGTCACTGATGATTTAACAGTCACGCCTTTGTCTATGTTGTCGAGCATTTCTGTTCTCAACGGGTTGAAGATCCCTTTACATGATGTGAAAGAAATCGAGATTCAAATTGGGTTGAAAGAGGTAATGATTTAACTTCTATTTTCATGTTTAAACTGAGAAATATGATTTTCGATTTCACGTGTTTATTTAACAAGACTCATTCTTTTGTTGGTGCAGGCTTTAAGCATACTGAGAGCGTCTCTTACATCGACTTGCGCTTTAACAAATGGACTGATAAATCCCATCCCGATGAAAGAACCAAAGCAGGGATACTGAGGCAGATCACAGAGGTTCTTGCTATTTCTTCAACTAATAGTCCTTTTTCGTAACGTAGGAAAATGCTCATTCTTGACATTTTCATATGTCATTCTTAGGAGCTCATGGGACTCGAGGTCTCGGGTGATCGCAACCATCTATGTCATGGGGCCCACGTGAGTTTACCACATACGAATAGGTGTGATTATATCGGGACTTGAGGAGGCTCGGGACTTTTTAAGAATCACTTCATTTTCATATGAAGCTTGTAATAGCATTCTGCCTTATTTCCTAAATGTATTCGATGTGGAATTAGTGCGACGAGGTAAGGTCTACTTCGTTTGATATCAACAACTGATAAGAGTGCTCATATTTAGTGTTGCACTAGCCTTAGACATGCTGTCTTTGAAGTAAACTTGCCACTTTGACTCAACATCATTCTCTAACTCTTGCATATAGAAAAACTCAATACTTCATTGATTTAAATGCAATATATGGTATCAATAGTCGAATGAGAAAGAAAAATAGACTGGATATTAAATCATCGGTATAAAAGAAACAATCGAGTACAGCCCCACCTTTTATTAACCCTGTTCTGTATAAGAATAATTTGTGGTCTTTCACCATGCATGCTTTTGGTGCTTGAATCAATAGAGGAAGTTTTCTTTTCTTTTTTTTTTTTTTGTGGGAAATTTTAATTTGCCTTGCATCGAGGTAATAGTCACACAACTTCTAGTTCGTCATATCATTTACTTTAACAAAGGATAAAATCTGGAGCAAATAGTCGATACGTTTGAAAAACGAGCATAGATACCTTAGGAGGTAAATGAAGAGACTACATGATTGTATAAGTTTGGTTGTGAGGAAATCAGTGTTTTAAAAGACAGTCTCGGGGCGCGCCCAGGGCGGGACATTGCTGAAATGTCCGGGGCAATAGGAGGGGGGCGTAACCCCTCATGGGCGTATGCCCAATCAATTGGGGCATACGCCATGGCCGAAAACCCGTCCAGTCTTTGGGCGTACGCCCAATGTATTTCATATCCATACGGTATGATTTTAGGCCTAAATTGATTTTTTTTCCAATTTTCATTCTAAAACCCACTTAACCTTTGTACATGTTTTATTTTTTTACTAAAAACCCATGACCTACTTATTCAATTAAATCAAACATTAAAAAAAAATAAGCTGCAAGAGCAACACAGCTTAATGCTTGAGTATTGAGAACCGAAGATGAAGATAATGATCTTAATGATGAGACTTTTGATAGTGATTGAGTAATTTAGTGCTCGTTAACTATTATTTTAAATCTTTATTTTGTGTAACGCTAGAATTTGAAATAATTATTTGTTTATCTTGATTGATTTTTGCAAGAGTTGAGATTGGACTTTTAGTTTGTATGGTTGAATATATTATTATTTTTAACTTTCTCTGTCTTATTTTTTTACTTAATTTTATCCTTCAATTTTATAATTTTTTGCTAATTTAAATTAATTCTTAATATCATATTATATTATATTTTTTTAATACTAAAAAAACAAAATTCTCTGGGCATACGCCCCGCCTTATGGGACATAAAACGTCCCGTCCCGCGCCTTCGCCTTTTAAAACACCGGAGGAAATTACCCAACTTTTAAGATAATCTGTTCATTTGGCACCTAATCAACCTGCCAATTAGGCTATAATAAATTATTAGTGTCACTATCCTCAAAATAAAAAGTAAGTACTAAATAAATCAATGAATAACTTAACCGTAAAAATTAGTGATATTTATAAAAGTTGAAATTGATCTGATACCAACTCATCTATATGTTTTTCCAAATTGTGATTCCTACTCTGTTCTATACATCTACTGTTAAAACTAACGTCGCCGTGTAAAAATTTAACATTATTTTTAATGTCTCTGACTGTTGTCCATCTCTCTTCCCATTCCCAATTCGCCATTCCTGAATTCAACGACAACTCGTCGATCCTCTGCTTTGGAGAATTCAACGAATCTGTACGTTTCAGATCATTTATAACTTGTGAAATATCTTCACCAGTAGAACTCCAGATGCCCTGATCAAGAATACTTGTGGGAGAATCTGTATTATCTCTGATCAACAATTCTTGGACTTGCTTTAATTGTGGGAATCGAAATTCATCGAGAAATGGATGTTCTAGAAGCTGTTTAGCCGTCCATCTCTCTTTTGGATCAACCCTCAAACACTTGCTCAAGAAATCCTTAGCTAAATCTGACAAAAAAGGCGGAAATTTTGGCAATTCACCAGAAAACGCAATCCGGTGAAGCGTGGATGGTGCATTAGGCCACGGAGAGTTCCCCGTGGACATTTCAATAAAAGTGGAACCCAACGCCCAAATATCAGCTGAAAAACCCTGCGCCTCTCCACGCGCAACTTCCGGTGCCATGTACATGGGGGTCCCGCCTATCGCCGCCTCGTCCGCCGCCTTTGCACAACCAAAGTCCGCAATCTTGACAGCACCACTTTGGGTCAACAATATGTTACTCCCCTTAATATCACAATGCACTATACCCCTCCTATGCAAATATTCTAATCCCTTTAGAATTTGACGAGCGTAGTAACTAACCGTTGATTCGTTCATTTGGCCTCCCGACCGGTGAATCGCGTCGACGAGGGTCCCGCCGGAGGCGTATTCCATCATGAGATTGAATATACACCTGCCATTCTCTACGGTGATGTCACGACCCTTGTAACCAATTATATGAGGGCAATTCAAAGAAGAAAGAAATTTCTGTTCTCTCTGTAGGGACTCTGATTTTGATAGCTCGCCGGATTTTACGGCAAAGATGTCGCCGGAGGGATGGGAGGCGGCGGTGGACACGGCGGCGGTGGCTCCACGGCCTATGGTGTGGCCTCTGGTCCAGTCCATCTTTTGAAATGAGTTCTCAAGAAAGAAACTATGTGCTGTAATGTATTTGGTAGTTGTTTGAAGTTTGGATGGAGCTTTACTTGTACTATATATATATATATGTGTGTATATATATATATGGGCAATGAGGTGGCAATTTGTGATTTTAGAAATGTAAAGTATGTTGTCCAAATTAGTTGGGAACTGGTGTGAGTTGAGCGTTGCTTTAACAGGAACTTAAAACGTGGCAAAATGTTTATGGATATTGGGCCTAAATTGGGCAGCAGGGGAAGTAGGAGGGAGTGGGGTTATTACTTGTCCCAAAGGATAGTCACCACGTGGCGACTTCCTGAACAAGGATGGGCATTCCAGGAGAGAACATCATTATATTAACGCTACGTTACGTTCAATCACGTTTTCAAAGCATAACCAACACAAAACGACCACGTAAATAGCTATATGTGATGCAGTTAGTTTAGCAGCAAAGGGTTATGGTTGGATATTTCATTAGCAAAAAAGCATCTTTTTATATCCAATGGTACATTTATTGGATATTTGTTGGGTCAGTATGTTAAATAATATAATATCTTTACATATTTTTTCATATTTATTTTAATTTTAATTTTTTAATTTTTTTTTGTATTTATTTTTTTCTTATTTATAAATAGATTTTCTTATCTATCAATTATATATATCTCTATAAATATGTTATTCAATATACAAGTTTCCTACGGAGTTTTCTCTAATTTAACAAGATGTTTAATGACTTTAATAAGTGTATCTCATGATTTTCTCTTTAATAACTTTAATAAGTGTATCTCATAATTTTTTCTGAAAAAATTAAGAAGTTTTTATGCATTTAGCAACCCAATGTATGATTAAAATTGATTTGTACGATACTACTAATTTGGATAGTATATAAGTTGGATTATGAACTGTTTAATAAAAAATTATGATATCAATATTTTACTTTATGATATTATTTATGTTCTAGTTATATATAATTCTAGATCAAACTTGAGTTAGTATATTCGGGTTTGGTGGATGGATAGAGTTGGGTGATCCCATTATACTAAACTTTGATGCGTGGTTTTGTATTGTAGTGGGCAATGACTTTGAAGATTAAAATTGTGAGTTATGGGTGGTGGGTGACTGATGAAGTGGGTTGACCCAACCAACAAATCTAGATTTTTATTTTTGACTCTATATATATTTATTATATTATATATATATATACCATGGTTTGGTTGACACTATGAATCTGAGTATGGGTTTTGAAGATCAATATTTTGTTTTCACATACGAAGTCAATAACTATGCCTAAAAAACAGAGCAAGTCAATATAATAGGAAAGTTTAATACTCAAAGTTTTATGCATATCCTTAACAATATTCAAATACGTGACATTGATGACATTTAAACCAAATTAATTGGTATTCTATTAGAATTTTACTCCAAAAATTATTGCGTAGTCGGTAAAATTAATCACCTCCAAAAGTGTATATATATATATATATATGTATTTAATTTTAACAAATGGAGTTTGGATTCAAATTTCTTCTTTGTCATTGATTTACGAGGTTGATTTTGTTATATCATGATGACCTTCTAGAGGAAACATAAGCAATGAATAATCACTTTTTTGAATCTTAAGATTTAAACCAATTCAACACTTAATTAGTCTGTTGTAGTGCTTCCTAATTAACTTGGAAAACAAGAATATAAAGAGTTTTTACTAAGAAAAAGTTGAGGATAAAAAGCCATAATGATTCCAAAGATCCAAAAAATAGCATCATTATAGATGATTGGTTACTACTTATCATCAAAGCTATTGACAAGTGCTGAGTTACTTGTCATAACTATGAGATGTTACGTCATACACTAATCACCATTCACCATTGGGGTAGGGAAAGATGAAACTGATCAAAATTTTCCTTTTTTAAATTTAAATGGCATATCAAGTTTTCAGTTACCTTTATGCCATGCTTCAAAACGAAGGATTATAATTGAATTAAATAAGTGACTTAAGCTAGCACCACAATTTAAAGTTAACAAGTGAACACGGAAATGCCCTTTATGTTATAAAATTGATAGTAAGCAAATATAACTAGTCTACGAGCCGAGTTCTCTAATTTTCCAGTCAAATGTTATGAGTTTTAACTTTCTTGAGAACGTAAGCCCGACAATTTATGTGGGTGTATTACAAAGTCACACTGTCGTACTTATAATATTTGACCTAATAAAGAGTACCAAGAACGGAGCCAGAATTTTTGTTTAGGGAGGCGAATTTTTTTTTCCCTGAGTCTTGCCCTCGACAAGAACTCTAATCGGAACTGAACTCTAATATTTTTATAAGCTCAAGCTCATAATAGTTATAATTTTTATATTTGAACAAAATATATTTATATTTTATAATAACTAATAAGGGGCACGCGCGTTGCGCGTGAAAAACTCTCTCTCTCTCTCTCTCTCTCTCTCTCTTTCTCTCTCTCTCTCTATATATATATATGTATATATATGTTTTAAAATATATAATGGCTAGCATTGATATTTATAAACAAATATATTTAAAATACTGAGAATAAATAGAAATGACAAAACTACGAAATATATTTTTAGTATGAAGTGTTGAAAATATTTCATTTAAAAGATACAAATATTTATTAATGAAAAAGTAGGTGATATGAATATATTTTAAGATAAATAGACAATATATATCATTAATTTATTAAATAATGAGTATATACATAAAATTAATTAATATTGATATAATTTTTAAAAATAATAATTTAGATACACACGTTTGATAATTAAAGTATACTAACAAGTAACAAAATACAAACTTTGAATTCAACATTTCAAATAGTGTATAATATGATAATATGATATGTATATATATATATATATACACACACACACTTATGCACATACCCCATAACAAAAAATATAAAAATAAATTATAGATCTTGAAAGAATTAGTGTATGTCTAACTAACGAAACATAATATAAGATTAATCACTGGAAAAGATAGATAATTAAAAGATCAAAGTAAAATAAAATGATGAATTATTAAGTATTACTAAAAGTTTTGTTTAGACACACTTTCAGAAATTTGTCACTATATATATGTGTGCTTCTAGTGTATTATATATTATTAAATTGAGAAATATACATTGTAAGTATTACTAAATAATTTTTTATATGCATTTATAATGATACTGAATCTTCTCGATAAATGTTGTATTCACAATTAATGATTTATATGACATCTGCAATGATGCTTAATTCACGCAATGAATGCGTTATTTATTTATTATCATATTTCAATTTTCAATTTTTTTTAATTTTTTTTTTTAAAAAGCTCTACTCGTATTCCATATAAGTTGTCCTTGCTATTGATAATTGTTCACTTGAACATCTTATAATTTTTATATCAAAATAAGAGCTAATAGTACTATACTTGAATAATGAAACATGTTTTAGAAATTATTTTTAACTGTAAAGAATTACAAATATTTAGAATATGAGTAATAATCTATTGAAAAAAATCTTTAAAAAACTCATTTATATAGTAAAGTAATTGGGTTCACAAACAAAGAAATCCATACTAAAACATTCTCTCTCATCATTTTACATATCCACAGAGTTTCTAGCCAATTATAATATACCTTTTTGGCAAACATAGTCATATTATATAATAAAAAAATTAAATTCAAAATTTAGTTTTATACTATCTATGTAATATGAACTAAGGGCAATTAGGTATACTGTGCTTACTTATATGAAAATACTTTATAATAATGTAATAAAATTAACATCAGTAGACCATATAAGGTGAAGCAAATCACAATTATAACACATAATTGATTTATTTATTTGTTTCCATTCAGCATTAGAGCACCTAAAATTAACCTTTCATATTATGGATTATAAATTTTCTATTTTTTTCATATATTTATAATATGAATAGAATAGTTGGTGAGAAAATAATAGAAAGTCTTAGAAATAGAACTTTATAATGGTGCAAAAATGTAAGTTTTATACGGCTGCAATTTTTGCTATACATGAGGTCCTATGTATACTCATAATTTATGGTATGAAAGCTCTCAAAATCAGTATAAAATAACTAAAATTATTAAATAGTTCAAAATATTTCATGATATATGAAATAATAAAGATAAATTATTAGTTTTCATGAAAGAAATTGATGTAAAATAGGAAGTTATGTGTTATTTTTGAACCAAAACACTTAAAATACTAAAACTCAATTTCCTTCCCTTTTAATTTTTGGTACATACTCATTATGCTTAAATTAGGTATTCTGAAAATTTTATGAAAGTTTTTGAGCAATTTGTACTTTTATAATAGAAAAAAGAAAAAAATTATATTTTTCGTGTGCATATGAGAAACAACATAGAAGATGAAATTGTTAGGATTATGCCCTCAGATGCCATAGAGGATAGAATGATAGGGCATCTATCTTGTAATTAACTTATCTTCATATTATTAATAAAGATATTATTTAGTTTTCACTTAAATCTTATCTGCATATATGAGTAGTGTAATACGCTTTTGTCCATGTTTTCAGGGCGATCCCTCTACTTCCTATGGGATAGGAAGAGTGGCACTAGAGAGATCGATCTTGATTACTAAAACAAGTTCGCAAGTAATATGAAGTCTTTAATGGACAAATAAAGACTTCGAATACTTGTACAATCTTAGCTCCGACATGGGAGTGTCTGTCTAGTATCATGGGATGATAGGAGATTAAGATTGTAGGCACATCAGTGAAACTGATATGCTTGAACACGACTCGCATCGGTTCTGTCACATTGGTTTTCACTCTGTGACTGTCAATGACAGAACTGATTATGCGTAATAGGTGTAAATGAATCTTTGACTTGAAACATCATGCTGAAGATGCATTTGTGATGTCAAGTATTTCATTAGAGTAATTAAACCCAATTCACTCGTTGGTGGGGTCGACCTCAAAATGCGGCTTGATGGGCAAATGGTAATCTTAGCTGATATCTAATGAGATTTGTTCTCTCATAAGTGAGTGAGAAAGTACCCTATGTGATTATAGATAAATAGAGATCAAAGTCTTTGGCCAAAACATAAAGAGACGATTGTGCTAGGCACTAAATTGATCTCAATGATCTAGTATTATTATAATTAATACATATGGTCAAGTCCAGTGAGTTTGACATAGCCATGACTCTCACTTGACAGGGGTACATGAACAAAGAGTTTATACTTACAAGGTATTTATGATTGGAAGGTTGCGGAATGATCCTATCATTCGTTTTCGTTTGGGCTACGAAGTGGGCCACGTGACTGGCTAGGTGTTACTCACTTCCTTTGGTTTCCTCTCATTGCCAAATGAAACGAACCTAAAGAGTCGCGCTAAAGAATTGATGAAGAAAAATTGAAAAAGGATTTTCTATTTTATTTTTGGAGAGATTTAATTTATTGGATAAATTAAATAATTAATTAATTACTTATTGGATAAGATAATTAATTAAAAGGATAAGATTAATTATTAAATAATTTCTTAGAGAAATATATTAATGAATTAATTTATCTAATTAATTTTATTATTTGATTAATTAATTTATTTATTGGATATAATAAATTATTAATTGAATAAAGAATTAATTAGACAAAGCAAAAGAAAATTTGGGCCCCATATTGGGCGTCCTAGAGGACGCCCATTAGGGCTAGGTAGGATGATCAATTTGGTCTCTCTTTTTTTCTTGGTCAATAAGTCATTGAGATATAAAAGATTTCTCTTGACTTTAAAATAAATAATAATTTGCAATTCATTGTAACTTTCCAAGAAAAGAAAAAGGAAAAATATCCTCCCCCTCTATACACAAGCTAGCCGTTGCCCCTTATAGAGAAAGAAGTGCGATTTTTTTCATCATCAATTCGTGCGTGATAATTTAGAGACAACGTGCTTTGTTGTTTGTATTAATTTTCAAGAAACTTCAAGAAATCAAGACTTGAAGAATACGAGGATTAAAGAATTCAAGAAGTTCATCAATTCGAAGTTTTGAAGAAGAATTGGATTCTCCAACAACTTCGTTTTAACAAGTAAGTTCTATTCGTTAAGTTTATCGTGCAATTTGAATATGCGATCATTGAATGCAACTTTGGGTTTTAAAATAATTTTTTTGAAATCCTTCCGCTACGTTTATATTAATTTTCGCGAAACCCAACAGAAATACCATCTAAAACATATGGATATGATGTATTATGTACTTACAGTGACGTGACTTATAATGCTTAATGTAGTGGTGATTGAAATTATTTTCTAATGTGTTCACTGGATTAGGGGTGTGCACGGTTTGATTAACCGACCGAACCGAACTGAAACCAAAGATTCCGGTTGGAACCGGTTGGGTTTTTATTTTTCGAGGATTTCGGTTTCGGTTTTCGTTAAGGACTTCGGTTAACTGAACCGAACCGAAAACCAAATGAGTTTACAAATAATATATAATTTTTATTTATAGTGGGGGCTAATTTGGAATTTCGAAATAATTTTGGGGTTAAAGGTCAAAACTAATTAACTAAAGTACTAAACCAAGCTCCTCTCTCAGTCTCTCTCACTCTGCCTCTCAGCTCTCTGCCTCTCGTTTCTCACACAGTCACAATCGGTCTCTCACTCTCCCACACTGCTCCCTCACTGACTATCTGTCGCCCATCGCCGTCACAACAGCAAGCCGCCGTCGCCGTCACCATCACTATCACAGCAACCGCCGTCGCCTGTCGGCAGTCCTCACTCCTCTACTCAAACTCAAACCCTAAGTAAGAAATTTTAATTAGATTATTCATTTTTTTATTTTGTAAATCAAATGGGTAAATTATTAATGTAGTTTAGAAGCATAATTAATCACAATTTGAGCTTAGTATGTTGAATTTAGATGCAATTGTCTTGTTATTGGACAAAATTCATGCCCCAAATGCTAAAAATCCAAGTCGGTTAACCGAAAAATAACCAAAATGGTTTCGGTTAAAACCGAACCGAACCGAATCGAATTTTTCCGAACCAAAATTTTGGTTCGATTTCTGTTCGGTTAACCGAGATGACCACCCTTACACTGGATTGTCATCACTAAGTTGAGTTATATGTCTGATCGAACTTTTGCAAAAAAAAATACTTTTTGGTAGGTAGTTTTTTTAATTCAAATAGTTGCTATGAAGTTTTATTCAACCTCGCCTTTTTTTAGTTGTCAAAAGAAAAGGCTCTTGTAAAAATATTTATAATAAAAATCTTAGAAAACTTAATAAAATTTCAGAGAAAAATATGCAAGTAAAATATCAAATTTTTGAGCTCTTTAGAAAGAAAAGAAATACTCTATAGTTTATTTTAAGATCTTAACATATTATTTTTATTTTACCAATAAAATTATAATATTATTATTTACCCTCTAAAAAAACAGAAAACAGAGGAGCTTACAGAATATTTTAATTGCATATATATAAATTATAGATTGACTAAAATATTTTTTTGAGGCTGCACGCTTTCGGAGATGATGTTTTGTTTTAATTTATCAACAATTAACTGTAGATTTACTTCCTAAACTATAAAATATTGATGAGTAGTTTAATATTAAAGTATAGAATTTACTTAGGATTAATCTTATGTAATAATGTAGTCCTAGTGTATATATAGAATTTCATTATAGTTATACATCTGTATAAATTTCATTATAGAGTTCTAATGTAATTATACTTCTTGTTGTTGTAGATTTTTACAATTCATTTTTGACTATTTTGCCATTAAAAAATTGAATTACTTAGGGATATTTTAGGTACATCAAAAATGTAAAAAAACCAACTCGTACTTTTATAATAAAATAGATATAAGTAACTACTGAAATGATACATGTTGAGTTCGAGCTTACTTCCTTTCTCTGAAACTTGAACTCAAAAAGATTAAACACACAATTTTTTTTTATTGAATTCGACCTTATTACATCCATAGTTTTAAATAGTAAAAATGTATAATTCATCCTTCAGTTTTTTATAAAAAATATCGTTCATAATAAGTAATTATACAATGTGGTATAATAATTCATTTAGCCTTTTGATTTCAGAAAAGAAGATTATTTAATGGATAAAAATATTGAGCGCATTAAAAGAATTTGGGCTCTAAGTATGATTAGGGGTGTTCGTGGTGCGGTTTCGTTTTTTTTTTTTACTAATTTGAAACCGAATTTCCAAGTGCGGTTTTTTGGTAGAGAAATCTCAAATTGCCATTTTGAAAAATAAAACCAAGGGTGCGGTTTGGAGCGGTTTTGGGTGGTTTGGGGCGGTTTACGCTTTTTATCTAACTAAAAAGAAATATTTCAGGATATTTGCATAAAAGTTTCATTTTTTAAACATTGCCTAACTAAACCTAATAATAATATTTCACATACATAAAAGTTATGTTTAACAAAAATTATTTATCCAAAAACTACATAACATAATCAAAGCTTCGCAAGAACTTAAAATATTAGACTAAGTCGTCCTACTAATCAGTCCATACATAATAATGAAATAGCCTACAAGACTTAAACAAAAACAATACGAAAGTTGGTCTACAACGCTAAAACAAAATAAGAGAAGTACAAATTTTTCGGTAGTTTTAACTTACAAAATATTTATAATATAAAAATAAATATATATAAATATTATGAAGGCTCGCGAGCTTTTTTTTGAGATAAATAGGCTCGAGCTCCAGAATAGCTCGAGCTCGATTAGGGCTCGAGTCGGCTCGGCTCAACTTACACCCCTAATCTAAACACACTTCATACATATCAAAAGTACCAATTATTCTCTTTTGCAATCATCCAATCACTGTAACTGAATAGATAATCAATCATCAAATAACTAACACAAAAAATATACTCGTATCATTTTTGCTAGAGTTGATCATAATTCGGTCACAGGGGAGTTTAGAGGGTTGAAAATTACTAAAAAGTTGTGATATATAGAATTATTTGGGGCCAAAAGGTTAATGGTTATAAAACTTCCATCCTGATTGGGGGATTTTCCCTTTTACCTATAATTTTTATTTTGAATTAATATAAATTTTTAATTTTATCTACTGTCTCCGATTGAAGATGAAATTTAAATTTATATTTCCGTCTCTAAACTCACCTCAAATTTATAAGGTTGAGACGAGATATGTGTTATGCGTGCATTATAAGTTATCGAGAAATTATCTCTATCAAATTATAATTCAATTAGAACATATCATCCATAACACAAGATTCAAAAATCAATTCAATAACATTTTGAAGTACCTATTTTAATTTGTCTAAAGTTCAAAAAGATATTATATTTGTAGTATATAAATTGGTATATCTAAGATTTCATTTATTTCCCCAAGTCCATGCTTCAAGAAAATATGGACACGCATCTTGGGTGAACACTTCAATAATTGTTATATACTTTTTATTGGCCCATATTAGATAAAAACTCATTCTATTTAATTATTTATTTAATCTATCATGCATTTAGGGTTTAGGGTTTAGAGTTCATGGTTTAGGGGTTAGAGCTTAGGGTTTAGGGTTTAAGGTATCAATCTATAGAGGTGTTCATTAGTTCGGTTCATGTTATTTGATATATATAATCTAGTATTACTTTAATCCTAATTCAAAAGGAATAATTAGTTATAGCAAATGAAATTTAATTTTCAATATATTTCAATATGATTAAATAACAAATTCATAATTTTCATGTAAAATAATAAATAAATGTATAGAAAATAAAAATAAATATGTATATAAATATACATGTGTATATATATATATATATATATATATAAAATAATGGCGGTTTTGCGGTTCGGTTTGGTGCGGTTTGGTCCAAAATCATCACCAAACCAACTTTGCGGTGTGATTTTCGTTTAAAATCGAAACTACGGTTTGCGCAACAATTTAAGGAAAATGGTTCGGTGTAGGCGGTTCGGGCGATTTCAGAAAATTGTTTCCCAACCCTAAGTATGATGCAACAAATGAAAAGGTAGAGGTTGTTAAAAGAGTTGGAAACTGATCCTCATAAAGAATGATTTTGAATTGCCTTAGCTAAATTGGATAGAGAGGTAAAACAAAAATAGATTGTGGCATAAAAGAGGAAAAAAACACACACACACAGAGTTAAATTTTTTTATCGATCATTTCTTGTGTAATTATTCTTAAATAATAAGCAAATGAGTGTGCAGTCAAACAATAAAACTTAAAAACTTAAAGTAATTAAGCTTGGGTGTAAAATTTTTGTACTACTTATAAAATTTCTCTAAAATTGAAGTGGGGGGAGGTGGCCACCTCCAGGCTCCGCCACCCCCTCCCTCCTTCCCTAAAAACTAGTACTTATTTTTTAGTGTATTAATGAGATTGTAGAGACAAAATTAAAAATTCCAACTGGTTTTTGTGAGAGCAATATTATGTGATTGCTAGATTTTTTATTTATTTGAAATAGTCACTACGATTTTATCTTACCTAATTTAATTATATATGTATATAGTTGAGTATCTATTTTCTCATTTTTATAGTATAAGAATCAGTGGAATTAGGTCTTGAATCACCTGATTTTTAATGCTAAAGCGACCTATAAATTGGTGTAGTTAATAAGTAAGAAAGCTTATTAAGACCAGCTGCATTTTGGCAAATCCACTGGGGTGAACCAACTAAAACTCCGTCAATTTCTTTAGGGTATATTTGAATGGAGGAATTTGAATTTGAAAAGTGATTTTGAGAATGGATTTCAAATGACTATAAATTGATGTCATTTGAAATCCATCATAGTGATTGAGAATATAGCTCAAAATGAGCATCAATGAATTTGAAATTCATTACAACTTGAAATCATCCAACAAACTCAATTAATTTCTTGATGAATTTGAAATTCATGCCTTTCAAATCCTTCAATCCAAACACACCCTTAGATTTCTGTTGCAGTTATTTTTGTTTAGTAAATTCTTTAATAATGTTTGGGATGTTCGTGTATTACACGATAAAGCTTAGGGACACTAGTTTAATACGGAAAATAAATGTGTCTCAAGTTTATTAAAATTAAAGATGGATTTTTTTTTCATATGAATTTAATACATTAAAATTTAATAGAAAACAATAACAAAAGAGAGACGACCTTAGAAACAGAAATATAAGCTGAAGAGATAATCAATTGTGATTGCATTCTTAGAATACCATAAAAAATGAAATTATTTTATCTAATTAATACATGAAAAAAAATGGTTGAAGTTGCTAAAAGTTACAAATTGGCTTCTCAACGTAAAAAGACAAATATATAGAAGCATACTTTTTAACCTTGAAGTAGAAGTCAAAGGCATTCAGGAATAAGGAGTTCAAAAGAAGTTGTAACTAATCGTACCAATTTAATTGACAAACCAATATTATTCAAACATTAACAACGAACGGGTGGGAAGTTCAGTTGCAAATTAAATAGGTAAATGGTCACTTTTACTTTTGGATAGTTAGTGCATCTGCTGTCTTAGAATTTAATATCAGTTAGTTGACGCAAAAAAGCGATTTAAACCATTTAATACTATATTATCTATTTATCATAATTTAGTTTAACTATAATTTCATGTTTTTTTTTTTTAGGAAGAAACGATGTGTCACGCCCCCTACCCGGAACGTGACATGGCCATGTCAACGCGGTAAGAACTACGATGACATGAAGCCACCAATATGTACAACATTCAATATAAGTCCCGAAAAGTAAAATAAATGGAAATTTAATTTTTTTAAAAAAACTCATCAGTTGACTAATAATATAAGGTTCTTGAAATCGCGGTACAGAGCGTCTAAGAATTTAACCCATAATTATTTACATGTCCAAAAAAGATATAAACTCCACAATAAATAACAGAAGTTCACAAGGCTCAAAGTAAAAGAAAAAGTAATAACATCAAATTTCTCAAGATCAAAAGGTCCATCTAGAGCATCGAACAAAGACTCCAATTAAACCCCTCATGTCCAAGAGAACTAACTATCTGTGAAAAAACAACATTACAAGGGGTGAGCTGTATACTCAACAAGTAATTTTCAATATTCTCCTACCGGATCAAGCATGAAAAATAAATTTCATCTCTTAGAAACTCAAATACATCGTGTACATGAAACATAGAAAATTTCAAAGTAGTAATTTCGGATTAAATATCTTTAGCTCAAAGCACACTTTTGCGAAAACATGGTGGTTTTCCACAGAATCAGATGTCAAAAATGCATAGCTTACACACCACCAAATGCAAGACACACAAATACACAAAGCGAACAGAACAGATGAACCCTTGGTCGAAGAGTACGAACAGATGACCCCTGGCCAAGGGGACGACAGATAAGCTCTTGATCGAAGAGCATGCAGATAACCCCGTGGACGGATAAGTAGGTCCAAAGGATACCGACAAAGCACACACATTCGAAGTTCAACAAAAATAACAATTTATCACTATCTGGCAAAATAAAATAATTTCAAAAGTCCATGTCATATAAATAATTTCAAACATTCCTTCATATAATCTCTGTCCATGCCTGACCCTGTTTTTTTAAAAACAAAACACATATATGTATACATATATACTTTAATTATAAAAATCTTCGCTCCTCTCATCACTCAAACACATGTAAAGTCATATAATACTGTTATGCGTTCTTTATACACAACGAAAACAATAGTAAAATAATAGGAAAACATCAAAAATAACTTACCTCAAGATTCCAGAACTGTGATATCAAAATTCTCGAATTAGCCTCACGTTCTTCTAATCAATCTAGATCAACATTAACAAATAAGGGAATAAGCATGCTAACATATTATTAACCGGAGAAGAAACAATTTATCATATAATCACATACACCACATGTTCGAAAATAGTGAAATTAAATTGCACAGAATACTAGTTTTCCATATCAAGCTTTAATAGTTAATCACAAGATTTAAGCACCTCTATCCACTACTAAACTCCATTAACTAATCATGGAAACCGGAAAGTTTTATCCACTATCTGCTACTATCTCATTCATAGAAATTGGGCACTTCTACTCCAATTTTCATTTACTAACTAATAGAATCAATTTTTCCATTTTTCACTAATAAAATCTATAAACTCATGCCAACAATTCCATGTAAAGTCAAACGGCAGTCAACAAGGGAAAGTTATGCTCTCTAATGGTGGCCCACTATTTCTTTATTGTCTAATTACTTCCTATCATAGCATTAACACAACTAAGAGTATATTTAATCTCTACAAACATGCTTTGAAGAAGATAACTCACCTAATTGGCCTATCTTCAATTCCGGAACCGCTACCGTCACGTATTACTTCTCGGTGCGAGGATGTTCTGTAAAAGATGTATTTTACTCCCTTATTCCAATATTACTAAATTCCGTGGGAAAAAAAAAAGACCTACATAAATATTTATGTAGTCCTTAAAACCTATTGTAATTACAAATAAAGTCCTTTCTATAATTTGACATAATAGAATATTATCTCTTATATTCTACACTTATTTATTGATCTAACATTATTCGTATATATTTAAAACCCGCACAAAACAAAAGTAATTCACAAAAATATAGGTGTTACATTCTACTCCCCTTAAAAAAAGTTTTGTCCTCGAAACTTCTAAAAGTAAAAGTATGTACCTTAATTTTCAAAAAGATATGTGTAGCATTTGATCATTTCCTCCTCGGTTTCCCATGTAGCCTCTCTGGGAGAATGATTTGACCATTGGACTTTCACAAATGAAATGGTGCAGCGCCTCTGATAAGCTCGTATTTTACGCCTTTTAGGCGCCTCTTTTCTTGTATTTTGATGAGTTCTTGAGTGTATTTACGCCACATATGCTTTGATTTTGTGATTGATTGTGTTGTTATAGGTTATTTGAGAATTGGAGCAAAAAAATGAGTGAAAAGATCAAACAAGTTCTCAAAATACTCCTTTAGCCAAGGCTATGAAGACCCTTAGCCATGGTGATCATGAAGGAACCTTTGTGCTTTGAAAATATGAAGTTACCAAGGCTAAAATAGGCAAAAAAACGTGAACAGCAGATTTTAGCCGTGGCTACCGTCTTTTTAGCCGTGGCTAAGGGCCGATTTCAGCATCTATAAATACGCGTTATTAGGTCAAAATTCGGGACTTTTGCCACTTTTACGAATTGTGAGACTTGAAAACACTTCAAGAGGGTTAGGAGAAGCTTTAGGAAGAAGAAGAAAGCGAAGATACTCCATCTTTGTCCACGAAGACGGAGAATTCAAGCAAGATTCATCACAAACTTGTATGAGGGAGTTTTAAATTCATCCTTTTGAATTGTTTTCATTAAACATGTTCTTCAAGATAGATTATTGCTTTTCCTTTACAAGCATGACTTAAATTTTCCTTTGACTGAGACAATGTGAAGGCAAATTGAGATATTTGATTCATGAATCTTATTTTTTCGGGTTAATTTTGATTTGGGTTATATGTTTAATACTTGTTATTATTGCCTATGTTTGCTTGATCACCAATCATATGAACTTGTGCTTAGTTTTGAGACCGAGAGGAGATAAACTAGGAATGCATCTAGGTATTAAACATCACAACGTAAAATTGACTAGAGATAGATTCGATTTCCTTATGTGTGCTTTCCGTGAAAACGGGAAATTCCATGAATCCTTGTAATGCGTTTTCATTAATTCGAATTTCATATAGAGATATAGGAATCGTTAATGAAAATAGAATTGTTATACCAAGAGATTGGATAGTGAGTAATTTAGGGAATTTCGCCTTAACCTAATCAATCTAATAATCGGTAAGATAGAATTCATAATCAAATAGAACAATTGGCTGGATCGTGTGTCTTAGTCATTTCTCTCATTGATAATAATTCAAGTTTTATTGTTTTCTTTAGTTGGTAAATTTCAATTTAGTTATTTTATTGCATAATTCACACCTTAATCATCTGATTGGACTTAGAGTTAGATAATACAGTAATTTCAGTAATTAAATACAATTGTCTCTAGGGTACGACAATCCGGACTTCAAATCCATTATATTACTTGCACGAACTAGTACACTTGCTAGGATTTTTGTGTGTCAAGTTTTTGAACACTTGTTCTTTACGATCAATTACTCGAATAGGAAATTCCTCATATGTCAAATCCTCTTGTACTTCCAAAGGCTCATACTCCAAAACATGACTTGGGTCAGGCACATATCTCTTCAACATAGATACATGGAACACATTATGTACCCTAGACAATTCTGGTGGTAGTGCTAACTTATAGGCTACTTCACCAATTCTATCAAGGATTTCAAAAGGTCCTATATATTGGGGACTTAACTTACGTCGCTTCCCAAATCTCGTAACCCCCTTCGTTGGCGAAATTTTCAAATGAACCAAATCACCAACTTTGAACTTTAATTGTCTTCTTTTCAAGTCTGCCCAACTTCTTTGTCTATCTTGAGCTACCTGGAGTCGCCTTTTTATTAACAGAATATTTTCTATGGCACCCTGTACAAGATCAGGTCCTAATATCTTCTTTTCTCCGATGTCATCCCAGTGTACAGAATATCTGCACTTTCTCCCATATAAAGCCTCATACGGTGCCATTCCAATGCTTGATTGAAAACTATTATTATAAGCAAACTCTGCCAGCTTCAAATATTTATCCCAGTTTCCTTTGAAATCCATCACACAAGCTCTCAACATATCTTCTAGTATCTAAATCGTTATCTCTGACTGACCATCTATTTGAGGATGAAAAGCAGTACTAAATTAAACTTTAATTCTGTTTTAAGGTTTCTCTGTAAACTTTTCCAAATGTGAGATTCAAACCTAGAGTCTCGATTTGATACTATGCTTACGGGCACACCATGCAGACACAAAATATTGTCTATGTAAATTTCGGCTAATTTATCAAGTGGAGTCGTTTGTCTAACCGACAGAAAGTGGGCTGATTTGGTAAGTCTATCCACAATCACCCATATAGAATCATTCTTATCTCGCGTCCTTGGCAAGCCACACGCAAAATCCATAGTAATATGTTCCCATTTCCACTCCAGTATTTCCAAATATTGCAATTTACCCGCTATTCTCTGATGTTCGGCCTTCACTTGCTGGCATGTTAAACACCTAGCTACAAACTCTGCTATATCTCGCTTCATGCACTTCCACCAAAAATGATTTTTCAAATCCCTATACATTTTTGTGCTACCTAGATGCATAGAAAACTTGGATTTATGAGCCTCTCCCAAAATTTCTTCTTTTATGATAAGGTCAGCTGGAATACAAACTCTATTTCCAAACCTTAAGGACCCGTCTTCATGCACTCGAAATCTTAGTTGTAACCCCTTTCTTGTCTCTTCCATGATTCTGCACAAATCGGGATCCACACATTGCGATGCTTTAATGTGGTCAATTAAAGTGGGTTGCGCAATCAAACAACTCATTATATCATTCGGGCAGTCCACCACAACTTCAACTTCCAATTCATCTAAAATTCTTTGTTGCCTAGTAAGTACCGCGGCTATCCTCGAGGACTTACTACTAAGTGCATCAGCAACCACATTAGCTTTCCCCGGATGATCATTTATGGTAACATCATAGTCCTCCAGTAGTTCCAACCACCTTCTTTACCTCATATTCAGCTCCTTTTGTGTAAACAAATATTTCAAACTTTGTGATTAGTGTAGACCTCACATTTCTCCCCATATAGATAATGCCGCCAAATATTCAAGGCAAAAATCACAGCTGCCAACTCTAGATCATGCGTCGGATAATTTAGTTCATAAGTCTTCAACTTCTGAAAAGCATAAGCAATAACTTTGTCCTCTTGCATTAGTACGCACCCAAACCATTTTTTGATGCATCACTATAGATTACAAAGCGTCCCGTACCAGAAGGCAATGTTAAAACTGGTGTAGAAACTAATTTTTTCTTCAACTCACTGAAACTCTGCTCGCATTTTGCGTCCTAGTCAAATTTTACGCCCTTTTGAGTGAGACGAGTCAAAGGAACTGCAATCTGGGAAAAACCTTGGACAAATTTTCTATAATAACCTGCAAGTCCAAGAAAACTTCTGATTTCAGTGACATTGGTTTGACGAGGCCAATTGAACACTGCTTCAACCTTTGCAGGATCAATAGAAATTCCCCCTGCAGATATGACATGTCCCAAGAATGATACATTATCAAGCCAAAATTCACATTTGCTTAATTTAGAAAAAAGTTGCTCGTCTCGTAGGGTCTGCAACACCATTCTCAAGTGTTTAACATGATCTTCTTCATTTTTTGAATATACCAAGATATCATCAATGAAGACTACAACAAATCGATCGAGGTATTTATGGAAAATCCTATTCATCAAATCCATGAAAGCAGCAGGAGCATTGGTTAGCCCAAAAGGCATAACTAAAAACTTATAATGACCATACCTGGTTCGAAAGGCGATTTTTGACACATCTCCATTTTTTATTTTCAATTGATGATAACCAGATCTCAAATCAATTTTGGAAAATACCTGAGATCCATGCAACTGATCAAACAAGTCATCAATTCGTGATAGATGATATTTATTCTTCACAGTTATTTTGTTTAGTTCAAGATAATCAATACATAATCGCATACTACCAGCCTTCTTTTTAACGAACAACACTGGTGTTCCCCAGGGAGATACACAAAGACGAATTAATCCTCTATCAAGCAACTCTTGAAGCTACACTTTTAGTTCCCGCAACTCACTTGGAGCCATGCGGTAAGGTGCCTTTGATATTGGCCCAGTTCCTGGGACTAAATCAATCTCAAATTCAATATCCCGATCTGGAGGTAATCCAGGTAATTCATCAAGAAAGATATCAGGAAATTCTTTTACGACTCAGATATCGTCTAGCTGTACACCTTCTTTCTTAATATCAATAATATGTGCAAGGTATCCAGTACTCCCTTTCCTCAAAGCTTTAAAGGCACGAATGGCAGAAATAATAGGAGTATGAGACCTAGATGACCTAGATACTCTATTAACAACATGACCATGATAAATGAATTCTTCTTGCTCTCGAACTTTCAAGACAATCTTCTTACCAAAATAGTCAATATGAACATGATAAGTTGATAACCAATCCATACCTAGAATAGCGTCAAAATCACTAATATCCAGTTGTATCAAGTTGGCTTTTAGTTGTTTTTCCCCTAACCCAATAATAAAATTTCTTTGGATCCTATCCGTAATAATTACCTTTTTCATTGGGGTAGAAACATGCATTGGTTCATCTAGTTTCTCTAATATGCAATTCAAAGATGTAGCGAATTTCATAGAGATAAATGAGTGTGAAGCACCAGAGTCAAACAATATATAGGCATTAACAGATTGTATAGTAATGGTACCTGTCACCACATCATTAGCAGCACGAACGTCCTCCTCAATCAAGGAAAATAGTCGAGCATTGCTTTTCTTATATTGGTCTTGTGGTTTAGCAGTCACATCATTCATGAACGGACGGTCTTTAATTTGATGCTCTGATTGGCCACATCTAAAGCAAGCACCAGTCTTCCAACAACATGCACTTGCATGAACTTTATGACAACGATCACATTCCTTGCCCTGTGGCATTGCATGGGCTGTTTCATTCTTCTTGTTTGTGCTATTACTAGCAGTCTTATCTTGAACATACTGGAATCTCTCCGATCTTGGCCTTTTGCGATCCCCACTATACTGTCCATAGCATTTCAAATCTTCCTCAACTCTGAGTGCCCGTTCTAGTAAGTCTTTGTATCGTGTATCAAGATGAGAGGATACTCTGTCTTGGATTCCTTTCTTAGACCCTGGCAAAACCTGTTCACTTTGCTCTCCTCCGAGTTCAAGTAGATTGGGAAAAAATGACCAAGCTCATTGAACTTATTAGCATACTGAAGCACAGACATGGTCCCAATCTGTTTCAATCAGTAACAAGGAAAATACTGATCAACAAATAACTTCTTAAAACCATCCCAAGATAGAGGATTTTCTGGGTCAACATATGCAGTCTTCACGGAGTCCCACCAGTACTTAGCATTCCCAATAAGTAAGGGTAATGCCACATTTAATCTCAATTCCACAGGGTACTCCATGGCCGTAAATGTCTCATCGAGGCCGTAAATCCATTTCTCTGTAGCAAAAGGGTCGGGTCCACCATCAAACTGTGGAGGGTTTAACCTCCTAAAACACTCAAAGTACGAGATTCGTGGTTGTTGTTGGGGTTGTTGCTGAGTTTGTTGCTGCATTAAGTTAGCAACAACCTGACAAACTCCACCAATGTCCGCCTGAGTGGCTTGTCTACCAAGGTCCTGAAGCTCTTCTTGAGGCTTGACTGGAATATGTTCCTCATCAGTAGGAGCATTATGAGTAGTTCTCCCAAGTCTGTGTCCGCGACCCCGACCATGTCCTTTTCCTCTACCACGAGGCATTTCTGAACTCTGGCAAAAATTCTCCATATCAAACTTTTAATCAAATTCTAGTATGCAGCTAATACTTAGGCTATAAAATGACATAGGGAAAGTTCAAACATGTGATCCCATATAACATAAAACCTCGGCTCTGATACCACTTTGTCACACCCCCTACCCGGAACGTGACATTGCTATGCCAATGCGGTAAGAACTACGATGACATGAAGCCACCAATATGTACAACATTCAATATAAGTCCCAAAAAGTAAAATAAATGGAAAAATAATTTTTTTAAAAAAACTCATCAGTTGACTAATAATATAAGGTTCTTGAAATCGCGATACAGAGCGTCTAAGAATTTTACCCATAATCATCTACATGTCCAAAAAAGATATAAACTCCATAATAAATAACAGAATTTCACAAGTCTCAAAGTAAAAGAAAAAGTAATAACATCAAATTTCTCAAGACCAGAAGGTCCATCTAGAACATCGAACAAAGACTCCAATTAAACCCCTCATGTCCAAGAGAACTAACTATCTGTGAAAAGACAACATTACAAGGGGTGAGTTGTATACTCAACAAGTAATTTTCAATATTCTCCTACCGGATCAAGCATGAAAAATAAATTTCATCTCTTAGAAACTCAAATATATCGTGTACATGAAACATACAAAATTTCAAAGTAGTAATTTCGGATTAAATATCTTTAGCTCAAATCACACTTTTGTGAAAACATGGTGGTTTTCCACATAATCAGATGTCAAAATTGCTTAGCTTCCACACCACCAAATGCAGGACACAAAAATCACAAAGCAAACAGAACAGATAAACCCTTGGTCGGAGGGTACGAATAGATGACCCCTGGTCAAGGGGACGACAAATGAGCTCTTGACCGAAGAGCACGTAGATGACCCCGGGGACGAATAAGCGGGTCCAAAGGATACCGACAAAGCACACACATTCGAAGTTCAACAAAAATAACAATTTATCACTATTTGGCAAAATAAAATAATTTCAAAATTCCATGTCATATAAATAAGTTCAAATATTCCTTCATATAATCTCGATCCATGCCTTTTTTATAAAAACAAAACACATATATGTATACATATATACTTTAATTATAAAAATCTTCGTTCCTCTCATCATTCAAGCACATGTAATGTCATATAATACTGGTATGCATTCTTTATACACAACGAAAACAATAGTAAAATAATAGGGAAAACATCATAAATCACTTGCCTCAAGATTCCAGAACCGTGATATCAAAATTCTCGAATTAGCCTCACATTCTTCTAATCAATCTAGATCAACATTATGTTATGATGTCACCTCAGGAGAAGAAATAAAGAAAAATAATAAAGAAAAATAAATCCAGAAACAACGTTGTCTTTACTTAGAGCAGCTTCACAATTCTTTGACGGTTCAATGGGATTCTGCCACGTAGCTGATTTGGGTTAATTAGCTAAAAAATAGAAGTTAGTTAGTCAGTTAGGGTTGTTTTAGCCTTTAAGCTCGTTTAAGCAAAGTATAAGTGATATGTATAAATACTGGATCCAAAGGTGATGAAATACAAGCTGAAATTCATTTTGACTAATCTTTCTAAATATCTTCTCTCTCTCTCTCTTTCTCTTCTCTGTTTTTCTTTTCTAAACCCTAGTGTTGGTGAATCCGCCATTGATGACCAAGAGCTCAGTAATGATCGATTCAAGATCATAAAACATTACTGAGCTCGTGGTCATCAATGGCGGATTCACCAACACTAGGGTTTAGAAAAGAAAAACAGAGAAGAGAGAGAGAGAGAGAGAAAAGATATTTAGAAAGATTAGTCAAAATGAATTTCAGCTTGTATTTCATCACCTTTGGATCCAGTATTTATACATATCACTTATACTTTGCTTAAACGGGCTTAAAGGCTAAAACAACCCTAACTGACTAACTAACTTCTATTTTTAGCTAATTAACCCAAATTAGTTACGTGGCAGAATCCCATTGAACCGTCGAAGAATTGTGAGAAGCTACTTAATTTTTGGTGCTCTAAGTAAAGACGACGCCATTTCTGGATTTATTTTCTTTATTTCTTCTGCTAAGGTGACATCATAACAAAAACTTGGAGTAGAAGTGCCCAATTTCTGTGAATGAGATAGTAGCAGATAGTGGATAAAACTTTCAGGTTTCCATGATTAGTTAATGGAGTATAGTAGTGGATAGAGGTGCTTAAATCTTGTGATTAACTATTAAAGCTTGATATGGAAAACTAGTATTTTGTGCAATTGAATTTCACTATTTTCGAACATGTGATGTATGTGATTATATGTTAAATTGTTTCTTCTCCGGTTAATAATATGTTAGCATCCTTATTCCCTTATTTGTTAATGTGCTATGATCTTGAATCAATCATTACTGAGCTCTTGGTCATCAATGGCGGATTCACCAACACTAGGGTTTAGAAAAGAAAAACAGAGAGAAGAAAAACAGAGAAGAGAAAGACAGAGAAGAGAGAGAGAGAGAAAGAAGATATTTAGAAAGATAAGTCAAAATGAATTTCAGCTTGTATTTCATCACTTTTGGATCCAGTATTTATACATTTCACTTATACTTTGCTTAAACGAGCTTAAAGGCTAAAACAACCCTAACTGACTAACTAACTTCTATTTTTAGCTAATTAACCCAAATCAGCTACGTGGCAGAATTCCATTGAACCGTCGAAGAATTGTGAAGCTGCATAATTTCTGGTGCTCTAAGTAAAGACGACGCCGTTTCTGGATTTATTTTCTTTATTATTTTTCTTTATTTCTTCTCCTAAGTTGACATCATAACAGTTTTATTTACTAAATAATAGAATCAATTTTTCCATTTTTTACTAATAAAATCTATAAACTCATGCCAACAATTCCATATAAAGTCAAACGCCAGTCGGCAAGGGAAAGTTATGCTCTCTAATGGTGGCCCACTATTTCTTTATTGTCTAATTACTTCCCATCATAGCATTAACACAACTAAGAGTATATTTAATCTCTACAAACATGCTTAGAAGAAGTATCTCGAATTCGAGATTGGCTTAACCACCCTTGGCAAGTTAGAATTTCGAACATTTGGAGAGAAGCCAATCAAGTGGCAGATAGTATGGCAAAGACGGGATTTAATCAAGAGCTAAAGAGACTTCATGTCCCGGATCAATTAACTACCATATACATCGAGCTTGATAGGCTAGAAACTACTTGGCCTCGAGAGACGACTAATACCCCGAGTTTGTCGGGATAATTTTCGTTTGGGTATCCCCCCCCCCCCCCCCCCGAGTCAAAAAAAAAATGCTTAGAAGAAGGTAACTCACCTAATTGATCTATCTTCAATTCTGGAACCGTCGCCGTCACATTTTACTTCTCGATGCGAGGATGTTCTGTAACAGATGTATTTTACTCCCTTATTCCAATATTACTAAATGCCGTGGAAAAAAAAAGACCTACATAAATATTTATGGGAAAAATTATTTTTTTAGTCCGTTAACTTGGCCTACTTTGCGTTTTAGTTCGTTAACTTGACACCTTACAAAATTAGTCCGTTATCTTGGCACTTTTTTAATTTTGATCATTTCCGTTGATTTGGGGATAAATTGCAAATGGGGGGGAAATTGGGGGGAAATTGCTGATTTGGGGGGAAATTCATTAATAAAATTGAAACAACCGAAAAAATTCATGAAAAAGTTTAAAAAATTAAAATCCAAAAAAAAATCAGATTTTTTCGTATTTCAATTTGTTCAATTTTTTCGGATTTTAATTTTTGCAAGAAAATCAGAAAACATTTAAAGAAAAAATTCATTAAATATTGTCGGGGAAAATTAAAGAAAAAATTCATAACGGACTAAAATTAATGAATTTCGTTTATCAATTTGTTCAATTTTTTAATGAATTTCCCCCCAATTTTCCCTCAATTTGCAATTTATCCCCAAATTAAGATGCAATTTATCCCCAAATCAGCGAAAAGGACTAAAATTAAAACAATGTCAAGATAACGGACTAATTTTGTAAGGTGTCAAGTTAACGGACTAAAACATAAAGGAGGCCAAGTTAACGGATTAAAAGAATAATTTTCCCAATATTTATGTAGTCCTTAAAACCTATCGTAATTACAAATAAAGTCCTTTCTATAATTTGACATATAAGAATATTATCTCTTATATTCTACACTTTATATTGATGTAACATTATTAGTATATATTTAAAACCCGCACAAAACAAAAGTAATTCACAAAAATATAGGTGTTACACGATGTGTTAATAACTAGGCCAAATCAGCCGAAAGAGCAAGCTAAACATCCGGAGGGTCAAAAGTACCCTCTAGCACGGGCTCCACGAGCCAATAAATGGGCAACAAAATTGAAAAAATGCCTAACAAACGAAACAGAAAGAGTCTTGAAAAGAAAACAAAAGAGAACAATTGTGTGATTTTTCAGGTAACTTATATGTTAATTGTTTGATTTCCATTCACTTTCAAAACATAGTAATAAACTGTTATTTTGTTGTATTGTCATCTAGTGTTTACACTGCACAAATAACAAAACGCAGAGTAGGTATGAAAGAATGCAATAAAATAATTGAGAGCTGGAATGTAACAATGTCCTTAATGATTTTTGAGTGATGACTGCGCAAAACGTGGCTTTCAAGGGAGCTGTTGATTGAGAAACTTTTTGCCTGTGTCAAATTCACGTGCAAGTTATCTTCTTGTAAATAATAACTTGTAATGCATGTATTTATAACATAGTAAAAATATCTCAAAGATAATAAAATTTACTTAATTAATGAATTCTATTGATGCAAAGTCCTTATTCTCATGTTTAGAAAATATAGAGGCCACGTAAATCCTCGTTAATTAATAGTGATTTCTCATTCCATATGCATCGGGCTTCTAGCCAAACTTAAACAAGGAAACCAAAATGCTGCTAGTAACAAGAAAACTATATATACGCTAGACCGAGTTCGGTTAGGCCAAAGCTATTCATGGACAGACCAATTTAAATTTTAATGTGATCAGTTCACTACAAAAGATTGAATTCAGGACAAGTATGATTGTGGTATTTTGTATGAATTGAATTTTATCAGATTAGATCTTTTACTGAATTTTCACATTTGGAGAACTGGATGAAGCTTTTGTTTGATCTCACACAAGTGCAGTTCACTTCAATAGAATTAATGGATGATTACAATATTGTAGCACTGCTTATGCAGTATGCTTTTGTGATTGCTAATAAAACAGCTGAAAATATGAGCACACTTATGAGTTGATTTAAATAATCAATCTAATGATAGTAGACAAATAAACCATAATTTGCATTCCAATTAAAGGTCCAAAATGTCGGGAAAATAAGACGGAATGCTATTACAAGCTGCGTATAAAACGGCCATGGCGCGGAGAAAATCTCAAGAAGAAGCATTTGCCATGTTACAAAATTATAAGACATGAATCTTTGTGATCAGACTCACTGTTCTTCCTTTGGTTGTTTCATTAAGACACGTTTGATCATCAGACCATTGGTTAAAGCACAAGTCGATGTAAGCGACGCTCCTAGTATGTTTAGAGCCTGCACCACCAACAAAAAAGTGTCTCATTATATGAACACGTGAAATTGGATGAAAGAGAAGTTGAATCAATACCTCTTCCAACCCGATTTCAAACTCTATTTCCTTGATATCTAATAAAGGGATTTTGAGCCTATGGAAAACAGAAACACTAGACAGCATAGACAAAGGTGTGACAGTCAAATCATCAGCTACCATAAACGTTCCTGGTCCCTTCACATGATCCCCTTGCCTTTCGGGTCGTTAAAAGTCCCAATACGATCCTTTTTGTAGTCTTTGTAGGACCGAAAATAATTTTTGCCATCATCCATATGAGGATGGAAATACAACAGAGTCTTTTGGTCAACTAGAGGAAGAATTTGGTTTTTGGAAACATACATGGGAGGAAGCTCGGGTTTTAGTAGCATACTTTCCATATCTTTTGTCTTCAAATACTCTTCACCATTCAAATTTGATATGCTCCTGTACAAATTATCCACACTCCCAAGACAAGTGTTACTGCCTACAAGGCTTGCAACTCCACCTAAGGGAATTGTGAGCAAACTAAATAGAAAATCAATAAAATTTTCCTTGGCTATAGCAAACAATAATTTCTTGGTAGATTTTTGAACTATGGCTTTTATAACCATTTTCTTAGAATTAGAAGTTGATTCCTTTAAAGTACTTGATTCAAATTTCACATCAGTCTGTCTTTTATTGAGAATGAGGTCTGTTAGTGGAGTTTTCGAAACTAACAATCCCTTGAGCAAATCCATAATCTGATCCAAGAAAATTGAATAAAATAAATCCAATGAAACACTTAAGGCTTAGGAAGGATATTTTTTTTAAAATAGAAATTAGAAAAAAGACTCACCTCATTGAGTCCAAGAGTCAGACTAATTTGTTCGGCTCCATCTATGTCCGTAATGCCAAAATTACGGAGAATCTGTATAATGGATCCTGTCACATTAGGCGCCACCTGCAAATCGTCACTGATTGCAAAAGATACTGTTATTTTGGCGAAAACCCCGTGGTCGTTATTTGGAGCTTCACTAATTGACTCTCTTATTCCTATTTGTCTGTTCATTAATTTTCCACATTGGCATCTTGCAGTGTCGTAGTACATTCTTACACCTGATGATCCGCGCCAGTTACAATGCAAGTCTTCACATGTAAAATATTTGGCTGGCTGAGTATCATGATCTATATTCAGTTTCAGTTTACAACATTCATCTGCCAACGAACTTATTGGATTCAGCAGCATGAGTTTACCCCCCTTTGTCCAGAAATGGACATCATTAAGATCTGCCAAACCTTTACGCAAACTGTTTAAGCTTCCGATGACAGGTGCGGTCTCGTCTCCATAGTGCTTCTCCAAGATTTTCATAATCGTTCCCAAAGGCAAAGTCAGGAAGCTTAACAAAACATCAGCAAAATCGCTATCCACTTCTGCGAAAAGTACCTTAGTCTTCTACTTATTTATCATAGCTTTCAAACTGAACTTAAATTCTTGTGTTTCAGACATTTTATTGGTTGTACAAAGGAGAAAAACAAACAATGACATGAACATTTTGTTAGCCCTCCCTTCCTTTTTATAATACCGAAAATTTCGGGACTTCAGGAGTCTCAACATGGCCGTGAGACCTTCCATCTACTCAAAACATTTTGATCATTCCCGAGATGTATTGAATGTGCCATATTATTATATTGATGAAGTAAAATATGCATCCATATTTGATAATAAATATTCCAGAGAATTTGTATGATATACTATTATGGTCCGAATTGCAAATAAGGAAACAAATTGGATCACATATTAGAATGATGGGAACATGGGATTATGGGAATCCATTATGCACGCACATAATGTTCAGTCATGGGCAAAACTGCAATTTTGGCAATGTAACCTAACCTCACAATTTAAGTACAATAATGATACAAAAGTTGGCATATTGAACAAATTTAGTTGGAAAATGTGATGTTGACTTGAAATTGTCATGTGTTATGCACATAACATTGAATTTTTTTCCGGAGATTTTTCAAAACTAGAGAGTAATTGAATAATGGGGAAAATCGCATTTTTAGTCCCATAACTTTGCCCCAGTACACTTTTGGTCCCATAAGTTACGGGATTCTCACTTTACGTCCCATATGTTTCACAAATTCTCACTTTTGGTCCCATCCGTCTATTTTTAACGAAAAATGGCACGTGCACGGTTGCCAGCTGGTTTGCGGGGGAGAATTGTTCAATTTTCACTGTTTGGGGGCAAATCTGAAATTTTGAAAAGTCAATTGGGGCAAAATCTGAAATTTTTAAATCGTCTTCTCAACCGATTTAAGGACGGCTTCGAGCAGCAATTCAGCCGGTGTTAATGGCATTGCACTCAGGGACCCACGTCGGTGTTTTTTCGGCGAATTTGGGCTCGATTTCAGCCATTTTCAAAGATATTTTTTCAGAGCAAAACATGACCTTCTCCTGCGCGTTTCCAGGCAAATTCATAGCTGCCATGACCGGGAATTCACTGCTGCAATGAAGAAGAAGATGGGCTGCTGTCAAATTCCAAAATTTTGCCCCAAATCGGCTTTTCAAAATTTCAAATTTTGCCCCAAAACAGTGAAAATTGAACAATCCCCCCCCCCCAAACCAGCTGGCAACCGTGCACGTGCCATTTTTCGTTAAAAATATACGGATGGGACCAAAAGTGAGAATTTGTGAAACATATGGGACGTAAAGTGAGAATCCCGTAACTTATGGGACCAAAAGTGTACTGGGGCAAACTTACGGGACTAAAAATGCGATTTTCCCTTGAATAATGTGATGCTAAACTAGACAATTTCTTGTGATATGGCTACTGTAAATGCACCCGTGTACTATTTAGCTCCACGATTTATGTAAATCTCACATTGAGTTCCATTAGTAGCCAAATGTCTCACATTTGATTCCTTGACCAAATTTCGTCCAGAATCTAATGGAACCACGCACGTGATTCGTGTGTGGCAGTTAGTAACAATCACATGCGGGAAATTATTTATGTGAACTGCACGTGAGTGAGGTTGGGTTATGTTTAGGCACAAAATAGTCAACAAAATCTCAAATCCAAACCCTGATAGTTTGTGCTGGGAGCATGTGGTTTAATTCGATGCAAAGCGAAGAACCTTACCAGGACTTGACATGTCGCAAATCCTCTTGAAAGAGAGGGGTGGATTCGGGAACGCGAACACAGGTGGCCATTTTCTATGAGAATAAAACCCTAACCTCCAAAAAGTTGAAGATTTGCAAGAAGGAGCCCAGTCAGACTGAAGAATGTTGTTACATGGAATTTTAACAGCAATTTTTCTTCCAAAAGCATGCAAGACTGAACTGGGGGCGTCAAATTTCCCGCCTATGACTGTTACTAACGGCCACACACGAATCACGTGTATGCTTCCGTTAGATTCTAGAATAGGGACGGATTTACGGGGGGGGCCTGGGGGGCCCCGGCCCCCCAGAAATTTAAATTTTTTTCTACACGATACATGTAATTTTATAATATGCCCCCCCCCCCAAAGAATATTAAATGAATCTTGCATATGTAAAACAAATAATAGGCTTGGTAGAGTTGGTGAAAGGCTTGGGTATGGTGTTTTGCTTAGGCGAGATTTTGGGGAGGGAAGGGGTTCGAATCCTTGCACCATCATTAAACACTTTTTACTTTTTAAAGACAGCCCCTCAAGTCATGTGTAACTTTTATTGTATTTAATATTCTTGTTTAATTAAAATTAGTTACCATTAAAAAACAAAAATAGAATTATTATTCTTTTTCAACTTCTCTTCTACACTTGTTAGGAATTAGGATTAGTAACAAATATTTTTCTTTTGAACTTGTCTTCTAAACTTATTAGGATTAGAATTAACAAATACTTTTCCTAAAATCTATAGAAACTATAAAGAATTGTTGAGAAGAAAAAATATACAAGATATCAAGAAATCTAAAGACAAGAAAATGTTGATTATCATTCAATTATTTAAAGTTTATTCATCACAAGGTACAAACTAATTATGTTATATTACTTTATAATGTTTTGAGAATGTGTAATAATATTTGTTGAAATTTTTTGGTCGCATAAACTTGGTATCATTCGAATATTTAAAGTTTAACCACCACAAGATACAAACTGATTATAATATTTTGATAAGATTTTTGAAGAATTGGTTGTATATTCCGAAACTAATAAATTTACTGAAAGTTAGTTTTATTTTTCTTTTCTCTTTGTTATTTTACTTTTCTATTAAAACAAAAATAAGTTTGACTATATACTTATAATTGAATATTAAATAACTATTTTTTTGTTATTGGTACTTCGGCCCCCCCAACTCCTAATTCCTGGATCCGTCCCTGTTCTAGATGGAATTTAGTCAAGAGACAAAAGTGTGACATTTGAGTCCCTTATGGGAGTCAATGTGAGATTTACATAAAGCACAAAACTAAATGTATACATGGGCACACTTACAGGACCAAAAATGCGATTTGTCATATAAAGTCCGAAAGTAGTTATACGCCTTATTGTTGTAGATATATACAACTTATTTTTATTATTTCATATTTGACTCTTTTTGGCATTAAAAAAGTGAATTACATGGGGATATATTAGTTATATCCAAAATTTCAAAAAGTATAGGATTACGCGCCACATAGAAGCTTAATCATGCTCTTGGACTTATTTGAAAATCTTTTTTCTGAGCTCTTCCGTAATTATTGTTAACTTTTGCAGCGTGATTATTTATTTTCTTGATAATCCATACTTTTTCTTTACTCATCCATAACTTACATAATCTCTTGCAAAATAGTACAAAAATAACAACAATGCAAAAGGACCTTCATATTAGTGGGGCAGATAATAAAGAAATAAGGGCAAATAGAGGCACTATTTATACCATTTATCAATTTAAAAAATTAGCCAAACACGTCCTTAAGTCAAGGGACTATTTGTTAAGTTTGATAGTTCAAGTACTATTTTATTACATATGATAGTTCAGAGACCTAAATAATACAATGTGAATAGTTCAAGGGGTACAAAGTGTATTTTGCCTATTATGGATTATCAACATACTCGAGATGTATATAATTTGCCAGCAAACATAGAATTAAATCCAAGTAGTACAATTAATAACTTGATAACTGAAATTAAAACACGCAAGCATTAATTATGATAAAGAGTAATGACACTTACCACTACATAAAGAAGTCATTTGAAAAAACACTTAATTGCAAAACAATCTAGATACAAACAATAAAAGGGGAAATGGATTACTATTTGCATAGAACAATGTTTGTTGCTCTTCTTTTCTCGCTTGCAATTCCCTCTTTTTTTGTGTCACAGAAACAATTCAGATAATGAAACTATCCTGCGAGATCTCTGCTCTAAACTCGAAAAATCAAAAGAGTGTGTGGATATTATCAAATCCGAGTTAAGCAGTTTCCAAGACTTGAATTACAACTACGTGACGGGAGCAATAATTGACATGACTAGAGAAAAAGCTGAACAAATGTGCGATATGCTTAACAAGTTTCACGACGACTCTAATGAAGATAAGTTGAAGGAATATCTCTCATGCTCCAATAATTACAACAATGCCAACCGCAACCTCAATGTGGCGAAGGAAAGCTTTCAATGGCAGCCCACCACTCTTTGTGTAAACCAACTTCTACTCCCTTATCTCGTTTTCTTTTCTTTTTGTTTTCCTATGGCCGCCGCCGCTGTCAGCTTCTTCTCCATAATCTCGTTTTCTCTTCTTTTTGTTTTTCTATGGCCGCCGCCGCCTTCTCTCTTTGACCCCGGCCGCCGCGCTTAGTTGCCACCTCCGCCTTTAGTTTAGTTAGTTGCTGCCGCTCACCCTTGAAAAACGAGAACTTGGAGCCTCCGCTTTTTTATTTTATGTCGCCGCCTTCTCTCTTTGGCCGCGGGCCACCGCGCTTAGCCGTCACCGCCTTTAATTTTCTTAGTTGCCGTCGCTTACCCTTGAAAAACGAGGAGTTGGAGCTGCCGCCGCCGCCAACTTTTATCTTTGTCACCGTCTTCTTCTTAAATTCTCTACGATCGGATTTATTTTGTCCAATCTCAACGTTCAAGACCTTCACATTTCGACTACGAGGGAGTGTTAGAGAATATAATATCTTTCAAGTGTTTATGTTAATTTAGGTTTCTTTATGTTTCCTTGTATTTATCTTTTCCTTGTTTATAGTTAGAGTTTCTTGTTTACCAAGTACATGTATCTCTATAAATATGTTACTGATAAGCTTGAGTTTTACGTGTTTTAGGGCCCGATAATTGGTTGGTTTAGAGTCGATTATGAGTGATGTTTACCACTTGTGGCTTTGATTTGTGTGTTAAATGAGTGCAGGGGTAAAATCATGACAATAGAGCGAAAGGGGCGGAAAAACATTATTTTGGGGAGAATATGCACTCAACGTTCGGACGTGAGGTATTCAACGTTCGGGCGTGGCCACGTCACAATGTTAGAACGTGAAGGGGGTAACGTACGGACGTGAGAGGCGGCTGGACGAGTTTTGGGAAGTTTTCATTCCTAATTCAACTAGGAGACCTGGAGAGATCATCATCTATAAATACATCCTCTTCCAACATCATTAGGGTTCGAAAATTTCGGCTTTGGAAGAGAGTTGGAGCCAAGAAACGAGCAAGACGAAAAGAACAACGATTCTACACGAATTCATCAATTCGTAATAAGGAGAATTTTATTTTCTAGATTATTTGTCTAAGAATAATTCTACGATTTTAGTTGGTTTTCCAATTACGAGTATGAACTAATTTCCTTTAACTAGGGCCATGTGAATGCCAATTTTATGAGTTTGTATATATGAAGTAATCTTTCGTATTAATTCTAGTATTGCTTTGTGTGTTAATTTTGTGCTTTTATTCCAAACATATGCTTGATCACCATATGCTTGCTAATTAGACTAGTTTATTTATTCGGGAGAATATAGATTAGGGTTCAAAAGAAATTAACACATCATCCGAAAAACATGAGGAATTGCTCCTAGGGATAGGTATAGATTCCCGGGTGCTGCTAGCCGAATTTATCCAGGGAAATTCTAAAACGTGAATGCATGGCTAATGATTTGAGTCTCGGATAGAAATATTTAGAGAACCGTCACGTAGTTATAGGATTATTACAGCCAAGACATCGGGTAATAATTATTTAAGGTTTTTTCCAACAAAGCAATATTAGTCTAATAAGTCGAAGAACAATTCATATATATTAACAAGTAAATACGGCTGAAGCATGTGCCTTAGTTATTTTATCTCATAAGAATCTCAATCTCATTTTCTAGCCTTGTTTCCGAATTTTATTTACTTTTAATACAATTGTAGTAAATTAATTTAATTTCAATTGCTTTAAATTCTGTCAATCTAAAATACGAGTCTTTGTGGGTTCGACATCCCGGACTTAAAATCCATTTTATTACTACACACGACCAGTCCACTTGCTGTGCAAGCACGTAAGGATTTTTCGTGTCAAGTTTTTGGCGCCGTTGTCGGGGACTTGTTTTAATTGAGTTTATAAGTTTATTGCAATTTTTAGTTTACTTGCTTGTTATTGTATTATTATTCATTTTATTTTCTAGCTCTAAATTTCTGTGATTTGCTTCGTTATTTAAACAGGGTGTCTTTGTGGTGAATGACCCGAGCCTCCGGACAGGCTTTGGAAGAATTTGACCCCGAAATCGAACGAACATTTCGAGCAAACTTCAGGAATTGAACCATAGCTGGAAATCTTCCTGACATCAATCTCCCAGAGAACAGGGAATGGTTTCAAAACCTGTTTCAAGCTATGCTACCAGCACCTTCCGCACCACCTGCATCAGTTCGCGGTAACCAACCCCCTCGTGTACACACTACGCCGGGGCCTGTTGTGTTCCCCAATTTTGCCACGCCGAACTTCCACATTCCATCTCACATGTTCAACATGGTTCAGGCTGAACAATTTTATGGTGATCCAAAAGAGTCGCCTCATGACCATCTGGAGCAATTCGAGAATGTGTTATCTACCAGGCAATTCCACCCAAGAGATCTTGATGCCATCCGCCTCCGATTATTCCATTTTTCGCTTAAGGATAAAGGGACTTTGTGGTACAAGACGTTGCCCCCACAATCCATTGAAACGTGGGAAGAGTTAGTCGAGGAGTTTCTCAACAAGTTCTTCCCTCCATCAAGGATTAATGAGTTCAGAAGCGAGATCAAGGGTTTTAAGCAAAAACGGGACGAATCGTTAGCATCAACATGGGCAAGATACAAGAGCCTGCTTCGAAAGTACCCCGATCACAACTATTCAGAAGACGAGCGAGTGCTACACTTCTTTAATGGAGTCCGGTCTCGGATTCGTCACAGACTTAATGCAGGAGCCAGTGGTGATCTTTTGGGTCTCAATAGTAGCACGGTGTGGGCTAAACTAGAGCAGATGGCACGGGAGGATGAACTGTACCTTGAAGATGACGATGAGTTTCCTCCACAATCCCGAAGGGTTGCTGTTGCTCAAGAGGTAGAACAAGATGTTGATCTAGAGGTAGAGCCAGCCATTGGTGATGTAAACTATGTCGGAAATTCAAACAAGCCTCGATTGAGCTTCCACATACCCGAGAATTTTTCGAAAAGGCCAAATCTGACACATAATGCACAACAAGGCATCTACCAAGCACCGAGGCCTCCGTTTAACAACAATCAAACTCAAAGGCCTGGAAATTTTAAGCCACAAGGTCAAGTTCCAAGACCTAGGACTGTCGAAGAAAGATTGGAGGCTCACATGCAAAAATCGGACGAATCATTCGCGGAGCTTCGATTGATGTTACAGGGAGTTATGACGGGAATGAAAGAGATGCAGCACCAATTTGCACGATTATCGGCTGATGCGGGTGGAAGAGCGCTCGGGACACTGTCATGTCGTTACCCTCCGTAGTGGCAAAGAAGTGAAAAATGCATCTCCCCAGCATCCAACGTCCGAACGTGAAGAGTCCAATGTTCGAACATTGGACAATTTTGAAAAATCGGACACACTGTCTCCACCGTTCGAACGTGACCATCCTGACGTTCGGGCGTTGACCCGTCAACGTTCGAACGTCAGAGGCAGAAAGGGCCTCTTCTGAAACTTTATCTCCCTCTTCGTCTAAACCTGTTGAAATACGTCTCCCCTTTCCCCTAGCACATAAAAAGCATAAAAAAGAAATGGATAAGAGTTTTCTTAGGATTTTAGAAATTCTTCGAGAAGTTCGCATTAACATTTCTTTTATTGATGCGATTTTGCAGATGCCCAACTACATCAAGTTCTTCAAGGATATTCTCTCAAATAAGCAGAAGTGGGAAGGAAATGGAACAGTATGCTTGACTGAAGCATGCTCAGCAGTAGTGTTGAATAAGTTGCCACAGAAACTCAAGGATCCGGGGAGCCTCACAATCCCGTGCACCACTGGGCAACTCAAATTCGACCGAGTGTTATGTGATTCGGGAGCCAGCAAAAATCTTCTCCCGTACTCGTTGTTTTGGAAATTGGGTTTGGGGAATCCAAAGCCAACCTCGATGAGTCTTCAACTTGCCGATCGATCAATCAAACACCCGAAGGGAATCATAGAGGATGTGATCGTACAAGTCGACAAATTTTATTTTCCGGTGGACTTCGTGGTCCTAGAAATGGAAGAAGACGTCGAAGTTCCTCTCATCCTAGGAAGACCTTTCCTAGCCACAGGTAAAGCTATGATCGATGTAGCAAATGGTAAGCTGACTTTAAATGTAGGAGAAGAGAGAGTTACGTTTGATGTATTCAAGGATTTAAAGCATGTCGGTGATGACGAGTCGTGTTTGCGAATAGATGCTTTTGATCCTTTGATTGTGGAGCATTTTCAGGAAAATGTCTCCGACGATCCACTTGAGAAATGCATAATGAAGTCGAAGGATGTTGAGTCAGCTGATGAGGGACAACTGGCAGCTGTTCACAGTCTGGAGAAGCATGCACAATGCGCCATCGTGAGGAAATTTGAGATGTTGGATAAGCCACTGTCAAGCAAATCCAAACCATCCATTGAGGAGCCACCGATTCTTGATCTAAAAGCCTACCTTCGCATCTTAAATATGTTTATCTAAGTGATAATGAAACTTTGCCTCTGATAATTTCTTTTTCTCTTACAGAGCAACAAGAAGCAAAGTTGTTGAAGGTATTGAAGGAGCACAAACGGGCCTTTGGATGGAAGATTGCTGACATTAGGAGAATTAGCCCGGCCATTTGCATGCACAAGATTCTGACTGAAGAGAACTCAAATCCCACCATACAACCACAAAGAAGGTCAAATCCTCAAATCCAAGAAGTGGTGAAGAAAGAAGTAATCAAATTACTCGATGCTAACATCATCATTCCTATCTCCGATAGCCCGTGGGTAAGTCCAACTCAGGTAGTGCCAAAGAAGGGAGGTACGATAGTCGTTCTTAATGATAAAAATGAGTTAATCCCATCTAGAATTGTCACTGGTTTTAGGGTCTGCATCGATTATCAAAAATTGAATGAATATACCCGTAAAGACCACTTCCCCCTTCCCTTTGTCGATCAAATGTTAGAGAGATTAGCCGAGCATGAGTATTATTGTTTTTTGGATGGGTACTCCGGCTATAACCAAATTGCCATTGCACCTGAGGATCAAGAGAAAACTACTTTCACTTGTCCTTATGGCACTTTTGCTTATAGGCGGATGCCCTTTGGTTTATGTAATGCACCTGCTACTTTTCAAAGATGCATGATGGCTATATTTCATGACATGATCGAACAATTTATTGAAATCTTCATGGATGACTTTTCTGTTTTTGGCTCTAGCTATGATAGATGTTTGCACAATCTAACCCTCGTTTTGCAGAGGTGTGAGGAGACTGATCTGGTCTTAAATTGGGAGAAGTTCCATTTCATGGTACAAGAAGGAATCGTTCTGGGTCATAAGATATCTAAACAGGGGATTGAGGTGGATAAAGCAAAAATTGAAGTAATAGCCAATCTTCCAACACCCACCACGGTCAAAGCCGTGCAGAGTTTTCTGAGGCATGCCGGGTTTTACAGGCGTTTTATTTCTAACTTTTCCAAAATTGCTAAACCTCTGTCTAACTTGACCATGAAAGATGAAATATTTAACTTTAATGATGCATGCATGCAGGCCTTTCTCACTCTGAAGGAAAAGTTGATCTCAGCACCTGTGATGGCCGCCCCCGATTGGAGTTTGCCATTTGAGCTGATGTGCGATGCGAGCGACACTGCCGTAGGAGTTGTACTTGGTCAAAGGAAGGGTAAAATCTTTCATACTATTTACTATGCTAGTCTTACCTTAAATGAAGCACAACTCAATTATGCTACGACTGAAAAAGAGCTTTTGGCTGTGATCTTTGCCTTTGACAAATTTCACTCATATCTTGTGCTTAACAAAGTAATAGTATACACTAATCACTCGGCCTTGAAATACTTGCTTGCTAAAAAAGATGCAAAACCTAGACTACTTAGGTGGATCTTACTACTACAAGAGTTTGACTTAGAAATAAAAGATAAAAAAAGGATCTGAAAATGTAGTAGCTGACCATCTCTCTAGGCTGGAGTTAGTAGATAAGAAAGTGGATGAAACCCCCATAAGAGATGAATTCCCTGATGAGCAACTTTTTGCTCTTTCTTCTATTTCAATTCCTTGGTATGCATATTATGCTAACTATATAGTTGCTGGAATTTTACCCCCTGATTTAACATACCACCAGAGAAAAACGTTTTTACACGATGTTAAGCAATACCTGTGGGAAGAGCCATATTTATTTAAAATTGGTGTAGAAGGAATTATCAGGCGTTGTGTACCCGAGGAGGAAATGGCATCTGTCTTGGCCCATTGCCATGACATATTGATAGGAGGCCACCATGGCCCTTCTAAGACTGTTGCCAAGGTATTGCAATCAGGTTTTTTCTGGCCTACTTTATTTAGAGATGCACATGCTTATGTTAAATCATGTGATTGATGTCAAAGGGTAGGTAATATTTCTAGACGACATGAAATGCTTATGAATATTGTGCTTGAATGTGAACTTTTTGATGTGTGGGGTATAGATTTTATAGGACCATTTCCCAGTTCTTGTTCTAATAAGTACATTCTAGTTGCTGTTGATTATGTGTCCAAGTGGGTCGAAGCTGAGGCTTTGCAAACTAATAATGCTAGGGTTGTTCTTAGATTTCTTTCAAAACGGATTTTTACACGTTTTGGAACACCTAGAGCAATTATAAGTGATGGAGGCACACATTTTCGTAACAAGCAATTTGAAAATTTGTTGAGCAAATATGGTGTTAAACATAAAATCTCAACCCGTTATCACCCTCAAACTAGTGGGCAAGTCGAAGTGTCTAATAGGGAAATAATAAGGATTTTAGAAAAAATGGTAAATAGCCATCGAACTGATTGGTCTCTGAAATTAGACGAAGCATTGTGGGCCTACCGTACTGCTTTTAAAACCCCTATTGGCATGTCCCCATATCGTCTTGTGTTTGGAAAGGCTTGTCACTTACCTGTCGAACTTGAACATCGTGCCTATTGGGCTATCAAATTTCTAAATTTTGAAGCAAGTGTTGTAGGTAATAAGAGGCTACTTCAACTGAATGAGCTCGAGGAGTGGAGACATGAGGCATACGAGAATGCAAAACTGTACAAGGAACGGACTAAGAAGTGGCATGACAAGCATATTCTTCCACGGGAATTTGAGGAAGAAGAAGTGGTTCTGATGTACAACTCTAGACTCAAACTTTTCCCAGGAAAACTCAAATCTCGATGGTCGGGACCATTTCGAGTCACACGAGTGTATTCTTCGGGGGCTGTGGAGCTCATTACTGATGATGGACGAGTGTTCTTGACCAATGGACACAGGCTGAAACACTACTCGGGCAACAATTGGAATGCGGACACCTCGTTTGTCCAGTTCCAAGAACCATCGACTTAAGTCATTTTTGAACAGTCGAGCTATTGACTATAAACAAGCGCTTCGTGGGAGGCAACCCATGTTTCCTGTTTTTCTTGTTTTCTTTTAGCTTTTCGTTTGTTTTTGTGTTTTAATATTTCGTTTTGTCGTTGTTTTGTTACAGGAAAATGGTCCAAGGGAGGTCAACTTTTCGGCTACTGCATGTAACGTACGTACGTTTGGGGGTCAACGTTCGTACGTTGCAATTTTAAAATTTTTAGAGCTACTGTCTCCAACGTTCGAACGTTGGCCTAGTAACGTTCAAACGTTGGCTTTTCATTTTTTTTAAAAAAACAAAATTTATTTTGACAGTCAGATTTTTAAGAAGACAAAGAACGCTTCCTTCGTCTCTCCTCTTTCCCAAGAACAAAATCCCCAATTTCATCACTAAATCCCTAAATTCACAAAACCCTAATTTTCTCCTCTCTAATTTCACCACCACAACTCCACCCCTATTCGCCACCACCGTCGCGTCTCCGCCACCCTCCACCGAAATTTAAGATCCCTCGATTTTAATCCCCCACACTTGGACCAAAATCCACCACACCACAACACCGCGCCATCTCACTTCCACCGGAGACCTACGCCGCTGCTCTTCCGTCACCACCTCGCCGGTTCACCCAGATTAAGCCAACATTCGAACGTTGGTCAGGTGACGTTCGAACGTCAGGTTCAGTGCCTGCAATTTTTTTGAAATTTTGCATTTCGACTTGGTAAGTGATTGGCTTGACTCCTTTTCGTCCATTCATTGATTTTGAAGCCGTGTGGGGCTTATGATATTTTCTGTTTCGATTATTGATTGTTGGTGAGAATTTAACTTGTGAATAAGTTTGGGCGTCCGAATTTAATGTTGAAGTTTGAAGGGTTGTTCTGCGTACATCGTGTTGTTGGGGTTTATTTGTTGAGGGTTGTTGTTGTGACTGCTCACTTCTAGTTGTGGGAGTAATGTGTGCGGGTAGTGCTGTAGATTGTCAGTTGGGATTTGTGAATCAGTTGAAATAGCTAGAACAAAGGGTAACAAGGCAGGCGCGGGGTCGTCGAAAGGGAAAGCGCTCGTGGTTGAACCAGAAGTATCTGATAATGAGGAGGAAGAAAATGTTACCCTTGACCCTCGATTTGATGACTTGGAGGTTCAAGACGTCTTTAGGAGGTTCGGTGTACGGGCGATACACAAGGAAAGACCCATATTGATTTGGATGCCTTCGGGAAAGGCCCTGCTTCGGTTCCACAAGTGGCAACCATTCCTCGAGGAGCCCCACAAGATAAACCCGTTCTAGGTACAGGAATTCTATGCTTCAGCCGTCGTCTGTCAGAGAATTAAGCAACGCACAGGCGGCTATGGGGTTCCCTCTGCCACAACTGTATTGGGCCGAACTGTTGAATATGATGAGCATGCCATCCGAAAGTGCCTTGGTCTCGCACCTAGGCCACCTATTTGTGCTTATAATGAGTTGGTACGGAACCACTACCGGGCCGTAGATTTGGCGGTTGTTCTTCAGGAGTTGGCAGAGGAGGGCACCGTGTGGTGAACAATACAATGTTTAAGGCCTCTAGACTGAAGAATGAAGCCAAATTTTGGTATGAATTTGTCTGCCACTGTATCATGCCAAGCATGAATAAGTCTGAGGTGTCCAAAGATCGCGATGTCCTTGTCTATGCCATATTGCAGCGGATGGAGATTGACACTGTCCAGCTTATCTCTTCCGCTTTACAAACTCAGATTAAGCGCTTATGTGTAGAGTTATCCGGAGATAACTCCACTGCTCCGTCCAAGAAGAAGACACCATTTATTTTCCCATCACTTATCAGCAGTCTGTGTGAGAGCGCTTCAGTGGAACAATACCAGGGTGAAGAGTTGGATGCCCCTGGGACTCTTTTGGAGTTCACGGGGACGGTTCGCAAGGCTCAGGGAAACAAGTAACCTCGCCCTGCCCCGACTCGTGGCGAGGGATCGAGTAGGCAGCCTCAGGGGCCGGTTCCCCCACAGTCAGCTTCAGAGGCCGCCATAGCACACGAGATGTCTCAGCTCCGGATAGGCCAGTCAGTTATGATGGCTAACTTGCAGATGCTAGCTCAGTACCAGAGGCAGTTGATGATTGCATCTGATATTTCAGCCGGGAGACTAGCTTTTGACTACCCTGTCGTTCCTGATTTTATTCCTCTCCCGACCGCGCCTGTTGATGAGCCGAGGTTTGACCCGGCTGCTCTTGATGAGGGTGATGAGGATGGCGATGTTGATGATGATGATGTAGCTGCTACTGCTGCAGGGGATGATGTGGATATGCAGTGATGAGCTTCACCGTTTTGGGATCCTTTTAGCTATTTTCCTATTTTTCTTTCGTTTTCGTTTCTAGTGTTTTCTTTTAGATTTTGTTTTGGTTTATTTGCTGTTTTTCTGTTATTTGGACATGTACTAATTCGACTAATCCCTATATCTATCTGTACTGCCTTTCTTATATTTTCTGTCTTAGCCTGTACCTATATGAAATTTGTCTACTTAGCTGAGCAAACGGAAAGCGTGAGTAGGAGAGTTCCGATGAGTGTTGAGCATTTTGATAGGATCGCCTCGATTTTAGGCTCAACCGACTACTCCTAGGTTTGCTTTTTAAGCTTTCCGGTTCTGTAAGTGCTTCTTTTACCCCTTTTTCACGGTTTGAGTATTGATGTAACATTGAGGGCAATGTTAGGTTTAAGTTTGGGGGTGTTAGATAGTACTTAGTTATATTCATGAATTTTTTTGATTTTTTTTAAGCCACCAATTAATGCAATGGAATGATTAACTTGAATTTGAAGACATAATTTCTTGACTTATATTTGAATTTAATGGAAAATACACATGTCTTTACTTTGCTCGTGGGACCCTAGATTAGAGTAGATTTTCTTTAGATGAATCACAAATGCACGACAAGTCGAGGGTAGAGGAGTTAAGTGGATAATCATTCTGGAACACTTAAGGAATTTCTCCCGAAAATATTGACTTAGATTTTTCTTAAGGTCATGAGTTGAGTAGTTGCTTCATATGCCTAATGAATAATGAATAAGGTTGATAAAAATTGGTATGACTATTAAGTCAGGCTGATATGTACTGGAGGTGAAAAGCTACATGCCTATAAACTGTACTATTAAGCTAATTTGAGCTTTGCTCAAGCCAATTAAAGTTGAAAGTGAATGAAAGGTCTAGTTTTATTTCGTGGTCTTTGGCACTCGAGCGATTAAATCCGTAAGGAGTGTCTGGACACTTAATGCCCTAAAACTATCTAGTTTGGGAGTCATTGATCCAAAGCTCGATACATGGGTGTCATAGAAAGCCTAAGGGAATAGAACATTGCACACGACCTAGCCTTAATGAATTGAAATGGAAGTTTCATGTGAAGTTTAAAGTCTAAATGGTTTAAGTGATGAAATGCAAATGGTTATGAAGTTTTCTATGAGGCTTGTACTTTAGGATTGATTGAAGGTTAGTAGATATGGGAGAAAATCTGAAATTTGGTAAGGGTGCCACTTGATTATAATATCGTAGACTTACAATCACTACACCCTTTGGATGTTTATTCGAGACAAGGTGTAACATGAGCAAGTCATTGATATGTGTATACAATTTTTGAGCTTTAAAGGTCGATTTTATGCCATTGTTTTCTTGTTGATTAAGTTGATTTGTGTTGGTTGGGTGGGACTGAAATTTTGTTGGATTTTGTGGGTATATCTTTTGAAAACCCTCACGAGACGAAACTCGTCCTCTCTGGTAACTTTGAGGTTTAACGGCTTGTTGCATACGCTAAATGCAATCGTGCTCTCTACGAAAGTGAGCTATCTTTTGTTTTTGTTTTATCCCATTTCTTGGTGTTGTTTTAGTCATAGGTTTCTTTTGTTTACTTGCTCAGGGATGATCAATGTTAAGTTTGGGGGTGTTGATAAGCTTGAGTTTTAAGTGTTTTAGGGCCCGATAATTGGTTGGTTTAGAGTCGATTATGAGTGATGTTTACCACTTGTGGCTTTGATTTGTGTGTTAAATGAGTGCAGGGGTAAAATCATGACAATCGAGCGAAAGGGGAGGAAAAAGAATATTTTGGGGAGAATCTGCGCTCAACGTTCGGATGTGAGGTATTCAACGTTCGGGCCTGGCCACGTCACAACGTTCGAACGTGAAGGAGGTAACGTACGAACGTGAGAGGTGGCTGGACGAGTTTTGGGAAGTTTTCATTCCTAATTCAACTAGGAGACCTGGACGTCATCATCTATAAAGACATCCTCTTCCAACGTCATTAGGGTTCGAAAATTTCAGCTTTGGAAGAGAGTTGGAGCCAAGAAACGAGCAAGACGAAGAGAACGACGATTCTACACGAATTCATCAATTCGTAATAGGGAGAATTTTATTTTCTAGATTATTTGTCTATAAATAATTCTACGATTTTAGTTGTTTTTCCAATATGAGTATGAACTAATTTCCTTTAACTAGGGTCATGTGAATGCCAATTTTATGAGTTTGTATATATGAAGTAATCTTTCGTATTAATTCTAGTATTGCTTTGTGTGTTAATTTTGTGCTTTTATTCCAAACATATGCTTGATCACCATATGCTTGCTAATTAGCCTAGTTTATTTATTCGGGAGAATATAGATTAGGGTTCAAAAGAGATTAACACATCATCCGAAAAACATGAGGAATTGCTCCTAGGGATAGGTATAGATTCCCGGGTGCTGTTAGCCGGATTTATCCGGAGAAATTCTAAAACGTGAATGCATGGCTAATGATTTGAGTCTCGGATAGAAATATTTAGAGAACCGTCACGTAGTTATAGGATTATTACAGCCGAGACATCGGGTAATAATTATTTAAGGTTTTTTCCACCAAAGCAATATTAGTCTAATAAGTCGAAGAACAATTCATATATATTAACAAGTAAATACAGCTGAAGCATGTGCCTTAGTTATTTTATCTTATAAGAATCTCAGTCTCATTTTCTTACCTTGTTTCCGAATTTTATTTACTTTTAATACAATCGTAGTAAATTAATTTAATTTCAAGTGCTTTAAATTCTGTCAATCTAAAATACGAGTCTCTATGGGTTCGACATCCCGAACTTAAAATCCATTTTATTACTGCACACGACCAGTCCACTTGCTGTGCAAACACGTAAGGATTTTTCGTGTCAGTTACTCAGTAATACAAGTTCCCTACAGGGTTTTCTTTTTAGAGAATATAATATCTTTCTAGTATCTATGTTAATTTAGGTTTGTTTATGTTTCTTTGTATTTATCTTTTCCTTGTTTATAGTTAGGGTTTCTTGTTTATCAAGTACAAGCATCTCTATAAATATGTTACTCAGTAATACAAGTTCCCTACGGAGTTTTCTCTAATCTAACATTTAGTAAATACTTATTATGAGAATCATTTTTTATATATAATTTAACCAAATATGTGAATGTCTTTTCCGAGAACACATCGATTTAGACGAGCTTCATACTTTCTTTTTCATTTTCAGACATTGGAGCTGATAGGGAATTGAATATTGAATTGGGCCAAATATATTTTATTAGTTGTTAGTCATGGGCTTAGAATAAATTTGTATTTAAAGATGACCCAAGTGAGTATGAAAAGCCCAAAGCCCATAATGAATAGTAACCCTAAACTATAAATAGCTCTAGTACATGTAAAATAACACACACAATACATACACAATATAATATTTCTCTTGCAATTGGGATATTCTCTCTTCTCTTCTTATTTAATATTCCTCATTTATATTGCTTATTACTCAAGATTAATCAAGCTATATCGTATCATTTATTGGCGATATCAGGAGCTATGTTTGAAATTTGGATCGAAATTAAGATATTTTTTGTATTTTTCTCATAAAAAAACCTTCGATTCAAACATAGCAAAGAGCCAATGTGCAATAGTTTTAAGGGATAAATAAAAAAATGCCCCTTTGAACTATTTTTACTGTCGCATATACCCCCCTAAACTTTAAAAGGTACCAAAATAGTCGCTTGTGAGATTTTTTAAGCAATTCCAAATACTTCAACCCAAACACAACCTTACAATATTTAAGCACCAAATAAATTTGGTTAATTCTTTTTTCATTGAACTTATATGATTTGTAAGAAAAGCAAATAGACTTAAATAGGATTTGTTGGTTGATACAATTAAATAACTTATAACTGAATATGATACAATTAGAAAACGCAAATCTTCGTGGTTTAAATCTACAATTTGTTGATTTTATTAATTTAAATTAAATATTTTGTTAATTTATAAATTATAAATTTATAGATTACAAGATTTAAATGATTTGTTAGTTGATAAGATATAATTAAAGAATATTTAAATAATTATAATAATTCTTCATAATTCTTGAATTAACAGATTACAAGATTTAAATTATTTGTTAATTTTGAAGACTTAAATTGATAAATTCATTTAAAAAAAATGAAGGAATTATCGGTTAAGTTAATATAGTGCTTAATATTGCAAGGTTGTGTTTGAATGGGAGCATTTGGATAACTCATGAATTTCCATGAGGGACCATTTTGGTACCTTTTAAAGTTTAAGTGGGTATATGTGATATTAGGGATAGTTCAGGGGGCATTTTGTATTTAGCCCTAGTTTTAATGTTAATTTTCTAGAAACACGGAACGTCTCCATTTGGTGGATGGTAACACGCATTAACATATATAGTGAGTTTAATTTGATGAAACCTAATTAATTGATTTGCACTGAATTCAAGACTGGTCCCGAACTGAATCTTGCCGCTTTATTTGTTTTAATTTTTTAAAACAATTACGTTGTTTTAATTTCTTGGATTATATATATATATAGGGATTGATATTTGTGCTCCCTTTTTTGATAATGGCGCTCCATCAGTTTTTTTCTCTTCAAGTTTGTCAAAAATACCATTTTACTTACTAAACAACATTTAACTTGATTTTTTTTGGGACAAATAAGTCCTTCAGCTTGTCCTTCCATCAGCATTAAGGTAGGCATGCAAATCCCCAACTCCCTTTTCATATGCTTTCTTTTTGTCCATTGTGCCTTCTCCTTCAACTTTATTATATTCTTGTCCTTTCTTCCTTTGTATTCTCCTACTGGTTCTATGTCATATACTTACTATTTTTATCCTTAGATTAGTCCTATGCTAAGTTGTTAGTGAAAATGGAGGACAATAGCAATACAAAAGATAGGGATGTCATTGATGAGTTGAAGGAAATAGTAAAACTTGTGACCAACATAAATATTGAAGAAATTCCAGAGCTCTACCATGTCTACAACTCACTTAATATTAATGGAGGTAGTAATTTCTCATTAGATTCTTTCTATTATGTTAAATGTTTCCTTATTTTTAAGGGTTAGGGTTTTGTTAGCCAAAACACAAAAAGTTTAAAAACAAATGTGGGACTTACGGCTGGATTGATTAAATTGCTGTTGGAATGTCAATTTTTGTACATTTAATTAAGTTAATGAAGATATTTAGAGAAAAAAAAAGTTTATGATGATATATAGTTAATAAAGATAATTATGAAATTCCAACGAACAGATGGGGTCTTCACTTAAACACTTTTGGCTTTTAATATTAAGAAAATATAGAGACGCGAATAAGAAATTGATATTGTGCACGACTGATACATTAGAAAAGTATAAAAGGATCAAAAGAAAGCTAATAATTAGAAAGTTTAAATTTTTTGAAAGCCATCCTATTTAAGCTTTTCGCCTAAGAGAAAAATATATGTCATGTGCACCAAAAATGTCTAAGGGCATTATGGTAATTAATCTACCTCCTGGCTTGGGCCGGGGCACCAGCCGTAGATCAAGTCCACGGTTAATATACTAGTCAAGCCCAAAGGGCTGAAGACCCAGTAAGAATATGGCCCGCTACGTTATAAAGGCCGTAAAGTTAATTTGGCTACTTTAATAGTCTGAGGACTAGGTATTGGGTCTATTAATAAGTCTGGTGGGCTACTGCTAGAATTGAGCCCCCGGCATGTAGCCCACTATCAGTCCTATATATATAGTAGCTGATGTATTTTCATTATCTACTCTCTCAGAAAAATTCCACTGGCCACTTCTGAGAGTAATTACACCATAGAACTACAAATTAACTTGATCCCAACACTTCGGGTATGTAGGCAGCTCGCATAACAGCGAGTGCACTCTACAAATTCTTCAATCCCTAACCTCCCCACGTGGTAAATCATGTGATATTCTCTGACTGACGAATTTTACTATCATCAGTTAGGCGCCGTCTGTGGGAATAGCGCTCCAGCCAATGAGTGTGCAAACTAGGTCCCATGCACGTATCACAGGTGATAGGATGAATAGCAACAGTCAGCTAGCAGCGGGCGATAAAGTCCCTAACCCAATGCCAGAAGATCTGACAGGCGTTCAAGTCGGTGGAGAAGGTTCTACGAACGGTCAGGCTGGCTGCGGAGGTCCTGAGATATCACCCCTGGCGAATGAGCAGAACTTGCCTCCCGTAACGCCAGTAATGATTCCACCCCTGCAATTAGGGTGTTCGAGATCACTCAAGAGGCACTACATGCTCTTGTTGAAGACACTTCAGTGAGGGCAGTAGTGCGGGCGGTCCAACAATATATTCTGGCATACCCTTCATGCGCGATGTCAATTCCATCAACTAACAGGAGGCAAGACCCCCACGTGAGAAACCACGAAGAGGCTCCTCCGCCTCAAGAGAAAGGGCCGCAAGATCCACCCCCTCAGTCAGTTCATAGGGGCTAGGAATCTCGCGAGAAGAGTCGCCCCCATAGAATGGAGCCTAGCCAATCCCCCTGTCGAGGCTAAGAATCCTTGACCCCGACGAAATTGGATCAAGGCAGTCCAACTCCCCGGTGAATGGGACAACACGCGAAAAGGAAGAGAATAGCATGGTTTCACCTCGTGAGAGGCCACCGTGGGTAAGAGACCGAAGGCCAACACCTCCAAGGTCACCACGTAGAGGTCGAGCATCCTTGACCCCCGAAGAGACCTTGCCAAGGCACGAAGGCCTACGTAGGCATGCACCCCACCGTGATGAAAGTTTAGATGACCGTGAAGATATGAGGATATGCAGTTGGTACCATTAGCTGTAGCACCCCCTAAAAGAAGTCCTTTCTTCCGGACAATTTTGGCAGAGTCTCTACCAGAAGGACTTAAGATACCACACTTGAATGAGTATGAGGGAGCTGGAGACCTTCAAGAGCAAGTTGACAAAATAAGTGCTAAAGCTGACATGTATGACGTCAGCGACGCAGCCTACAACAAAAATTTTCGAACCACACTCTCTGGATGGGCGCTTAACTGATTTAGTCAATTGTCTGCCGGTAACATTACTGGATTCGAGCAGCTGACCAAGCGCTTCCTTAACCATTTTTCCATGAACAAGAAATACCCCAAGACAGCATTTTTCATGTTCATGGTGGTTCAAAAAGATGGTAAGTCCTTGAGGGAGTACGTACAACGATTCTCCAAAGCGGTGTCAGAAGTACCACATGTCAACCTGAATTGTTATCAGGAATAATGCAGAGGAACTTACGCAATAATAGGTTCAAAGAGTCCTTAGATAGGCAGCCACCGTCGACCATGGAGGAGCTGTTAGCTAGAGCAGAAAAATATATAAGAATCGAAGAGACAGTATGGCCAATAAAGCATGAAGGTGGTGGCAATAAGAGAAAGGCCAGAGAAGATGGTAAGATGCCGGAGTCCAAGGAGCGCAAGCACATGCCTTCTTTGGGGTTCACTAAGTATACCCCCTCCTTACACTCCTGAGAGAACAAGTCCTGGCCATCGCCGAGCAGCAAGGCATAGTCCCATGGCCAAAGAAGATGAAGAACAATCCTATCCTCCTTAAGTCAAAGAAATACTATAGATTTCATCACAACAAGGGTCACACTACCGAGGAATGCCACCATCTGTAGGTGGAGATAGAAAAGCTTATCAAAAGAGGCTACCTACAAGAGGTAGTAGCGCCATTGGGATCAACCATTCATCGCCCCCCCCCCCCCCCCGGGACCAAGGGGTAGAGAGGGAGGCAAAGGCAACCCCCCAAGGGCTAGTTTGGATATGGACAAGCCCCCAAGTGAATGGGGTCATAGGGGTTATCTTGGGAGGCTCTGCAGGAGGAGACCTAGTGAACTCTAGGAAGGCTTCACTAAGAGCGTCGTCAGGGCTGCACGCCATCAGCTCCCTTTGGGGGGGACAAGTGAATCAAGCAGAGTCAAAGACTCCAACCATAAGGTTTGGAATACAAGACCTGGAATACGGCATCCCATTGGTGAATGACGCCTTACTGATATTGGCGGCCATCTCCAACTTCTGGGTGAAGAAAGTTTTAGTCGACAGTGGGAGTTCAGCAAACATCATCTTTTACGACACCTTCACCCAACTAGGAGTGGACAATGCGCAGCTCCAAGCAGTCAACACCCCTCTCACGGGATTCACGGGAAAGATTGTGGAAGCAATGGGGGAGGTGTCTCCCCCATATCTTTGGGTGCATTTCCTGCCCGCTCCACTAAGATGGTGAAGTTTTTGGTGGTCAAAGCCTCTTCCACATATAATTTCATATTAGGGAGGCCGAGCTTAAACATATTTCAAGACGTCATATCCACCTTTTGTTAGAGTTATGCCCTCAGATGCCATAAGAGGATAGAATTATAGGGCATTAGTTTGTATCTAAACATTCTTGTTTTAATAAAAGGCATTTGTAAGGTTTTAATAAACAACAATTAGTCCTTGATATTAAAGTGAACATTCTACTCCCTATGGGTTGGGGAGAATGACACTAGAGGTGTTTGATCTTTAATATCTAAATAGGTTCGCAAGTTGAAGAAAGTATTGACTGGACATCATTACTGGATATAGATTTGTATGATGTAAGTTTTCACAGGGGAGTGCCAGTCGAATACTATGAGTATGATAGTGGGAACTTATATCGTAGACACATCAGTTAGATTAGTGTGTTTGAACATGGATCACATCAATTATGTCACATGAGTTTTCACTCAATGACAGTCAATGACAGAAACTGATAAGTTGTGATAGATACGCATGAACCTTAGACCTGAGTAAACACGTTGAAGATGTGCTTGTGACATTAAGTCTGTCATTAGAATAATTAGATCCATTTCACCCGTTGGTGGGGTCGACCTCGAAGTGCGGCTTGATGGGCAAGTAGCAATCTTAACTGATTAGCAATATGGGACTTATTCTCTCATAAGTGAATGAGTAAAATATCCTATGCCGTCATGAATGTGTGAGGACAAAGACTTTGGCCAAAGCATTAGAGATACTTATGTTGGACATAAAAGTATACTCAGTGACCTCGATTCATTATGAGCTGAGCATATAGTCAAGTCCATTGAGTTTGACTAAACCATGACTCTCACTTGACTGGGATATATGAATAAAAGGTTTATACTCGTACGGTATTCACAGCGTGAAAGGTATGGAATGATTCTATACATTCGATGTCAATTGGGCTACGATGTGGACCACGGGATTGGCTAGGTGGTATCCACATCCTTTTGGTTTCCTCCCAATTGCCTTTTGAGACGAACCTAAAGAGCTGCGCTTAAAGGAATTGAAAAGTAAAAATCATGGAATAAAAATTGAGAGAAATCTTTCGGTATTTGATATCGTGATTAATTAATTGATCATTAGATGATCTTATTAGTTAAGTTAATGAGTTAATTAATTTCCTAGTGAAATTAATTATGGAATTAACATGTGTAAGTTAGTTATTTAATTAATATATTTATTGGATAAATTGTATTAATTAAATAATTAATTAAACAATACACAAATTGGACTAAACCCAAGGGCATTAAAAATGCCCAAGTTGGGCGTCCATTTTAGTTACTTAGGTTAATTATTCTAGTTGTAGTATAAATATACTACTTAGTGAATAATCAAACCATAGCCTCACTTGTGACTTTCTCTTCAAGTTAGAATTCTCCACCTCTCTCTCATCTCTCTAGCCGTCCATGAGGAGAAGAAAAGAAGGGATTTTTGCTTTCAGTTCCGGCGTGGTGATTTAGAGGCAGTGACGTTATTGCTGCTCCAAAAAGAATCAAGTTGCTGGTTCAAAAAATTAAATTACGAGAAAAGGTACATATTTCTCAACATGATTTAAATATGTGAAATCAAAGATGAATCCACCGTTGGTATTTTATTTCCGCTGCACTTTTATGTACAAAACCCAACACCTTTCATATGAAGGTCAAGTTTCCCACCCCCGTGGGAACAGGGAAAGTTGTTAGTGACGTGAAGGTAGCGAGAGAATGTTATGCTAATGCCCTGAAGAAGCTTAAAAGAAAGCGCGGTGACAATGATCACAGCGACAAGGGGAAACAAATTGCCATCAACTTAATCTCACTGAAGAAAAGTCACTTGGGGGGCAAGACCCAATTAGTCAACACTTGGCCAAAATCCCAGCAATCAGATGCCTATGAGAAGCACGGGAGCCGCGACATGCCACCCGAAGAAGGCGAAGCCCATTTCAAGACCACAACGCCCATAACTAAAAAGAAGACTCCAACGCAAGGGTGCCAAGGGGCGCGCTAGCACTGGAGACCAAGCATGAGATGAACCCCCCCTGGGAAACATCCCCTAAACTTGATAAGGTATTAGGCCTCATGAGGCCTTAGCAGGTAACAAGCAAAAAAACTATCTTATTTCCTAATATTGCTATTAAACAATCTCGAGTAAGGTCTTACGACAAACGTATCAAACAAACAACATAGCACTTGCGACCTCAAAGGGCGAAAAAAGATAGTGATAGTCGATATCCATAAAGATTCAAGGGTAATATTCTAAAGCATAAAATAGCTCAAGAATCAAACTAACCCACTACGGGGTAGACAAGAACGAGGTCTTACCAATAATAAAACAAGAACTAGAATAAAGATAGTTCAAAAAATAAGTAAAAAGCCCAGAATGCTAAAGGCATGAGAGGGCTAAAATGCAAAGAGGGTGACCAACACCTCAGCTAGCAGTATCGGCCCCCACATCTCCCTCCCCGTCTCTAGTGTCGGGTATATTACCATACAACCACTCAAAATCATCGGCAGGATACCATCCACTCTCATGAAGAGTTCTACAGCATTTACTAACCATCTTGGTTATGAAGCCCCGAGCAATATTATATGCTCGCTTGTTGCACTAGTCGATGAAGTTCTAACAGTCTTGGTTATGAAGCCCCGAGCAATATTATATGCTCGCTTGTTGCACTCGTCGATAAAGTCGGCACTCTTGCGAAATTTATCCACCGCCGACTTTAGGGCATCACTTAAAGTCTTTTTCCCGGCATCTGAGCCAAGGAAGCAGCTACCATCGGATTTTTCCGTCTCAAGCTTTTTCTTGGCCTCCCCATATTTCTTCTCCCATTTTTCAGCCAAATTCTTAGCTCCAAAGAACTACGAAAGAAGCTTCTGGTTCTGCTGGCGGCTCTCGTCATATTTTTTCTCCACGTCTTCGCACTTAACTCGAAGAAGGTGGGATAGTTGGATTGACTAAGAAGACAAAAATCATGTAAAAAAACTTATATGGATAAACATATAGCCTCTAAATGATGGCATAGCACGTGTAAACGCTTACCCGGCCTGCCCCTGTAGAGATCTCCTGGTCAACTCACTCTGTTGATAGAGGTGATAAACGTGCAGAGTCGTAATCAGTCACGGCCACTCTCATCAAAGACCAAGGGATCACAGAATCAGTGGTATCCCAAAAAGAGCCAATATTGGGATCCAGGTTCGCCCCAAAGTTAAATAACCCTTTACCAAGGCTGGTAGAGCTAGAGCTCCCTAGAGAGGAATCACGAGCACGTTTCACAGAGGGAGCTGGCGGAGATGAAGAATACATGGGCACACGACCACAGGAATGTTGCACCCTCCTCGAAAGGCTATCTCCGTATCGCGGTTGTCTTTATCAGGAGAGTGGGTCGGGCCTCAGAGCGAACTCTTTCCATCCCTTCTTTCCAACATTATTGTGCCCTGACGGCTAGCAGGGGACGCCCAAATTAGGCCCTTGAAAACCCCTAGAGCCACCCGTCATCATAGAATCAAAGTCCAGTGTGCATGGCACTTGGTCAGATGGGGCGAGACCCAAAGATGTAACTATCCTAGTCACGCCCTTCAGTGCGGAGCGCGGGGGCGCTGATGGGTTGGCCCTGTTGGGTTTCATGATAAATAACATAAAAGCAGTGAAAGGATTTCAAAAATTTTATTTTAAAACCCAAAGTTGAATTCAATGATCGCATATTCAAATTGAACAATAAATTAACGAATAAAAACTTACTTGTTATTACGAATTTGATGAAGAACTTTTCTTCCTCCAAAAACTCAAAACTTGAAGCTTCCAAATCTTCAATTCTTTATTTGAATCTTCAAATCTTGAACCTTGATCCGAACAATGAAATTATGTCGTCTCTAAATAATCACGCGCGGATCAACAAACAAAAAATCCCACTTCTTTCTCTAAGAGGGCGACGGCTAGGGTATTAGAGAGGGGAGGAATATTTTTTTCTTTCTTTTCTAGGAGTTATGAGAGTTATGATATTCTCTTACTTGTTCAAAGTCAAAGAGTCTTTATATACCTCATGACTTATTGAACAAGTCAAAACAAAAGGGCCATAAACTAGGGCATCACATGGACGTCCATTTAGGCCTATTAGGCGTCAACTTTGAACGCCTTCTAGAAGCTCGGGATTTGTTTTGTTTAATTAATTCCTTATTTCAATTAACAATTTATTATATCCAATAAATAAATTAATTAATTAAATAACCAAATTAATTAGTCAAATTAATTCATTAATATATTTCCCTAGGAAATTAATTAATAATTAATCTTATCCATATAATTAATTATTTCATCTAATGAATAATTAATTATTTAATTTATCCAATAAATTAAAACTCCTAGAAAAAAATAGAAATTCCTTTTTTCATTTTTCTTTGTCGATCCTTTAGCGCGACTCTTTAGGTTTGTTTCGTTTAGCAATGAGAGGAAACCAAAGGAAGTGGGTAACACCTAACCAGTCATGTGGCCCACTTCGTAACCTAAACAAAAACAAATGATAGGATCATTCTGAAACCTTCCAATCGTAAATACCGTATATGTATAAACCCTTTGTTCATGTTTCCCGATCAAGTGAGAGTCATGGCTATGTCAAACTCACTGGACCTGACCATATGTATTAATTATAATAATATGAGATCATTAAGATTGATTTAGTGCCTAGCACAATCATCTCTTTTGCTTTGGCCAAAGACTTTGATCTCTATTTATCTATAATCATATAGGGTACACTTTCATTCACTTATGAGAGAACAAATCCCCTATTAGATATCTGCTAAGACTACCACTTGCTCATCAAGTCCACATTTCGAGATTAACCCCACCAACAGGTGAATTGTGTCTAACTACTCTAGTGAAAGACTTGACGTCACCAGTGCATCTTCAGCCTTATACTTCAGGTCAAAGGTTCACACATACCTATTACGCATAATCAGTTCTATCATTGATAGTCACAGAGTGAAAACCCATGTGATAGAACCGATGCGAGTCGTGTTCGAGCATATCAGTTCCAATAATGTTCCTACAATCTCAATCTCCTACCATCCTATGATACCAGACAGGCACTTCCACATCAGAGTTAAGATTGTACAAGTATTCGAAGTCTTTATTGGCCCATTAAAGACTTCATATAATTTGCGAACTAGTTTTAGTAATCAAGGTCGATCTCTTTAGTGCTTTTCTTCCTATCCCATAGGAAGTAGAGGGACCGCACTGAAGACAAAGGCAAAGTGTTTTACACCACTTATAGATGCAGATAAGAATTAAGTGAAAAACTAAGTAATGTCTTTTATAATTTATAATTTAAGTTCAATACAAGATAGATGCCCTACATATTCTATCCTCTATGGCATTTAAGGGCATAATCCTAACACACTTCACCATGGCTAAGAGTTGTGTGAGGGATCGGAGGGGCAGTAGAGCTCACTCTGCCACATTTGGCTACCTTCGCACTTACAAAAAATACATAAAAAGGCCAAGCGTTAGTATGTAAGAGCATAATGCCAAACAACGCTTAAAAGCCACAACATGAAGTGAGAAAAAGTTAAAAACACATGTATACCGTGAGTATATAATCGACTAACGTCAAACCTATGGTCAAATAAACTTGCCTTGCTAAAGATAACCCTAAATTGTTTTTGGGTACGGGTGACCTTATGAGGGGCAACACCCCCTTTCCAACGCAGTTGCGTCGATATACCCAAGTGGTCAATAGGAAAGTAAAAGAACTTCGATTTCCAAGTACCCTTAGGGATAAAGTTACCCTCCAAGAACCTAACAGTCGGTGAATGGAAAAAGTACACATAAGGTGCAGTAGACCACATCTTAATCGTAAACAAAGCCTGGAAGGCATCCAAATTTATTTCAAGGTTTAACTCGGTAAACCGACGAATAAAACCCTTAAAGAAGATGAAACAATTGGGGGTTAATTAACTTATGCAAATTTGGTAGTGGGCTAAGATTTCCCCAAAAAGCTTGTCATAAAGGATGGTAAATCCCGAACAAAATTACTTTAAGTAAAAGGTCATGTGCCCCTCGGGAGGGTCAGAAATTCGAAAAACCACTATAGGCAGTGGCAACTCAAAGTCCACCTCGGTATCCTCAAAAAGTGCTAAATGTTCGACTTCAGAGACAGTGGAATCACAAAAGTCGAACTCGAGACCCCTCGTCCTATGAAAAATAGGGGGTTCAATCAACAATAAGTCCTTAGTAGATGTTATTGGAAATGATAGCACACATACAAAATTTTTACACGTCAAAAGGGACCAACAAAGGCTAAGCCGACTTTGACGTCGCGACCCTAAACATACCCCCAAGGCAAATCGAGCCACGGGAGGTGAGACCCATCGCCTCGTGGTAGGACCATGGGGCATAAAGCCTCGAGGCCTTTGCTGCGAGGCACCATGCCTCGCGTTCGAGTCGCGAGGTACCATGCCTCGTACCCCGACCACGAGGCCGGATCCTCGGGTTCGCTACACGGCACCCCCCCCTGTTCAATAAGCAAAACTCAACGCCCCCGGGTAAAAAGCCAACGACCCCTAAAAAAGTGCTCCATGAGGGCGAAGAGGTCATAGGTTGAATCGATTAGAGTGGAGGCGAAAAAATAAGTGATTTTTCACACTACTAGCATAGCACAACAAAAAGGGGAGCAAATGCAAAAAAAATTAGAGTTACCTTGGTCACCTTGGCTTTCACCCATTGTTGGCTAAGGGAGAGAGCCCCTAGAGAGAGACCAAGAGAGGATTTTTGAAAAATGAGGGTATGAAGGGGTGTTAGAGTGGAAGCTACCAACCCACCTATAATTAGACAAAAAGTAGGTAAAGGAGCTTTTATGACCCCTAATCTTGTACAAATTGGAGCTGAGTGGCGCTGCCTAAGCGAAATTATTTCTACTCCCGGATATACCATTAAGAAAACCCAGGAGTGGGAAAACCCGGGAATGGGGGGCATTATGATATGCACCAAAAATGTCTAAGGGCATTATGGTAACTAATCTGCCCCCGGCTTAGGCCGGGCCACCACCCATGGATTAAGTCCGCAGTTACTATGCTAGTCAAGCCCAAAGGGCTGATGACCCAAAAAGAATATGGCACGCTACGTTATAAAGGCCGTAAAGTTAATTGGGCTACTTTAATAGTCTGAAAGCTAAGTATTGAGTATATTAATAAGTCTGGTGGGCTACTGCTAGAATGGAACCCACGGCCCGTAGCCCACTATAAGTCCTATATATATACCTTCAAAGGGGCTGATGTATTTTCATTATCTACTCTCTCAGAAAAATTTCACTGGTTACTTCTAAGAGTAATTACACCATAAAACTACGAATTGACTTGATCCCAACACTTTGAGTACGTAGGCAGCTCGCATCACAGCGAGTGCAGTTTATAAATTCTTCATCCCCCAACCTAGTTTGTCGTAAGTTGGATCGGATTTCCTCCCCACGTGGTAATCATGTGATATTTTCTAACTGGCGAATTTTACTATCATCAATATGTTAGTTTCATTATCTAGCAAACTTAAAATTACATTCATAGGTTGATAAAATTTATTTTATAAAATATTCTCAATAGTGAATTTTATTAAACTTGTCAAAATTACAATATTTGTATTATGCGGGAAGTACAAAATTTTCAACATCTTGGGGATATACATACGTAAATTTATACGTACACAGTGATAAAATTGGTGTAGAGATGGACATTTTTCCTTTTTCTGAAATTGGAGAGATAGACATTATTCTTTTTTCTTTTATTTGTTGTGATATCTTGAAGATTAGACAAAAATAAAGAATCAAAGTTGAGGAACTTCTCGTGCATTCCAAGGGAGCAAAATGTTGGAAATAATGATTTGTATATGGAGGGTATATTTGTCTCACAAATAAATTTTATAATATGTTTTTTAAAATTAAATGGGCATTTTGGTCAAACAATTTATACATAATTAAAGAAAGAGCCACATTATCAAAAAGAGGAGTGTTAATATGAATCTCATATATATACATATATATGTATGTATATATATATGTATATATATCTTGATATTAACACCATGAAATCCGCTAAAAATCAAAAAAATATAATCCAAGAATCATCAGAATATGGTGATTTACCTATTTTAATTAACATGTACGGCCTGAAACCTAGTTTTACTGGTGAACTTAAAGCTTCAAGATATTAGAGTTACTGGGTTCTACTCTAACCGACCGGGTGTGAGCATTTATCTACTTTAATAGTAGTTGCTAACTGGTTGTAAATTGTATTAGTTGTCAGTTAATTATAATTTATTAAATTTGATATTTGTAACATGTAACCAATTCACTAAAAAAAAACTTGTACAGATTTCATACTACCTTGGGATCAAAAGAATGACCACGTTACAAATCCAGAGGCCCGTGAACTTTAAGGGGAGTTCAATTTTAATTTACGGGAAAAAATGGATCAAAAGAATGACCATGTTCACAAATCCAGAGGCCCACGAATTTTAAGGGGAGTTCAATTTTTATTTACTGGAAAAATGGAGTTACTGTTGGAATATATAATGGTCCGACAAGCTTCGGCCTTTTTGATCTTGAAGTCCACAAAAATAACAATCGGGATTGGCCCAATTCTCATTGTTCCATCTTCTTTAGTCTTGGAGTCAAATAGAGATGAAAAATGTTAACACCGACCGACCCCACCCCCACTCCCCACCTCCCCCTCCATCAGGCACGCCGTTCACTGCTACATCGATACCAACCATGGTTCGCCGGAACGGTCGCGGTGATTGTCGCGGAGTCCACCGTTCCAGTTCCATGACAATGTCGTGGAACGGTCCCGGACGTTCCACAACTTTTTGCCTTAAATTGCTCAAAATTATAAAAAAAAATCCTAAAAATTTATAATTAGTAAATATTGTATTGAATGTCTAATTTTCAAATAGACAATGTTTAACTTATATTATAATAAATAATATAATGATAAATCTATTTACATTTGGGACACACTGCACAAAGCATTTTCATAATTTATTTATATTGTAAAAGTTAAAAGGATAAAAGGAGAAAAAGAAATATTATATATTGTAAAAATTAAAAGGTAGAAAGGATAAACCTAATGCAGCATATCCAACCTAGTTTCTTCTCCAATGCGCCAACAACAAAACCCATTTTCTCTCTTTTTCTATTGTATTTTGGATTGAACAAAAAGAGTTTATTTTGATATTTTTTGTCCACCTATGAGTTTCTTTGCCTATTGAAGATAATTAAGGTAAGAAATTTAAATACTTTAAGCTCAATTTACTGTTTTGCATGAATTTCATTCTTGTGCTTAGTTTTCTGTCGCTGGCATATCCACCGTTCCATAGCCGAGAAAACCCCGGAACAGCCGCTACAAAACCGCATCTCAGCCGTATCGCCCTTTTTCGGCCGTTCCGTCGTGGTCCACATACAAAAACGAGATGACCGGGAATTTTGGAACGGCGGGGGCCGTTCCCGTTCCTGCCGCGAAAGCGGCGTTCCGGCGAACCATGATACCAACCGCTCAACAAGGCGGTGCCTCTTCGACTTGGCGAGAAGGGCGGCGGTCATGGCTCGTCAAAACGACTGAATCTTGGCTAGAATTCTCGTTCCGGAACGGACCCAGGTATTTCCAAAGTTCAAGGTTATCTCGGTTATGAGCATGCAACGGGAGGGTTCCAGCGTAAAATCGACAAAATGGCCGATCGGTTTACTTGGCCGCTCCAGCGATTTCGTGGGGTGGAATGGGAAGGCATGAAGTCACTAAAGTAAAGTGAAAGAGACAAAGAAGATGGCCAAGAAAAGAGAAAGACGAAAAGAAAAAAAAGTGGAAATGGGATTAGGGGAAATTGAAGCGAATTGGGAAATAGAGTTTGAATTAGACATATGCACTTATTTTTCAAATAATATTCTAAATATGTTAAATTGCAAAGTACTTGGATAATAATTTTGCAAGTTAAATTGCTTAAATTTTGGGCTAAAATTGGAAACGCGAAGGGGATACAATTGACATTGATATTTTCTGAAATGCTGAATATAAATATTTCAATTATATATTCAATTCGGAGTTAACAGAATTAAGTTGATAACATAGTCGAACAAACTTTAAAGTATTTTTTTCATAATTTTATACGTTGTAATCCAAAAGTTTAACCAATTAACTTCCTCACCAAATTCCAGGACACCAGGGATCACAATAGAAAAGACCTTAAATCTCTTCAGGATGCACTTGACCATGATTTTAATTAAACGTGTCATTGAATGTTGACATCCAATTTCCATAATTAGCAACAACAAAAAAATGACATCAAATTTTCCAAAATACAATGGTGAATTGTAAAATTCGATGTTTTGTTCCCCACGGTATGAGATTAAAAATAAAATATGATAAATTATACGTAGACCCCATGAGGTTTGGTCTTATTACAAAAAGACTCCTCTAATTTTTCGAATTAACCTACATCCCAAATGACATTTCTAACCATGCTGAAAAATTAAAAGAGAATGGCTGAAAATTGAACAAATATGAATAAACAATTTTAACCCTTATTTTCAATCTTTTAAAATTAAAAGAAAAAGGCTACATCACCGGCAACCGCTCAAGAAGGCGGTACCTCTTCAACTTCATAAGAAGGGCGGTCATCAGGGTTCGTCGAAACGACGAAATCTTGGTTGGAATTGTCGTTGGAACGGACCCAAGCCGTTCCAGAGGTCAAGGTTATCTTGGTTATGAACAAACAATGGGAGGGTTCCAGTGTAAAATCGGCGGAATGGTCGATCAGTTCTACTCAGCCATTCCAGCGATTTCGTGGGGTGGAACGACTGGACAGGAAGGCAGTGAGTGTGCTGGTGTGTCCACCCAATCTGGATCCTTTATTGTAAATAGTGTTGCATCTCCTATTGCATTTAACTCTATAAGTGTACAAAATTCGAATCACTTATATATTTAAGCAAAAAATTTATACGCTTGTTATGTATAGAATAAATGCAATAGTAAATGCAACAACATTTTGCAATAGAGAATCTTGTATGCCACCGAGACACATTAAAATGTTGCAAACAGTTATTAAAGGAGGATATCTTACGAGTTTCTTCCACCAATACTTCTTTCAGTTAATTTTGCTTTTTTTTTCCTTTATTTCTTTTTTTTTTTTCTGTAAAGTGAGTTTTACATCCAGACTAATTTTTCACTAGAATAAACAGTTCACTAACCAAACCACAATGTTAATAACCAGATAACTATAATTATATGCTCCGTTGAGTTGGATAAAACAAGGTCATCCGATTTTTAATTATCATGTTATTCGTTTGCGTTCAATATATGGATTCTAAGACAAACATGAACACAGTACTAAACAAAGTAATTATCTAATAATAGCAGGCAAAGAAAACATAATTTACATACAGATTAAACGTCCAAAAGGTTGGGGAAAATAAAACAGAATGCTACTATAAGCTGCATAACAAAATGGCCATGGCGCAGAGAAAATCTCAACAAGGAACATTTGCCATGTTAAAAATAAGACACGAAACTCTGTGATCACTAGCTCACTGTTCTTCCTTTGGTTTCTTCATTAGGACACTTTTGATCATCAGACCATTGGTTAAAGCACAAGTCGATGTAAGAGATGCTCGTATTATGTTCAAAGCCTGCACCAAATGAAATGAGTATCATTATAGGAACACATGAAATTATGTTTATATTTCTCCAAGGAAAAATGAAAGACAAGTTAACTCGTTACCTCTTCCAACCCGATTTCAAACTCTATTTCCTCAACATCAGGCAAAGGGATTTTGAGAACATTGAAAACAGAAACACTAGACAGCATAGAAAGAGGTGTCACAGTTAAATCATCAGCTACCATAAACATTCCTGGTCCCTTCACATAACTTCCTTCACCTTTAGGGTCATTAAAACACATGAGGAAATCATCCCTGTACGCTTTGTTGGACCGAATAATTCCATCATACGGAGCATAAGGATTGAGATATGATAAAGGAGTTTTTTGTTCAACAAGAGGAAGAATCTGGTTCTTGGAAAGATACATGGGAGGAAGCTCGGGTTTCAGTAGCGTACTTTTCGTATCTTTGGTTTTCAAATACTCCTCACCATTCAAATTTTCTATACTCCTGCACAAATTATTTATACTCCCAAAACAAGTGTTACTGCCCACAAGGCTTGCAACTCCACCTAAGGGGATGGTGAGCAAACTAAATAGAAAATCGATAAAATCTTCTTTGGCTGTAGCAAACAATAATTTTTTGGAAGATTTTTGAACTATGGCTTTTATAACCATTTTCTTAGATTTAGACTCCTCCTCCATCTTATGCATTACAGGACTTGATTCATATTTCAAGTGCCTCGTCTGTCTTTTATTGAGAATGAGGTCTGTTAGTGGAGTCTTTGACAATAATGCTCCCTTGAGCAAACCCACAATCTGATCCAAGAAAACAGTAAGAAAATAGATCCAAATGATTAAACATTTAAACAATAAAACTTACCTCATTGAGTCCAAGAGTGACAGTTATTTGCTCGGCCCCGTGTATGTTGGTAATGCCAAAATTACAGAGAATCTGTACGATGGATCCAGTCACATTTGGTGCAATCTGCAAATCATCGCTTATTGCAAAAGACACTGTCTCTTTGGTAAAAACTCCATCGTCAACAGTTTGCGTGTTCGACTTTCTCACGCCTATTTGTCTGTTCATTGATTTCCCACATTTGCATCTTACAGTGTCATAGTAAATTCTTACACCTGATGACCTGAAACATTCATGAAGCCAGGTTTCACAAGCGAAGTATTTGATGGGCTGAGCATCATGATCTATATTCAGTTTGAGCTTACGACATTCGTCTTCCAACGAACTTATTGGATTGAGCAGCATCAACTTACATTCCTTTGTCCAGAAATGGACGTCATTCAGATTTGCTAAACTTCTACGCAAACTGGTTAAGCTTCCAATCACGGGTGCGGACTCATATCCATAGTGCTTCTCCAAGATTCCCACAATCGTTCCCAACGGCAATGTCAGGAAACTTAACAAAACATCTCCCAAATCACGATCAGCCTCAGCGAAAAGTACCTTAGTTTTCTCCTTATTTATCATAGCTTTCAAACTGAACTGAACTTCTTGTGTTTCAGACATTTTCTTTGTTGTTCAAAGGAGAAAGCTTAATGATTGAAAACAAATAATGATATGAAGATTTTCTTTGCCCTCCCTTCCTTTTTATAAGACCGAAAATTTCGGGACTCTCAACGAGGGAAATTTCGGGTTTCGGTAATAAATTCGGGAAATTTCGAGTTTCGGTTGAAATTTCGGAACATATTTTGTAAAATTAGATCGAAAGTGAGATTTCGCTTCGAAACCCTCGAAAACCTGAAATTTCGAGGTTTCGAGGAAAATTTAAGACCATGCCCGTTAGACCTTCCATCTCCTCAAAATATTTTGATCATTCCCGAGATGTCTTGAATAGGCAATATTATTATATCGATAAAGATAAAACTTAAATATGCATCCAAATTTGATTGCTTGTATTCCAAAAATTTTTTATAGCATATACATATATTTCAGATTTTAAAATTAAAGTTTCATTCTTTGGTCCTTTTCATCGGATCAAGCTCCTTCTCTCCAATTCCAACCGATACACACTTAGATGATAGACAACTCATCAATTGAGTGATCCAATGGCTTAAATCCTTTTACCTTAACTAACTTAATTAACCCCAATCAATTATATGAAAATTTTAAAGGATTAATCACTATGGAAAGATAATCATATCCCTTAAATCTCTCATATAATTAATTATCTCCCAAACCATTTAAGATTCTAAATTTCCATGAAAATTCTAATTTTAAAATGAATTATTTTTCTTTGCAGTAACTGTATTTGAGTGTTTTTCCAAAATATTACTCTTAGAAAATATAAATCCCAAACTAGTACTATTTGAAAAATAATTCTCAAACTATTACTCTTAATGCTATATGTATTGCCATGTGTACAAACTAATAGTGAATTTTTTTCCCCCCTACTTTAATAGCCACGTGAATTTACTAGTTATAAAATTCCTCGCTCATTTATTATCTTTATCTCTCTCCAATATTAATTTTTTTGGTTATTTGCTTTTTATCTTTTTTCTGTTGCACTAATTAGGGTGTGCACAGTTAGATTATCTGTCAGAATCAAACCGAAAATAAAAAATTCGGCTTGAACCGATAAAAAAAATCGGTTCAGTTTACGGTTTTTTCCTTAGAATAATTCGGTTTTCAGGTCAATTAATCGAAAACCATTTTTTTTATATAGTATAATATACCAAAAACTTTAAAAAGTGTGTTTCGTAGTGACAACTTATAGGAAAAGAAAGAAAAAGAATTAAAATTAGCCCTAATTAAGATCCAATTATTTTCATCTAGTTTTCATTTTTTTTTTGTGAAAGTTTAAGATACCCATTTGAATTGTATGGTTCCATGACTGATTAATTGTCTCAGTCACCTTATAATTTAAATTAATCTTTTTCGACAGGAAGCCTGATTTAAAAAAAGGCAAGAGTCAAAATTCAAGTTTGGCCAATTTTTTTCCAAGCAATTCGGTCGACCGAAACCGAACTGAAATTTTTCGGTTTTTAACTGAAACAAACTGAACTTTTTTGGTTTAGTTTTTGGTCCAAAATTTCAGAAAACTGACCCTAACACTAATTTTTAACTACTTATACTTACCCAAAAAAAATCTAAATACTTATAATAATTAACATAAAATCATATGTAAAATTTATGTTTGGATAATTTCAAACAACACATAGTGTTAAGAAATTTTCATATTACAAAATAATAAATGAACTAGTTATTCTAATTTATAAATTTTAAAGAATTAAGCATGTACAAACGAGTGAGCTGGTACAATTGTACGCTTGGCACTACTCCCAGGAAACTGGTCCCGGCACGTCGGGACCACTCCTTGACCAAATTGGAAAACTAGTGGTGCATTTCCAGAGTGAAAATCCGAGCACTAGATATTGGGAAAAATCATATAGCAAGAAAATGAACTGGTTAAATATTTTTTAGGAGAAAACTAGAAATTGAGTATAGGGAGAGCGAAAGAAAAGTAGTGACGACTCAGAAGAAAGTTAGAAGTTGGAAAATACTCCCTCCAACTCTAATTTTATTCAAATTAAGAAAACAAAAACATGTTCAAAATAATAAAAATAAGCAACAATGCGAACATTATACTTAACTTGTTGTTTTCTGTATAACATTAGTATTAGTTTGTCAATCAATTAAGACACTTATTTTTATAACATTATACTAACTAATCGCAGTCGCACAATCGATGCAAGTGTTTTATTCCTTAAAAGTGATTAATAAAATAATTTATTCATTTATAAATTTTTAATACAAAAGTTTCTCAATATACATGTGTTGTTTGAAATTATGCAAACAAAATTTTACATAAGATTTTATGTTAATTATTATAAATAGTTAAAAATTAGTGCAATAGAAAAGAGAAAAAGAAAAGATAGCAAAAAAAGAATATTTGGAGAGAGATAAAGATTAAAAATGGTGAGTAATATTATGACTAATAAATCCATGTGTGTTTTTAAAGTCGGGAAAAAGATAAAAAATTCCAACTAAATTAGTTTTGTACACATGTCAGCACATGTGGCACTAAGAGTAACAGTTTGGGAAATATATTTCAAAAAGCACGAGTTTGAGAATTATTTTTTCTAAGAGTAATATTATGGAAAAAAACTCAACTGTATTTCTTGTAATTCTACGAAAATAAATTTAAATCATGCAAATGCTCAAATGCAAAATTGCAAGTTCTTTATTTGCAAATCCACTCAAAACTTCCAATTTTACACTCCATATACCAGTTATTATAGTTAATTAGTGAGTTCTTTGTTTAGTTAAAACCTTCAAACTTTCTTGATCAGTAAAAGCTAAAGAACAACTATTGTAATTCAGTAAAATACACCAAGAAAATAGATAGAAAGAGGAGATTCTTATTTTTTTTCTCAAAGAATATTGATTAAATAGAGTATACATTAATCCTAAGTTGTAACAGTGAGTAGAAAGAACATGTTCTTGCTTATGTTTGTAGCAATTTTAAATGGCAAGTCTCTCAGTTGTTGGGCTTATAGTTCTTCAAAGGATTTTCTTCTTTCTTTCTCTTTACTGGAGAAATTCTAGTCCGCCTTACCAGAATTGATGGAATTAGTAAGGAAATGGAAGAAATAAGAAAATCTGCAACAAAATTAATTCATTTGAGAATTAAAATCATGGAAATTCTTAAATGTCTAGGTAGATAATTAATATTATGAGAAATTTAAGGGATATGATTATCTTTTCTTAATATATAATCCTTTTAAATATTCATATAATTGACTAGGGTTCATTAAATTAGTTAGGGTAAAAGGATCTAAGTCATTGGATCACTCAATTGATGAGTTGTCTATCATATAAGTGTGTATTGATTGAAATTGGATAGAAGCCGGATCCCTTGTTTACACCCCACTAAAAATTACTTTATTCAACAAAATCAATAAGAATTCTTGGCTAACTTGTCAAGACTCAAGACTACCACTTTCTTAAAGACATTATCGCTCTCATTGGTAATGACTTTGACAGACACTTCTTTACACCCCACTAACAATTAGTACTTTATTCAACTTAATCAAGAAGAATTCTTGGCGGGAGAAACCTATTTTAGTCCCTAAGGTTTTCCTCTAGTTTCAAATCAGTCCTCCATCTTTTAATGAGTCTCATTAATCTAGTCCTTCAAATGGTCATTAATATCATTAATGGCAAATATAGTCCTTACAATGGCCTTTCAAAGCAATTTTGGGATCCTGGTTGAAAATGGTATCAGAGCCTTAATTAGGTGTATTTATGAAATAATTGTTTTAATTTAATGTAGGATATTTTATCCATAATGGTTTACAAGTATGAAAAAACCAAAAGTTCGAATAGTTATGAAAAACAGGAAATATTCCTTCAATGGAAGGAAATCGAAACTGGTGCCTCTAAGTTCTCTCAAAACCTTAGAGAAATCCAGAAGACAGTTTAAGATTATGGTCACAAGTTAATCCATATACATGTGAAAATAAAACTATTGAACCAGAAGATTGATGAGATATTACAGATCCTACCAGATCTAGGCAAAGCTATGACAAATCTGAAGATCGACATCTCAGGTCTGAAAGGAAAACAAGAAAGTAGCGCTGGAACATCCAAATCCAACAAGGATCAGATCAGTGGCGCCCTAGGTCAGGTGCCTCTTCTACACCTAAAAGGCAACGTAACGGAGATCTCGAAGCTAAAAACTCAGAAAGATCTGATTATTGATATTCTCAAAAATATAATTAATATGGAGGTATCAAGAGTAGATCTATCTGATCTTAAGGAACTAGCCAAACCCTTTTCTCACCTAGGAGTTGTGGGTTTGGTAAATGTCAAAACCAATGAGGTGGCCCTGGCGTTACCACCAGCGGAGGGAAGCACAACATCGAATGATCCTCCACCAGAGGTCTCGATGTAAGAAGGTGTGGATTTTCATACCAATGCTACCCCAAACTTTGTGGGAATGCGATTCAAAGAACATCCAGGGAGAAAAGGGTACCAGAAAATACACCTTGGGCAAGGACCATGTTATAACCCTTGCATCCCTATGGTACTATCCTCAATTTGGATATCATCGATTTCAGAAATATTGAAAAATACGATGACTGGATAGAGGCTATGAAGATAACAACAACTACGGTGGAACTCGACAAGGAAAACATCATCTGATTACTGGAGTTAAGCTTAGAGGGATCGGTAAAGGTCGGATAGGATAATACACCCGATACGACCAAGCAAGAAGTTTTAGCCGGAGAATCTAAAAGCACAATTGCAGAAAAGGTTCGTAAGGCCTATCAAGCTCAATTTCGTCGGAGATGGATACTTCGAAGAAAGTAAATTGGAAAAGACTAGAAAGAATATGCAAGGGCTCTATGGTCTTGAGTTAAGAAATATTTATGCAATAGACGAATACATCTATGGTTCTGCAAGTAATTCTTCCAAAGTGGAGTTTCAGCTGAGGTTGCGAAACCCATGTTCTTTTCAAAGATTTGTAGTCCCTGGAGAGAATTGTTGATTCAAACATACAGGGTACTGGAAGGACAATATGATTCAGTTGCCAGAAGGATGTCTTTTCTAAAAGACAAACTAAAAGACTTGTGTTCTCAAGTGTCCATCTAGAAGAACATGAAGAAGCTACGAGGAAAACTAAAAAGAACTCCCCTTTGCTGTGACAACAATGATTTTCCAACAATAATTGGAGAGTCAAGCGAGCAAAGAAAGAAGAGAAAGAAAATCGGTAACTCTAACAATAGGGGTTATTGAAAGAGGTCTTCTTTCAGACGAATGTCTTGGTGGTCCAAATCCAAAGCCCAATCTTACAAATCTAGCCAAAGACAAGGACCTACAAGGGTTTCATCCCACAGATCCAGAAAAATTGACTAACAATCCATAAGAAAAGTCCCAACACGACGAACTTTTAGACGTGCCCATACCCAGACAAATGAAATTTCTAAAGACTATAACTGCTGAACATGTGGCGCCCGAGGCCATATTTCACCAGATTGCTCGCAGAAATGTGGTGAATTGAGACAGTTCGAAGCCATGGCAGACATTTTGGATGCAGTCTTCTACAGAGAATTGGTACCAATTTACCAATTCGAAGATGTCTCCTCAGATGAAATTGTTTATGAGGAAGAAATAGAAACTGATTCGGATGGATCTTCAACCGAATCAGAGTAATCACAACGAGGGAGATAGGCTTCAAACATCGAAAATTCTGTCATGATTCTTTTCAAGGATGACTGTATCAAACTGGACCATGGAAAGAATAATGTGGCAAAACTCCAATCTAGGACCCTACGACGGTTTCAGAATTAGCGGAATCAGCTGAATCCTAAACCAAATAGGATTAAACCAACAGAGGCTCATTTACAAGGTGAGCTCAGGTAAGTTTTCTATTCTAAGGAAATTAACTGGTAATGTGATAGATATGCAACTTATTTCTATTCTAAGGAAATTAACTGGTAATGTGATAGATATGCAACTTATTCCAAAAGAAGAAATTATGGAGGAATTAAGTAAGCTTTCAGAGGAAATAGCTGTTACTATGAAATGGATCCATATCGGAATTATTGAAATAGTAATAAAAGCCACTTTCAAAGAAAGAATTGATTATGAATTACATTTATCAATAATGGATAAAATAATCAATAATTTAAGAAATAGTTGTCTTGGTACCATGGTAGAAAATTTATATGCAAGAAAACTCATGTTTGATATTCATCCTAGAATTACATATAACCTAGCTGATGAAGATTTCAGTCGAGTCATAACCCTTCATCAAGATTTAAAAGAAAAGATCTTATGAAAGAAGGTAATAGACCATATTCTATAACATATAGAATTGCATACATCATTTTGATTTGTTCATTAGGAAAGAGTATATTGAAATTCCAAGAATTTTCAAGGAATTTGTAAAAGTAATGACACCAGATCATAATCAGATACTTAGAATTGGAGGTGTTGATATTTTAATCAGAGATCATCTGGTTTTAGACAGATCACTAAGTTTTAGAACGAATTTTAATAGCCGAATGTCCTTTTTGGGAGAGAGGAATAAAAGCTTCAGAGGAAAAGAATTAATTGAAGATTTAACTCCTCAAGCTATTAGGGTTGATAATGTAAAAATTAGAGTCCCTGAAGGATGGGAAGAGTGTAAGTTATATTTGACATTACAAAGAAAGATAATTACTTTCCTTGTGAGGATTTATATCACTTACAGCAACTTGTTATTGGCAGATATAAAGGTATGTTAGAAATGACAGGCCATAAAGTATTTGTTTTAGGTATTGCAGTAAGAGACCAAGGAATTGTAACCTTGGGATTGAGTTTCCTTGAGGATCACAAACCTTGGGGAAGAAAAGAAAAATATATGGAATTTTGTTTGGAAGGTCATCTCATTAAAGTGGAATGACTAAGTCAATTTCATATAACTGTTTTCCTATGATATAAATTATGGATGATATAGCTTTAGTATTGTACCATAATTTTTGGTGCAGAGTATTTTATCTTCATCATCCTCATATGAACCACGCTGTTGACCCCTATTTTGCTAGAGGTTATAACCAAGTTAATTGTTTGAAAATGCTTAAAATCAAACAACATTATTTGTTAAAGAGTATCAAGTTTTGGAATCAAGTGATATCTTCACCTGAATTCTCTACTAGATCAAGAGATTATCAAGCTTGGGTTAAAATCCATTTAAGGGTTTGTTTAAAATCCAAGTTAAAGTTTCTACAGAAGCAAGCCTCGAAGTTGGCAGCTTAAAAGCAATGAAAAACTTACGCGTTTTTGAATGACTAGCCCATTCTCGATTTACAAATCAATTGGTATGTTATATGAACAATATAAGTTAAAATATTTTGCAGCTTATATTGACTCTGGATCAGAGATTTGAACAGCAAAACTCGTTGTTTTCCCTAGCAATGCGATGGAATTCTTACCTATTATTGTAGGAAGGGATTTTTCTTAAAAAATCCTAATACTCAATAAAGGTATTTGGTACACCTAGGTTTAAGGTAAAAATGCCGCCTATTTACTTTCATGATACAGGAGCAGATATTTTGTTGGGTAATAATTTTATCCAGACTTTAGTAAAATATATGCAAGATAACCACAGGAACTTGTTGATTTTTACTACTAACTGTGGTAGTGAGATACAGGTTTTGCAACGAGGAAAGGCATTTAACAGAATAATGCTAATAAATTTTCGTAGCAAACGTGGTGATAACAATGATTCCAAATTAACTCATCCTAAAATGCGGGATAAAAAAATCGGTAAAGCTCTTTTGTCTTTTAAGAAACTTGGCTTTTGTGAAGCCTCGGAGGAAGATATCAAAATCCTTAAGAATACTTTACAAGAAAAAAATTCCTTCTTTGATATGAATGAAGAAAGTAATGTTTCTCTCGAATATGTTAAAAGATTAATCCAGAGGAATTTCAATGAGTATTCTTTGGCTTGGTGGGACAAGAACAAGATTGAAGCTACTCTGAAGGTAAAAGAACAATGTAAGTATGAGTATGTTCGATACAAGTCAATCCAAATGAAAATGGTGGATAAGAAAGATATGCAAAAATTTATTAAAGAGCATATTGATCTTAAACTCATTGAACCTCGAGTCTCTTCTTACTGTAGCCATGGTTTTTTTGGTAAGAAATCATGGTGAGATAAAAAGAGAAAAAGCCCGATTAGTAATCAACCATCAAGGTATCAATAAGATACTTGAATTTAATGATTACTATATCCCGAGTAGAGAACACCTAATTGATTGAGTTAAAAATGCTAAAGTGTTTTCCAAATTTGATTGTAAATCTGGATTTTATCAGATTAAGATGAAAAATGAGTCTAGAAAATATACTGCATTCTCCACTCTACAAGGTCAGTATATCTGGAACATACTTCTGATGGGTCTTACGAATGCACACCAAATATACCAAAGAAAAATGGATAATCTATTTAAAGATTATTTTGAATTTATGTTTGTCTACATTGATTACTTTCTAATTGCATCAAAAAATATGAATGAATATATTAAACATTTTGAGATACTTTCTGATGTATGCTTTAAAGAAGGATTAGTGCTATCTGAAAAGAAAGCAATAATTGGAGTCAATATGATAGAATTTCTTGGTATCCTTATTGATGAAACAGGTATTGAACTTTAAGAACATATTGTGGAAAAAATCCGCAATTTTCCTGGTGTTCTAAAGGATAAGAAACATCTTCAGAGTTTCTTGGGAGTTGTAAATTTTGCAGGTATCTTTATCAAAAACCTTGCAAGATACAGGAAGGATTCCCAACCACTCTTAAAAGAGACCGAAAGTTCAAAATGAAAGTGGGAAGAAATTCACACTCAAAAGGTTCGTGAGTTGAAACAAGTTTGTAATAACTTGCCTAAACTCGCAATACCACAGGACGATGATAATTTGGTAGCCTATACAGATGCCAATGATTATCGGTGGGCAGCAGTGATCATGAAAAAGACTACTACGAGGAAAGAACCTTGTAGATATACAAGAGGATTGTTCACGGAACAACAAGCCAAACTTTAGCATATTAACAACAAAGAATTCTTTGCAATCTGGAAAGCATCTAAAAAATGGCCTTTATTTTTGTTAGCCAAAGGGTTTACACTAAAAGTTGATAAAACGAATGTTAAAACTTTCTTAAAAAATAAACTTGAATTAAAGATTGAGAAAGCACGTTTTCTTAGATGGCAAGCTGAATGTCAATATTATTGCTTTGACATTATTATTGTGAAATCTCATGAGAATGTTCTTACAGATTTTCTAACAAGAGATGAAAGCATCTAAGGCAAATTCCATCATCACAAGATACAGGCATCTCAGGGAAAACCTTGAGGAGCTTGAGAAAAAGTTTGGACAACTATCAATTAATGTTGAGGCAGCTGGCTAGGTACAACGAGCTAATTTGAACACAGTCCGAACCAAAATCAGGGGATCAACGTATGACATGACTATGTTATGGGTACAAAGACCACTTCAAAAAGCATCATCTTCAGTGATGACTCGAGAAGTACGAGTACATGACTTTAAACCTATGATTAGAGAACAGAGCTCTATACCCGGAGTTGCAGATTCAAATACTGCTTGCACAAGTCCTAGACCAAACTCTGGTACAATTGAACAACCGGAAGTGCAAACCCAGTTGCTTCAAGTCAACCCAGCACCTCTGGGGTAAAAGAGGGAGGGATTAACCTTAGGCCACAAAAAGGTACCTCTAAGGTTAATACTAATGATTTAAATACCTTTTGGTAGGTTTATCAGAAATAATGGGAGAACTTATCTCCAGAAAGGGAATTAATCCAAACAAATCCTTGATTAATACATCAGGGAGATATAATAGAGTATGGATGCTCAAGGGGTCTAATCCTGACGAGGTTTGCGAATGGTATGATTTTGGAGCACTGACTTCAATTCATACTACTGCACCAAGTTTTTTGGAAATATTTAAACTTCCAGAATGGATTTGTGGCGCTGTGTATGATTTATAGAAAAATACTGCATCTAAAACGAGGAGATATTTTGGAGCTAAAATTTATTTCAGTAGCTCTAGAAATAGTAGGGAAGGGTTTGTTAGGATTATGCCCTCCATGCCATAGAGGAATTAGATTATTAGGGCCTTACATTTATGTTGTACAAACTCTTATTCATTAATAGAGGCATAGTTTTTGTTCATATCAATCTTGATGGAAATAATATCAGTATTGAACAAATAAGTCCAAGGTAATCAAGAGAGAGCTTCTACTCCTCAATGATCTGAGGAGATGGACACTAGAAGTATCAGTTTCTTGTTTACTTAAACCAGAGTTCGCAAGTCGACGAGTCTTAATTGGGCATTAAGACCAGACTTGTGTGATGCAAGCTTTGATAAGGAGTGTCAGTCGGTCACTTTAGATGGTGGGAGCTTGGTCATAGATATGTCAATGGAATTGACATATTCAAACACGGCTCACATTAATTCAATCACATAGGCATTTACTTTTGGATAGCCAATGATAGAATTACTGGTTGCGGTAGTGTGCGTGAGCCTTAGACCTGAGGATTCACGAAAATTGAACTTGTGACACTAAAAGAGTTATTAGAGTAGTTAGACCCATTTCACCCTTTGGTGGGATTAACCTCGAAGTGCGGTTCAGAAGGACAAGTGACAATTGTTCGGTGATTGCCAATAGGGGATTCACTGTCTCGGGGAGCTTGGTCATAGATATGTCAATGGAATTGACATATTTGTACACGTCACACATTAATTCAATCACATGGGCATTTACTTTTGGATAGTCAATGATTGAATTACTGGTTGCGGTAGTGTGCGTGAGCCTTAGACCTGAGGATTCACGAAAATTGAACTTGTGACACTAAAAGAGTTATTAGAGTAGTTAGATCCATTTCACCCTTTGGTGGGATTAACCTCGAAGTGTGGTTCAGAAGGACAAGTGGCAATTGTTCGGTAATTGCCAATAGGGGATTCACTGTCTCGGGTAGTAACGAGTTAATGTCCTGTGCGATTGTAGGTAAATGAAATTATAAGTCTTTGGCCAAAGCAGGAGAACTAACTTATGTATAGTACGTAAGAGTAGTTCAGTAATTTCATCTTACTATGATTCCCTAAAAAGCACAACATTGAGTCCTATGAGTTTGACATATTCTATGACTCTCTCGATTGCGATGTTACAATGAAGGGCTTATACTCACATGGTATCTGTGACCTAAAGGTTCGTATAGATCCATTCATTTCAATTGGGTTTCGATGTAAGTCCACGTGACTGCCTTAGTGACACTCACATCCTTAGTTTCCTCTCAATGCTAATTGAAACGAACCTAGAGAGAAGGTTTAAAAGAAATTGAGCAAAGAGAATTCTTTCATTGTCAATAACATAAATTAGGTAATTTGCTATTTGATGAGCAAATTAATTTATTTGATTATTTGGATTAATGGAAATAAATTAATAATAAATAATTGGATGTATTTATTATAAACGCATTATTTTATTTAATTAATTAGATTAATAAAAATAAATTAATTATAATAAATAAATAGACTTATTTATTATACTCACCCTTTTATTAAATAATTAGAATAATTTAATATAGAGGAATATTAATTAGTATTATATTTTAATTTGATTAAAATATATTGGATCTAATTAATAATTGGACTAAGTTGAAAGTCAACATAATCCAATAATACTCGGGCGGGCCATGTGGTAGACGGATTTGAGGAGTTGGATGCGCTCAAGGAATTAGTTAATTCCAAGCCCATCACTCCTTATAAATACCTATCACTGGTTCAGTCAAAACCTAACTCTCTCCAATTAGACTTGACAACAAAGAAAGAAGAGAAAAATTTTCTCTCCCCCCTTGTAAAAGTTGTCGGCCATAGTGGTCTAAAGGTGGAGGATTTTTCTTCGAAGCTCGTTCTGACATGATATCTGGAGACAGGAGTTTTGAATTACTGCTATCAGGAAGATCAAGACTTTCATCGAAATCAAAAAGTTTAGTAAAAAGGATGAAATTGGATTTCATCCTCATGCTTAATTTTTGAAAGTTACATGAAAAAAATTATTAAAACCCAAAAGTAATCCAATTGTAAATCCGGATCTGTTTTTATCGTTTCCGCTGCACATAAATACAAGATTTACAACAGTGGTATCAGAGCCGACTTTTGGCTTTTAATGATTTTTAATATGAATATGTTGGAATTCATGTTTGTGATGAAAAATTTAATTGGATTGATATTTTTCATGGTTAGATTTATTTTTGAAAGTTAATTCTGAACCGATAAATTTATTTATATAATTCATGTTTTGAATATGAATCAATATTTATATTGGATATGAATATGTGATGAAAAATATGATTGGATTTACATTTTTCATTGTTAGATTTAATTTTTTGAAAGTTGAATCTGAACCGAAAATTTATTTTGCAATTTATGTTTTGAATATAAATCAATGTTTTTTGTATTGGGTATGAACTTTTGCATGAACATGAATATGTGGTTTTAAAATATGTTGAATTTCGGCTCAGGGAGTCGAGACGATGCAGCCCAACAGGCAGTGTTGCGAATCACGCTCCACCCAAAGGGCATGAGCACTACATGCGCACGGTGGTTGCTGGGCAGGCCACCCTGTGGCCCATTAGGGCTACACAACACCTGCCCAGCGGGTCACGGTCAACCTATTTTTTAAAATAAAATAAATTATTTATTTTTAAAATAAAGGGCAACCCGTGCAATCGGGTCGCGGAATTTATTTTTTAAAAAAAAATAAGTCCGGGTTGTAAAGACTTAAAAGACGTATGTTTGACAAATCCTGTCAATTTATATGGGTTACTCCTCGAATTTTAGAGTCAAACTCCACGATATTCAATCACGGTTCTAGAGCTTGACCAACACCCGGGTCAACAATCCGTCATTTGTTTCTGTTTTGCACCCTAATCTATCTTCTCTCGAACAAAATAAAATAGCAAATATGGTGATCAAACACATGATTGGCATTTTAACACACAAAGCAATAGGAGAATTAATAGTAACTTCAAATATTGACTCATAAATTCACATGGCCTTAGTCTCACAAATTTAGCTCATAATCAATAACATAGAAGATTAATGTAGTCATATACAAATCATAGACAAGTATGTAATGAAAACATATGTGCTTGATTGATGATGTATCCGAGTCAAGAGCTTCAATTAGATCTCCTTCTTAGCCTCATAAGTTGATTATAATCTAGATTTCTTCAAATGAATTGAAAACTCCTATTTATACATTCCAAAATCTGTTACTAAAGGCGCCGCCTAATTTCTTGGGGCATAAGTTCCGGGGCGCCCAGGCGTTTATTTTGATTGGCGCCTATCAGAAAATTCTTTGTCGGTAAAAATCAAAGTGGATTCGGTCCATCGTCGCTTACTACCTGAAATCACTTCACACACATATTAAATGCACGAGTGGCATGAAATAAACCATATACGAGCCTAAATTGTCATTAAAAGGTCCTAAAAACTTATGCAAAAACGACTCCTATCAATTGTCAAATATGATTAGAGTTGAATTCATTTTTAAATTGGATTTAAATTAATTCAATTGTTTTTCAAACCACATTTAAATAAAATTGGATTTTAATTTAGTTCTTTTTGAAAGAACTCCAACATATTAGCTACCTTTTAATCTTTTGATGTTTGATATTGTGGGATGCCTTCCATGGACTAGGTTTCTTTATGGGTTTTGTTTTCTGGGTTGTACCGGGTCTTTTGAACCCCCCCCCCCCCCCCACCCCGTTTGTATTTTACTTTTTATAGAAAAATGTATAGGATGCATTTATATCTATGTAATTAGAATAGGACCTTTTTGGAAAGGGATCTACTTGGAGCTGGAAGACCTTGAAGTTAGACATTGGTTAGATCCTAAAGGTCCCCTAACCCTCGATTAAGCAATTGGCTTGACTCAATCTAGATAAGTCCATGGAAAGCATGTGTGATAGAATTGCTAGGCGTTTTCTATATTATAATCCATGTATGCGCGCTATAAATGGATAATGTGCAAAGTGAGACCAATCTAATCCCAAATTCTCCCATTGGATAATAATACTGAATTTAGATCAAAAGGGAATTGGATGTCCCGACTCTCCATAACTTAGGAGAAATTGAATTAATGTCAATATGCATAATTTCTTCCCAGTAAGTGGGGATTATGCATTACAACATTTATTTGAAATCTCTAAGTGCATTAGATGCGATCAATCGAAACAAATTCCACCCCATATATCGACAGAGGGTTACAAAGTGGAATTCAATTGTTAGATTGATTGGAAGTTGATGGGCCCAAGTTCAGATAGATCACAACCTATATATCGTTGAAGGGTTGCGGTCTCGTGATCTATGAGCCAAAATAATGGTTGAATCGCATGTTGGACGATGCTGGCAAGGGTTTCCACTTCAATTAAATTAATAAGCCATATATTTTTAAAGGGTTGCAACTCACCGACTTTATTAAAGAACTCAATCACTCACTGTGAAGTCTTTCCAACGAGATTTTCGAATATTGCAGTGGGAGTGCAATGATTCGAAAAATGTAGTGGGAGCCAAGTGAAAATTCAAAGTCCTGTCTGATTTTACTTGGTATATAACATAAAGACCTAATTGAATCTTTCTTTATTCTCTGTAATTATTTTATTTTCTCTCTCTCAAAATGGTTAACAACCCCCTTAAAGATATGCTTGAGAAAAATGTTCTCACTGGACCAAATTACCCTGATTGGATCAGAATATTGAGAATTGTTTTCAATGATGATCTTTGGAATATGTATTGGAAATGAATCGTCCCTCTAGACCAGGTCCTAATGAGGATGATATGGTTTGTCTTGCCTACATGGATTGGATCTCTGATAATTATAAAGTCAGGGGATATATGTTGAGCTCCATGAGTAGCGATCTTCAAAGCCATTATGAGAAGATGGATAGTGCCAAATCTATCATGTTATGCTTAGAAGAGCTTTTTGGAGAGCAAGGTCAAACCATTCGATACTTTATATCAAAGGAGCTCTTCAACATGAAAGAATGAGAAGACGTGTCAGACCACGTCTTTAAGATGATTTCTTTGTTAGAGAAATTGAGGTCTCTAGATTATTACATCGATTTTCATCTTCAAGCAGATCTCATTCTTCAATCTCTCCCCAGATCCTTCTCAACTTTTGTCATAAATTTTGATATGAATGACATTGAGGGATCACTAGAAACACTATTAGACAAGCTAATTAAACACAAAAGGTCATGGGGACCATATAGTGCGCCTGTAGCAGGACCACTAGGAGTGTCTAAATTAGCAGTATCGTAAAAGAAAGACCTTATGTCATTCAAAGATTCAAGGGAAAAAAGAGCAAAAGGATAGATGTGTGCCTTCTTTGCAAAGAGACTAGTCACTAGAAACGTGACTATCCAGCATTAAAAGCAATGGCATCAACATGTATGGAACTTTATATTTTGGAAACTAATTGTTCTATGACTGTATTCTCTACTTCATGGATTCTGGACTCAGGAGCTAGCGCTCATGTCTGTGTTTTGAAACAGGATCTGGAAAGAAGTAGGAGGCTCGAGGAGTAAGAAGTGATGATCCATGTAGGCAGCGGACATAGTGTGGTAGCTACTCACATAGGATCCACGTCTTTTAAAATTATCTACTGGACATTCACTAGTTTTATATTATTGATTTGTTTTGTCCACTTCTTTTAAAATTATCTACTGGACATTCACTAGTTTTAGATGATTGTCTTGTTTTGCCCAATGGGCTTAAAAACATTTGTTCTATTCCCGTATTAGTTAGACTTGGATACGATTTCCGATTTTTGAACAATGTTTGCAATATTTATTTTGGAATTAATTTTGTTGGCTCTGCATCTTTAGTAAATGGTTTATATTACTTGAATGTCCAAAATAGATGTAATGTGAATACGATTACCAAGAAACAAGGTATGTCTGGAACAAACCAAAGACTCATTTGGCACTTGAGACTAGGTCATGCTGGAGAATACAAGACTCGCGAACTTGAGAAAAATGGGCTTATAAGCACATTTGGGTCGGACCCACTCCCCATTTGCAAGTCTTGCTTCAAAGGTAAGATGACTAGGTCACCCTTCACAGGGCATTTTGAACAACCCAATGAAGTCTTTGGTTTAATACATACTGACATTTGCGGGCCTTTCGGGGAAGTGGCTCGTGGACGTTTTCAATACTTCATTACATTTACTGATGACCACTCTAGGTATGGTCTCGTATACCTAATGAAGCATAAGTTTGAATTTATTGAATGGTTCAAAGAATTCAAGGCCTTGGTTGAACACCAAACTGGCAAACATATTAAAAAAACTATGATCTGATTGAGGTGGAGAATATATGAGTGCTGAATTTGGTGAGTTCTTAACTGAACATGGAATTGTGTTACAATTGACTACTCCTGCAACTCCACAACTGAATGGGGTAGCCAAATGACGAAATAGAACACTATTGGATGTGGTTCGATCGATGATCAGCTACACGGATCTTCCCATATTGTTGTGGGGCCATGCATTGCTCACAGTAGTCCATATCTTGAACAGGTGTCCATCTAGGTCTGTTCCTAAAACTTCTTATCAGATATGGAGTGGAAAGACGCCCAGTCTTAAACACATTATTGTCGGCATGCGTAGAGGAATTTAAAAACAGATCTAAATTCCCAAATCAAGATCAATTCGTGGATTTCGTAGATTTTAATCAAGAAAAAGATGAATACGAAAAACTTACCTTTTCGTGTATTCAACTTTAATATTCGTGAATCTTCAATCTTCTCCAACGGTTCAATTGTACCGTCTCTAGATCATCACGCGGTGGAATCAACTCCGAAAAATCTCCATCTCCAATCTCCATGGCGGCTAGGCGAGACTGAGTGGACTTAGAAGAGAGAAACGTTTTCTCCTATGTTGTGTATTTCCGGTGGAGGAATTTCATGTAATGATTTCTCTTGTGTTCTTTGGCTTGTGTTGGAGGATTAAACAAGTCCTCCAACTTAAGCCCACCGGATCACACACACGCCCATATGGGCTTTATTGGACAATTAATTGGGCTATGTTGACCCAGTCAACTTAGTCCAATTAATTTAATCAATTAACATTTAACCCAATTAAATATATATATATATATTGGTTAAATGAATATTAATTAATTAAATAAATAATTATTTAATATTCTAGTTTAAATATTTAATTAACCCAGTCAATTAAATGTTTAAACTAATTAATTTAATTAACCATTGTTTAATCTAATTAAACAACCAATTAAATTAACTTGTCCAATTAATTAATTCATCCTTCCAAAGGACGAATTACCAAAACGCCCTCCAAATACAAGACTTGATTTCCCCGTCTATTCCTTTATAGAGCGACTTTCTAGGTTCGTCTCAATTGGCAATGGAAGAATACCAAAGGATGTGGGTGACACCTAGCCAGCACCGTCGCCCCACATCGTAGCCCAATCAAGTACAAAATGACAATGTCATTACGAACCTCTAGATTATGAATACCGTATGAGTATTTCACTGACGTATCCCGATCGAGTGAGAGTCATGGAATATGTTAAACTCACAGGACTCGATGCTATTCTAAGAATCATAGTAACATGAGATTACAGAACTACCCTCCGTGTCAAACACAAGTTAGTTCATGAGATCTGGCCAGAGACTTTAATCTCATTTACCCATGATTTCATAGGATACTTCTCATTTACTTTCCAGACAGTGAATTCCCTCTTGGTAATCACCTCACATGCTACTTGCCCATTGGAGCACATTTCGAGGTCGACCCCACCTTTCAACGGGTGATTTGGGCCTAACTACTCTAGTGACAGAATCCAACGTCACAAGCACACTATGACTGTAAGTCCTCAGGTCTAAGGCTCACGCATACCTTCATAATCAGTAATCCAATCATTGACAGTCAATGAGTAAAAGCCCATGTGATCGGATTACTATGAGTCGTGTTTGAATACACTAATCCCATCAATGTATCTATGACACAAACTCCCACTATCCCATAGTGTTCGACTGGCACTCCTTTGTCAAAGCATGTGTCATACAAGTCCATATGAATCTCAATGCGCAATTGAGATTCTCCAACTTGCAAACGATTTAAGTGATCAAGTACCAAACCCTTCCAGTGCCCATCTCCTTAAGGAATGCGAAGGTTTGCCTTGACACACATGGACTAGTTGTTCATTTAAAACTTTATGGATGCCATCAAAAATTATACAAACAACATATTGTTACGTTTATACTAATTAGAGGTTGCACAATATAAACTTGTGCCTTATATTCTAACTCCTCGTTGGCATCGAGGGCACATTCCCAACAATGGGATGTCCAGCCTATGTGAAAAAGACAAAGATGGAGAAATTGGAAGATAGATCTTTAAAAGGTCGATTTGTTGGTTTCCCATAAGATTCGATGGGATAACTCTTCTACCTGCACGATGATCAAAGAGCCATTGTGGCCCTACATGCGTACTTTCTCGAAGACGAGTTCGTTCGAGAAGGTGGTGCAGGAAGAAAAATTGCTCTGGAAGAACAAAATGAAATCTCTTTAGAGACCACTGGTCAAGAGTCTCATAATGAACCTAACCAAACGCGACCACCATCGCATGAATCGAATAGAGCTGCCTGGGAGATATGGTTATCTGCTACAGAGAGAGCATAATTTGTATGCCCTAGTAGAAGAAAATTGTGGAGATGATCCCTCTACTTTTGAGCATGCAATGGAAGATATAGATTCTGCAAAATGGTTTGAGGATATGAAGACAGAGATGGATTCGATGTACACGAACCAAGTCTGGACTCTAGTGGATCGCTCTAGGGGTATTGCACAAATAAGGTGCAAATGGATCTACAAGAGAAAGATTGGCCCCGATGACAAGTTTGATACCTTTAATGCTAGGCTTATAGCAAAAGGGTATAGTAAAAAAGAGGGTATTGACTATGAGGAAACCTTATCTCCCGTTGCCATGATCAAATCCATTAGAATTCTGCTTGCAATAGCCACGCACCTAGACTATGAAATTTGGTAGATGGACGTGAAGACCGCATTCCTGAATGGAAACCTCGAGAAGGACATCTATATGGAACAGCCCAAAGCTTTTGTGTCAAATGAAGATTCACATAAGGTGTGTAAATTGAATAGATCAATTTATGGACTTAAACAAGCATCACGGAGCTGGAATCTTCGTTTTGATGAAAAAGTTCGAAACTATGGCTTTATCAAGAATGAAGATGAACCATGCGTTTAAAGAAATCCAGTGGGAGCAAAATATCATTTTTGGTCCTATATGTAGATGATATTTTATTAATAGGTAATGATATAGGCCTGTTGACTTTGATCAAAATGTGGCTCTCAAGCACATTCTCCATGAAAGACTTAAGAGAAACGACCTATATCCTTGGAATTCACATCTTCAGGGATAGAGCGAATAGGAAAATAGGTCTCTCCCAAGCCCTCTACTTGGAAAAGGTTCTCAAAAGATTCGGAATGGAAGATTCCAAGAGAGGCCTCTTGGCCATAAGACATGGACTCCACCTCTCGAAGTCGGTGAGTCCTCAAAGTGAGGATGATCGTAAGAGAATGAGTGGAGTCCCTTATGGATTAGCAGTATGGAGTCTTCTGTACGTTATGTTAGGCACGAGACTCGACATTGCCTACGCTGTGAGTGTGGTAAGTAGGTTCCAAGCTAACCAAGGGAAAAGCATTAGATTTCTGTGAAGTGTATCCTCAAGTACTTGAGAAGAATTAAGGATATCTGTTTGACATATGGAGATAGGGAACTGAAAGTGAAAAGTTATACTGACTCTGACTTCCAGTCGGATGTCGATGACCATAAATCCACATCGGGGTTAGTATTCGCTTTAAACGGTGGAGCAGTGACTTGGAAAAGTTCCAAGCAAAGCACGACAACTGCCTCAACCACCGAAGTTGAGTACGTGGCTGTCTTAAAGGCGGCCAAGGAGGTTGTTTGGATAAAGAAGTTCGTGACTAAACTTCAAGTGGTTCCTAGCATGGAGCTCCTGTTGCCACTATTCTATGACAACAATGGAGCCATCGCACAGGCTATGGAACCCAAGTCTCACGATAAATCCAAACACATTGAGAGAAGATACCACATCATTAGGGAGATTGTTGGAATAGGAGACATCGCCGTGCAGAGAATAGATTTAGCAATAACGTTGCCGACCCACTGACCAAGCCACTATCACAGGCAGTGCTAGAACGACATGTTGAGAAGATGGGTATTAGATACTATAGCGATTGGCATTGAGTGCAAGTGGGAGATTGTTAGGATTATGCCATCCATGCTATAGAGGAATTAGATTATTAGGGAATTACATTTATGTTGTACAAACTCTTATTCATTAATAAAGGCATAGTTTTTGTTCATATCAATCTTGATGGCGTTAATATAAGTATTGAACAAATAAGTCTAAGGTAATCAAGAGGGAGCTTCTACTCCTCAATGATCTGAGGAGATGGACATTAGAAGTATCAGTTTCTTGTTTACTTCAACCAGAATTCGCAAGTCGACTAGTTTTAATTGGGCATTAAGACCAGACTTGAATGACTCAAGCTTTGACAAGGAGTGTCTGTCGGTCACTTTAGATGGTGGGAGCTGGTCATAGATATGTCAATGGAATTGACATATTCGAACAGCTTTCTGTAGTTCAATCACATGGGCATTTACTCTTGGATAGTCAATGATTGAATTACTGTTCGCGGTAGTGTGCGTGAGCCTTAAACCTGAGGATTTACGACTATTGGGCTGGTGACACTGAATGAGTTATTAGAGTAGTTAGATCCATTTCACCCTTTGGTAGGATCAACCTCTAAGTGTGGTTCAGAAGGACAAGTGGCAATTGTTCGGTGATTGCCAGTAGGGGATTCACTGTCTTGGGTAGTAACGAGTTAACGTCCTGTGCGATCGTAGGTAAATGAAATTATAAGTCTTTGGCCAAAGCAGGAGAACTAACTTATGTATAGTACGTAAGGGTAGTTCAGTAATTTCCTCTTACTATGATTCCCTAAAAAACACAGCATCAAGTCCTGTGAGTTTTACATAATCCATGACTCTCACTCGATCGGGATGTTACAGTGAAGGGCTTATACTCACATGATATCTGTGACCTAAAGGTTTGTATTGATCAATTCATTTCAATTGGGTTTCGATGTGAGCCTACGTGACTGGCTTAGTGACACTCACATCCTTGGTTTCCTCCCAATGCTAATTGAAACGAACCTAAAGAGTCGTGCTTAAAAGGAATTGAGCAAAGAGAATTCTTTCATTGTCAATAACATAAATTAGGTAATTTGTTATTTGATGAGCAAATTAATTTATTTGATTAATTGGATTAATGGAAATAAATTAAAAATAAATAATTGGATGTATTTATTATGAACGCATTAATTTATTTGATTAATTAGATTAATGAAAATAAATTAATTATAATGAAAAAATAAACTTATTTATTATACACACCCTTTTATTAAATAATTAGATTATTTAATATAGAGGAATATTAATTAGTATTATATATTAATTGGATTAAAATATATTGGATCTAATTAATAATTGGACTAAGTTGAAAGTCAACTTAGCCCAATAATGCTAGGGTGGGGCGTGTGGTGGGCAGATTTGGGGAGTTGGATGGACTCAAGGAATTAGTTAATTCCAAGCCCATCACTCCTTATAAACACCTATCACTGGTGCAGTCAAAACCTAACTCTCTCACAATTAGACTTGACAACAAAGAAAGAAGAGAAAAAATTTCTCTCCCCCTTTGTAGAAGTCGTCGGCCATAGTGGTCTAAAGGTGGAGAATTTACTCCTTTGGTTGTTGTTATTAATGAAGATGAAATCTACAGCAGGAGAGCCTTGGGTTTTTGGGTCTGTCTCATTGAGATGGACAAAGTAAAATATCAATTTCAAATCTTTTCTAATAAAGCAAATGAATCATTTTTATTTAATTCCATGAAAGGAAAAAGTACCGAATTTGCTGAGAATCTGTTTGAACAGAAACGGACACCAATTTGGAAAAATAAGTTACCTGCAACAGAAATCACAAGAAAGAAAGCATGCAACATGATGCATGGGGACGAATGGCATGATCATATATGTCCAAGTTGCGAGTTCCAAGACAAGCCCTTATTCGGTACCTGAATTAGGGTTGCACAAAAGAAGTCCAAACCTGATCAAGATGAGGGGAAAAAAGAGAGCGCATACCCGAGGGGTTTTCACAAACCTCGGTAAAAAGTTTAAAATGTAGCAAGAAACAAAAATGGGTCTAGATAGGCTCAAAGTAATACACATTTAAACAATTGTTGTAATTAGTTTAAATATGTAAATTGCAAAAGTTTTTTAGTCATTGTAAATTAATGACCAAAAGAGACAGCTAAAAATAAATGTAAAGAAGAGAGTGGCCGACAAAACCGACCGACAAAGAAAAAGAGGACGTCTAAAAAGGCAGCATTGGCCAACAAGGAAAAAAGAAAAGTTGGGCAGCCGACGGAAAAATCCAAAAAGGGACAGTGACAGGTACTGATGTATGCAATGACGTCAGCAACAAATTGGTTTGAAGTCCGCATTTCATGTCGACAGCAGCCTATAAGAAAGGAAGTAGAAGAAAAGGTATCGAAACTCCACTCCTACTCGTCAACAAACACTCAAGAGCTCAGCGAAAAATATTTTGAAAAAAAGTTTGTAATTTTCTTCAACAAGTTTCTGGGGACTTCCCCAGAAGAGCTTAGTCCTCTAATATGAGAGGCTAAAATAGTTATCTCCTCCAATAGTGGAGTAGAATATATATATATATATATGTGTGTGTGTGTGTGTGTGTGTGTGTGTGTAATATTAAGCTTTATTTCATCAATAAAATTTTAAGTCTTGTTCAATGTGTTTGTCAAAATTCCAGTTGATCTCTCATTTCGGAAATACCTTCTACACCTTAACGTCGAAAACGAATTAGGGTTGTGCTGTCTATTGCTAAAGGAACTAAGTGTCTGTGAACCATCTACTGCGTTTGTGTGGTTGGATCAAATTTGTAAAAACGAGAACTTGGGATTAGGGGTGCCCACGAGCCGAGCTCGAGTCGAGTCTGCCCAAATTTCTCGAGCTCGAGCTCATTCGAACTCGAGCCCTGGTCGAGCCAAGCCGAGCTTGTGCTCGAGCTAAAAAAAACAATTAATTTACTTTAATTAATATAAGTATTATTATTAATTCTGTATTAATATATATATATATAATTAAATATAATCATCATAAATATTTAATATTTAATAATTAATACATATTTATAATATTATAAGATATTATATTATATGTATGTATATAGTAAAAATAAATAAAATATTATATTATTATATATATATATTTATATTTATATTAAAAAATTATTTTTATTCACGCTCGTGAGCATTCGAACAGGTATAGTTGGGCTCGAGCTCAACTTGACAAAAAAGCTTGGCTCGTTAGGCTCACTCGAGCTCGAGTCGAGCTTTTTTCGAGCCGGCTCGCTGAGCTCACGAGCCAGCTCGGCTCGTTGCACACCCCTACTTGAGATACACGGGAATAACGCAGTCAAACAAAGGTATGGATTTATGAGAGTTTAATTTTATTTCAAAAGCATGTTGGGCCTGTTTTACTTAAATTATGGGGTAAGACCAATGTTGCTACATTTAAAGATGTTAAGTAAGGATTAATTTTGCCACAAGGACTAAATTAAAACAAATTAAAAATATAGGGACCAATTTGAGATTGAGGGGAAAGGTGAAGGACCAAAATGAATTAATCCCATTCTTGACTAGCTCACCAAGACTACAAAAGTATCGTTCCTATTAAGCTAAAGCCAAAAGGAAAGGTGGGTCTTTTAACCTCTTTACTTTAAATTTTGTTACTAATTTTAATTTATTTATTTTTTACTAATTTTACTTTTTTTCTGGTGTAGTGTTAATGGGCATGCCTAAGGTAAAGGAAAGACAAATAATTGGAACCTTTTTTTTTATATAGGAAAATAATTGGAACCTTATTCAAAAGAAACTTTTGCTCCTACTTTCTTAAAGACATTACCACTCTCATTGGTAATGAATTTGGTTGACACTTCTTTACACCCCACTAACAATACTTTATTCAACAAAATCAACAAGAATTCTTGGCTAACTTGTCAACATGGTCTTAAATTTCGCTCGAAACTTCAAAATTTCGATCGAAATTTCGGGTTTCAGGGTATCCCGAAGCAAAATCTTACTTTTGATCTAATTTTGCAAAATATCTTTCGAAATTTCAATCGAAACTCAAAATTTCCTGAAAATTTTGCCGAAACCTGAAATTTCAAAATTTTGCCGAAACCAAAAATTTCCTGAAACTTAAAAGTAATATTAAAACACTTTTGTTAAATATTCATTGAAATTTAGCCCGAAACTCGAAATTTCCCAAAATTTTCACGAAACCCGAAAGTTCCCAAAAATTTGAATAATATTTATTTTAATATTTTTATGTATTTTGAAAATTTATTATTTAACAATAATATTTCAAGTTGGTCCACACCTACCAACCCTTCACCCCAACCACACACCTGATTTTTACTAAACTTGTGGTACACTTTATTTTAATAAAGCTTTTATGAGATTTGATTATTATTTTACTTTCAAATCATATTTATTTCATAATTTTTGTAAAGGTTTTGATCATACTATTTAAAAAGATTATATAGAATATTATAAAAGTAAAAGATGTATAAATATGATGATTAAAGTTATCAAAAATTTGTTTGTAAATTTTCAAATATTTCTGTAAAGTTTTATGATTTCTTTAAAATCGAAACCAAAAATTTGAATCCCCTCAGAATTTTCATCGAAATTTTCATAAAATTACTATCCCGATATCTATACCGAAATTGAAATTTAAATCCTTGCTTGTGAAGACTACAAAAGTATCGTTCCTATTAAGCTAAAGCCAAAAGGAAAGGTGGGTCTTCCAAGATGCAATCGTTTCATAGACATAACTTTTTCAAATTCTAAAACCCACTAATTAACTTTTCTATTATAACATATCAAATGGCAGATGATAATTTACTCACCTCTCGTTCCCTGTATCGAATCAATAAGGCGTTGTCAAAGAGAAGAAAACTCTTTGATTTTGTTTGGTTTAAAGAAATTGTTAGAAAAGAAAAGAAAACATATGGAAAATTATTTTTTATTGTTTGGTTACTTAAAAAAATTAAAAAAACAAATAAGAAAAAATTTTAATACTAATTTGAGACAATACCATTTTTCTCACCAAAGGCAAATGATAAGGAAAAGATTGGGAAAAGAAAAATGTTTTCCTTGTATTTTCTTTTCTTATCTTTTCTTTTTCAATTTGCTTAGGTACTCTCGTACTCTTTAAAGAGGCCGTTTGGCCCAACTTTTAAAATGCTAAAACTTGCGTTTGGACTCATAACTATAATTTTTGGTGTGTTTGGCCTCTTTTATAACATCGTTTGGACACTTTTGCGTTACAAGACCACGTTTTGAAAAAGTTGAAAATCCTAGACTATGTTTGTTTGTGTTTTCGAAACAACACTTTTGTTTTCATTCTCATTTGAAAATAGAAATACACAGTTTACATCGTTTTCAACTAAACATACACTTATTTTTATTTTTGTTTTCACATTCTCCATTAATTACCTTTTACTTTACCAATTCACACTCATCTTTTTCTTTCTCTCATATCTCTTTCTAAAAATCCATATTTTTTGCAATAATTGTTCAATAGTGGAATAAAATACATAGTATTAACCTTCACAAGCTTATGCTCATTTTAAGACCCATTTTGTGTCTATTATTAGTGCTTTCTTGAGTCAATTTTCATAATTTTACTTATAAGTTTATTTAATATAATATTATCTATTATTTTACATATACTATATACATAATCAATCTTTTTAACAAACGCAATCATTTCACACATCATCAAATCATCAATTCCAACTAATTTTACAAACACAACCAAACATGCCGATATTTTCATACAAAAATCAGAAAACTCATTTTCCCATACGTTTTAGAAAATAATGATTGAAAACAAAATAAAAATACATCCCTAGATTGTACCATAATTAACTCTACAAGAATCAATTATACAAAACTTTGACCAAACTCACCTTAAGTGTTATGAATAAGAACTATTAATAGTCTGTCCAAATGATTATAAATGAAGAAATAAAATGTCCTCGCATTTCTGCCCCATTTTATTCTTAGGACCATGGATACAAATGGGGAATTCCAAAAATACAGTTGCCTTCTTTATTTATTTTTATTAATCTAAACTATCCACATTATGCTTGTAATTATAAATTTTAATTTATAATTTATGACTGATATCATATAGCTTTAAATGTTAATATATTATTTTTAGGAAAAATTACTAAAACCCTTTTAAAACAAGTTTTATGTTTAGAAAATCCATGAAAACATTTTTAACCCACTCCACAAAGTTTTCATTCAAAATAATAACATTAACAAATTTAGACTAACAAATTTTTAGTCTAAAGTACCTTTCATTTTTTCAAGTCAAGAGTTGATCAATTGACCTATATTATCAAATTTGTTTGTTTTGGATGTTTTAAATTGAAAAATCATATATTACAACTTTTTTAATATTAAATACTTTAAATAGTTTATTTTTGACTTCAACATGGTAATTATAAGAAAACATACCATTTTCTTAATTTTTAAGAAGATTAAAGAATTTGACACCTGGACCGGGTTCGGGCTCGAGCCTGGGCCTTGGTCTTGGGTGGAATCATGGGTCATGGGTTGTCAATTGGTGCTTGGCCCAAGCGTGGTCTATCTTTTTGGAGAAAATGTAATTGAATTATTTATTTAATTTAAATTTATATTTTTCCTAAAGTAACTTTGACCGCAAGATATATTTTGATCAAACGGTGATGATGAACGAACACTATGGAGGGATGCGACCATACGATCGATGGCCATGGTCGTATGCTGTGCAGCTCACTGGAGCGTCCGTGCACCTCAAGCGTTGTTGGATGCTCATGGCTTAAATGCTTTTGGACTCTCGTGAGCGCTCAAGTGCTTTTGGACGCTTGGATGCTAGCTCAAGCGCTCATGGTTTTGGACGCTCAAGCACTCACAGTTTTGGATGCTCGTTGTGAGCGCTCGCCGGACCTCGTTGTGCACCCGAGCGGCGATGAGCACGAGTTCAAGTCAACGGGTGCCAGATGCACTCGTTCGCGCTGTGACACCATTGTTGCATTTTAAGTAAAGTTGGGACCTTTCGGCCGAACCGAAAAGTTGTGACTTTCCGCCCCAACTTTTCGTTGTCTATAAATGGAACCCCCAGAATTCATTTCAAATCATCTCATCAACAATTTCTCTTCTTTCTTTCTTTTTGCTTTTAAGTTCTACTTTGAGAATATAAAAACATTTCGCATATATAGAATTGTTGTCTGAAAATGAGAGTTCAAACTAGTCTTTTGTTCGATAGATTCAAGAATTTGTAGTTAATATTCTCATTTCGAAGTCGTTGTATCTTAGAATACAAATTGACATATCTCATCACCACCAAAAAGGGGTCAATATTGTGTTAAAAAAAGTTAGCCTTAAACTTGTGCCTCGACTTACCTTAGAGGGCGTTTGGCTAAGCTTATTTTAAAGAGCTTATAAGCTCTTAGTGTTTATAAGATGTTTTTGGAACTTATAAGCTCTCCAACTTATAAGATCTTAAAAAATAAGTTGGGGTCCCCTTACATATTTTTTAACAGCTTATAAGCTCCTAACATTTTATTTTAAGAGCTAATAAGCTGTTTCACCAAAAAATTTACGAAACACTTTGTAAGAGCTTATAAGCTCTTAAACATCATATAAGATGTTTTAAATAGCTTATAGCTTAGGCAAACACTCTCGTACTATTTGTTACATACTTTCACCAACACAAAATGTAAATTTAATGCACGTGGGTACCACTTTTATCTCTCTATCACTAATTTTACAATAATTACTTTTAGCTAAAGAATTTTTTTTTTTTAATAAAAGCCTTGAGCCTTCTACCACTTCGAAGACTTTTCCTTCATATATATATATATATATAACATTATATAAAAAAAATAAAAAAATAGCTCAATCATTTCACACATCATTAATCATCTAATTATCACCCTTCATTTTAATAACACAATTAAACATACCTTATCTTTTGATACAAAATTGAGAGAAAGAAAACTTATTCTCCCAAGCACTTTAAAAAATGATATATTTGAAATTGAAAATTAAATGAAAACACGCCCAAATCCAAACAGAGCCATAGATTCTATTTTACCCTCGCTCATCATAGAGGTAAGATGGATGAATCTCGACACATAATAAAGACGAGACAATATGCTATATTTTGGGCTCAATAACTTAAATTTTGTTGGGCCATTTTAATTGGACTAAACCTTTATGAAAACCTACATAAAGCACACAATTAATAACATATTTGCCCAGGTAATAATAATTTTCTAGCAAAAAAACAATCTAATAGAATGGGTATCGGTGTGAGGATCCAGAGGAATTGAATTGTAAAGAAAAGAAAAGGATGAGCAACATAATTTATGCAGTAAAAGGGGTCTGGTGGCATGTTATTGGGAATGGACTAACGGTTGAAATAGGACATGAGTTATGGTCATCCATGAGGGCTGATCCTATCAATTTTATTTGAAAATGGATTTTTTTTAGAAAAAAAACCACTATCAACTTCCTTCCACCCTCTCTCTCTATTAATTTGATATTCAAAGTAAGAAAATATACTTTTTATATCAGAAAATTCGTAGCATCAAATAGGGGTAAAAAAAACAAAAGCACAAGAAGTGATTAACTTTGGCAAAGAAAATTCATCGTTTGAAGTACTTGGATTGTGGTAGCAACTCTCTCATTTTTACTGAGTTTGTAGATTGATTGGGGCATAAAAAACGTGCGGAAAAGCTTTGAAACAACTGAGAAAGATCCAACTCTTAGTAAATATCAATTAAGTTGAAACTGCATGTGATATGTGATTATATTTCCGTCACTAATGAACAAGTTAGCTGCACTAAAGTAGTTAATTTTATTAGCAATATACATGGCGGGGAAACTTGTAATGTCATTACAAAGTGGGGCTAATTGCATTTCTCGTCCGTTATTTTTACCACTTTTGGATTTTGGACCTGTTTTTTCTCCGATTTGCAAAATTGTCCGGTAACTACCAAAATTTTGGCAATTTTAGTCCGATTTTGACCGGAGTGACCAACTTGGCCAGAATTTGTCACGTGTCGGACACGTGGTGCTGACATGGACAAAAATTGGGAATTTTTCAATTTTTCCGTCAAAATGGACGCCGACTACGACAAAATTGATGAGGTGGCAAGCTACTCATCAAATTTGACATGCCACCTCATCAATTTTGTCCTAGTCAGCGTCTATTGGCATGCCACTACATTAATTTTGTCCTGTCAGCATCACACGTGGCCTCCAGTCAAAATCATACTAAAATTGCCAAAAATTTAATAGTTACCGGACGACTGTGCAAATCGGAAAAAAAAGGACCAAAATCCAATAGTGGTAAAAACACAGGAAGGATGTGACCAGCCCTCCACTGAAAGTTCCGTATAGTTTCACTTTTTTCATTACATTTCCTAGTTGGTATAGTGATATTTTCATTTTCAACTTAATTCAAGTGGTATACACCAATGGAGACGGTTGGTTCACAGATAAGATCTTTTATTGCAAAATCAATTTACATCTCTTATTGTAAAATATTGGGTGAATGACATGTGTTCGATAAAAAATTAATAATTACACGTGACATTCATTTAATACCTTACAATAGGAGATAAAATAGGAATTGCAATAGAAGATTTCATTTAGTTGTTTTCGAGATACTTTTTCCACATATTTGGCTGTTAAATTTGTTATAAATCAAATTAGTTAAATCACAATATTGTCCAACTTTTTGACGATTTATTATATTGATTAATTCTTACAAATGTTAATATATATTCGAAAGTTAATCATATGTTAACAGAGATGATTATTACGTTAAAAACTAACAAAATAGTTAACTGAAAATTGCATTTTACCCCTTAACCGATATAGCTTGTAACAAACACCCCTTAATGCATTAATCTTGAGTTGACCATTAGCTTTTAACGGAATAGTCAAGTACACCATTAACTTTTCTGTTAAAAACTAACGGAAGATACAAGATGAGACCAATGTTGTTTTAAAAAAGGACCGACATAGCAACTTTGTTTATTGAGACTATTTCTAAAATCGGGTACGGTGTAGGGTTAAAACTAAAGATTCTATTATGTGGGACTAAGTTTGTAATTTTACCTGTTGTATGACTTGAAGGGCATCAAAAACGTCAATGTATTTACTAGGGCTATTATAATTTTTTTTTGATAAGAAGGGCTATTATAATTTCGTTTTGCAATCTTGAAGTAACATTTTACACACATTTAGATTAAGACCACCTCCGTTATTTTGTCAATGCATCACTTTGCCCGTTCAATCTTAGTTCAACGTGCTTTACTTGTGCATTTTTTGCAAAATAAATAAATAACGAGCTATGTTACTATATATTTTGTCCACTGACGAACCAGAAAACAAAAGGAGAATATATAGGAATAAAAACACAAAAAAACTGAATTCTTAATTTTGATAGGATATAATCTAAAATTTTGTTTGAAACAAAATCTGGATAAATTTTGATGCCAAAAATCTGAAATTTTGATAATTTGGAATCTGGTTCGGGGCTGGAAAATCGAGAGAGAAAGATCTGATTTTGTTTGGAACAAAGATCTGGAAAATAGATTGAGAAATCTGAAATTTTTTGTTAGGAACAAAAATGAAGAAATTGGTAAATTTGGAATCGAAATATTGTGTTAAGTTTGTTGGTAAAAATTTGATCGTGATAAAAAAGATATACAATTTTTGAATCGAGGCGAGAATGAACTCTGTCCTTAACACAATATTGCCCCGCTATAGTCCTGCTATAGGTGGTACGGGTTGGTGCAATTGTGTCCCAAGATACAACGATTCGTCTCGGGATAGAACCACTTCAAATCCCAAGACCATCGAACCAATCTCCTGCTAGAACTCTCAAAAAATGACTATAATGAAATGCAGAAAATGGTTTTCTTTTTTTTGTGTGTATTTTTCATTCTGCAGGAGCCAGGAGCTGCCTTTTATAGGCGATGAAAAAGACCAGAAATAAATACGTAATAAATCTTAACATTAAGATAAAACCGTAACCGCTGAAACGTTTTAGTTGTTACATAAACGTTTTGGCTGTTACAGTTTTGACAATCCAAAAGTCAGATTTAAAATATCGTAAACACGTGGCCAACGTTTTTACAAGTACGATTTATCTCCGAATCAATTAATTTTAGACGGAATTTTTCCAACAATCCCCCACACGAATGAAATTAATGCAGATGCATGATCTTGAGAGTTCAGTAGAAAATTTATTACATCAGAAGAGGTAGCTTTTGGCTTTGAACCTTTCCTAGTGAAATATCATCGGATTTACTAGGCTACCCAATGAACGTGATGTCTTGAATTGGTTAGCCGTTCGTGTAAACCCAGACAACGATATTCACATAATAAACTTTCAGCAGTTTTCAGTTCTCACGGTTGGGTCCATTTTGGCCGTGGCACCTCCTCTTGGATTAATAAGTGTTTACCCAACTTGAGGTTGAGGCGGCCTACACCTCACACTTACATAGGTGACTTCCTAATTAAGAGTATCCTGCCATACTCCACTTCATTTAGACAGTATAGGAATCATTAAAAGCCCAGCTTAACCTTTGCTACAAGTTGCAGGTTGCACTTCTATATCCTAGGCAATGGGTTTGGAGTTTATTAAACTCTTAAGTGCCTCACTGAATTTTCACAACTTAGTTGTCCCATTGAACCAAGATCTTGGGATCTCTAGTCAACATGGTTGGGTTACCGTTGTGTCCATTCTTAATTTGTAGTCTTTAATCCCATTCCTCTTGATAGGCAGTCTATTTGATCTCTATGGAAATCCTTTCGTCAAAGGATCTACTTTATCCTCCATGATCAGTGGAGATAATGCCATCATAGATCAACTGCTTAATGGTATTGTACCTACGACAAGCATGTCTAGACTTACCATTACTTATGCTACTATATGTCTTTGCTATTGCAGACTAACAGTCGCAATTGTATGCACGTGCTATTGCCAACTTATTGTCTCAATATATCAAACTAGGCATATGTGCATATTGCAATATGGGTTCACCATGGTTCTCAATCAAGTCTTTAGTCACTTTCTTACAAGAGCACTGTTATGGAAACTAAATTTTCCAAATACAGTTTCAGTAAGACAAGTCTTTGAACCGTGCTAGAAATCTTAATTTCTAATATGACGCCTACTTGACCCAAATCATTTATGTCGAAATCCTTCTTCAACATCCTTTCAGTAGTCATGATTACTTACATAATCAACATATCAAACTTTCACATCAGAAAAGGTAGCTTTTGGCTTTGAACCTTAGTGAAATTTCATAGTATGAGATATGTGTTTTGTTAAAAACCACATGTATCACGCTCGTTGATTATGAAGTCGTTTGATAACATAATATTTTGTCAAACCTTTCATGCCACTACTTTGGAGCTATGTTCAAGTCCGTATACCGACTCAACATACCCCTCGGTTAGTTCCATGTGAACTACCTCATCTAATCCTTTGTTTAAGGAACGCAGTCTTAATATCCATTTCAAATATCTCATGGTTAAGCAATTTAGTAACAACAATGAATATTTTATGGATTTAATTCCTATTCCCGAAAACATGAAAAGACGAAACAAGGTCTACCATTTGGAGGTTCCCTTCGACTACCAAGTACGCCTTGTAACCTTGTTAAGGTTTGAGTGTTTTTACCTTAACCCACAGCCCCCACATTTGTACGTAACTATAGGAAATCTTGCCATCTTTCAGGCAGATTCGTACTCTTACTACTATGTGGGACCTTCGTTCAAAATGTAGTTATTTAGGACCACGTCCCCCACAATTCTGAATTTATCCAACGCATCATTATCTTCTTTAGAGTATGAAATCTAAAATTTTGTTTGGAACAAAATCTGGATAAATTGATGTTTTGGAAAGTCAATTTTAATTGGGCTGAAAATCTGGAAAAATTGGTGAAAAATCCGACAGTTGATTTTTCTGGAAATTCGCGTCGGTGTTCTTCGGAGAAGACACACATTGTCGGAAACACCATCGGGATTTACGCTGTTGGAGATGAGTAAATTTGACTGTGATAAAAATGGATATGCAAATTGGAATCGAGGCGAGAATGAACCCTGTCCTTAACACAATATTGCCCCGCTATAGCCCTGCTATAGGTGGTACGGGTTGGTGCAATTGCGTCCCAAGATACAACGATTCTTCTCGGGATAGAACCACTTCAAATCCCGAGACCATCGAACCAATCTCCTGCTAGAACTCTCAAACAATGACGATGATGAAATGCAGAAAAATGGTTTCTGTTTTTGTGTGTATTTTTCATTCTGCAGGAGCTTCCTTTTATAGGCGATGAAAAAGACTAGAAATAAATACGTAATAAATCCTAACATTAAGATAAAACCGTAACCGCTGAAACGTTTTAGTTGTTACATAAACGTTTTGGCTGTTACAGTTTTGACAATCCAAAAGTCAGATTTAAAATATCGTAAACACGTGGCCAACGTTTTTACAAGTACGATTTATCTCTGAATCAATTAATTTTAGACGGAATTTTTCCAACAAATATATAGGAATAAAAACACAAAAAAACTGCCAATCCTTTGTTGCACGTTCCTATTTGAACAACTTCTTGAAAAGGTATAGAAGTTTTCTTTTATTTAGTTTCATTTTTTTGAAAGAGAAATGGTGATCTATACTATTTTTTATAATTGAAAAGTACCAAATGTTGGATGATCATTTTTTGGTATGACATAACTACCTCTCTCTCTCTCTCATCCTAACTATTACATGAGTTTATTCATATTTGATCCAAATACTAACTCACAATTCTTTTTTACACGTTTCTCTCTCTTTTCTCTTTATTCTTTACAAAAAATTCTTTCATTCTGTATTTTTTTAATCTTCCTTTTGTATTAATTTCTAACCACTTATTAACATAAATTATGAATAAAAACTGTATTGAGATAATTTCAAATAAGTTGAAAAAATTTTGTGTCATAAAATTGTATATAAATATTTTATTTATAATGTTTAAATAATTAAACACACACGTCGAGTGTGTTATGGGCGACTAGTAGGTATAAAAGATGAATAGAAACGTGGTTTGAAATAATATTGCCTTTTTTTCAATGTTATTTTCGTTTTAGTCTTTATTTCCAAATTCCAAGGGTAGATTTAGTAGGTCAATGTATTATTATTTACTATAAATAGTATAATAAAATACATAAACCATACTAAAAAAATTATGGATATAGTTATGCCATAGAAAATTGGAGAGAATAACTTTCAAGTGATTGTGAATTTGGACGAACATAATAATATTATTATCTAAAATTGTTAGTTCCTACGTCCGTAAAACAACATCACATGATTCAATAGTTATACAGCGAATATTGAACAGCCAACCTAGAGCAATATTACTGTTTACACCATAAAATAATTTGGGCTTTCGAATTACAAAGCTCAAATAGCCCAAACTGTGAAAATTCCAAAAGAAAAAAATTGGGTCCACAGGTAGGTAAGATAAGACCCAATAAACTTAGAAAATGGCAGAAATGTAGGCTGGGTTGATAAAAACCCAATAATCAAATCTGAAGAAATAAAGAGAGTCCAAAACCAGATCTGCATTCAAGGAAGATGCGCCAAGTTGAGGATTTTGAAAAAGACGGTTGGATGCAGTTGACGGCAATTCCCAAAGAAAAAGAACGTGGGTTCCCCAAGGCCAAGATATATAGGCGGCCAAGACGAAGAAGATAGATCATCATCAGAATCACAATTCTACATTTTATATTCTTAGAACTAGCTCTAGCCTTAGGAGTAGTTTATAGCGTAATGTAGCAGTAGATCATAGCGTAAATTAGGAGTAGCTGTAGTGTAATTTAGTATTAGACTCGATGGGATTTGCCTTCAAGGCTTGTATCGGCATTCGCTTGTTTGTAATTTTTCGGAATTGAAGACTTTCATGGAGGTATAAATAATCTTTTATTCAGATTTAAGTATCGGATAGGTAATTTGTCTCTTGACTTGAGTTTTCATTCGTCACTTTTAAATTTGAAAATACTAAGTTATAAAGGCTTGAACAAACGTTTAGCGAATCGAACGCAGGGGTTGAGAGACAACCCTCAAATCGAAGACTCTCATGGAGGTATAAATTACCCTTTTTTCAGATTTAAGTATTTGATAGGTTAATTTTATCTTGACTTAAGTTGTTCGATTCATTGTTTCTCTATTTTCATTAATTGCGGTCCGAAGAACAATTTTAAACAACACATCGAAGTGTTAAAGTCTAAACCACCGTCTAGCGTATCGAGTTCGAACGCGGGGGTTGTTAGATAATTCTAAGTGGAGAATTGTCACGGGGCTTGAGTTAACCGAATTAGCTCTTCTTTATTCAATTTGTTTTTATAATGAGGACGTTCCCAAATAATATCCAAGTACCATATGCAGGGGGGCAAGCTGTGCCCGATGCCCATATAGGAGGAAATATTGGGGGGTGGTTCAGACTTTAACACTTCGATGTGTTGTTTAAAATTGTTCTTCGGACCGCAATTAATGAAAATAGAGAAACAATGAATCGAACAACTCAAGTCAACATAAAATTCACCTATCAAATACTTAAATATGAAAAAAGGGTAATTTATACCTCCATGAGAGTCTTCGATTTGAGGGTTGTCTCTTAACCCCTGCGTTCGATTCGCTAAACGGTTGTTCAAGCCTTTACAACTTAGTATTTTCGAATTTAAAAGTGACGAATGAAAACTCAAGTCAAGATACAAATTACCTATCCGATACTTAAATCTGAATAAAAGATAATTTATACCTCCATGAAAATCTTCAATTCTGAAAAATTACAAGCAAGCGAATGCCGATACACCTTGAAGGCAAATTCCATCGAGTCTAATACTAAATTACACTACAACTACTCCTAATTTAGGCTATGATCTACTCCTACATTACGCTATAAACTACTCCTAAGGCTAGAGCTAGTTCTAAGAATATAAAATGTAGAATTGTGATTCTGATGATGATCCATCTTTTTCGTCTTGGCCGCCTATATATCTTGACCTTGGGGAACCCACGTTCTTTTTCTTTGGGAACTGGCGTCAACTGCATCCAACCGTCTTTTTCAAAATCCTCAACTTGACGCATCTTCCTTGAATGCAAATCTGGTTTTGGACTCTCTTTATTTCTTCAGATTCGATTATTGGGTTTTTATCAACCCAGCCTACATTTCTGCCATTTTCTAAGTTTATTGGGCCTTATCTTACCTACCTGTGGACCCAATTTTCTTCTTTTCGAATTTTTACAGTTTGGGCTATTTGGGCTCTGTAATTCGGAAGCCCAAATTATTTTATGGTGTAAACAATTACTTATGTGGGTAAAATTACAATTTGGTACTGTAACTTGGCCTGTTCGTCGTTTAGGGCCACGACCAAATTCCATCCATTAGTAAGAGGCAAAAATAAAAAATAATAAAAACAAAATTTACATTTATTACAAATTTAGATATGAAAATTTTACATTTATTAAACACTTTATAAAAACTTCCCAAAAATTTTCACATTTATTTTCTAAGTTTTCTCATTTGTTTTTTTCCCCCTAACTAACGGAATCATTCATTTTTTTATGAAAATTGGTTGTGGGTCTAATTGTGTAAATTGTGACAACTATTTATGGGATGCAATGTGAACCACAAGCATAAGACCAAAAATGACCACGGGTATTCATTTATGAGATGTAAAAATGCAATTTAAAATGAAAGGTTGAAATTATTTTCTAATTTATAGGACTAAAATTGCAGATCACTCGACACAAAGTTGGAATTTTATGTTTCTAAGTTATGGTGAGTTACACTTTCTTCAAAATAGTTATGGTGAGTTACAGTTTTAATTTGGTCCCGAAGTGATAATTTCGTTTTCAAAATTAAAAAAACAAAAACAAAATCCCAATATTAAAAATCCCGTGCTAATCAGGTGGCTCTTTCAGTGACATTCACAATCAAAATTTGTCCTCGAATTGAGAACAAATAAAAGTTAATATATACCTTTTGAGAACAAGATTGAAATTGCAATTTTATCGAGTCTCCGCTCCCGCCACATAAATCAAAGAAAATAAAAGAATATGACATGCATTTCACTCATCACAAAAACTGGCCATAATTATTTTGGTGTGTTTTCTTTTTCTTGCTTCTTCTGTTTCTTTAATTTCTTTCATTTTTCAAAGTAAATTTGTCAAATCGAGGGCAAATCGCATTTTCCGTCCCTTAATTATGCTGGAGTACATTTTTAGTCCCAACCTTTATAAATCTCACATTTAGTCCAATAATTTTCTAAATGTCTCATATTTAGTTTCAAGCCGAATTTTCCGTTCAAAGCTTAATTAACGGTCAACTCCGTTAGTCAATATTTTGACCGACTTTTTGGGGAGATTTTTATACATGAGTAGCATGTGATATAGAATACAAACATCGTAATATTTAATATAATCCATGTGTGAGCCCAAAAAAAAAGGGGTCAAAATATTGACTAACGAAGTTGATCGTTAAATTTTGGACTGAATATTCGATTAAAAGTGAGACATTTGACGAGTTATGGATCACAATGTGAGATTTATATAAAATTCGGGCAAAAAATATACTCGGATGCAATTACGAAAAACTTATCAAAAAAAAAAAAAGTCACAATTACGGACGAAAAATGAGATTTTCCATCAAATCTTACATAAGCAGATCTTACATAAGCAGAATTAAGTAGAGTCAAAAGTTGCAGCACAATAAGATCCAAGGTGACGTGCATTCAGACCTGACTCGTAAGATTACTACAAGAGCTAATTCTCTTGCAGCAATAGCCTTAATACCAACAGATTGACACATATATACAAACGTTCTACGTACCTCTTACCACCTGGCTTTTCTCGTCTTTTTACAAGTAATATAAACACAAATGTACGTGTCTCCAGTATAGGCTACTCCCCTACTTAAAATACAAATATATTACGGATAGATAGATACATAGGGTGATACTTGATGGAATCCACCACACAGTATTAAAACATATGTGAGGTCCATCAAAATATATATATATATATATATATATATGTTACAACCAAAAATAGAAACGTAATACCCTGTTAAAAAGTGAGACAACGTTTCTTTAAGTAAAAATACGTTTTACTGAAGGTGGCATCGTTTTGAGTTCAAGAGCTTCAACGTGTTTGGAGAGACTTCTGATCAGCGTTTATTCCTTTTGTTTTCACGTTTTATAATTACAATCTATTAAGTCTGTAATTAGGATTAGTTAAGTATATGTTATCTCATTTTGACTTTCTCATTGTATAAATCCGAAAATGCAAGCAATGAAAATCATTATTGGTTGTTGGTTGCAAATCCCTTGTCTCTCTCTCTCTACTCTCGCTCTATTCTCTCTCTCCCCTCTTCACGAATCAATCGTGACTTCATCGGAAATTGCATCTCCAGGATTGTTCTTCAATCAATCCTCTGGTGTTTTTCCATTTTAGTTCGATCATTGATTTTGGTACATAACAATATATATATATATATATATATATTATATTTTAACACTGTGTGTTAAAGTATTTTCCTTACCGGTCGATTTGGTGGCTCTTTTACAGGAGGCTTTGATGCTTGCCTTGTAATCCCTTTGTAATGAATTTTCCTTACCCAAAAAAAATAAAAATAAAAAGACACTTTGTGTGGTTGATAGGCTCAGGGAATTGGACTCCCGGAGCCACCAAGTATCACCCACATACATATATGCTGAGGATTGCTCCGGCCCTAGTTTTGGAATCATTGTGGACACAACAAATTCTATGAAAAACGCTTCATTGGCGCCGTGCAATTCAAGATTTCCAATAGGATGAAAAGTATACATAGTTAATTGTTCGATTGGAAGTGCAAAAAAGATTGTATTTTCCTTTCTTCTTTAATCCCTAGTTCCATTTATTTTTCTCTTTAAATGGTTGAAGATCTAATACATTAACTTGTTCCCCCGATAGGGTGGTTCTTTAAAAAAAAAAAATTATAAGTAATTTAATTATAGTTTTTCTTTAATTTGGATAAATATAGTTATTAATCTTTATCTAATAAATTAAAAATATTGAAATTCAAAATAAGGTAACTCCAGTATAACTTGGATTTAAAAAAAAACACTAACTTCTCTATACCGATTTTTCTTATTAATAATATTTATCAATAATTTATTTCTTAATATTCGTTTCATTTAGTTTACCATTCATGTATTATTGTTTCTTAAACTAAAATAATATAATTTAGTACTCACATAAATAAATTTTTTTGATGATAGTCATTACACTTGAATCAAAATATGTATTTTCATATTATAAATAAATAAATTATAATATATATATCTGATTATTTTTATATATATAATCAGTATCCCGTGCCTTGGCACTGGGTTACGCTAGTATTCTATTATTGTCTAACTAACATAATTTTAAGTATAAGAAATTAATTTTAAAAATTGCTATTCAAAATTTGTTGGGTTATTTATCATATTAATTCGTATTATATATTAATATCATTGAAACATTAGGTTCATTATTTCACAAAATACCAATCTCAATTTTTTCAATCTTGACCTGAAAAGTTAGCTATTCAACATGCCACAGTATTATCAATTTTTTTTTTTTTTCAATTTAACATACTAGAAAAATATCTAAAGAGGAAGCATATATATGTCTAAAATCAAACTCTCTCTGTTCCCCTTTTTATTTCAGTTTCACCCTTTTTCCCTCCTATTTTCCTTTTCCTCTGTTTTTTCCTTTCCACTTTCTTTCTTTCATTGGTTGTCTTCTTCATCTCTTTCGGTAACTTCCCTCCCACTCTGAGGAATCGTCAAAACGGACAAGTTATAAGGATTCTCGATGTTTCGTCAATTGCACAACAGAACCCTCCCGTTCTATGCTAATCCCCACGACAACTTGGAACTTTGGGATGCTGGACTACAATCCCATTCTCAAATGGTCGTTGCGGCCGGGATCTCGATGTTCTGAAGAACTATGCCCCTATGCGAATTTTATTGAGGGGGCGAGATTGTTGTGATATAGGTATACACTTTTTTTTTTTGGTAGATAGTCGAAAGATTCAGAGGGGGGTGCCCCGGCGGTACGGTACGCTATATTTATGGGGAAAATATAATAAAGAATTATGTTCAATTACAACTTTTAACATACTTTATACTCTTGTATCTCTTTCGTTATAGTCAGGATTTTGGGTTGGGGGGGCTAACTCAAAATAAAGGGAAAAAGTATGATATTTTTCAATTTTGAAAAGGGGCAAAATTAAAATATCCAAAATTTTGTAAGATAAAAAAATAATTTTTCAAAATTAAACCCTCCAGGCCCCTGGCTCCATCCATGCCTATGCAGTATTTGTCTCCATATTCTAGAAAGAATATATATGGCTGTGTTTGGTTTTGTTTTCAAACCCATTTTGGCCAAAAAATTTGGCCAAAACTTGTTTGTTTTGTGTTTTTTTGACCAAAAATGATTTTTTTGGTCAAAAAGTTGTCAGCTATTGTCTCCCTATTTGTCTCTATTTTAGGGTACCTACTAATTACATCAACTACAATATAATCATTTAAAACTTATATTATATTATATTTTTCAATCATTAACTAATTATAAACACAACTTTTCAGACAAAAACTTACATGATTTGACTGCTACAGTAACTTTTGTCTCTTCTGAAAATAAAATCAAACACTAAACCAAACACATTTTCATCAAAATACACAACTTCCAATAAACCTTTTCACCAAAATTTTCACAAAAAAAAACCCCAAAAGAAAACTAAAACAGCCATGTTTCGACTGTTATTTGTCGTACTCGTACTTTATTTTAAGTATGCATTTTTTGGTTACGTGACTAATTAGAGTTTGATTTAAAACATAAATTTAATCATTTTTTTTCCCTACAAAAGAAACGCCCCAACCTGCTGAAGTTCCAATGGACGTCAGTACAATTTTAATATTTATTGGGCTTGGGCTAAGGTACTTCAAGACCAAAATTGTTGGATCAGATGAAAAGTTTAACAAAAAAAAAAAAGGGCCAATTCATGTGGTGTACAAACGCTAAATTGATTTGACTATTCACTCTAACTGTTTAAAGCAGTGTTCTGAAAATCGAACCGGACAGCGAACCAAAAAAGTGATCGGGTCACGAGTCACCAGTTCAACCGTGGGGTCAACCGCGGTCGAACCGATGACGTTATAATTATGCAATAAATAATAATTAATATAAAATTAATATTACAAAACAATTAAATATATATATATATAAATATTACAAAACAATAAAATATATATATAATATATAACTTAAAACCTGTCTTCTCACTTTTAGATCTCAATTCTCATTTCTCACACACGAGCTGCTCTTCTTCTCCTCCTTCTTTCTTCCTAATCTTCTTCTTCTTTCTATTCTTCTTCTTCTTCCTTCCTACTCTTCTTCTTCTTCTTCATTCTTATCTATCTTTCTTTACCTAATTTTCTTTCCATCTTGTCTTTTTCTTTACATCTCTTTCACCCTTGCAATCAAATTCAATTTTTACACATCAAGAAGGTGGGGAGTGAAGATTGCTGCATTTCTCTCCTTCTTGCGTTTCAGCGTGAGTGAAGAAGGTTAGGAAGGTTTCAGATTTGGGGCTAATTTCAATTTGGGTTGAAAAAATGTTTCAGATTTGAGTTTAATTTCAGATTTGGGTTAAAAAAATAAGGATTTCAAGTTTCGGATAAGAACCGCCCGGTTCATCACTTTTAGCACCGGTTTTAACGGTTCACCGGTTGAACCGGCGAGTTGAACGGTTTTTGACCGAAACCGCCGATTTTTGACCTTGAACGGTTTTTTGACATAACCGAACCGTTTTTGTGACCGGTTCCGGTTTTAAGCGGTCGGACCGGCCGGTTTGGTCCGGTTTTCATAACATTGGTTTAAAGGGTATCATCCGACAATATCACAATATTGTGCGTCAAATTAATCGCATATATCTCGAATCAATGACTCACAGTGCAAAATAAGTTCTACTTATACTTTATCGCCAAAATTGATGAGTTTGAGTAAAATACTTTTATGAGAAAACAATATGCAGTTCACTTGTTAGAGAATGTTTATAAAGAAACGTAATATATATGCATATCTCACAAAAATGATATGTCAAATCAATACAAAAATGTTCAAAAACAATATGCAGTTCACTTGTTAGAGAATGTTTATAAAGAAACGTAATATATATGCATATCTCACAAAAAAGATATGTCAAATCAATACAAAAATGTTCAAAAAGTAGGTCTGTCAATTAAGTTTTATGAGCCGAGCTTCATGTAGCTCAGACACAAAATTTTCGGGCTTGAATATCATAGGCTCAAACTTAATTTATAATTTTTTTTCTTTGGCTCGGCTCAAACTCAGACTCATATTTTTACAAGTTTAGGGCTTATTTCAGGCCGACTCATCAATTTTTCTCAAATAAAAAGAAAGGTTAATTACATTAATTACTTTTCTTATTTAGTGTAATTACAATCCAGTCCGCTTATTTTCAACACATAACAAATAGTCCCATCTTATAATAAAACATTACAATCGCCCCCATCCATAAAAAACTAACGAAATTTGCTAACATCATCAATAAATATTTTCTAACTTTTTTATTTTGGCCTTGAGGGGTAATTTTTCATATTAATGAGGATGTAATCGTAATTTTCAATTTGGTTTTAAATAAGTGATTTCGTGAAGACTTATTAAAATTTTGATAATGAAGTACAAATTTGATTATCTTTTAAAAAAGGAAAACATATTCCGAGTTTCGGTTTATTCTAGGAGTAAAATCACAATTCAATACAGATGAATCTACAATAGTAAGTTGCCAAAAATATAATGTTTGACGAACGGTCGTTAGAAAAGGTGGGTAAATGTAAGGTTTTATTATAAAGGGATGAAGTTTGTTATGAGCCACAAATAAGTGGACTATATTATAATTACACTAAATAAGAGGAATAATTAGTGTAATTAACCTTAAAAAAAGTAAATAATAGAATCATATTAAGAGACTAATCTCGAGTAGTAGACTAAACAAAAGTTTACACTAATGAGTATGTAAACTTCCAAAGTATTCTAATAGAGTCGTAAATTATTTAAAAATGATTATCAAAAATTAAAATCTTTCTTAATGTACATGAAGTTGCATAAAATATAGGAAGTTCTTCCATGGTCTCTTTAGACGAAAATTTTCCACTAATATATCCATTTCATACACATATGTTAAAAGACTCAAGCTTAACAATCTACTATGGGTCTTATATAAGCTATCTTAAATTGAACTATATGAAACAAAACATTAAATTAGAGGTTAATTGTACCCAAGGCTTGTTAGTCTAGTGGTATCAGCTTCCACTTTCATGTGGGAGGTCCTAGGTTCAAGTTCATTCTTAGTCTGTCACAAGTTGTGACTTTTTTCTCCTTATTTGGAGTTTTATAGGGTCTGTGTGACCCATGATAAAAAACTATCAACCTGAGTTTGTAGAGTCAGGATATCCCCCTTCGTCTAGAATTAAAAAAATAGAGGTTAATTATAAGTTCGAGCTATTCAGACTGAGCCTAAAAAAGTTCAAACTCGGCTCACAAATGAATCAGACTCAATGTGTAAGCTCAACCTCAGGCCGACTCACATTCAATTAGGCTCAGCTCAAATATAAGCGGATCGAACAATCATGCTTTAGGTAGGCCCGACTCATTGATAGTTTATCAAAAGGACCGAAGTGAAACCAAATTTGATCACAAAGGATGCTAATGTCACTATTTAAACATGAAAAACTAAAGTGATTCTAACATAAAATATGAGTGATCATTAATGACATTAACCCATATCATTCTTAGATAAACTTCACACAACATATATAAGTAACTTGATATATATGTTGTTCGAAGAAGTAAAGTATTTGAACTTTTATTGAATTTAAAGGTTTGATTTGTTGTGGTATGCTTTAAAGTTTTCGCCAAAATTAAGAAAGTTTTTGGAGACTAGTGTTAATGCATTTAAGACAGTCTTTTGTATTCTCGTTATACGTATTTTACCTATAAGAAAATTATCTCAAGTTTGTAGATAGGGGTGTAAATGAGTAGAGTCGAGCCGAACGAGTTATTGTTCAAGCTTGTTTGGATTATAATCAAGCTTCAAAATTTGTGTTTGAGCTTGTTTGATTGTTAATCGAGCCGAGCTCAAACGAGCTTTAATCGAGCCGAACAAGAGTCGAGCTCGAGTAGTTTGATTTTTTTGTACATGTTTTTATCAATTTTTACTAATCGAGTTGAGCTCGAGTCGAGCTTTAAAACTTATCAAACATAAAAAGTTGTTCAACTTTGGTTTGATACGCTGACGAACCGAGCTCAAACGAGCTTTTAGCGAACGAGTTCGAGTCGAATATCGAGTAGCTCGGTTCATCTTTCAGCCCTATTTGTAGATGTAGTTTTGATTTGGTGAATCACTGAAAACTGTGTCTGTTCTTGATATTATCCTAACATGATTATTGTTACGACAATTCACGAAATAAGAGTATAGAGATTAAAGACACAAGAATTTACGTGGTTTGACAATTGTCTACGTCCACGGGAGATGAGAGAGTATTTTCACTACTGATGAAAGAGGAACAAATTACAATGAATGTCAAAAGTACTAAACTAAACCTAGCCCCTAATTTCCCCCCATAATAAACGCGTATCGTACATTGTTAATGGGCCTCTTCAAAACTGACCCTTTTAATAATGGGTCTTATGCATAATTTTAGATTTAAAACTTTAAGACATATCACAATAATTACGTTGGTTACATTGTTAATGAATTGCACTTGAACAAACACTGATCATGAGTCAAGCTCAATAAGTAATAAAATCTTTTTATATTTTCTTTATAATTTTTAGTTAAGTAACTCAAACTCTTTTATGTTCTCTTTATAATTCTACTATAATTTTTCGAACTAATTTTGAGTTCAGCCCCAGTTAGGAAAAATCAAAAACGTTTATTCTTTATTTGTTACACGTAACAAGTGGAGACCGGACCAGAGCAGCTTTAAATTTAAAAAATAGACTAAAAGTCATAGCTTTGTTCAATTTTGAGCCTCAACCATTATTAACTTTGTTTTGAGTTTTTAAAAAAAAGTTTTAACAAAGTCCAACAAGTATTCAATTTGAAAATTAGTTGGATACTTCGTAAATACATTGATATAGTAGGAACTTAAAACTTTGCAGAACGTATGAAATATGGAAGTATTCAAGTATAGTTATTTCAAAGACAGCCATGGAGAACTACAGTTTGCATGTAATAACACAACACTACTTATCAATTGATAATTATAATTAAGTAACAACTAAAAGTATGTGATAATTCCACGTCGAAAAGGTTTCAACTTTCAAATGCTACTACAAGAATGTCAAGAATGAGTACATTCCCATGTTACGGAGAAAATCTATTACTCTCGAAGCAATATAATCAACCTCTGTGATCAGCCTCGACGTTCTTGCTTGGTTTGTTTGTTCAAGATGGGATTTAGGCCAACGGTTAAAACAGAATTTGAGTTAAGAGAAGCTTTCAGTATGCGTAAAGCCTGCAGCACACGAAATTAAGATCATATTTCTATGTTGAAACATAACATAAAATTAGTTAAATCATTGCTTATTTCTTTCAACCCGATCTCAACCTCCAGTTCCTTCACATCAGAAAATGGAATGTCAAGCCCGTTCAGCCTGTCGAGAACTAAAAATGGAGAGACAGACATTGGTGTGACAGTCAGATCATCAGTTACCAAAGACATTCCTGGTCCCTTAACATAACTTCCCTCGCCTTTCGGGTCTTTAAAAGAGGCACGACCATACCTTTGAGGTTTCTTTGTGGGAAAAAAGTTTACTTTGTTCTCCTCAAACAAATTTTGATGGTAATATAGTGGAGGAGTACTTTGTTCGGAGAGAGAAAGTATCTGGTTCTTGGAAAGATACATTGGAGGAAGCTCGGGTTTTAGTAGCATACTTTTTGTATCTTTCGTCTTCAAATACTCATCACCATTCAAATTTTCTATGCTCCTGTACAAATTATCCACACTCACTGAGAGAAGTGCTACCGTCCAAAAGGCATACAACTCCGCCTAATGGAATTGTGAGCAAACTAAATAGAAAATCCACAAATTTTTCATCAGACAGAACAATCAAGATCTTATTGGTGGATTTTTGTATCAGGGCTTTCACAATCATCTTCTTAGAGTTTGAAGTTTCTTCTTTCTTCATAAGTAGTGTTTCTGATTTTGATGTGGCATAGTCCATTTGTTGTCTTTTATCGAGAATGAGGTCCGTTAGCAGAGTACTCGAAAGTAAAGCTCCCTTCAGCAAATGCATAATCTGGTGATCATTCAAGAAAATAATACACAGTAAAACATATATAAATCATAGGGATGAAATAAAACATTTAAGATAGATTCTCAAAACAGAATTAAAAGTCACCTCACTGAATCCAACAGTCACAATCTTCAGTTCAGCTCCATTTGTGTCCGTAACGCCTAAATTCCTGAGCGCTTGCATTCTGATTCCATGAGGCTCCATTTTCAAATCATCAGTGATTAAGAAAGAATCTGTTGCTATGGTAAAAACTCCACTATCCCCATGAGGGGCTGACTGTCTTATTCGCTTGTTCATTGATTTCCCACAATTGCATATCAAAGTGTCATAATACATGCTTACATTTTCTGATCTGTCCCATACACAATTCCAGTCTTCACACGTAAAATATTCAGCGGGCTGAGTATCAGGATCTATGTTCAGTTTCAGTTTACGACATTCAGCTTCGTATGAACTTATTGGATTCAGCATCATCTTCTTACCTTCTTTTGTCCAGAAATGGACATCATTAAGATTTGCTAAACCGTTGCGTAAATTGTTTAAGCTTCCAATCACAGGAACATCATCTCCATAGTGCTTCTCCAAGAGACTTACAATCTTTCCCAATGGCAATGTCAAGAAGCTTAACAAAACATCAGCGAAATGGTTATCCACTTCAGCGAAAAGTACCTTAGTTTTCTCTTTATTTATCGCAACACTCAAAGTTAACTTAACTTCTTGGGACATCCGCTTCGCAGAAGATCTATCATTGCTTTCGGCTGAGTTTTGGTTTTCTTGTTCCAATGCTCGCCCTCTTTTTGTAGTACTCTTGGTTGTGTTCTCCATTTGAGTTGCCTCAGTTTTTCCACTCCCTCCATCCCTTTTTATAAGGCAAAAATTTAACCAAGAACTGTCTCAACAAATTCCGGGACACCAGGCTTGTTGGGCGCAGCGGAAGTTTTGGGCCCGAGATTTAACTTATTAAGATTCAGCAAGTCTCACCAACAAGTTAATGACAAAATAATACCCGAAAAATATAACTATAATGCACACAAGATTTACGTGGTTCGGCAAAATCAGCCTACGTCCACGAGAGTTTCCGTTCTTCCACTATGAGAGAAATTTACCGGTACAAAAATACACACTTGAGTTTATAGACAAACTCAAGAAAACCACTCTTGTACAACCACTCTCAAAGTTATATAGAACACTACTCTCAACCCCCCTTTGTATTGCCCCGAAAGAAAAACCCCACAAGTGTTTCCCGTGTAGTACAATTTGTATCTACTACAAATTGCTTTCCCTAGTATACACTACACTTTTCCTAGTATATACTACATTACACACACTTTGCTCTCTATGTTTTTCTCTCGGTTTGGGATGATGAAATGAGCAAATAAAGCACCTATTTATAGCCATCACTCCCACCGTCCAAAGGCTTGCTATTGGTTGGAAAATTCAACATTGATGGTGTTTACACCATAAAATAATTTGGGCTTTCGAATTAAAGAGCCCAAATAGCCTAAACTGGGGAAACACGAAAAATAAGGAAATGGGTTTACAAATAAACCAGACAAGACCCATTAAATTCAGAAAATAGCGAAGACAGGGGCTGAATTGACAAAAAGCCCAAGAATCGAATCTAAAACATAAAATGAATCCAAAAGCCTATAATCTGCATTCCGAGCAGTTGAAAAAGCGGTTGAAGACGGTTCCCGAAGATAAAGAACGGGGGTTGAGAACGGTTCTGAAGTACCAGCCGCGCCAGACATCGCAAGATCACCACACTTCTGCATTTTCGTTTTCTTAGGAGTAGTTCATAGCTTCTTAGCACAGATTCGAAGGAATTTGCCTTTCAAGGCTTATATCGGCATTCGACTGTAAACGAATTGAAAACCGTTTATTCTCGAATAGATAGTTGCACTGGACTTGAGACCCTTTTGAATTCGAACATATTCAAGTATGGAGATAGACACTATCTTTTGTCTCTCTGGACTTGAATCTTAACTATTCGAAGACAATAATCAACATCTAAAGTCGATCGAGAAATTCTCACGTAGGTATAAGACTACAGATTTAAGTATCTACCTCTTGAATTTTTCCTTCACCATTCGAAGACGATAAATATTTTCATCAATTGCGGTCCACTCGAAGAAAATAGTTCGAATAAAACAACACGTCGAAGTGTTAAAGTGAAAGAGCCCAAATAGCCCCACAATGGGTAAACCAGACAAGACCCATTAAATTATCTGAATTATCGAATCACATAAAATTGTAATCTGCATTCGCCAGCAAATTGAAGACGGTTCCCACCCTGAAGTATACACAAGATACACTAGTTCATAGCCTTAGCACTACAAGGCTATTCGACTGTAATTTTTACGAATTGAAAACTTTCATTAGGTGTAAATTATCGTTTATTCTCTGCACTGGACTTTTTTCTACCCTCGGTTGGAAAAAGATAGATTCTTTCACTGATGATGACAATCGAGAGCGTAGGTATAAACTATCTTGTGTCAGATTTAAGTATCACCTGAATCACTGTATTATTGTGCCGGTAATTATTTTTATCAATTGCGGTCCACTCGAAGAAGATGAAGAGAAGTTCGAATACATTTAATTAGCGACTTGAACCACCAAATAGCGAATCGAACGCAGGGGTTGAAAGATAATCTCAAATTATAGGTTATCGCGGGGCTTGGAACACGCAGTTGGATCCACCCTAATCTAGATTGATGGCCACCTACTATTTTACTTTTGTATTTCAACTTTGATGGCCACCTACCATTTTATTGTTTATTTATTATTGTGGACAAATACCTAACAGGGGTCACAATAGAAAAATACCTTAATCTCTTCTGAATGCACTTAACCATGATTTCAATTTAACGTGTTATTGAATGTTGACATCCAATTTCCAATATTAGCAAAAATAAAAGACAATAAATTTCCAAAATACAATGTTGAATTGTAAAATTCGATGTTCTGTTCCCCATGGTATAAGAATAAAAAATAAAAGGAACTGATATTTGCACTCCTAAATTTGATAATGGCACTCCAATTTTCTTATTGTGTTGAGCAGTGGATTAAAATGTCCTTATAGTTTTATAACACAATTTACATTAACTGTAAAACAAAATATACTTTCCATATACTATTTTTTTTTTTAACTTTATAATCCCATATTTTACCATGTTAGAATTTTCATTCTTTCTTTTTGTTGCAATCTTTCGATCTATTTACTTAATATTATACATACATAGTTAATTAGTTTTTATATATATATATATGGGGGGAGAGAGAGAGGGAGGGGGGGAGAGAGAGAGAGTTTACATTATAACATAAATAGTATTCTAGCTTTTCGACGGGCCGAACTCGAGTTCAAATATAGATGCTCGCATGCTTGCGAGTCAGTAAATAATCAATAATAAAACAATTATTTATTACATGTTTAATAAAAAAATAAAAATTTGTTACTATTTATTTATTGGTTTGCGAGCCCGTACTTGAGCATAAATATTTAGAATTGAGCTCTAATGAGCAAGTTTGGCCTAAAAATTTGTCAATTCCAATTGATTTATTTTATTTTGAGATAATTTCACCGTGTATTGCTTTAATGTATTTTAATAATATTACCATGTACCACTTTATTTCTAGTTTTTTTTTTAAATTAAGTTTATTTTTTAAATATCAACTCTACGTCATGATTGTCAATTTATGTTATAATGTAACTTTGATACTTCATATATCTATATATATACATATTTTAATCAACTACATATAGGCCTGTCAATCAAGCCGAACGAGCCAAGCCTGGTCAAGCTTACGCTTGGCTTGTTATTATGCGAGCTTTTATCACCAAGGTTTGAATTTACACGAGCTTTTTATTTCAAAGCTCGGGCTCGGCTTGAAAATGAATACGAGCTTCGAGCCGAGCCGGCCTAAATTTGTTATCTTTTGAAAAACTTTAAGTAATAAAGTAATCTTATATATAAAATTAAAAAAATAACAATCTTATAAACATAAATAAATCAACATCATCCATGCTCTAATGACAAATCATAACTAAAATATACTTTGAAAGATCTCATTACATTGTAATATATGCTCCACGTATTATTTAAGATTGAAAAATATTATAATCAAATATATGATAAACTTACTTACAAAAAAAAATTGCTTTTGTCTTGAGTTGTGAGAAGAGCTAAATGAAATACAATTCTTGAAGACAAAAGCTAGCAGCCTTCCACGTCAGTTTATGCGAATTTTTATATGTTTGTATTGGATACGGTTTGATAGGTTTAAATTGATAATTTTTCACTTTTTTAATATCTTGAGTACAGTGTTTTATATTAGGAAATTTTATAATTGAAGGTTGATTGATTTTGAAGATTTTATTCCTTAATTTTAAATCTTGATATTTTCTGTGCAATCTGAAATTATTTACAAAAAAGTATTATATTATATTTTGTATAAAATATATATATATACATGTATATATTTTCTTTTACGAGCCCGAGCCCAATTTAAGTCGAGCCTACTCTCGCCCACGCTCGGCTTGAATTCAAATTCAAGCCTTATCCTTGGGCTCTAGCTTGGCTTGGGCCCGACTTGTATAAAGCTCGGCTTGAAAATTATCAAGCCGAGCTTACGAGCTTCGAGCCGGCTTGAGTTCGTTGACAGTCCTAGCTACATATGTATATATTAAGTAAATGAGTGGAAGAAATGCAACCAAAAGAAAAAATGAAAGTGCTAACATAGTAGAATATTTATAGAGTTAAAGGAAGAATAATAGATGGAGAGTATATTTTGTTTAATAATTGATGTAAAATGTGTTATAAACTATAAAGGCATTTTAGTTCATTGCTCAATACAAAAAGAAGATTGGAGTGTCATTATCAAATTTAGGAGTGCAAATATTGATTCCCAAAATAAAATAGGGTAAATTACACGTAGACTCCATGAAGTTTGGTCTAATTACAGATAGACTCCTCTTATTTTTTAAATTAACCTACACCCCAAATGATATTTCTAACCTCGAAAAATTAAAAGAGAGAGGCTGAAAATTGAACAAATCTGAATAAACAATTTTACCCCTTATTTTCAATCTTTTACATATTAATTTTGACAATTGATTTCATCTTTATCCAATGGTCCAGATTTTTCATTCTTTTACCAAAAGAATTTGAATCATTAATCTAAAATTTAACCAAGGGTCCAACTTTTTTTACTTAAAAGAAAAAATAAAACCGAAATAAAAAATGTTAATACCCTCCTTCCCCTCCACCAGGCACGCCATTCAATACTACATCGACGACAACTGCTCAATAAGGCGGTGCCTCTTCGCTTCGCGAGAAGGGTGGAGGTCATGGCTCGTCGAAACGACGAAATCTCGACTGGAATTGACATTTTGGAACGGACCCAGGTCATTCCAAAGTTCAAGGTTATCTCGGTTATGAGCATGCAACGGGAGGGTTCCAGCGTGAAATCAGCGGAACAACCGATAGGTTCGACTCGGCCATTCCAACGATTTCGTGGGGTGGAATAGGAAGGCAGTGAAGTCACTGAAGTAAAGTGAAAGAGACGAAGAAGATGCCAAGAAAAGAGAAAAACGAAAAGAAAAAAAATGAGGAGGAGGGAAAGGGGGAAATTAAAGCAAACTGGGAAATAGAGATAGAATTTGATTAGACATATGCGCTTATTTTCCAAATAATATTCTAAATATGTTAAATTGCAAAATACTTGGATAATAATTTGGCAAGTTAAATTGCTTTAATTTTGGGCCAAAATAGGAAAATCGAATAGGAGACAATTAACATAGATATTTTTTGAAATGCTGAATATAAATAATTCAATTATATATCCAATTCGGAGTTAACATGAATTAATTTGATAGCATAGTGAAAGCAAACTTTGAAGTATTTTTTTTTTTATAATTTTATACTTTGTAATTCTAATTCTGTTTGCTTAAAATTGTGTTCAATTGACAATAATAGAAATCATACATGTGTTAATTGTTTTAGAGAATTTTGAATTTTTTTAACCTAAAGTCTGAAGTATGATGCACAGATACTCTTAAAAAAATAACCTTGTGCAATATCGTACTCGTATTGGATACATATACTTTTGGATACCATCAGGATACCGTATGCAATTGAAGTGTCCAAAAATAAAAGAAAAGAGAATCCCCTTCCTCACATTCTGAATATGTTGATGAATGAAGGATTTTTGGTCTCTCGTATCGTCAGCTCGTAGGTTTCATCATCTTCTGGAATTCGTATCCGATACAAAATTGAATTATTCAACAAGTCTTGGATACTATGCAAAGTATGGTATTAATATTAAACAATATGTTTTGGGCTAAAACAGAAATATAGATAATGTTTTCGGGTTTTTGTTAAAAATTAAAACTTAAAAATAATCAAATAACTAAAAATTCAAAGAAGTAAACAAGATCTTATTTAAGTCAATTAATCTAATGAACTAAACTATTTTTAAATATTATATAAATATGTATCGTATTCTAAAATTTTGATTTTTTTTTTTGTGTTTCGTTCAATAATCTCTATACTTGTATCATATGTAATGAAGCAAGCTTTTGGCACGTCAACCTTTTATAAAAAGCTAGAGGTGACATAGGCTTTCCCGCCGCGAAAATTCTGACATGCCCCACCCCCCCTCCCCAACCACCCCCCACAATCCGCTTTCTATTTCCTCCTCCTTTTTATTCTCTCTATATATTTATTTGCACTGACAGTGAGAACAAAATAGACACGACTCCTCCTGAGCGTTTCAACCATAACTCTCAATTACTCAAACCCTAACTTCTGAATTTCTTAATTTCGTTCCGCTTTAAATCAACAATGAATCTCCGCTCTCGTACACCAGGCACTTCGTCATCCAAAGGTACGTTTTTTTTTTTTTTTTTTATGTTTTGTTCCTTCGGATAATGCATTGTTTCCCTCTTTTTTCTGGGTTATTTCTCTTGATTTTTCTGATGTAAACACGCTATGTTTGTCCATTTATTTGTATAATACGTGTATTGATGCGTGTACGTGTGTGAAAATTATGATTGTTGTTACTGTGTATGGACTTTGAGAACTGAAATTGAAAGCAGGAAAATCGAAACTCAAGTACAATGAGAGCTCTGATGAGGATCCTTGTGGCGCGGTGCTTTCGGATTCTGATTATAATGTGTTGAGTGAAGAAGGTACGTGTGTGAGTGAGTGTGTATGTGGTATTGATTTAGGCTGGGTATTATAGGACTATGTATGATTTTGATTTTCGAGTGAGTAAAAATGTGCTTAAACAGTTTCAGTTTGCCGTTTTATTTTTTATTTTTACCCTTCTGTTCCGAACTCTCAAATTGAATACAAAATACAGATGTGGTCTATACTTGATTTGCATAATTGTTCTTCAAGGACTTCATGGGCTACCATCAGAATGCATTTGCGTTTTTTGATCTGCGGTGGAAAAATAAGATTGAAAGTTTGCCCAGAAAGAGATTCTATTGCTTTTAGTTGTGTTTTTCTCTCAGTAAAAAGCTCACCTGGTATTTAATCTCACGTAATGGAAAAATTGAAGTGTTCTAGCTTCAAAGCGCTCCTTCTCTTCTGCATCGAAACAGTATCATTTGTTATTAATGGTTTTTGAAGCTTGTGTCACTTAACTTCTCGGAATCGAGGTTTTAAAAAGTTTCAGGCAAGTGTTTATTTGAGTGAAGAATCATTGCCTTGAAAGATTCTCGCGCAACATTCTAGAGAAATTGTTGATTTTGTTAATTATGTAAAGGAAATGAATGAAAATAATGTCGACAGAAACCTTAGGGATAAATGTGTCCATAAAATTTTTCTGTCATAGAGTCTTGATTATCGATGGATATTTGGAATGGAACAGAAGTTGCATGCTTTGTTTTAAATGAGTGCCCATTATTTAGTTGCTATACATATTGATTCTTCGATTCGTATGACGGTTCCGCAAATGTCTAACTAGTACGAGAGTGCTGGGATGGGGTTTTATTTTGTTATTTTATAATCGCTCCCCCCCCCCCCCCCCCCTCCTCTTTCCTTCTCTTGGTGGTGCCACTCATTGTGTTGTCTCGTGAATTAGGTGAAAATTTGTTGGATTTGCTTGAAGGTAATGGAGGGGGGGTGACTTTGGACTTAAATTTTGCCGTGGAGGATGCGGTTGAAGATAGTGATGATGATCTGATGGATAATTTTGCCAAAAGAAGGAAACCGTATTCCAGGAAGACCAAGGGAGAACAAAGTCGCGGGATACAGGACAAGAGAGAAGAAGAGGGAGAGAGGGAGATGAATGGAGTTATTGAGACAGAAGCATATAACAACCTAATTGAATCTGATTTGACTGTTGGCTTAAAAAGGAAGAATGGGAGAAGAAAGAAGAGTTCGAAGAAGAAAGAGGATACACCTGTACTAATGTGGGAAGTATTAGAACAAGAAAATGAGAGATGGGTTGAGGAGAATTCGGGAAAAGATATGGACTTAATGAATCATAATGAGATGGTAACAGAAACTCTTGAGCCTTCAGATGACTTGATAATACCCCTGCTAAGGTACCAAAAAGAGTGGTTGGCTTGGGCTCTGAAGCAAGAAGAATCTGCTGTCAGGGGAGGTATCCTTGCAGATGAGATGGGAATGGGGAAGACTCTACAGGCAATAGCACTCGTTCTTCTCAAAAGAAAGATCCTGAGGGGAATTGGTGGGAGTGAATTACCCTCGTTTTCAGCTAGTTTCTCAAGGGATTTACCAGCAATTAAAGGCACACTTGTTATATGCCCCTTGGTAGCTGTGATGCAGTGGGTAAGTGAGATTGAACGGTTCACTTCAAAAGGAAGTACCAAGGTGCTCGTCTATCATGGTGCCAACCGAGCCAAAAATCATTATCAATTCTCAGAGTACGATTTTGTTATAACCACATACTCTATTGTTGAGGCCGAGTACAGGAAATATGTGATGCCACCTAAAGAGAAATGTCACTACTGTGGAAAATTGTTCTATGATCATAAATTGAAAATTCACTTGAAGTATTTTTGTGGACCGGGTGCCATTAGGACTGCTAAGCAGTCAAAGCAGCAGAGGAAAGAACCAAAAGCAAAGACAGTGGCTGGCTTTGATGACGTTGGTGACAAGGAAATGGAGAATGGATATTCAATCGAGAATCCAGCAGTGTCCGGGTGTCTCTCATCTACAAGAAAATCTATTTTGCACTCGGTGATTTGGGATCGTGTCATATTGGATGAGGTAAGCGCAGTCGTCCCTCATTTTTTTCTTATGCATCCATTTTAGTTTATATCTTACGAGGCTCCATCTTCATCAAGAAGACAAACTATTTTGCTCATTAGTATTAAGGATAGCCATTAAAAAAATTCTTAATTCCATGGTAAGTTATTTCCTGCCGAACCATGTAATTCATAGAAGTTTCCTGAAGCCAGCTAAACTTATTTCCAATATAAGTTAACTTTTCACTTAGTGAAGTAGTTTTGTGTTGGTTTGCTGTTGGTGGATACTGGATAGTCATGCTTTTGGTTTTGCTTGTCATGTAACTATTTTCAATTGCATGAAAGAGAAGCTATTATTTATTTAATGTCATGTCAAGGTGATTGCTGACAATCATTGTTAAAAAACATTTATAGTCTCGTCATGGTATTTCATCATGCATTACTTTCTCCAACAGAAGGCTTCTAACTATTTCCTCTGTATTTCATCATGCATGACCTTTTTTTGCAACACAAGGCTACAAAGTTTTAATCTATAATATAGCCAAAAAAAAGGTAAGTAATAGGTTTTTAATGTCCATCATTTTTTTTCTCTCTGTCTCTGTGTGTGTGTGCGACTATGTTTGTAATTTTTGAAGTTCATTCTCATTCATCCCACTGGCTGGACTTGTTCATTTTCTTTTCCTATAGAAGTTAACCAACTGTGACTGACTCATTTTTCCCGAAGTTTCTGATGTCATTCTGAAAGCTGTTTTTACTCATCGATTGCTCTCTTCTGCCTCCTGCCTTATAGGCTACCACTTGTTGACTGAGTATTTTTTTTGAAACAGGCTCATTATATAAAAGAGAGACGCAGCAACACAACCAGAGCTGTTCTTGCTTTACAATCTTCATATAAATGGGCTTTAAGTGGCACTCCCCTTCAGAATCGTGTTGGAGAGCTCTACTCACTTGTAAGTTATTGTTGAAGAGGATTATCCTGCTCATTGTTTTCTGTTTAGTCCTAACAAAGACATTTGTAAATCATTCATGCAGGTCCGTTTTCTGCAGATAGTCCCATACTCCTACTATTTCTGCAAGGACTGCGATTGCCGTACATTAGATTACAGGTATAGCTGAGGCATTTCCATGATTAAAAGGGTCAATTCCTATTCCCCACCCCCTGTTCTCTCTGTCTCTCTCTCTCTCTTGCCTTCCTGATCCCCCCCCCCCTCTCCCGTGATGGAGTTACCTTTCATCTTGTATTATTTTAAGTAGTTTATCAGTTTTCGTGCACCAGCATTCATAGATGTTGACTTTAGTGATTTATGATTAGTAAGTCAATGGAACCACCATGAACAAGATTTCTAACATTAGCTATCTGTTTCCCTTTCTTTTTAGCTGGTTTTATTCCTTGCTGCATTGTACTTGCAATTTTGTTCAGCAGCATAAATATCTTAACCTTGTCTCTGATACAGTACCTCAGCAGAGTGTCCAGGCTGTCCTCATAAAAATGTTCGGCACTTTTGCTGGTGGAATAAAGTAAGTATCTCAGCCAAAACTAGTGACACTTTTACTTGTTAGTCCTTTTTGCATTTGACAGGTGATGCAATGTTGAGAAATGTGACGTTTTCCCCTTTTCAGTATGTATCCTCTCCAATACAAGACTCTGGAAATTCTGGGTTTGGTAGAGATGCTATGATTTTGTTAAAGCACAAAATTCTGAAAAGCGTTTTGTTAAGACGTACCAAAAAGGGCAGGGCAGCTGATCTCGCTCTCCCCCCTAGAATTGTATGTTTTTGTTCTAAATTATTGAAGTTGAACCGTCTTTGTTAAAATTTTATAGTATTTACTGATCTATTGGAATTCAGGTCACTTTGAGACGGGATGCTCTGGATGTTACTGAAGAAGATTATTATACAGCATTATACAACGAGAGTCAGGCACAGTTTAATACGTATGTCATCAATCTCCCCCCTCTATCTTTGAACTTGTTAAATGGCTTGACATACTTTTTGAGCAACATCTATGTCTGGTAAAGGGTCTCACGTTTTTTGGAGCTGGTACACTGTCCTGTCTTTTCATATGGCCTGGTTTTTATGGATAGCTCACTTGGTGCATCAAAATTCTTCTATGGATTATGTGCTGCCTGCCCAACTGAGTTTTCTTGAATTCTTTGCTTATAGTCATTTTTCATTAAGGAATGGAAAATCAAGTCCTCACGTATGCCGTGATTATTCTGAACATGAATTCTATATGCTTATTCTTGGGAAAGGGGGTCTTTTTTTTGCATGTTTGTGTTTTGAAGCGTTGTTTGGAAAATGGAAATGATTATATCCTTTTCTTTTCTTTCTTTATTTGTAATTGATTTATGATATATGAGAAGGTTTTAACTTCTCTTATATAGTGCGAAAATTTACTTGAGCTCAGTTTTGTTGTCACCATATAATTTTCTATCTGCAGATATATTGAAGCAGGGACGGTGTTGAATAACTATGCGCACATATTTGATCTTCTAACGCGCCTTCGACAGGTTTTGGGTTCCTCCCATATACTTAAGACCTTGATGTTTCTCAACTTTAACATCGTTATGCATATCTGTTGCTTAAGACTTCAACAAATTGAAACAGAATTTGCTATCTGATATTAGCATGTAAATGAATTACATTATCATGTTGTTTATTTAGGGCCTTGAGCAGTACTCCATAATGACCTCCTAAAAGTGGTCTGTTTTAGCTTAATTGGGAAGGATTGACTTTATAATTTAATGAATATGATGTAATAAAAATTCACATGCTGGATTAAAACATGAAAAAGTTGCAGCTAAGGGAAGTAAAGTAGAAGTGAAGGGTTGCGAGGAAGATAAAGACAAAAAGGAAATTTTTTTACCCTCATCTAAGGTTAATCCAGCAGCGAGAGAGTGACAGGAGCGACCAATTTCCTTCTAGATTCTCTTAAACTTTTTTCTTGATGATAGGATGGCCAAATTAATTTTGATTCATGATAAAATTGTAAGGTCCTATGCATCAAAACCTTTTTATTATTGAGCCTCAATCTAGTTCATATCTCAATATGCCAATCTTTGATTAGTCTCTCTTACTGCAATGCAGGCAGTTGATCACCCTTACCTCGTGGAATATTCTCTTACTTCTATGGAAAGGAAGGGCAAAACAGTTGACACTAGCAATGATGAAAAATGTAGTTTGTGTCATGACCCTGAAGAAGATACCGTGGTGAGTAGTTACTTTAATGCTTTTAGTTGTTTAATTCTGGTTTAGCAATATAGAATCTTTGCAGTTCTATAATGTATTTTCAGAATGTTCCGGGTTCCCACCGGACAGAGCATATTTCAAACGTCTTTAGCTTAAAAGTAGTACATCGGCTCTTTTTCCTTCTCATTAAATCAATCACCTGCCAGCTAGCACGAAACATGGTTGACTGACTATATGCTGAAAAGCGAGAGACAGTTCAAGCATTTTTTAAGTGTATTTCTGCAGCTTGTTGCCTAATCTTTGAAGTTACTATAATACATTTTATTTTGATCTAAATGCGTGTTTGTATTTCTCAAGGACCATTAGTTCTTTTTCTTTATTTTGTAACTTATCTCAATGTTTGTTGTTTTAAAGACTCTTTCTGATTACTGATTGTCACTTTAGGTCACATCGTGCGGGCATGTCTTCTGCAAGCCTTGTTTAATTGATTTTGGTGCTACCATGGGGCAAAACACATGCCCTTCGTGTTCAGAGCCACTTACTGTTGATTTCACCTCCAATAAAGATGTCAAGAAGCACAATCCAAAAACAAGCATTAAAGGATTCAGACCGTCGAGCATTTTGAATAGAATTCAGCTAGATGACTTTCAGACAAGTACAAAAATAGATGCTTTGGTATGTGAAATTTGAAATAACCCCTTACCCCACTGATGAGAAAAAAAAAGGAGAAAAACTTGGGTCAGTATGAACAAACATAATTGCATGACTTTCAGACAAGTACAAACATAGATGTTATTTGAAATTTGAAATAACCCCTTACCCCACTGATGAGGCAAAAAAGGAGAAAAACTTGGGTCAATATGAACAAACATAATTGCATGTCTTTTATTTTCTAGAACAAACAAAACAAATGGTTTCACATTTGCATTTGGGTTATCAAGAGGTTTTCAATATATATTGAAGGAGGGAGCAGATAACTCTAAGTGAGTAACCAGTGTTTCAAATTGTGACTATTTAAATCCATTCCCACACTGTAAACTAGGTTTCACATTCCTCCACTGCTCTTAAACTATACATTCTCCTATACATCCATCCCTTTATCACCTCACACCATCACTTGTTTAAGTGAATCCTTCAGCACTTAGGACCTAGGTATTGCACCATCGCCCACTTGATTCTCAGTTGCAGAATTCCTTGCTGATGTGGCCCAGGTCAAAATACTTTTGAAGTGTGACTAGATACTCTACCAATGATTCCAAGGTCACAGCCAAGTTTGTAGTTTCGTCGTCCAGTGGGGTGGGCGGCCCAGCAAGATTGAGAAATTCTGTTGTGTTAGCACAGTATCATCATTTTAACCCTATAATTTAGTTAAAATACACTTACTTGAAAGTTTTATTTTGTTTGTTATTTTTCAATAACCTCAATTAGTTACCATTATAGGTTTTGTGCCTTATGCACAGATAACTCTAGTTTATATTTAAGAAAAATAAATATTGAATTCTTACTATTACGAGTACCAGAAAGGAATGGTTTTTATATACAATTTATTGTTAAACTAAAGAGGTAAAAGCATAAATTAAAATTTATGTTTCTGGTACTTCCAAAGTATGCACGCAATATGAATTTTTGCTATGCTTGAAAGAACATTCTGTAGAATAAGTGCAATCCTAAAATTTTAAGGTGAGATTAATTTTTTCCTAATATTGATACGTGTGCTCTGGTGTTCACATGGTTTTGGTATTGACTAGTATGAGTGCATTGTAATGTCGAATAATTTTTGGGTAAATTCCACTTTACTTCTTCGAACTCTTAGCTGATCAAAGATTGCCCCGAACTCTCAGCTGCATCACTTTATCCCCTAAACTTTTCAAATTGTTAAATCTCTGGAAGGAGTTAACAATTGGAGCATACTGAATAGTTATGAGAGCTGATGTATTTGAAAGTTCTTGGGGCAATCTTTCACCAAATAAGAGTTCGTAACAGTAAACTGGAGCTTACCCTATCATATATATTTCCTGTTCATGCATTTTGGGAATTTTTTCTAGTTTCTCTGGTTTAGGATTAAAGAATGAAGGCAAAGTTTTGATGTTTTTCTTAAAATAAAAATTTGTGCATTACATCCCTCTGGTAATTTAATTTTCATTAGTTTGGCCTTCACTTTTCTCCATTACATCCCTCTTATAATTTGTGCATTCTGGATTTGGCGCTCATGTTCATAAAATTGTCCCAACCATGGCTTCTTTATATATCATATATCCATTAGTTCCTTTCAACTTGTAATCTTTCTATGTGAATCTAATGTGATAGTTATGCCATCTGTTTCTAAATTTGGTCATTTTTAGTCCCGTAACTTTGCCCCATTTCACTTTTGGTCCCATTAGTTATGGGATTTTTACTTTACGTCAAATATCTTTAAAAAATTCTCACTTTTGGTCCTAAACCCCTGATTTCGTCTATTTTTAATGTGAAATGGCACGTGAGTGGCCTGTGCGCCTTTAGCCAGCTGGGTTTGGGGGGGGGGGGGGGGGGGGGGAATTGTTCAATTAGATAGGTTTTTCTCAATTTTGGCGCCAATTTTGCCTCCCAAACTGTCAAAGTGAACAATTCCCCCCCAAACCCAGCTGGCTAAAGGGGTACGGACCACTCATGTGCCATTTCACGTTAAAAATAGACTGAATCAGGGGTTTGGGACCAAAAATGAGAGTTTTTGAAAGATATGGGACGTAAAGTGAGAATCCCGTAACTAATGGGACCAAAAGACCCCTTGAACCTTGCTTTTGGGCCCACCAGAAGAGAATAGTGTAATGCCACTTTCAATTCTGTAACAGAAACGAATTTATTATTGAAAACAATATTCTTCGCCCCCTAATATGATGATTCAAGGTATTTCTACAATATTAAGACCCATTCTACAATTTTAAGTTAAAAGGTCTAATTAGTGGGCATCCATTCCTAAGGATATGTCAATCTATGTGTTTGTTTAGCAAACTAAAATTAGTGAGATTTCCAGTAAGTCATAATAATATGCCTTCTGCATGAATATGTTGCATTTGCTCATCTCCCAAATTTACTTAATTACAGAGGGAAGAAATACGATTTATGGTTGAAAGGGACGGTTCTGCTAAAGGAATCGTCTTTAGCCAATTCTCATCTTTTCTGGATCTTATACATTATGCCCTTCTAAAGGTACGTTGGCATGGTTTTTGCTTTCATGTGTATTATGGCTAGAGAAGAAAATCTCTATACTGATTTGTTATTCAGTCAGGAGTGAATTGTGTTAAATTAGATGGGTCGATGACCATGGGAGCAAGAGATGCTGCTATTACAAGATTTACCGAGGATCCTAATTGCAGAATTTTCCTAATGAGCCTAAAAGCAGGGGGTGTTGCCCTGAATCTCACAGTAGCATCACATGTAAGATTCTTGTTTTGTGTAATGATACGATATTTTATATTGTATACAGTTATCCTTTTATTGTTGATACACCTAATATTTCATTTCGGATTATATCATGCCTGAGTTAGTTAAATGTGTGATTATGATGTACTTGGTGAAATTTGCTGCCACCAATGATTTTTTAATTGTTGTTTCACGCTTAAGTTGATTTATGACTCTCTATTGGATTTCGCTAGGTTTTCTTGATGGATCCTTGGTGGAATCCTGCTGTGGAGAGGCAGGCTCAGGATAGAATACATCGAATAGGCCAATATAAACCAATCCGGTAATGGAGTTGCATGCTCTGGTCATTAATAAAGTCGCCTATCAATGTTTACACAGTAGTTATTTTATTATATTCCCTTCTTTTCTCCCTTTTGTAGGATCGTGAGGTTTGTTATTGAAAACACTATTGAGGAGAGGATTTTGAAGTTGCAGGAGAAGAAGGAACTAGTGTTTGAAGGGTAAGTTTAGATTCTCTTACAAGTTCTTAATCATAATTTATGGAAATATTTAGTACTGAAATGACAAGAAAATAAAGTAGATCTCTCGTGTAAGCTTATACAAGAGGTGAATAAGAGGCATAGTTTCTGCTCTAGCTCAGTTCTTATGTTCTCTGATTATGTGTGTGTGTGTTTATATTAGAATAGTTGATTATGCAATTTTTGTTAACTCAGAAGCATCTTCATGTTTTCTAAAATTGAATAAGCTTTATCTGAAATTTGTTATATACGTAAAAAAAAATTCTTTGGCCTTTATGTTACTTTTTGGCCCTTGAAGCTTCTTCACCCCCTACCCCCTCCCCAAGGCCATTTTTTTTTAATTATTATTATTATTATCGCGTAATTGTACTGCAGGACTGTGGGTGGATGTTCAGAGGCTCTTGCAAAACTGACAGAAGCTGATTTGAAATTCCTGTTTGTGACCTAAGCCTTTGGATGAATGTATCTATTCCTGGTTGGACCTTCCCTTTTTGTTTCCATTAGGTAGTGTGTCCTTTTGCAGTCCATATTGGTCAAGTTGGTTTTGAATCACCAGCTGCTTTTGCCAAACTTCGTAATCTTCTAATGTACTACTATTGAAGTAAGATATCACTTTGACAAATTATATGTATAGATGTGGATAATTCTGGAGCTTCAGAGACATATCGAGTAGTTACAATTATTCATGTGGTTATTGTTGGATACACAATAGTTGTGATCATATTGGAATGTTTAGTCCTAGACTCCTAGGGAGCTCCTAAAAACCACTTGATAGATGCATCAAACTACTACGGATTTCATTATAGGTAACATGATCAGATCAACTGATCTGATTTTCACATTTAAAATCGATGGTGAGGAGAAACGATAACGGGAACTAATTATCTAATGCTTATATACTTAGTTTGAAGTCACACTTGGTGAGCTTACATTGAGTCTATAGATGCACGATAAATGTGTCATAATTTTGTAAGCAATGGAAATAAATAAAATTGTCAACATCTGTTGTACATCTAGTTATCAAATACATGCCCGCCGGATGCAGTATAACATATGCTGGTTTACGTGACCCTTTTACAAGTTTGACAGGTTCACGTGTCGTCTATAAATTTAAATTAAGTTAAAAGAGAATACAATAAAATGTATTTTTCTAGGAATCAAAGCATAGTGTGTGTTTCCAATTTCATGACATTAGATAGTTTGAACTTTGAATTATAGTTGGTGCTTGAGAAATCATTCATTAGCTAGTGATTCGAAATTATCAAGATCCACAATTCGTAATCAACTGTGTAAGCATAATAGTAATTGAGGATGATTTGTTCAAAAGCAGGCTAAGTTTATTTTTTGTCGTACGAGAACTACACAATTGAATTAAAAGAATGCTCTTTTAAGTTGGTACGTAAGCTATATTGATTCATCATGCAATTTTACATCGAGTCTATTAATTTTGCCTGATATTCCATAAGGATTGTGGGATGAGTATATGTATTCGGTTATATATATTATAGGGTAAAATATAGTTTTATTCCGTTGCATTAGCATCTTATCTGGTCGCGAATGAACATTTATATCTAGACGATATTCAAAATTGAGAAACTCATTGTCTAGTTTTATGCAAGGAAAAGAGTGTGGAGACAAGAGCTCCTAATTTTAAGTTTTGATGCTAATTGTGTGAGGAGGTCAAAAGTGTTGTGCAAGGCCCTAAAAACACAAATTACCTTAACTTTTGTCATTCATGCAAATTTGGTGAGAACATGATCTTAGGGTTAAATTGAGGAAAATAGCCCTTCACATTTGTATGAAGTGTTAAGACATAAATCACTGCCATTGTTCTCAATTCATTCATGCCATCTCTCTTCTAACCTTTAATAAGGCGGAGCTAGGGTTATTCCAATTATCCTCGTTAAGGTAATTTAGGGGAAATAAAAACCTTGTATTTTTCTCAAATTTACGGATAATTGCATGTAGTGCTAACAATGTTTTGTATCAGTTTCTTATACAAACATTACTGGTAAAGTTTCACTATGTTTGTTTTGTTTTTTGGTAATTAAACAATATATTTGTTCACGTATGCTTGAATTAAATAGGTTATAATTCAGGAGAATGTCTGGAATAAGATATTCTAACATCTAATAGGTATCTATCCTCTGAATCACACTGGATTATCTATTTCAAATTCGTGTATCTTCTCATATTTCATTTTATGTATACACGCTACATGTAAGATTCACTCCACTTATATATTTAAGAAAAATATTTATATACATGGCGCAGATATGAGACATGTAATTTGAGATCAAATACTGTTTGAAATAGAGATTTATATTCAAGTTGCTAAAAGCCATCTATTTTCTATTATAAAAGTATGAGTCATTTTTTGAAACTTTTGATATACCATATATGTTCCTATTTAATTCATTTTTTTAATGGCAAAAGAGTCAAATAATAAATGATAAAAATAGTTGTATAGATCTACCACAATAAGTAGGCCTGTCAATCGGACTTTATGAGCCGAGCTCTACTCACCAAGTTCAAGTTACATCGGGCTTATCGACCATAGGCTCCAACTCAGCTCAACTCACTTTGTATTGGCTCAGCTCAAACTCAGCTCACATATTTCTACGCGCTTCGGGCTTATTTCGGGCCGCTTCAAATTAGATTTTTTTTTACTTCAATGAAATGCATATGAAACGCTAATTATAAGATAAAAAAACTACACTAATAAATATTGATGTGTTTCGAATTTTCACACCAAAAAAATCGAGAACCAAACAAGGTCTTCGATTAATTTTTATAATTCACACACTCAAATAATAAATATGGAAACACTCGAAATGTATGGAGGAAGATGAAATAGGATAACTTCATTATTGATTTTGAACATTCAAGAACATAAACCCTAATTTTGGAGTAATACAATTTAATAAAAACTTGACGTTCTCTAATAAAACTTCACTTACAAAAAATGAAGTAAAACATCTTTATATAGGCCTAGTGGCCGATTTCCTCTAGGTTGGGGAGTCTTTTGATTGCTTTCTACTTGTTCTCGGATATTGAGGGATACGATAAGTCATATTCCTCTTTTTAGGATTTGGTAGTTTAGGATAATATTTATCCAAAGATCCTCCTTATTTGAGTTTTCTCATAAGTATTTCCATAAGCTTTCCTTTGGGCTTTCCTTCTAGCATTCTCCCGAGCATATACTTGGGCTTTTCACGAGCTTTCCATTCATAAGCCTTCCTCATTTATTCATCTTAACACAAGCCCACTCCACGTTGGCCCATTTAGGAGAAATGAAAATTATGACCCATATCATAAGTCCCTGCACTTGAGAATTTTGGAATAAAAAGTAAAATAAATTGTCAATTCTAAGGAGGGTTTGATCCTTTTTGATACACTAACTACCTCGTTAAAAACCTTACCCCGGAAAGACCCAATGGAAAAAAACCAAGGTTAAGGGAAAAATAGTGCAGGGTGTATCAATTCCTCCTTGTGACCTTAGGGTGGGCTCATGGGGCTAGATGACCGATTTTTGGGGGCAGAGGGCCGAAAAATTTTTCCTCTTTTTTGTTCTCTTTGTTTTCTTTCTCCTTAGCTTCCTTGTTTAATAAAAACTCATCTTTTAATTTCCTTATGAAAATAGAATTCTCCTTCCTCTTTTTCTTTCTTTCCAAGATACCTAAAAAGTCTCCTCTTTTCCTAGCTATTTTCGAAAATAGCCATAAATATATGTGGATATATATTTTCTCTTCTTCCCTTCTTTTTCTTCATAATTTTCGAAAATTCCACTAATAATATAGTAATATTATATATAAAAATTTCGCTTCCCTTCTCTTCTAATCCCTTTAGGATTTGGAATAATCTCTTCAAGATATCTTCTTAGTCTTCAAGTACAAGACTTCACCCTTTATTTTCGAAAAATACAAGGCTTTATAATCCTCAAATTTTCGAAAATATTGAGTCATCCAAGCAAGTTTCCACCTCTTTGAAGATTTTCCGGGTAATATTCTTCATTATTTCTTGATATCTCTTCACATATAACTCTAGGATTTTCACCATGTTTTTTCCTTCATACTTTTATGCAAAATTATATCTTCTATTGTACCAAATAATTTATCAAACTCGCCTTCCCACCATAAAAAATCGGTTGAGATGTTGTCTAGTGATACTGAGTCATACGAAAGAGCAAAATCGAGCCCCCCATTACCTTATGTTCGACCTACCTCGCCTAGTATGGAGAAGGAAGCGAAAGGTGATCTTGTTTGGGACAAGACTTTGTCAGATGATGATGTTTCCGATTACAAGGTTTCTCTTATAGTGAGTGAGGAACAGATTCATTCCGAGATGCTCAAAATAAATGAGGGCTTTCCATCATATAAGGTGTATTCTTCTTGTTTCTCACTATCCAATGCTCAAAAACAAATAATACGTTTACGTCTTCCCCTGGGGTACGAAATAAACGTCCCTTCTCCCCGGGACCGACCAAACACGCCCCCTCAGGGCTCCATCTGCTTTGTTGTTGCTCAATTGAAGTTAACTTGCGCTTTCCCATGCCATCTTTTTATGTTGACGTATCCAATCGATGTCAAGTGCCTTTATGTCAATTGTACCTAAAAAATTTCAGTCTCATGGCCTTCTTCTTCATGGTGTCTACTTTTAGGGGTGAAGTTCCATCAGCCAACAAGTTTTACTCGTTTTTGTTCTTATGCATGCAGCAACTCAACTATAATGACATAGAGATGAATAAACTTCTTTATTTGATATTGCCGGCCTAACCAGGAAAAACAGGCATACATTGCATAATACCGAGATATTTTTATCATAAAAAGCAAAAACAAACATAATCATAGAAATAACCATGAAACTATTCCTAGATGCTTTTCTCTTAAGCATTTATTATCTTAGAAAAGCAATAAAAATACTAACTTCTTAGAGACAATCTCCTTTTCAGGAATAGAATTTCCTCAAGTTGGGCACATTGCACGGCCTAGATAGCTTTCGGCCTCCCACGTCTTCCAGCATATATGCTTCACCACTTAGGACTTGCACCACCTTGTACAGACCCTCCCAATTGGGTCCTAACTTTTCGATTGGCTTAAGAATGTCAGCTCGCCTGAGGACTAGGTCCCCTACTTGGAATTCTCTAATCACGACTCTTCAATTGTGGGTTGCCGCTATCCTTTGCTTGTATTTAGTTATATTCGAGTAGGCTAAGTCCGTAGCCTCCTCAATGCCATCCAGGTTTTCTCGCAACAACTCTTCATTTCTTTTAGCATCAAAGTACTTAACTCTGTGAGACGTCAGGTTAACTTCGGATGGTATGACAGCATTTGCTCTATACATCAGGCTAAAGGGTGTTTCCCCAGTAGTGCTGCGAGAAGTGGTTCGGTGTGACCATAACACACTCGGCAACTCTTTTACCCATGAATTTCCGCCTTTTTGCAGTCTCATTTTTGCCCTGCATGACAATCCTGTTAATCACCTCCACTTGGTCGTTGCATTGCGGGTGACCCATCGAGGTGAACAACTATTTTATGCCCACCTCCATGCACCAGTCTTCTATTTTGGCGCCTTGGAATTGTCTTCCATTATCAGATACTATCTCGCGAGGTACTCCGAATCTGAAGAGCATGGACTTCTTTATGAATTTTATCACTTCGTACTCCGTGATCTTGGCTTGTGGTTCCACCTCGATCCATTTGCTGAAGTAGTCTACTGCCACCAATAGATCTTTTTTTGCCCTACTGCAGTGGAAAAGAGCCCCACCATGTCCATCCCCCACCTGGCGAATGGATAAGGTGAACTCATAGTCCCCATAACTCCAACTAGCTAGTGATATAGCGTCGCACGCACTTGGCATTGCTCACACCGTCTCACCACATTTCTCGCTCACACCGTCTCACCACATTTCTCGCGTTTTCCCCTTATGGTAGATGCACCAACATGGCTACCACAAAGGCCTTCATAGATATCTAGTAGAACCATCAATCTTTCCTTTTTCGAGAGGCATCTCAAAAATGGGTGAGTAAAGGATCTCTTGTACATGGTTCCCTCGATTATGGTAAATCAAAGGACTTGTCGTTGTACCCTCAAGGCCTCCTTTTTGTCCTCCGACAATCGTCCCTGTAGTATGTAATTTACTACAGGTATTCTCTAATCGTCTGGCTCCAGGGTTATGTTGTTTACTTCTTCTCCTATTATGGAACTTGGTATGGTTTCTATGGTTATCTGCCGAGTATGGCAATCGACCAGCGCACTAGCCAATCGTGCTAGGTAGTCAGCTTTTTTGTTCTCCATACGAGGTATCTACTTTATCTCGAAAGTCTCCAATTGGACTCTAAGTCTCCTATTTTCTTCAGGTACTCCATCATCCTTCATTCGTTGGCCCTTAAATGACCATTGACTTGACGCACCACCAGCTGGGAGTCCGAGTGGACTATCAAATGTTTTGCACCCACCTTTAACACCATCCCGGCAATCAGGGCTTCATATTCAGCTTTGTTGTTAGAAGCACGAAAATTAAACTTCATGGCATACTCCAACTCATTCCTTTCGGGTGTCATCAGTACTGCTTCTGCTCTACTTTTCGTTAAGGTGGTAGAGCCATCAACATGGAGCCGCCAAACCTTCTTAACATCTTAGGAAGAAAGTACTTCTGCTATGAAATCTACTAGTGCTTGAGCCTTTATGGCGGGCCTAGGAGGGGCATAGGTGATGCTGAACTCACTGAGTTCCACCACCCATTTGTTCATCCTTCTTAACGCCTCGGGGCATCCTAATATTTGCCACAGAAGCTAGTTGGTGCGTACTTGCACACTGTGTGATAGGAAGTATGACCTCAACTTCCTAGCAGTGGTCACCAAGGCAAAGGCCACCTTTTCAATCTCAGGATATCTCTCCTCAGTCCTAATATTTGCCACAGAAGGTAGTTGGTGCGTACTTCCACACTATGTGACAGGAAGTACGAACTCAGCTTCCTAGCAGTGGTCACCAAGGCAAAGGCCACCTTTTCAATCTCAGGATATCTCTCATCAGTCCCCTTAAGGGCTCGGCTGGCATAGTACACCTACTTTTGGTCTTTTCCTTCTTCTCGTACTAGCACAGAGCTAATCGTATGATCTAAAATCGCCCGGTACATGTATAACTTCTATCCTAGTAATGGTTGGGTTAGCAAGTGCAAGCTGGTTAAATACGCCTTTAATACTTCGAAGGCTTTTTGGCATTCTTCACTCCAGGAGAACGAGTTTGCCTTCTGGATGACCCTGAAGAATAGCAGGCTGCACTATCCTAGTCTTGAGATAAAATGGCTCAAGGCTACCACCATGGCAGCGAGTACTTGAATGCCATTCCGGTAGCTGGCGGTGCCATTTCTTGGATAGCTCTCTTCTTCTTAGGATTAACTTCGATTCCCTTCTTTGTCACTAGGTATCCCAAGAACTTTCCACTCCTGACTCCAAAAGCGCACTTCAGGGGATTAAGCTTCATTTGGTACTGTAGTAGTACCTCGAACGTTTCCGCCAAGTCTCCCAAGTGGTCTTGCGCCTTCCGGCTCTTCACCAGCATGTCGTCTACATAGACTTCGAGATTTCTTCTTCTTTGCTTTCGAAAAATCTTGTCCATAAGTCGCTGATATGTGGCTCCAGCATTTTTCTGGTCAAAAAGCATAACCACATAACAGAACGTCCCGAAGGCCGTTATAAAGCTCACCATTTTCTGATCTTCAAGGGCTAAGGGTACCTGGTGGTACCAATGAGATGCATCCATCAAGCTCAAAATTTCGCACCCTGACGTAGAATCCACCAGCTGGATGATTCTAGGGAGGGGATAACAGTCTTTTGGACAAGATTTGTTAAGATCTCGAAAATCTATGCACATTCTCCATTTATCTCCTCCTTTGGGAACAAGGACAACATTAGTTATCCACTCCGAGAATTGGATTTCTTTTATGTGGTCAGCAGCTAGCAACCTGTCCACCTCTTCTTTTATGATCTTGTCATTCTCAGGTCCAAAGTGCCTCTTCTTCTGCTTCACGAGTTTGGAGGTGGAAAAGACATTGAACTGGTGGACTGCTACATCTGGATCAATACCCACCAGGTCCTCCACCGTCCAAGCAAAAATGTCTATGTAGTCTCGGAGAAGCTGAGTTAGGCGAGAAGCCATCTCAGGGTCGAGCTGAGATCCTATCTTGGCAATCTTGGAAGGATCTCCAGGCACCAGTTTTACCGTGACCAAATTTTCTGCCGATTTAGCTTTAGGTTGCATGCTCAACTCCTTGATTCCTCCTTTTATGGTCATGACTTCTTCATTCTCCAAACTAGACCCTTTTTGCAGGACTATCTTCATATTCGATGATCTTTCTCCTGTTCGGATAGCTTCTACATAGCACTTTCGGGCAGCTTGCTAATTTCCTTTTATCTCTTCTATGTCTTTGCCCACCGGAAATTTCACCTTCATATGGTAAGTGGAAAGGACTTCTTGAAAAGCATTTAGTGTGGGCCTCCCGAGGATAGCATTGTATGCTGATGGGGAATCTACTACCAAAAATGTCACCATTCTTGTCTTCCTTCGAGGTTCTACTCCCAAGGATAGGGGCAATTGTATTTGCCCCAACGGCTGCACCACCTTTCCTGTGAATCTAAAAGGAGCGGTTTCCACTTTCGTCATCTTGATACTTCCCAGGTCTATCTGTATGAAAGCATCATGGAAAAGTACATCCACCAAGCTGCCACAATCTATGAAAACTCACCCCACATCGTAGTTAGCGATGGTAACAGTAACAACTAGGGTATCATGATGAGGGCGACTGAGGTGTTGCTCATCTCCAGGCTCAAATTCTATCAAAGGCTCGGTATTAACCGCAACTACCTCTTCAGTTTTCTCCTCAGCTTCTTCCTCAGTCATCTCTAGATTGGACAACTCTCGCAGAGCCCTAATATGAGCTCGTCGGGCTCTATGTGAGTCTCCATCCATGGGGCCTCCTGTTATCATATTGATAAATTTTTGTCTTTGGTTTGGCCTTCCTTCTTCATCTCTTCTTCCCGTCATGTCCCTTGGATTCTCCTTAGGACGTATCTCGACAGCTTCCCTATACTGCGGTGGGGTAGGACTTCTCTCAAAGATTCTCGTACTCTTCTCACGATCATGGCATATAAGCTCTTGCAGGTGTCCGTATTCTATCAGCCTTTCTATTTTGCTCAATAGGTGCCGACAAGTATTAGTATCATGCCCGTAATCCTTGTGGAAACGACAGTACATGTTAGATTTTAGATGAATCCACCCGTAAATTGCACTTCGTGGCCAATTCACTAACTTCTTGTTCTCTTTTTTTATCTCTATAAGAGCTTTCTCTGGAGTCACCTTTAGGGGCGTTCGAGGTAGATTTCGGTACTCCTCCTTGTACCTATTTAGAGAGATGGGCTTCTTGGTTTCCACTCGAGCCTTCTTTTCAACCCTAATAGCGAGATTGTTGCTAGCTAGCTTCATTTGTGTAGCTTTCTCCAGATTCACGTACTTCTCCGCCCTTTCTAACAAGTTGTCAAAGTTGACGGCAGGCTTCTTAGCTAGGGACCTGAAGAAGTCCCCATCCTTCAAGCCTTGCGAGAAGGCGTTAGCTAAGACTTCAGCATTTGCAGAAGGTACCTCTAAGATGACAACATTGAACTTTCTTTTGTACCCTCTTATGGGCTCATTGACTCCTTGGCTTATATTAGACAAACTCAGAGAGGTTTTTTTTATACCTATTGCTGCTGGCAAACTGATGTAGGAACATCGCGCTGAACTCCTTAAATGAATGGATCGAGTTCGGAGCTAGTTGATTAAACCACTACTGGTGGCTTTCGTCAGGTTGGTTGAGAATACTCGACACTTAACCCCATTAGTATACTGATGAAGCAAAGTGATATTCTCAAACTTTGATAAGTGCTCCGTGGGATCCGCGAATTCATCATATTCAACTATATTCGGGACATAGAAATTGTTGGGAAGCTCTTCAGCCAAGACTCGTGGCCCTAATGGGACACCTCGTGGGGTTGAAATCTCCTCCCGGGCGCTGCCTCATCTCTCTCATTTCTGCTCTTAAATCCTCAAATCCTTCTATCACATCTGGGCGCCTTACGTCATTACCCAAATGATTCCTGGGTGGTTGTCTTCAAGGCATACTACCCATTTCACCAGGGTGCTGGTGAATCCATCTCTGTTGGTTTCCATCGAAGGCCTCCCCTTAAGGACGAGGACCCATCCCATATGTTTGGTTAGGAGGGAACGATGGTGTATAAAACGTCATTCCCCTTGAAACTTGAGCCGTAGGGATCGCCGTAGTGACAGCCAGTGGCAGATCTAGAAATTTGGGTCAGTGGGGGCACAAGGGACGGAGCCAGAAATTTTACCGAGGGGGGCGAGATTGTTGTGATATAGCTATACAATTTGTTTTGGTACGGTACACTATATTTATGGGGGGAAATACAATAAGGAACTAGGTGCACTTACAACTTTTGACATACTTTATACTTTTATACCTCTTTCTGTTATAGTCAGGATTTTGGGTTTGGGGGGGGAGGGGGCGAACTCAAAGTAAAAGGAGAAAACGTGATATGTTTCGATCTTGAGGGGAGGCCTTTAAAAATTTGAGTCGGGGCGTTAATGTAATTTACAAATTAAAATTAAAAAATATGTATATATTAAAAAAAAAATTAAGTGGGGGCACTACCCCCCGCCCTCCTTGGATGTGTGTAAATCCACCTCTGGTGACAGCTGAAGGGGGTGGCAATGGAATGTTTACTGGGACCCCCTCATCGATTGCGTATATCCTCCTTGCAAGACGGAGGCCATTGCTGCGGTGAATGCCCGTCCCCATTGATCTATGAGAGGGAGCTCGCTCCCTGCTGGCGGGACACCTCACGGGGTAACACGTGCTACTTGGTGAGCACGTTGTTCATCACTACCTTCCAATTGTTGCCCTCTTTCATCTACAGACGCATGTCCGTGCACTGGGGGGTTGAGACCCACATTCTCATTGGCCAGTGGCGGATGAATTAGCTCTGGTACGTCACGAGCATGTGGCGGAACAGGCCCTTCCAAGTTAGGAGAGGCCGTGTGTTCTCCTTCTTGACGCCGCGTGTACACACGCGTTATACCTGGCACAACCGCCAGTTGCGAGGGTAAACTTCCTTGGGGCGGTGATGGAATGGATCCCGATACAACGGTGGTGTTTCCCAGAATGGATAACATGAAAATCGAAGCAGACGAGGGGTTAGCCATTAGTGGCTGTCTTGATGCAATACCAGGGAGCATGGTGGCGGCGCTAGTGCGCGCGACATCTTCCTCGGCCGGCCTGGTGGCTGGTTGCACTTGCACGGTGGCCGCCTCGGATGCACTGGGGTGCTTCTCCTCTCCAAATGTCTCAATCCTTGAACTCCCTCCCTTTCAATGCAAGAACTCACGTCTCAGACTCAAATCTTCCCACAGACAGCGCCACTTGATGTGTTTCGGATTTTAACACCAAAAAGATCGGAGAACCAAACAAGGTCTTCGATTAATTTTTATAATTCACGCATTCAAATAAAAAATATGGAAACACTCGAAATGTATGGAGAAAAATGAAATAGGATAACTTCTTTATTGACTTTGAATATTCAAGAACATAAACCCTAATTTTGGAGTAATATAATTTAATAAAAACTGGACTTTCTCTAATAAAACTTCACTTACAATAAATGAAGTAAAACATCTTTATATAGGCCTAGTGGGCGATTTTCTCTAGGTTGGGGAGTCTTTTGATTGCTTCAAACTTGTTTTTGGATATTGGGGGATACGATAAGTCATATCCTTCTTTTTAGGATTTGATAGTTTAGGATAAGATCTATCCAAATATCCTCCTTATTTGAGCTTTCGCATAAGTATTTCCATGAGCTTTTCTTTGGGCTTTCCTCCTAGCATTCTCCCAAGCATATCCTTGGGCTTTTCACGAGCTTTCCATTCATAAGGTTTCATCATTTACTCATCTTAACACAAGCCCACTCCACGTTGGCCCATTTAGGAGAAATAAAAATTATGACCCATATCAAACATAGATTTCAAGCTTGTAATAAAAGATGAATCGTTAAGCAATAGTTGGAATTCAAACGTCTAATTTGTAACAGTCATAGGTATAGAACTTGAATTCCTTGAAATGTAAAGACGACAAACTTTAATAAGATTCGCAGTTTCTTCCAAGAATAAATTTCTATCGACATCTTCCTTCTTTGAAAAAAATTACTCTTTAATCTACTTTGTTGTTGCACCTTCTACACTAGTAGCCGATTAAAATATACCACTGAGTAGTTTCAAGAATAATAGAAATAAATTTAAGCAAAATATGAAACAATTACCTCCATGAATGAACCTAAAATGCATTGAGATCTTGACTTCTTGAATAAATAATCTAATTTGTTTGTTGTGTATTTTCACTAAAAGTTGAAATACCCCACCAAATAGAGATTGAAAAACCCTTCATTTGATTTCTTAGCTCAAACTCAAAGAGTTGTTAATCATTTTTAAAGTACCAAAAATGGTTTCTGTTACCAACAGACAACATGTATGAGGATTTGCAACATTTGCACCTAATTTTATTCTTTCTTATTTGTATAAAAGTAAAAATATGTAAATGCTTGACAATAAAAGCTTTAATATAAACTATAAAATACAATATTAATGTTTAATATATATAGTCGAAATTTTTAATCGAGGTGTGCTTATATCGGGCTGAGCCACATTAACCTCAAGCTCGGCTCACAAATTTATCAGGCCTAGTCTAAAGGCTCAAACTCAGCCAAACTCATATTTAATTAAGTTCGGCTCATATATATGTATGGGCCGAGCCATCGGGTTTCCGGCAGGCCCATCTCAATTGACAGTCCTAAGTAGGCCTATCAATCGGGCTTTATGAGCCGAGCTTCAGCTCGCTCAAGGTCAAATAGCATCAGACCTAATAACCATAGGCTCAAACTCAGCCCATATTATTTCATTTTCACTCAGGCCAAACTAGACTCACATATTTTTACGAGCTTCGGGCTTGTTTCGGGCCGGCTCAAATTAGCAATTTTCTTTACTTCAATGATATACAAACGGAGTATTAAGTTCGCATAATTAATGAGATGAAAAATTCGTCTAGATAAATTTGCAAAAAATAAAAAAATGATTTCGACTATAATTTCATCACCATATAAAAACTCTATAATCTGGAGTAATTACTGTATTTAAATCGCTATTGTAGACCTTTCTCATTTCTCCTTTTTAACAAATTATTCTTAAAAAAGTAGGAAAAGGAACCTTTTGAGAAGCATGAACTATAAGTACCTAATATCCAAAGAGTCGTTGATTTCCAGTTGTCCAGACTTTCAACATATAAAAGAATATAAAATGGCCAACAGTTGCAAGGGATTAGGGTTTTCTCGGACTTAGGAGGAAAGAGTTTGAACTAGAGAAGGGTAATAAGAGGGCTAAACTTGTCAGCTTCTGTGAAGGATATCTGTTCTGGTGTTATCATTACCTTTGTATTAAAGTAAAAAAATATAAAATTACTGGATAATGTGATATTTTAAATATCTAATATAAAGTATATTATAAATGTCTAATATAAATTTAGATTTCTTAATCGGGCTGGGCTTATTTGGGCTGAGCCATGTTAACCTCAGGCTTGACTCACAAATTTATCGGGCACAATTTAAAGACTCAAGCTCATCTCTGCTCGCATTTAACTAAGCTCGGTTCATAAATAAGCGGGTCGAGCAATCGAGCTTCGGGCAGGCCAGACTCAATTGACAGTCCTAGTCCTAAGAATAAGGTGTACAATTACATTAGTGTTGGGAATGTGCCCTCGATGCCAACGAGGAGTTAGAATATGAGGCACGAGTTTATATTATACAACCTCTATTTAATATAAAGGCAATATTATGTTGTTCGTATAATTCTTGATGGCATCTATAAGTCTTAAATGAACAACTAGTCCATGTGTGTCAAGGCAAACCTTCGCACTCCTTGAGGAGATGGGCACTGGAAGAGTTTGATACATGATCACTTAAATCGTTCGCAAGTCGGAGAATCTCAATTGGGCATTGAGATTCGTATAAGACTTGTATGACACATACTCTGACAAAGGAGTGTCAGTCGAACACTATGGGATAGTGGGAGTTTGTGTCATAGATACATTGATGGAATTAGTGTATTTTATTGAACACGGCTCGTAGTAATCCGATCACATGGGTTTTTACTCAGTGACTATCAATAATTGGATTACTAATTATGAAGGTATACGTGAGCCTTAGACCTGAGGAGTTACGGTCACAGTGTGCTTGTGACGTTGGATTCTGTCACTAGAGTAGTTAGGCCCAATTCACCCGTTGGTGGGGTCGATCTCGAAATGCGTTCCAATGGGCAAGTAGCATGTGAGGTGATTACCAAGATGAAATTCACTGTCTCGAAAGTAAAAAGAGAAGTATCCTATGCGGTCATAGGTAAATGAGATTGAAAGTCTCTGGCCAGAGCTGATGAACTAAGTCGTGTTTAGTGATCTCATATGACTATGATTCTTAAGCATAACATCGAGTCCTGTGAGTTTGACATATTCCATGACTCTCACTCGATCGGGATACGTCAGTGAAGAGCTTATACTCATACGGTATCATAATCTAGAGGTTCGTAATGATATAATCATTTTGTAATCGGTTGGGCTACGATGTGGGGCCACGGTGCTGGCCAGGTGTCACCCACATCCTTTGGTATCCTCTCATTGCCAATTGAGACGAACCTAGAGAGTCGCGCTATAAACGAATAGACGGGGAAATCAAGTCTTGTATTTGGATTAATTGGACAAATTAATTTAATTAGTTATTTAATTGGATTAAAAAATGGTAAATTAAAGTAATTACTATGAATATTTAATTGACTAGATTAATTAATTATTTAGACTAGAATAATAATTAATTATTTGATTAATTAATTAATATTGATTTAATCAATATATATTTAATTGGATTATATATTAATTGATTAAATTAATTGGACTAAGTTGACTGGGTCAACATAGCCCAATTGATTGTCCAATGGCCCATATGAGCGTGTGTGTGTGATCTGGTGGGCTTAAGTTAGAGGATTTATTTAATCCTCCAACACAAGCTAGATTACACAATTGTAACAATTCACATAACTGAAATCCTCCACCAGAAATACAAAACAGAGGAGAAAACGTTTTCTTCTTCTCTATTCACAGTCCACTCGATCTCGTCTAGCCGCCATGGAGATTGGAGATGGAGATTTCCCGGAGTCTGTTCCTGCGTGATGATCTAGAGACGCTACAATTGAACCTTTGGAGAAGATTGAAGATTCGCGAGGATCAAAGATTGAATACGCGAAAAGGTAGGTTTTTCGTATCATCTTTTTCATGATTAAAATTGACGAAAGCTACGAATTGATCTTGGTCTGGGAATCCGGATCTGTTTTTCGTTTCCGCTGTGCATGCCCGACAGGATTCCCAACAATTAGGACTTAATGAAAGTACATATCAGTGTAGAAGTATATTAGGTCACTCTTCTTTATTTATTTACTAAATTAAATTATTCATATGTATTTCAACTTTTAATGGCAAAAGAGTCTAAAACAAATAATAAAAATTAATATTAAGTATCTACACCACCAAGATGTAATTATATTAGAACTTTTTTAAAAAAAATTACATATAGATAATAATGATAATCGGAAAAAAAATGTAGAGTCTCGTGAAGTTACTCCTATTTATTAATTTATTAAAAAAAGATAACAAAAAGTTGTAGTCTTTACGTATAACGAGTTATGCTATTGTTTATATCTTAATTTTCAATTGATTATATGAGTATTATATTGATTAAGAAAATTGAGTATAATTATAAACAATATATAGAATATAACTTACCAGTATTTAATATGTAGAATACTAAATTTGGTCAATACATAATATAGTGCATGCACGTATACAAAATGGTATATTTTAAAATTGTGTTCACACTAAATTCTTAAATATGTTTTAATAATTCATACATTCTTTTATTTTGATTTTTAATCATTTTCTTGGAGACAAACTTAATGTCCATATTTCATTAATTAGACATCCATAATTATTTCATAATCCTAATATAAGTGCATTCATATTTATATTATACTATTTTACTATATTATATTATAGATTATTTGAAAATCTAAACTTCAAAATTAATATTATTTTCATTTTGCATTACAAAGCACATATATTATCATGATAAGAATTGTAAGAAAGTTTGTACTTCAAAGACTGTTATTTAACTTATAATACTATTTTATTATGAATTAGACATATTTAATTATTGACTTAGTAATTTTAATAAAAAGTTATATATACCAATAGAAATAATTTTATTTCTAATAATTAATATTCAAAAGAACGATTATTTTTATAGTGTCTATAGTTTTGTTCCTTTTTAATATCTAATGTAGTGACTTCATCACTTCTTTAAAGGGATTTGTTTGATTATGTCGTCCAACAATGATTATAAAAATATTTTTGATACTTCACTATGTAAAAAGTTATATGTTACAAATATAGAAAATAAAAACTTCAAATTTTATTTAATTGCAGTTGCATAAATTAAAGAATGCTGAATTTCTAAATATTTTTTTTATCTTTTTTATATTTTCAATTTGGTGTACAAAGAAAAATTAATTTTCAACTAATATCATAATATAGGTTATAGATATTGATTAATCTAATTTGATGCTTGATAAATTTGTTCTTAATAATCTTATCAGAAAAAATGGTCTAAACCAAACAGGTCTTCCATTAAGTAAAACGATTCAACAACAAACTCAAAATGTTCATAGTAGCATATCTATAGATTGAGTTCATTGAAAAACTGAGTTTCTTATTTCAATTTTTACTTTCATGAATCTTTAATAATGAGCTATATCTAATTTCTAAAACTAACATAAAAACTAAACAATAGGTAAATTAATTTAAAAAATGTTTGATATTCTAGTATATACGATTTTATTTATCAATTAAAGAGAAGAAGAGAAATGTCAGCAACAATCATATATTTAAAGAGAGGAAAAAATAATAGAATATTCAAAAAGAAATATGAAAAAAATCTTAGAGAAAACAATATTTAATCCAACACCACGTGTCATCAAGGTCAAACAAAGAATTTATACAAGATTTAAATAAACTTTATTGAGTAAGAATTTATTTAATTAAATAATGATTTAATTATTAATATTCAAAAATTTGTATTGATCGATGTTTTCTCATTTTATTGCCTTCAAATATTTTAAATGTTTATTCAATCATTTATAGTTTTGCCTCAGAAAGCTTAATATTTATTAAATATATTTATGACGCTAAATCAACAGTGTTAGTAGAATAATGTTTATTTGAAAGATGGCTAGGTATTGTTTACGATAAAAATGTGTGTAATGGAATTCAAAATACTATGAGAACAAGAATCACGTTAAAGAATGAATACAAAATCACCATTTGTTATTATTATTTTCTCTATTATGCATTAACTTTTATGTGGGACATACATATGTTTTTACTTCTCCTACATTCTTATTAATGATAATTAACTTTATAAATGAAAGAGATATGTTCATTAGTAGCGAAGCAAACAAAACGAAAAGCATTATCTATAGTGATTTTGTCAAAAATATAATTGATGTTAAAAGGTTAAAATGGGGCCGGACACATTGAATGTTATCAAAAGAAAACATGCTACCGTTGCTTTAGAAAATAGAAAAAGCAAAAAAAAATGAATAAAAAAAAATAAGAAAATTACATGATATCAAATTTTGAGTCGTAATGAAGAGACGGTTACAAATACACAACGAACACAAAGAGAAAGAAAATAAGAATGTGAGTAAATTTAGTATTGGTGAACAATGTTATGCGGCGGGCTGCATATGGCGTGACGTATTAAATTTGATTATCTTTTTATTTATACGTTAATATAAAATAATATTAAACCCGATTACTAGGCTGCACTTAAAATGTGTGCGTCAGATGTACAAAATAATTTTCCAATCAGACAGTTGTATCCCCTTCTTTTGGATAAGAAAAAAAATGGGATAAGGCTTCATTAATTCATTAAAACTTTATTTCTTTCCCACTATATAGTTGCTTCCCTTTTTTGATTTCTTCTCTATTATATGCTATGGAAAATCTCCAATAGTTGGCTGATTTTATGGCCTTGTGGACGTGACGTACTAAGTAGGCTTTTTTTCCTCAAAAGTCCCCAAATTGAAGTACTAAAAAACAATTGATAGAACGTGAAAATTGCTTCAATCATCCATCACATAAGCCACCTCTTTTTATTCTTTTTCCTCACACAATATAGATATGGGAAGAGAAAGTTAGCAATTGTTATGGAAAATCATGGACTGCGTGAACCCTCTTACAAGCTAATAATAGGGTGTACTTATTTGTATACAAAGTGACGATTTTAAAGGATCGGGCTAGATTTAAGTCGAATAAAAGTGTTTCAAATCAGAGTTTACCTTTAAAGATAATCAAATTGATTTTAATAAGCGCCATGTTTAAACGAGTAAAAACTAAATTGATTTATTAGTAGTAGTTACTTTGTATTAATCATTTCTGCGAACTGAATAATTGAGTATTGTCCAGTAACTAAACGAAGATATTATATCGTCGGATGTGAAGTGCACGACGCTTTAAAGTTCGCTCTCCCACCAATTTGGATCGACATACTTTATTTATTTCAGAACACCAATTTTTGTAGTAGGATCAAATATGTCTTACCTTTAACTTGACTATCGGTGTAACATTTCACTCGGCCATCAAAATCCTGAAAAGAAGGATTTTTACATAAGTGAACCTCCGGCCACAATTTATCCATTCGCGGACAATTTTTTGTGCAAACGCAAATCAATGGAAGATAAAAGGTTATAATTTGAAGAAAAAATATCTCAATAATATGTATTCGACCAATTCGAAGTACATACTAACAGTTGTATCATTTTATCAAGCAAATATCGTAATATAACTTTCATAATTAATGACGCTACCTAGTTTATTATATATTCCTTCTACCTCAAAATTATTGTTAATGTGCAACAATGTGAATTCAGACTATTTTATCTTTAAATTAGCTTATCATATGAATTTTATTAGTAACTATAATAATAAGAAAGTTTCAATTCATTAACAATTGTCATACTATTAAATACTAAATTCACTAGTTGGAAAAGTATAGATATCACAATTGTATATTAATTTTAAAGATAATCAAATTAACTGGTCAGTAACATCAACAGAAAAATATAGGCCATGTTTGTTTATATTTTGGAGGGTTTTTTGATGAAAATTTTAGTGAAAAAGTTTATTGGGAGTTGTGTACTTTGGTGAAAATGTGTTTGATTTTATTTTAAAAAAAGATAAAAGTTTTTATAGCAGTAAAATCACGTAAGTTTTTGTTTGAAAAGTTATGTTATATAATTAGTTAATGATTGAAAAATATAAAATAAAATTAATATAATACAAAAAAGTAAGCCAAAATGGAGAAGGGTGTAGGGTGGTGTAGGCAATGTAGCTGTCAGAAATACTTGGCCAAAAAATACCTATTTGATAAAAAATGAATAAGTCAAACGAGTTTTGATCAAAATTTTGGCCAAAATATAATTTCAAAATAGAAATAAACAAAGTCATAATTTCGTATAAGATAGTATATGAAAAGTCGGCCGAAAAAGCAGAATATTTTGCAAGCAAGCCCCCACACAATATTCTAAATATAGCAAAGACAAGCTGCTGCATTTTCGCGAGATTGCGGATAAAGAAGACTAGTCCAATTACATGGTATATTAGTACTCTTATCATACAATCCAACTGGAATTTTCATTGAAATTCCCCAACTAGACATTTTTCTCATCCTTATTTAGGGTCTAGTGTTGAATCCATAAGGAAAAAAATGCTCCGTAGTAGAAAAATGGTTTAAGAATGATTTTAGGAACAACGAATAGTTATTGAAAATTCTACTCGATTTCATGCGATGGGTAAATCCTTTTTTTTTTTTTTTTTGAGATTATCGGTTACATGTATCAAATATATCATGGATATAAATCATCAATCAACATTAAACATTAATACTAGTTTACAACAGTTAGCTAACAACTGTCAATGAAGTAGAAAAAGACTCACACGCTGTCGGTGGTAATTGGTGGGAGTAGAACCCAAGACCTTTAATATCTTGGTGCATCAACTTAGCCAATAGGACTAGGTTGATGGGTTAGTGTGGAGATGATTTCAAATAACCAAGGAAAATGCCAAGAAAATTGACCCAAAAGGAAGACAAAATAGAGCCACAATAGAGCCAAGATGGGTCTGGATACATCCGGGGTTGAAATAAGGGTCGGAAGAGACCGGAGTCGCGAAGGAGTCAAAAAAAAGAGTCGGAGCAGTGTGAGGCGCGCACAATTGCGCCCAGGCGCCAGAAGTGGCGCCTGAGGGTGGCGCCCAGGCGGGGACGTGCGCGTTTTTGGTGAAAATTCTTGTCTTGGGGTGCAAGTTGGCGGATTTTGACATATTTGAGTCCTAGTATGATTAAAATTATTTCCTATTGTGTTTAGAAAATATTCCTTTTGTTAATTAGGATTGTTTTCCTAATTTGTTAGGGTTTTAGACTTCTCCACCAAAATAAATATGAGAACTCTACTTGTAATTCATTAATATACTCTGATTCACTTTGAGAGAAATAAAGATGTAGTCTAGGTTGGCTCGTACATGTAGGCAATTATGCTGAACCACGTTAAAATCCTCGTGTTTTCATCTTCATGCTTAGGTTTAAATTTTCTTGTTTATTCTTCGTGCTCTGATGCTACCATCCCTAAAATAGGCCTCATCTGCCATGCGATGGGTAAATCCAGAAAATGATAAATCTCAAGACAAACATTAAATTCTAGTGTGCTACAGTAGGAATATTAAATTTTAGTATGCTATAGGAAACCATGTCATATATCATTTTTATTAATTAGATTATTCCGCTTTCTTATGTGAAGAGAATTTATATAGGTATTTCGCTTTCTTTCTCATGTGAAGAGAATTTAGTACGTGGTTAGTTAAGTCGGATTAGACAACGTTCCTATATAAATTTTAGTAAGAAATTAAATTGGGCATTACCTTTAGTTGTCATGTGAAGAAAACAATATCTATTTCCAAAACATTACATAAAAACATATACTTCCTCAAAAAGTTTCAACATATTCACAAACCAAGCAAATATGCTAGTTGGTTGGAATACTTACATTCTAAGTAGTCCATTTTAATACTTTAACGTTATAAAGGGGCCGGAACCACTTCATAAGCCATAACACAACAACCTTAACTTAAACTAAACAGGTGCATAAATCCAACTAAATAGACAAACTGGAAGGATAAGCCCTTCAATCTTTAATTTGTCTTCCTAAACCCTGAATTCTTGAAGAAGGTACCAAATTGTAATTTTAATAAATGCTGGGCATATTGTTCCACAGGCATGATCCAAAGTTATTCCAATCTTGATTTGTTGTCCCTGATGAGGCTGCAACCGGGTTGTACTGCGAAGCGTTGGGTTGACTTTCTATAGCGTCGTTTGTACCATTTGTCAAGATGGGTGCTTCACTGCCATTTCCTTCGTCCCAGTCAGGAATCGGTACAGATAATGGGAAATTGTCGAGAAGGTTCAATAGATCATCGTCCATGGCAGTGATGTTGACGCCCTCTCCTGGAGCCTTAGCTTCTTTGCCTGAGTCAGGTCACATAAACGAAGAACACGTAAAAACATATAGAAATAAGTCGATCAAAAGAAAATAAATTATATCCTATGGGACATTACTCAGAGACTTATCGGCACAAGAGCTTGTAAATAGCATTGCTTTTATTAAATTTACAATGTGATATACGAATCCAATCATTGTTCTTTACTAAATCAATGACGTCTGATTACAGAAAACTCTTTACCATGACAGCGAAAGCCCGCCCTTTAATTAAATATAGGGTCCTCTGACGCCTGTTTTTCCAAATTCACCTTACAATCATAAATTCATGTTAATTACGAAATATAGTCGGACAATAAATTCTATTAATTACGACATTAGTTCAATTTGGTAATAAATTTTGGCGATTATCATTACAAACGATTCTTTACTGTAACCTAGAACAACTTTTCAATTAAATGCAGGGGCATCTGAAGCACGATTGCATGAACTTGAAAATATCAAAACGGAGAGTCATGATTATACCAGGTCATCAACTAGCAGTGCTGATATTTCACAATAATGTGTACTCCAGGCTAACATACCGAGTTTATATAAGAATTTTCCGACATGGCCAATTTTATCATGAGTTCCACCTAAAACTCATATACTACTATCTAGAAATGTTAGTGTATATGTAGGACTCCATTCATTTGAACACAACAAAATTATTATCAATTAACTTAACAAAATCTATATGTTGCATTCATCAATTTAGTTTAAGAGCAAGTTTTGAAATAAGCTAAATAAACTGACAATTAATTGGTGAATAATTAAGGAGAAAATTAAGAAGAGGTCATACGTACCCTCATAGTTATTACCAGAGTTGTCATTACCATGTCCAAACTCAAAAGCTGCTTTTTCATGCACATGATTTCCATCTACTGCAATAAAAGTGTCCTCATCAGGTTTCTCAGCACAAGCCAAAGCTTGAGATTCCTCTAATAAATCTTCCAACAAACCGCTATTATTACGTCGCGAAAAACCCGGCTCCACCTCACCATCACTCGAATTTGCCATCACAACCTCACTAGAAGAACCCGCCGGTGATGATTGGATTGAAGGCAGCCCTAAAACACCCATTCCAGGCCCTGAATTGATCCCAAAACCAACAGAATTGTACTGAAACAGTGATGGCGTTAACGATAGTGGATTTTCCAGGCCCTGGTTGAAAAACGCGGGTGCCACAGGCGAAGAAAACGATGAATTATTTAATGACAAGGCCAGGCTACCATTGTTACCCCTATAAAGCTTCAATTGAGGGTTCAGATATTGAGTCTTATGAGAAGGATTGATTATTGATGATTGATAATTAAATGTGTCGAAAAAATTCAAAGGGTTTGGATTTGGAGGGTGGGATGAGGCTAAAAGAGATGAAAATGATGATGAAGGTGGTGGTGGTGGAGAGTTGACTGGTTGCTCTTGGTGGTGTTCTTGAGGGTAAATTGGTAATCCGGCGCGGTGGCGTCTCTTCAATCTAGTGTTCCAGTAGTTCTTGATCTCGTTATCTGTTCTTCCAGGAAGCTATAGTTTCTCACATAGGAAAAATGAAATTATGAATTAGACTTATAATTCATTTTTATAAACACAATAACAAATAACTCAAATAAGTATAACAAACAGGCATAATCCTATGAATTTCAAACTACTATAAGAACTTAATATAACACACACACACACACATATTAGAACTATATGTATACTTGCATGTAATCAAACTCTGCTGAACTCTTCTTAAATTCAATAAATCATCTCTACTTACAATTTTTTTTTATATAGACATAATAGTACAAGTATCAAAACCTTCTGTCAATCAATCAAGAAACCGTTTATCATATAGATATAATAAAATGAAAATGAAAACAAAAATAAAAATTTAACAATGATGAATGATAATTAATAAGAAAAAAGGAAGAACCTGAGCAGCCATGCGAGCCCATTTATTGCCAATCTTAGCATGAAGATCAACAATGAGTTGTTCTTCATCAGCAGTAAAAGCACCTTTCTTCAGATTAGGCCTTAAATGGTTAGCCCATCTCAGCCTACAGCTTTTACCACATCTCATCAGCCCTGAATTCCTCTGAACAGCATTCCAGTTACCCTCGCCGTGCTTTCTAACGTAATCGACCAACATCATGTCCTCCGAGGTTGTCCATGGACCTTTCTTTAAGACATGTCTGCTTTTTACAGCTGATGAAGAATTTCTTAAGCCTCCAGACACATCAGGGGCCATCAACCTTGATCTTCTGTTTCTTTTTTTTGGTTTTTGAATGTGAAGAAATGATGAAGAAGGGAAATTAAGGTGTAAAGATTGTAGAAAGATGGAGGTTTGAAGAAGGAAGAAATGGAAGAGAGAGAGAGAGAGAGAGAGAGAGAGAGAGAGATGGGTTGTGGGACCAAAGTTGAGTAGGGAAAATGGAGGCTGTGTGAGAGTGTGAATTTGTGAGAATTTATAGGTGAGACCTTCTACTTCGGCCCCGGGTTGAATGCTCCTCCATCTACAATTTGTGCATTGGAAATTTGGAATGGTAAAGCTAGCATTTGAAACCATGGGTAGGGTGGGATGGGGGTGGGCTGGGGGTAGGGGTATAAGGGTAATTCTACATGATGACTTTTATCTTAACACATATCATTGTGATTGCATGTATTTTATGAGCATGGTTTCCCTCCACAAATTACGACAATCTTCAACACGGTACCCGATGTGTTCTCTCTGATGAGATTATAGCAATTCTTAATCTTTTCACATGCATCTCGCTTCATATATATATTCCAAATTCATTTCTGTATAACATTGATTTGTATTATTTACCTTTTTATCGTCGTAATGTAATGATTCTATTCAACGTTTTAGATATCGACAAAACGTTTGGTAATAAAAGTCTGAAAAGTGAAATGTATTTGCACGCATATTGTGTGTGCCTTGATTAGTGGATGCCCCGTATACAATGTGATTGAGCGGACAAGATTTTTTCAACGTAATTCACTTTACTTTGCATCAAAAGAAAATTAATGTACTAGTTAGTACTACAACTATGAAGCAAAATATTTTGTGTTCAAAATAATAATAGGCTCTTAAAAAAATCTCAGCACTAAATAAATAAAATAAGTTAGATTTATTTTAAGGTAAATTTAAAGGACACACCCTAAGATTAGATCTAATTATACGAACATCCCCTATTGTCTGGAATATTAGACTTACACCCTAGTAGTGACGGAATAATGTTAGAACAAAATAGCGTCTTTTGTATGGACACTTTTATTTTCTCTCACTCGGCCTAAAGAATATAAAAGTATGATAACACATAAAGTTCACACATTGAATGTACACGCTAATATATGTTAAACAATGCAATCTCCATTCCTTAGAAAGAATAACTCATGATAATTAGATTGTAGATATGAGTACCAAATGTCTCTAAGAAATTTCACTTGTGTCGTAATTCAGTTTAATATGTGTTATATGATCTTTTCAAATAACAAAATAACTTTCAACTATCTTTCTAAAGAATTACACTGAAAGCAAAATTGTGGATCTGAATTTAATTAAGAGATAAATGTGGTAAAGTACTTAAAGTAATCTTAACATGCTACAAGTGGACATGTTTTTGCTCCAATACTTTCATTCAATGAAGTAGCATAGAAGATAATTTTTCATTTGTATATGTTACATGCAATGTGCGTAGTAAATAGTACTCTTGCTATGTAGTTGTGATAATATAAATATATGTCTTATTGTATATGTAGCAAGATTTAAAATTTGTATGATATATGTAGTTTATTATGATCTTGCAAAAAATTAATTTTGAAATCAATATATATCCGTGATAGGTAAACTTGCAAAATTCGTCATGTAATTCAAGAGAGTAGCAAATTTAAGGATACTAACTATTTGATTGTCACAAATTGAAAATAAATTTCCCATAAATGGAAAAATTGGCTAAAAGTTATGTCATGGGCACATGCAATTCTAATATGAGAATTTTCATATTTGAAGAAAAAGTCAGCATGCGAGAACCAAAAATATTACTCATCGTAACAAACATAACTAAAATTATAATTTTGTGATAGGTGAATTTGTAATTTTAGTTTTGCAAATTAGTTAAAGATAACATTTTTGTTTCTCACATGCATAATATGTGCTATTTTTTACCTTTTAAATGCAAAAAAATAAAAAATTAAATGGCATGGCACTTTCTTTTATTTTCGATGGAATTTATCCTCATTTTGTGAAAATTAAAATATTTGATAGTATCAGAATTTGCAAAACTATTTTTTGATACCTTTATAATTACAAAACTAAAACCACAATCCTTGGTGATATGATCAAAATTTAGGAATTTGAGCTCATGTCCATGGATATTTACCTCATTTTCATTATGATAACCGGACTGATTAACGCAAGAGTATTAGTACTATATTAAAAGACACTAGGCAGTCGGTTCATAACAAACACATTGATATATTTCATACATCAATTAACTTGGTGAAATTATGCATTCGACAATGATGAAGACTATAACGACAATAAGATTGTTATAATTTGGTGAAACAATTTAGTAATTGTTGAATCATCGAGTCGCAACGACAAAATCCTCCTTATTTTGATGTTAAAGTGTAAAAAACATTCAATATTATGCATTCGGCAATGATGAAGACTATAACGACAATAAGATTGTTATAATTTGGTGAAACAATTTAGTAATTGTTGAATCATCGAGTCGCAACGACAAAATTCTCCTTATTTTGATGTTAAAGTGTAAAAAACATTCAATAATGCGATTCAAAAAGGCGACATATCCTTGTGTTTGCATGTTTTATATATGAGCATGGTTTCCGTCCTCAAATTGTGGCAATTTTCAACATGGTAATCCGTGTGTCCTCTTTAATGATAATTTAGTAATTATTAATCTTTCACACCCATCTTGCTTCATATATTCCAAATTCACTTTGATTACATTGAGATTGTATATATTTATTTATTTTATCGTCGCAATATATCTATGATTCAATTATTTAATATTATACGTTGTTATTGTCAGACTAATGTTTCGTATAAAGAAATGTATTTGCATGTGCATTGTTTGTGACTTGATTTAATCCATGTAAATGACTAGATTGAATGGGCGAGATTATTTCTACTAATTAGATCAACTTTTCTTCAAATAAGCAAGTAAAACAATCAACTTACTAAAACTTGAGCAAAATTCATCTTCTAATTAGAACAACAATCAACTGTAAAATATCTTTACTAATATGTTTGCCAATTCTTTTAAATACAAATAATAACTTTAATGTTTGATGTTTTTCAAAATGAAAAGTTGGTGGAATGAGTGTTTTGGATTGAAAAATATTATCATGGGTTTGCTAAATTCAAAAATTTATTTTGAGGGAATTTTGATAATTTTCCCTTATTATTATAATCCTATGATGACAATATGACAATTTACATTCAAATTAATGTCCTACATGTATTCATAAATACATACTTCTAAGTTCTAACAATAATTCTTTATCGTTTTCCTTTTATCACATTGGAAAAGTGTTTCCCTAATTAATCATAATCCAAAAAATAGTGTCCTTGAATACAAAAATAAACTATCAAAATCTATTAGCTTAAATTTTTATAAGTAGTCATCATGAATTCATGATCTACTTTAACATAAAAAATTTAAGAGTGGCTACGAAACTGTATTTCTTTGCATTACTATAAATACGAAAAGTATTTTCAGTTTCATACTTTTGACATATCTTATACACACATCGCATTACATATCCATGAGATTATATTCCTATTTCCTAATTCTAAAATTGGTAAAGACCCAACCCGTGGAAATGGTCTTGCCATATATGTAATTTTGGCTCTGAAGTATCTCAGCCGTACAACAATATATCTAGCATAATGTGAAATTTAATATGATCCTGCAAACTTGGTTTTGAAATCAATATATATTTCATGATACTACAGTTAAATATTTTCAGCTGTCGAGGCACTAAGATATTGAAAATCTTGGGTTCTACTCCCATATACATATAGGTCTTTCTCTACTTTCATAATAGTAGTTGTTAGTGGACTTTAGTAGTTGTCAATTGGTTGTATTTTTCCTATTTGATATTAATGGCATGTATTATGTAATTGATTCACTAAAACAAAATTTTAGACAGTCTAGATTATTAAAAAAAAGCATTGTAAATAGCAATACATCATATTGCATACATCAACTTAATTAGAAAAAATGAAATCACCAAATTAAGAACATAAAACTATATATCAAATTATTCGATTTTTGAGAAACAATTAACTAATTCTCGAATCATATATCATGTCCCAACCCCGATCAAACTAGTTAAGATTTCCCAACTTATGTCTAAAGTAAAAACAACAATAAGTAGAGGGATGCGTCATGGCGAGTGCCCAAGCTGAAGAATAAAAAATGATTTTGGTGCTCTGAATAGAATCAATTGTAGAATAGAACCAATTCTAATGTTTTTTACAAAACCGTATAACGAAAACCGGGTATGTGCTAGAATTTCCCGTTATTTTAAATTGAATAGGATAATAGAAAGTTTATATTTGTTGAGGAAAGGCTAAGTGCAATGGTCTTCTTATGGGATGTTATATGTACTTTGCGTAAAGGACATATCTTTGTTACAATATTCGATCATCATCCATTGTAGTAAATCATTTTAAAATCACATTCGACGTAAATGTCTTTCCATGTAATTCTTATGGTCGAAATATGTATCAGCTATATAATTTTGTAAAATATAAATATTGATATGAATTTGAAGATGATTTTGATCAATCTGTGAAGTCAAATTGTTGAAGCTTTAGGAAGTTTTGAGTCCATAGTCTCCTTATGTTTCATTATGCAAGGGTTCTAGTGCTTACATAAAAGTTTGTCATTGTTTTGTGTGCTTTCAACAGTCTTTGGTACGATTCCCAGTTCAAAGTTCAAGGGAAGTTTCCGTAAAATTTGAGAAACAACATAAATTTAGTTTGTCAATCTCACAATATAATGATGTGGAGGGTAACATTAGATTTTCCTTTAAAAAAAATGGCTGACGCCAACTTTCTCCATTACTATGACTGACGGTAGAGATCATCCGCAAGATGGCGACAAACATAAAGCGAAATCAAGTTCAGAAATCTACTTGTATTTACACCAAATCTGCGTTCATATAATTATCCCTAAAATTAATGCAATTGATCAACATATCAAAACCATAATACTATCATATTATTCGAGTTTAGCAATCTCAATTCAAATGAACGTGAAGATGTACTACTACTACTACTACTACTACTACCACCGGATAGAAGATAAAAATTTGGTCATATTCCGCAATGGTGATATGATAAATCAAACTTCTGAAAGTTTTATCCCAAGTACCATATAAAGAAGCTCACAATCGGGAACTAACACATTAAACATACGACAGTCTCATATATTTTAAAGACGAAGTTTTGACAGCAATTTAGAAACAGTGGTATGGTAGCAAGCGCTAGCATCATCAACATCTTCAATAAAAAACAGCTACAAAATTATAAGCACCAACTAGTTCAACAATTTGCTATGACGAAAACGCTAGTAGCCTATCACTATGTAATACCATGAGCTCAAATCGGGCTTGCTATGTCATAAAGGCTGATAAGAATACAATACTCTAAGGAAATTTTGCAGACTCAAGATATCATAAAATTAACTATTAATAACAGCGCAATACGGACTAATTTGCATGAAATCAAGATCAAGAAGGGAAGCGAATGCACCTTAATGAAGGATCATAGGCGAATCAACAGCTCCAAGAAACCAAGTAACTTTATATACCAACATATACAATATGGTGGCGACTGAAGTACAATTCAAATAATAAAGTGTCAAAAATGAATTCATAATAAATCTTTGATGAACTCCAAATTTAACGTATCACGAACAAGAAGGTATATCCCGAGAACTAAGACAAGCGTAATGCCAGACGACATTATCCTCTGCTCAACTTCTAATGGAAGCTTTCTCCCACCTCTAACTGCCTCCACAAGAATCAATGCCAAAGTACCACCATCTAAAGCAGGTAAAGGAAGAAGATTTATCACTGCAAGATTAAGATTCAAAATCGCAGCAAATTGGTAAAGGCCATTAACGTTTGACTTTGCAACTTCCGCCCCAACAGCTATAATAGCAATAGGGCCAGAAACTTTACTGGCAGATTGAGAGAAATTCATAAATGTCTGCTTCAAGCTGTCTAAAACGTTCGACGATAAACCCCAAAATTCACGGCCTGAATAACTAAAAACTTCCAATATATTTTTCGGCTTAGCGTTCGAAAACTTGACATTTGGTGATAATTGCACTCCTATTCTTCCACTACCATCTGAATTCTCATCCGGGGTGACATTGATTTCGACATTCTCTTTCCCTCTCTCAATACTAAACACTACTTTTCTTTTGGGATTTTTCTTAATGACATCAACAACTTCAGAAACTAAACTCGGACCCGTTTTCGCGAGTTTAACATCATTAACACCTAAAATAACATCACCGGCCAATAAACCGTCTCGTGAAGCAGCCGAAAATGGCCTAACCTCAGGTACAAGCACACCGGGGAACGATTCTTGAACAGGCAATCCAACAGACAAAACTTGTACAAAGACTATTGTATAAGCAAATATAATATTAGCAATAACACCAGCAGAAATAACAAGTACTCTATCAAAAATTGGCCTATTTTTCAGTAAATTAACATCATCCACAGGAATATCACTATCAGGATCATTATCAGGAAAGGCCACAAACCCACCTAGAGGAAAAGCTCTAATTGAATACTCCACATTATTATAATTAAATTTAGCCAAAACTGGACCAAACCCAACTGCAAATTTACTCACATGAATGCCCTGAAGATAAGCAGCTAAAAAATGACCACTTTCATGAACAACTATAATAGCAGTCAAAACAGCAGCTGCTTCAACAACTGATTGAGCGCTCTCAAACCCACTAAAATCAAGCCCAGATATAGCCAAAGTTCTGAACTTTTTCCTCCTTCCTTGTCTAAATCTCCTATTCTTGATGCTGCTAAAGCTTGAATGTGAAGAAGCAAATAAAGTTTTAGAGAAATGGGTTTTGGTTTTTAATGAGAAATCTGAAATGGGTGTCCTTGAATTGATGAATCCGAGGAGAGAGTGAGAGGGTGAGGATGATGATAGGTTTATGATCATTTTTGAAGGTTTGTTGATTGCTTATGAGGAGGATTATTTGTAACAAGGATGAGTTTGAGGTTAATGAATGAAGCATATGGTAATTGGAGCATAGAGGCTAAGATTGGATAATTTGTAATTTGGTTTTGTGGAGTGGGAGAGCATGAGATGGTCCCATTCATTTCCACAAGTTTCATTTTGTGTTGCTTTGGTTTCATTTGATAATATTAATAATATGTTGAATTTTATTCGGGTTTGGAATGCGTGACCATAAGAGGTGAGACCAAAAGAGTAAATGAAGTTAGGGTGGATTGACTTGTCCAAATTGAATTTGGGTAATCTAATTTAAACACATAGTGATATCATGTAAAAGGAAGTTGGTATTTAAATTTAATTTAATAAATCTAATTTTACACATGCCAACTTATTATGAAATGAATTTAAATCTAATTTAAAACATTTAACAATTTTTAGTTTGAAGAATTTAAGTCCAATTAAATTTTTCAATAAATTCAATTTAAAATAATTTTGAATCCAATTTAAATTTTTTAACTAAATCCAATTTAGAAATTTGAAAAAACTTAAATTCAATTTAATTTATTCATTAAATCTAATTTAGAGTTTGAATAAACTTAAATCTAATTTAATTTATCCACTAAATCCAATTTAGAAGTTGAAACGAAAATTATTTAATTAGGGTTAATCAATTGATAAATAGTTCGGTTGAACTTTTAATTGGGTCAAACCCACACAATTAATTAATTGATAATTAGGTAACCTAATTAAATCGTTGGGCCTGACATAATTAATTATGTTGGGGCCCCGGTCAAAATTTTAATTTAAAATACAGAGCCCAGCACTTTTAAATTAATGTGTTGGGCCAAGCCCAGCAGTCCAACTGCACTGGGCTCGGCCCAGCGCTTATTTGATGTGCTGGGCCGAGCCCGACGCTGTGTGTAAAGCGTGTTGGGCCCTGCCCAACGCCATATACAATGTGTTGGGCTTAGCCCAACACAACCCTAATTTGTGTTGGGCTTAGCCCAATACCCCATCCGCCTCCACCAAGCAGCAAGTTGTTGCTGCTGCAGCAGCACGGCGGTGCGTGCTGCAGCGCCGGCGCCCGCGATGCCCCCAGTGGTGGCATGCCGCCCTTTGGGCAACGCGTTTTTCCAAAAAAAATATGATTTTTTTAAAACACGAATCTAATTTAATTTTTTGTTTTACCCGGTAAATCCAATTCAACTCAAAAAAATTCAATTTTGCAGATTCACATGCATAACATAAATTATCCAAATTACATACAATATATAAATACATGTTTATGATATTAAAACAATTAAAACACATAAACATACAACGAATATCATGACTCTCCCGAATTTTGGCTCTGATACCATTGTTGTGATTCGGTCTAGCAGATAAAATTTTTGATCCAAATTACACCGTGAATCGAAACCGGGAATTTTCATGATATTTATAACAACTTAATAAGAACGTGTTATGTAAGAGAGTAATCGAATTACCTCTTGACGACAAAAATTCGATTAGTTTGCAGCCCCACACTTCTGCCTTTAGAGAATCACGCGAAAGAAATTTCTCTGAGAAAGCTCTGATCTCCTCTCAAAAACAATGGCGGCAGTGGCTATTTGGAGAGAGAGTGAGGGAATTTTTGTCTTTCCTATTACTCTAGGTTTCTTTAGCTCAAAGTCAGATTCTGAAAAATGACTTCTATTTTTAGAATTCTGACACTGACTAACTACTTATACCGAATAAGCAGAACCACTAGGTATACTAGGAGGGGGCGGCCGCTAGGCCTCATAGGGATGGTTCCGGGCTTTGTTCCATCTTAGCCTATGTGTAATTAATTAAATCCAAGTCCAATCCAATTGACAATTAATTAATTACTTTAATCCAAGTACAAGTAATCTAATTAATTTAATTCAACTTATAAATTAATTTTCAATCAATTTAACTTATAAATTAATATGATTTAATTAATTTATTTAATCTAATTAAATATCTTTAATTAAATCATGTCATCCATTTCGTTAGTCAATCACATCTAATGTGATTTTACCAAAATACCCTTAGCATGAAAATATTTCTTTTCTTAAGTCTTAACATAGCGCGACTCTCTAGGCTCGATTCAATTTGCAGTGGGAGGATTCCAAAGGATAAGGTTGTCACCTAGCTAACACCGTGAAATCAAATCGTAACCCAATTGAATACGAGATGAACATGTCATTACGAACCTTGATTACGACTACCATATGTGTATAAACTCTTCACCGACGTGACCCGATCAAGTAAGAACCACGGTATGTCAAACTCATAAAACTTGATGCTGTACTTGGTAATCATAATAATGTAAAATTACCAAACTACACTTATTGACCATAACTAGTTAGTTTATTTGCTTTGGCCAAAGACTTTATAATTTCTATTGCTTATGATCGTACTGGTCACATACTCGTTTATTGTCGAGACGGTGAATCCCATATTGGCAACTATCTTACAATGTTGAATGCACCATGTGGATCATACTTCGAGGTCGACCCCACTTATCAGGTGATATGGGTCTAACTACTTTGATAATATATTCAATACTACAAGCACATTGTAAACAACTCCTCAGGTCTAAAGTTCACACATACTATCGCAGTCTTAATCCCAATCATTGATTGTCATAGAGTAAATACCCATGTGATCGGATTAATGCGAGTCGAGTTTAAATATATTAATTCCATTAATCATATTCATGACACCAGCTCCCACTATCTAATCAGTACTTGACTGGCACTTCCTTGTCAAAGGAGGTGTCATACAAGTTGAATTTCAATGCCCAATTAAAATTTCTTAACTCGCGAACCCCCGTTTTAAGAGATTAAGTATTTAACTCTTCCAGTGCCTCCCATGCACCATAAGAGGTGGAAAGTCTATCTTCAAATCTCATGGACTTATTTGTTCAATACAATTAAATGCCATTAGTTTTATATGAACAAAATCAAAATCTTTATTCTATAAATAGAAACACTAAATAGTTTGTACAAATAACTTATCAAAGCCCTACTCAATCTAATTCCTCATAGGCATTGAGGGCATACACATAACATCGATACGGGGATGAGTTCAGGTTTTGTGAGAAGAAAGCGGTGGCCGAGTCATGTGTGGGATGGATGGAAGTAAATCATTTTTCACGAGTTTCATGAAGAACCAAAAGATTACAAACTACGGAGTAGGAGAGGAGAGGCTTAGTGTTCGAAATAATAGTAACAAGAGGTAGATAGGATTCAGGGAGCCCTTTGAGTAATTTGAAAATAAAACTTTGATAAAAAATAGGGCTATCCAAATCAGCTAGAGTATCAGCGAGAAACTTTAATTCTTGACAATATTGAGAGATAGGAAGATTTCCTTTTTGAAGATTATGGAATCGTTCATTAACTTCTAAGGATTGAGATGGTTTGTTATTAAAAAAAAATTCTTCTATGGCGAACCAAAGATTGTGAGATGTGGCATATTCTAGATCCACAATTTTAAGAAGCTTGAGATCAACGGTAAAGTAGAACCATCTTTTGATAGTGGAATCTAAAGCAAACCAACTATCATCAGGTTCACCTGTGGGTCTACATTTTCCAGTAAGATGGTCAAAAATAGAATAAATGCGGCAGAGGTCCATCAACATGTCCCGCCATCGCTTGTAATTAGAATCATTATCATTTAATTTAAAACCAAAGGAGGAATAAACATTGTCGGCGGTAAGTGTCAGGTGGATTGCAGAAGTTTTGAGCGGATTGGTGGTGGTGGCATGGGAGGTGGAGGTATCTTCGGTAACAGACATAATCGAGTTTGGCGAATCGAAACATGAGACGAAATAAAAAATTATTGGAAATAACGAGAAAGAAAATAATAAAGCAAATAAGATGCCATAAGGAAGCAATGGGAAGGTGATTGTCGTCAACAGTGAGGCACTGAAATCCGAGATGAAAGGAGATCGGCGCTGATGGAGGCTTTTTAGTGAAAATATGATGCGTTGAGGGTAATACAACGACTTATGAAGAAGCGGTAAAAAGAAAATAATATATATATATATATATAAGTGTGGTGGGGTGCCGGTGGTGAGAAGGAAACGGTCATGGCAGTCGGACTAGTGTAAGGTCAGCGAGGGTGTGTATAGAGTGTAGGCCTAGGAATTTAGGTTAAGTCGGATACCATGTTATGGTATAATTCCTCTTAGATTGATAATGATAATAGATAACAGTTTATATAGAGTACAAGAATAAAATAAAGATGGAAAGAAATAACAAAAATACCTAGTCTAATAATAATACTATAAATAATACTTTAACAGAAATGTCGTCTATTTTGGATGGGCTCTGGTGGCTGAGATGCAGGAACATATGGTGGGTGATTCTCTAGGTAAACAGATTGTGGAAGGAAGAAACTTGAGTGAGAATATGCCCCCCAACCTCAAGCGGTGAATCTGACTATGGAGCAACTAGATGGAATTGTCTCAGTGGCGATGAATGCCGCATTGCAAACTAGGGAAGAGATTGTTATACATCATGTTCAAGAAGTTGGAGGAGATCCTATTCCACCACCTCCTATAGAGATGCTAAATAATCTAGGTGGAAGGCATAACATAGTGAGGAAAACTATAGAAGAATGATCTGGAGATGGAATGGCCATAAGGTATGAATTTCCATAATATGAACAAATGGTAGGCGAGAGACGAGGCTGAGCCGAGAACAAGGCAGGGTCCTTTGGAGAGAGGAAGGGTAAGATACCCGAGTTGTGCTGTTAATGGACAATAGGAGGGTCTAATTTCTCAAGTCAAATATCAGAAAGAAAAAGCTAGAGGTGATAAACAATCTCCTCAAATGAGACTTCATGATGAAAGATTCTACCAGGATTATGTAGAGAAGAAGTGGTGACCTCTGGAAGAGTTTCAAGAAGAGCAGTATGTGCCCATGAAAGGTCATTTGGGTGGGAGTTATATGCCTAGGAGATGAGAAGAGACAATCTAATATAGATGAACATCCTAACTATGAGGTTACCAATTTTAGTGGCAAAGGAGTTGTTGATGGTCTCAGGTGTCCAAGTGATGAATGTTGGGGGTTAATGGGGGGAGAGGGGAAGAGAGAGAGAGAGAGAGAGAGAGATTGTGGTGTTCTGGATTTGCTTGTTTGTTGGAGATTGTGAATAGGCGTTACTAGGTGTTTAGGGCTAGGTTGGGTGGCCACAAGATGCTGGCAATGGGAGTGGTGGTCGATTAGGAGTTAGCTGGGTGGGAGTGGGAGAAAGAAATATAAAAGATAAGTAGTGAGTGAATGTATAGAAGGGGAATAGTTATAACAGGTATATCAGGTTTGATTTACACTATTTGGGAATAGAGAAATAAAAGGATATTCAATCAAACATCAAGGAGTGTTGAAGTGGTTTTTAATCAATTTAAAAGGGATCTACAGATGGGGTCCCAATGGAAAAAAAGTGGGAGATTGACCCCGACAACAATTCAGTACAGAGAGTCTCTATTGCACCAATAATTTTGCTGACTTTTACATGGTTTGGCTTTTTGTGAATATTTGTATTTGTTTACTGTTTCTCGGCACATAGCTAAAAGATGATATACAAATACTATTAGGTGCCTTTATAGTGTGTAAATTGTGATTGTTGGAATAAAGTTTCTAAGTTTCACCCAAAAAAAAAAAATCAAAATCATTCACATGCTATTAAATGGGTAAGTATATTGTGGTAATACAAGAACTAAGTTATACAAAAAATTTATTTAGAGAATTCTAATGCTTTATCTAGTACAAGAAGTAAGATAAAGGAAAAACTTAAAGAACACGAAAGAAGAACTCCTTTGTCATGTAGAATAGAGTTCCATAGCTGCAGTTCAAATGGGAGTAAATGCCCCTTCTTAGTAAGAGCATTGGCTAAAGCATTATCATCTAGTATATTGGAGTACACAAGTCTAGAGATTATGCATGACCTTCCAGGTAGGGTGAATGAAGTTCATGATCTACAAAGTCATGAACTTCATTCGCTGTACCCGAAAGATCGGAAAGAAGTTGATTCTCCAATTCCCCCACGTTGTTGCGGGGTTCGATTATTACATCAAAAGCCCTTGGAGCTTAGCATGACTTAGCCCAAAATAAGCATGGCTCGATTAAAGATTTAGAATGTATATTAAACATTAATAAATCCTTTATATCAAATATTTAAAATGTCTATTGTCAAACATTTTCATATTTTGACTTTTATACAAATAAGAGGAAAAAATTTTGGGTGCAAATGTTGCTGCCATGATGTCCTGCATTTTTAATAGCCTACCAATTATATTTATCATTGGTTAAACAACTCATTTATTCTAAGAGAAATTCTCATAACTGCTAGTAACAAAAAAAATAAATGCTAGTAGTTTAAACAAAATATCATACTTCAAACATAAAGAAAATCTCAAATAAATTACATATTGACCATTTTCTTTTTCGTTTTATTTGGTAGCGTTTGCAATTAGTATATAAAATCAGAATTTTGTATGAATTTTATTGAAATAGAGAAATTTTGCTAATTTAAGCAGACCCGAAATAAGCTTGAAGTCATAAAAATATGTGAGCCGAGCCAAAAAAAAAAAGTAATATGGACTGAGTTTGAGCCTATGGTCGATAGGCTAGTTCCAATTTGAGCTTGAGCGAGCTGAACCTCGGCTCATAAAGCCCAGTTGACAGGCCTACATATAGTGGATCATACCAATCGAAGTATTTACCATCTAGGACATATACACAACTATTGAATCATCTAAGTGGGTTGTCATCGGTCTTTGAAGTCCAAAAACAGAGTGACTTTCGGCAATAGAATTTCCCTGATTGCGCAATTCGTCTATGCCTATTGGAGGAAGAACATCAAGAGGAAGAAGTCATATCTTTGCACTAAAATTGCAATAGAGGAGGCTCAATTGAAGAAAGCCCCAAAATCTAGCCTTAAAAAGGCCTAAAATCTAATTTTTCCCTCTACTATTTGGAAGAACTAACGTTTATTTTCCCTCCATTTCTCAAAGAAAAAGTAAATTTTGGCCCCAAATCAAAAACTCAATTGACATGTTGTAAACCTTTTTGGTACAAAATCCAATCTAGTTTTGACAATGATAAGGAAATCTTTCTTAAAATGAATTTATTTTTCTTTCTTCTCTTGTAGATTATCTATCTATGGGAACCAGCCTCTCGCTCCTCTTAGAATCCATGAAAGGGAAGTAATCAATCACATATATCTTGCTTTTCCCTGTGCAATTTAATTTATATTCTTTCCTTTTTTATATCTCGAAAATCCTCCATTATATCATCTATGGAAAGAGCCATTTAAATTTATTGTCTGGAATCATATCTCTTTTCCTATATATATCTGAAGTCTTTCCTTTGTCAATCACGAATTCAAAAGCACTCTTAAGCGTACACTTATTATGTGTAATCTTTTCTTGTAAGGTACTGTCTGCATTTGGTTCTAGTGAGGAAGAAGAAGTATCAACAATCAGTGCTTGGAGTTTAGATTATCAAACACGAGTGATTAGCGAGGAGTTTTAAGCCCAGTCTCTTTTGTATCTATATTAGAGTGTGTTGTGTGGAAAAACCATATGGTTCCACAACTAGTCTCTAGGATCATATAGAGAGTTACTTGATCCTCAATATTGAGTGAGTATTGATTTACTTAATCCGTTTTTCACAAAAGTTGTTATCCTTTGATATTATACATTATAACAAGTTTCACATTGGAACTTGCTCTGGAATTTATAAGCTCTTTTCTCTCTTTCAATAAAAAGTATTTTTTTTTTTCAGTTTACAGTTTGGTACTTTTTAGTTCCACTGTTAATTTACTCTTAATTTTAAAAATCCTAATGCACCCCTCTCTTAGGCAATCCTTGAGTTACACAAGTGATATCTTCTGTCTATTTAGTAACAGTGGTACTGAAATTGAGACAAATAGGAAGTTACAATACAAAATTTGAGGTTTTTGAAAAACTTGGTGTGAAAAAATGAAATCGGCAAGAACTACATTACCAAAAATGAGATTATCTCGCAATCCTCCACAGACATCCCGAAGGTTTGCAGCTTCACTAATATAAATTGATTCCTCAATTTTCGGATTGTCCAAACCCTTTAGAGAAAAGGCTATAGTTTGCATTTTATCTCCTAAAGTTAGTTTTGAATTCATATAAATAAATAGGGAATATTTGTTTGTTTTAAAACTTTAAATTTGGTGTGAATTAATTTGAAGATAATATGGAGAAATGATATGAAACGACTCCAATTATATGGATTTTAAATTAATCAAACTCAGCCTTCTTTTTTCTTCTATTTTCCTTTGTTGGCGATGGCTTGGTAAAACAGTCGTCTACTTCACCACTGTTACCACCACCATCGTCGGCGGGTTGGGTTGGAGCACTTTTCTTCAAGTTGTACATCACATTTTCAAATCTGACAAGACGGATATTGATCTAGCGAGACATAGACAGATCTTATTATTTAGTATTTTATTTTCTCTCTCGTCTGAGAGTTTGCTTTTTCTCTCGAATGAGAGTTTCGTCTCTCCTTGAATAGGAGTTGCACAAGAATATTCTTGGGCTCGTTTGTTAGTTCTTAAGATTTATTATCTTGAAGAATCTCGATATTTGGTGCTTCAATTGTTCTTTACTACATCATTAGACATGGTCTCAGTTGTATTGTTCTTGACGTTGTAAACTTTTTATTGAATGAAATAAAATATCGCTTTCCTTTAAAAAAAATGATTGAAAAAATAACTCAACATGAGTGTCAAATAATTAAAAAAATTCATTTTAACTTGAAATCGTCCATATAAACTATTGTTTGTATGTAAGAATTAGAAAACCATGAATTCAAGTTCATCATATAGATCCAAATCCTTGCAACTGAATGCAACGTCAATAAATTAGTATGATGAATATCAAATACACAACTTTCGAGTTTTTCAATCCGAAACTAACCTAATACTTTTTTTTAGATGAACTGTAAATATTATTACCCAACCAACGAAATTTACATCACAACACACACATGCAGCTTACAAAGACATTACTGCATGCCACAAAAGCTAACATCACCACTACTTTTCAACAAAACAGCAACCCTATTACTATTGTAAAAAAATTTCTAAGTAAAGTGTATCTCTCTGTGTCATTTTCTGTATTTTGCACCCTATAATTCTAATTTTCATCTCTGCTTTAAGTGACTCCAAAATAACATTCCAGCTCTTTGCATCCTGAGTGAATTGCCTTTTATTCCTCTCTTCCCAAACTTTGTATAACATGCTTGCTATACCTGCCCTAACAACATTCTGCTTGAATTTCCAACTTCTGAAGGCATAAAGCAGCCACCTTTTCCACCTCCCATATGTCTCTGGCCAGTTAGTAACTTCAAGCCACTGCATAAGCCCATCAATAATTTGTTTAGCCCACACATACTCAAAAATAAGTGGTCTTCTGTCTCTTCAACTAATCCACATATAGCACAGTTACAATCCTCAATCTGCATAAATTTCCTAACTCTTTCCTTTGTCATCAACCTCTTATGCATAGCAAGCCAAGTAATAAAAGCATGTTTTGGCAGATTCATTCTATTCCAAACCAGAGCTGCCTCTCTGAAAACACTCTGATCTCCTCTTAACCAATCATATCCACTCTGAGTAGTGTAAACTCCCGTTTTATTATGCACCCACTGATTCAAGTTGCATCCAGCCCGCATCAATTCTTTCACTTTATCTATCATTTTCCAAGCCCAACTACAGTCTTTTGGTGGACTGTAGTCCCAAAATTCAATTTTTTTTTCAGATAAACACCACTTATCCACTTTATCCATAGTCTATCCTTCTTTTGGCCCAAATCCCACACCTGCTTCCCAATAGCCGCCAAACTCCACAATTTACAACTTTTTACATTTAATCCTCCAAACTTCTTTTTTGAACAAATTGCATCCCAACAAATTAAAGCCACTCTTTTGACATTATTCCTTTCACCCCAAAGGAATCTCCTACACTTCTGCTCCATTTCCTTAACCACTGTTTGGGACAAATTGAACATTGCACTCCAATAAACATGTAAGGAAAACAAGACAACATTAATTAAGACAACTCTACCTGCATAATAGAGAGATTTCTTGAAGCCCAACAGGTTAACCTTGCTGCAATTTTATCCACAAGTGTATGACAATCCATTTTACTCCATTTGGTGGGGGATAAGGGGACACCAAGGTATCTCATTGGGAAAGAGCCCTCTGTAAACCCTGTTATTTGTTGTATCTCCTGCTTAACTTCTTGTGCTACTCCTCTAATGTATATGTTGGATTTCCCTGAGTTAGCATACAATCCAGTGGTCTGAGAAAATTGATGAAAGTTGTTCCATACACACTGCACCGAACTTTTTGAAGCTTTACAAAATATCATTAGGTCATCTGCATATAAAATATTTGTGAGCTGTAATTGCTTGCATGTTGGATGAAGCTTAAATCCATCTTCCTGTGCTGCTATCTGTAAAGATCTAGTTAAATACTCCATAACCAATACAAATAGTAGGGGAGAGATAGGGTCTCCCTGCCTTATCCCCCGTTGCCCATGAAAAAAACCATGCACTAACCTAATACTTATATGAACTAGATTCAACAAAATGGAATTGATCATCGTGTGCACCCTTGATTGCAGAAATATGATGATAAAAATTACCTTAAATAATCTAATCTAACAATATATAATGGATGAATTCTCATAGTCTCAGCTTCTATGTCCACTATAAAATCACCAACCCAACTTGAACAAAGAAATTTAAAAAAAAAAAAAAAACATGAACAAAGAAAAATAAATAGAAAACAAGAAGGCCTAGCTGTCATGGACTCATGGTTGCAACTTTTTGATGATTCCCCATATAAAGAAAAGATCTAAAGAAGAAAGTGACTATCTTAGTGGGGTATGAAATATGAACATCATTACCGCACAATGTGTAACAGGTACAACAAAAAGCATATGCGAAAAAAATGACCAGATTCAATGAACTTTGGAACACATCTTATATGCTTTGGTTTTATTATTGCTATGCACAAAGATCAGAGAGCTTCAAGAATTTCTGGTGGTATTCCTTCCAAAATGGAACCTGAATTTATCTATAAAAAGAAAAGAAAAAAGGGCACATATATTCCCTTTCCGTATCAGGTGCAGAGAAGTTTTACTTGATTTAATCTAAAAGGTACAATATTTTTTTGGTAATGCTGTTATTACTTGCACACACGAATTTTTGTTTTTCTTGTTTTTTCCTAGTGAATTCATGTGCAAATATCACTTGAACATAATTCTATTTTAATTTTCCTTACTTTTTTGGTTGTTTATAAGATATGTAACTTTAGGTTTTTGCATGAATGAATAAAGAGTGCATGATTTATTTATTTCTTTAATTCCAATGATCTATCTGGGAATTGAAGTGGTTTATAAATTAAAATTAGAATTCTTTTCGAATTGGAATTTACTAAAAAGAAACTGAGTAAATAGAATGGGAATGAGACATATACTCTATTCATTTTCGAATGTAGGTTTCATCAATTCCAAATACAGGACCCAAATTCTAGGGTTTCAAACATATCCTCGTGCTAATTCGAATACATTTCCATCAAATTTAACTTCATGATCCCAATGTGTTTATTTATATGCATCCAAACAAAGTATTATAATTTCTAAATAAAAAACAAATTCACGTGAAAAAAAAAATTGTTAGATGACTTTTTTGTATTTTAGAAAATAACTAGAATCAAGTAATGTATAATTGTAATTATGAATTAATTACCAATTTACTATTTTTTTTCCTTTTAATTTTGCCTCATAATATGAATAATTAATAGTACTTTTCTATGATTATTAGCTATGAACTTGTTCAAAGGGAAGGAATGGCGGCCTTTATTTAGCATCAAGTTTGCAAGAGCCTCTGCATTTGGATTTGGAGTATTGAGATTGATTAATATCTTGTCAAAAAATTGACATGACATGATGTCTATGTATTAGAACCTTTGAGTTCCCCTTCAAACTTCATCTTTACTGTTATTGCTTTATGTTGCGTCTGTTGCACTTGTCATATGTTTTTTATATGTCTATATATAGACATGTAATCACTGTCAAGACCAAAGTTTACTGCCATATGAAGCAGTTAAGAGGTTGAGAAATATTGTTGCAATAAACTAATTAATATTGGCGTTGAGAAGTCCTCCGGAAATTGCTGTCCGAACGAAAATTAACTCACAAAAAAAGTTAAGAAATCACTATCAATTATCAAGGTGTAAGTTAAATAACAACTAAAAAATGTGTAAAGGAATTGATAAGGAGCGGCGCTTTATATATTACTTTGCGTTAAAAGGGATGGATAAGTAGCATTTTATAATTACCTTGTGTTTTACAATATCCACAATTAAATCATGGGATTTCCGAAAAGGTACATATTCAATTCTTTTGTGTTTTGAATTGAAGGCAATAACAACCAACTCGTTTTTATTATTTTTTAAATTAAGAACTAACAAATTTATTCATAATTCTAAACGTTTAAATACTCAATTTTATCATTTGCATAATTTAAAATAATAAACCATTTGCCCATAATTCTAAATTATAATATTTAAAGTAAATATTTCCTATTAAACATATAAGGGTAAATGGAGTTGAGGTATTGGTAAACAAAGAAAGAAAAAGACAATTGAGTTGTGTGGAGATGGACATTGTTTGGTCTTTTATTGATGTAAAGAGAGACTATATGCTTTTTCAAAAACACCATGGTAATCCACCTTTTTTATGAAATTACAAGCATGGTCTTAAATTTCCTCCGAAATTTCAAAATTTCGACCAAAATTTTGGATTTTTCGGGGTGATATATGCCAATTTTACAAACGATTCGCCCCATTTAGCAAATTGATTTTGATGGTTTCTTTGATAATTTGATCACATATGATGCTTTGACCTTTGTTTTCTCATATTTTATAGAATAACATAACATTTGGAGGAAAAGAACAAGGATTGAAGGTAAATCATGCATAAAGAGAAAAAACTGTCTGTGCAGTGCTAGCGTTTATGGAATAGATTTTTCTACCCATGTCCAAATTACACACTTGGTACACCAATGGAAACATAATTGGCAAAGGTACATTTCTTATGTTGAAGACAAAGATCAGATATGTACGGAAGGATGTTAAAAAGCCATCGGAAGAGACGTCTTACGATGGAGTTTTCTCATTCAGTGACTTGTGAGACAATTTTATCATCTTTAAAGTTTGATTTTGGATTTGGTGTCTTCTTAAAAGTTGTATATCTTTGTTTTAGGATTTTATAGAAACTTGAATCAGCTTATTCCGACATTGGTAGAGAAAGTTATACATATTTTACCAAAACTGGACGGAGCAGCATGCAGGGGAACGCCGCGGCGTTCACCACTCAACGCCGCGGCGATGATAAGCAAAATGGAACGCCGCGGTGTTCAACACCCAACGCCGCGGCGGACTTGTCTATAAATAGACCATTCAGGTCATTTCTACAAAAACAGACACTGGAGAGCAGCCAAACACCAAAAGGGAGGAGAGAAACACTTTGGAAAGAAGATTGAAAGTCATAACGTCTCCTTGAAGATCCGGATTCGCAAGACGACGGAGAATTCAACGAGGGATCAAAATTATCACGATTATTCAGGAGTTTTTACATCTTTATTTCTTAACTTTGTCCAACTCTCTAATATGATTTGTATGATTCAGATCCGTACTTATGACATGAATATGAGCTAAACTTATTTGATTAAGGCCGTGGCTAGGCCGTTTATGTTATTTTGATTGTTCTTGCTTTGGTTTTTATTGGATTAATGTTGTTTTTAGTTATGTATTCAATAGTTGATCTCAATGCTTCACTTGTTTGATCACCAAGTGTTCGATAAAATGCCTAGGTTAGAGATCGAGAGATAATAACCTAGGGAAAATATAAACATTGAATACCCTATAGTTAAACCGACTAGAGATAGACTCGGTTTCTTTAGGTGGCTTTCCATTCACGTGGGGAATTCCTAGACCTTAAATGCATCTTTGTTAAGACGGGTTTTCATATAGAGATATATAGGAAATCGTTAACTAAGGTAGGGTTGCTATGCCAAGAGATTGGGTAGTACGTGCGTTAGGGAATTTCGCCTTGGCTAAACCCATCTAATAATCCATTAGAACCTTGATCACAATCGAAATACATAAATGGTTGAACCATGTGCCTTAATCGCTTCTCTTATATTGTTTCCTCCACTTATTTGGTTATAAACTATTTTAGTAATTAACTTAGTTAATTAGTTTAAATCAACATCTTATCGACCAATCTAACTTAGAAAAGAATAATACAGTAGTCTCGGTGCTTAGATAGTAGTTGTCCCTGTGGAGACGATAAACCCGGACTTAACGTCCACTTTATTACTACACACGATCAGTACACTTGCTGTGCATACACGTAAGATTCTGTCGTGTCACGGGGTTTCGAAGTGAAATCTCACCTTCGATCCAATTTTACAGAACATCTACCAAAATTTCCCAAAACATTTGTCGAAACCCGAAATTTCTCAAAATTCAATATCAAAAAAATTTACTTTGTTAAATATCTACCGGAATTTCCCGAAATTTCTCAAAATTTAAAATAATATTTAATTATTTAGTTTTAAATAAGAGTCAAAATAAGTTCATACCAACATTCAATGTCATGGGCTGAATATTGTCAACATTTAACTAATAATTAGTACATGCAGTATGAAAGTGGAGGAAGGAGATAGACCAATGATAGCAATTTCGATCCTTCGAGAAACTCAATGTGGTTTTAAATGATGATTTGTATTAAAATTGTGATACTTTGTTTTAATGAAGTTTCTAGGAGATTTGATTATTACTTTTCTCTCAACTCATATTTATTTTGTATTTTTCGCCATAAATTTTAGTCATACTACTTACAAAACTCACTATACATATATTATAAATACAATATTATTTGTGTAAAAAGATGCATAATTATGATAATTAAAGTTATCTACATTTTTATTGAAAATTTTCAAGTATTTCTATAAATTTTCATGATTTCTCTAAAATCGAAATCAAAATTTTGGATATTCCCGAAATTTCCATCAAAATTTTCCTAAATTTACTACTCCGAAATCTACACTGAAACCGAAATTTAATACCTTGATTACAAGTAGGCAAAGGACTATCAGTATTAGACAGTTGTACCAACAAGGTCCAGCACAGTTAGTAGATAGCTGGGTTCTTTCAACATAATGTCCAGAGTTCGATCCTTGGCTGTGTGTATGAAAAATTATTTGTTGGGAGAGGTTGTAACCACTTCGGTGATCTCTCTGCCTCGAAGGGATTAGTCTCCGGCGTCCGGTTGGGGCACCTTTGGTTATAAACCAAAAAAAAAAAAATATAAGTATTAGACAGTTGTCGAAGGTGCAGAATAATCACTATCAAAACAAAAGTTAAGGGTTAATTGCAAATAACCCCCTGTGTTATTCCCAATCTGCAAGAAACCCCCCTGTGATAAGAAAATAGCCTAAAAAACCCCTGTGAAATGTAAAACTCTGCATACACTCCTAAACCGTTAAATAAAACTTAACTCCGTTAAATTCTGTTTCAAATGTCCTTTATACCCATAAATTACTGGGTTATTTGCATCCACCTCCCCTGAGGTTTCGATCTTTGGCAAGGACACCCCCTCATCAATTAGAATTTGACATCCAAACCCCGTATGCGATATATTTTTGGATAGCCCTATGTGTCTAGTTTCATGGAAAGAAAACGTTTCATGAATCTGAGCTTTCTACAATGAGTTATGAATTTTCTCGTGACGACGCGCACAGCTATCTGCACAGCCGACAGATTTTTAGTTAACTTTGAATACAAAACTGCTTTGTTCTAAACATCTCCTAATTATGTGTAATATATGGGTGGATATCCCTATGTGTCTAGTTTCATGAGAAGAAAACGGTTCATGAATCCGAGCTTTCCAAAATGAGTTATGAATTTTCTCGTGACGACACGCATAGCTGTGTGCACAGCAGGAAGATTTTTAGCTAACTTTGAATACAAAACTGCTTTATTCTAGACATCTCCTGATTATGTGTGATATATGGGTGGATATACCTATGTTTCTAGTTTCATGGGAAGAAAACGGTTTATGAATCCGAGCTTTCTAAAATGAGTTATGAATTTTCTCGTGACGATGTGCATAGCTGTCTGCACAGCCGACAGATTTTTAGCTAACTTTGAATACAAAACTTCTTTGTTCTAGACGTCTCCTAATTATGTGCAATATATGTTTGGATATCCCTATGTGTCTAGTTTCATGGGAAGAAAACGGTTCATGAATCCGAGCTTTTTACAATGAATTATGAATTTTCTCGTGAAGACGCGCACAATGAGTTAAAATATTTGTTATAACTCATTTTAATTGAAAATTAATTTTCATTAAAATTATTTGTAATTCAGAATTTTCATAAGCTTAATTTTGAATATTCCCCTTAGTTTTGAATATTCATAAAAGTAATTGGATAAAAAAATACATATTTAAGAATCTTGTTTTTTTCTCCTTTTCTAGTTTATGAAATAATTTATGCTAATTATTTTGTACTTGGATATTATTATTACTATTTAGTATTTGAATATTTATTATTATTGAATATTATTTCTAATTAGTAGGCAATATTTCAATATATATTATTTTAGCAGAATATTAATTTTTTAATATTTTAGAGAATTATAAAAGAGCATAAAAAGGTTCAAATAAAATAATAAAAGCCCCTCCAAATGAACAATTAAAATAGGGGCATATAAGTCAATTCCCCTGCACTTTACGGTGAAAAAAAAATTGCCAACTCTCACCTCACGCGCGTGTGTCTCAAACGCGGTTAAGTTTGACGGAATGAGGGTTTTTTGCAGAGTTTTTACATTTCACAGGGGGTTTTTAGGCTATTTCCTTATCACAGGGAGGTTTCTTGCAGATTGGGAATAACACAGGGGTTTTTTTTGCAATTAACCCAGAAGTTAACTAAGAAGGGAAAATTACACTTTTGATCCCATATGCTTAGCTTTTTTCAATTTTGGTCTCATTCATTACGGGATTCTCGCATTATGTCCCGCTACATTAAAAAATTCTCACATTTGGTCCCAACCGAATTTTTCATCAAAAATTCAACGGTCAATTCCGTTAGTCAACATTTTAACCTATTTTTTTAGAGAATTTCTGCGTTAGGTACTCACACACGGTTTATATTCAATATCACGTGTCACGAACGCACAAACTCTCAAACAAAAAAAAGGTAAAAATGTTGACTAACGAAGTTGACCATTAAATTTTGGATGAGAAATCCTGTTGGGACCAAATATGAGAATATTTAAAAATTAAGGACACAATGTGATAATCTCGTAATAAATAGAATCAAAATTGAAAAAAGCCAAACATATTGGAACAAAAATGTGATTTTCCCTAACTAACAATGACTGAATATGTTTAGGCTTCAATTTCATTTTAGATTTGAAATGCTCTTCCTTATCATGACTTTGTCCTCATGGAAACGAGAATATATATGGCAGTTTTTCTATTGGGGTCTCGTACATCTTTTTGGGCCATTACGCCTTCTCTGAGTTCTTGATGTTTACAAGTGTCCGAGCTCGAGAGGGTGCTTCATAGTTCTTAAATGGCAACCTCTAGCAACCTTTATCAAGTCGAGGTCGTCGACAATGATCTCTTCCATCCTTTCGATCTTTCCCGGGTTGAGTCTTCTTGTCCCACTCACCATCTTTCAATAAATTTATTTCCTCCTGATCAAGAATGTATTGTTGCACCATACCAAAACTAACTTTTCCAGTACTTTTAGGTATTTTTATGAATTTATACTTTTTTTTTCGAATTACAATGATGGAATCGTGGAGGTGGGGATTCGAAAACTTAACACCACACTTAACAGCAGGGGCTCCTTTTGTTTTTCAGGTAAAATAATCTAAATTGAGAATCTAATTGTCTGTCATCAGATTAATGTGTTTGGTAAGATTGCTATAATTCTGGAAAGAAATCAAACCCCTCAAAACAGGAAATCTAAAACCTTAATTTTTTGAGGGTTTCTTATTCCCTTTTTCAAGGGAATCTGGAATTAAAACTTGCAAGACACTTTTAATATTCATATTTTATCAATAAAAATATTATTTATATATATAATTGATGCGGTTCGAAATTTACACCAAGAAAATGTATAAATCGAAGTACAATTTATACTCTAAAACTACTATAAAATGATAGACTAAAATACGTAATTAAACCTTGAACTCAAAAGATGAACAAAATAATGCTCTTTTATTCACTTTTCTTGAGAAAGAACACAAGTAATGAAGTGAAATTGTTAAGTGAACATAAAAAGTACAAGAAATGACTCCAAATCTCTTAAATATAGTCTAATGGCCGAATTCTTCTTCTCTTTTGGTGTGTTTGGGCATTTTTTGGAGTGGTGGTGGGGGGAATGGAGATCATTTCCCCCATTTTAGGAGGTAGTGGTTGGATTTTGACTTAGTCCAACCTTATTCCCTCGTCAGTTGTCCCTTTTGAACCTTCCTTCCATCCTCTAGCTATCCATTTAATCTCCTTAGCATGACGTAGGAGCTTCCATGTAGCTTGATCTAGTAGCCTCCTCGTGGCTTGAGATAAGAGCTTCCACATAGCCTAGGCCTTGAACTTCTCTCGGTGGGCTTTGATCTTGATCTTTTTTTAGGTATCAAACCGCTTCGTTAGCCCATGTAATTGATGTCTCTCGGGGCCCAATTCACACATAATCCCAAATAACAAGTATGATATTTATGGCCATATCAATACTTATTATATTTCATCATATAAGGAAATATATTATATAAATCAATATGTATATATATTTGTATACACTTTATATATATATATATAAGTGATATATCTATATATAGCACTTACATAGATATATATTTGTTTACATGATAAGGCTAGTATGAACATGTGTGTGTGTGTGTGTATTGTATGTGTATACATCTCTATATATAAGTATAATATCTATATAAAATCATATAAATTTATTTTACATAAATATATATATATATATATATAGGGAATTGATATTAGCACTCACAAAAGTGATAAACACACTCCCAATCTACTTTATTTTATACTAAATTATTAAAGTGCCCATGTATTATTTGAAAACATAATTTCTCTTAATATTTAAGACAAACATAACTTTTACTATGTTATTCATCACTTTTAAGGTTTATCTTGTTTGATCATCATTATTAATTATTTAAAATAACAATTAGAAAAAATAATATTAGCTTTCTTACATATATTAGATAAAATCGGGTAAAGTCTTTTCTCTTAATATTTAAGACAAATATAACTTTTACTATGTTATTCATCATTTTTAAGGTTTATCTTAACATTTTTATAATGTTTGATCATCATTATTAATTATTTAAAATAACAATTAGAAAAAATAATATTAGCTTTCTTACATATATTAGATAAAATTGGGTCAAGTTTTTTCTTCATATTTTTACATCAAGTCAAACATTAAGCAAAAAATAATATTAATCATCAATCATATTAGTCTAAAATAATAATATTAGCTTTCTTACATATTTTCGTTAAAATCAAGTCTATGTATTTCCTCCATATTTTTCATCAGGTCAAACATTAGGCAAAAAATAATATTAGTTAACAATAATATTCATATAAAATAATAATATTAGCCTTCTTATATACATTAGTTAAAATCAGGTCAAAATTTCTTATTTCAAGCCAAGTTTTTACTTGATATTTTTACATCAGATCAAATATTAGTTATTAATAATATTTTTCTAAAATAATAATATTAGCATTCTTACACCAGGTCAAGCTTTTACTTCACATATGAAGTTCAATAGTTATTAGGCAAATAATAATAATAATAATAATTTTGAATTTGTGGTGTGTATTAATTAACTCCTTTTTTTTTTTGTTATTTGAGTTGATGTCAAAAAAATCACATGAAATAGTGATTTGAATCTTATTGTTACTATTGTAAATTCTGAACTTATAATGCATATGAGATTTTTTTTATGAAAAATAGATTATATTTCCAATTTTGTGATAAAAATACGATTTTAAAAAAATATCAGATAACTTTTAATAGCTATATGCTTCTAAGAATATAATTACTAAGTAAAAATATAAAATAAATTGATAGGAGAAAAAAATGAACAAAAACTATGTTAAAGTTGCAATATATATTGTCTAGTGTGTTCAAACACTAAAAATGTTCAAACACCAAAAATGAAAATAAATCTTAAAAATGATGAATAATATAGTGAAAATTATATTCATCTTACATATTAAGAGAAATTGTGTGTTCAAATAATATATGGGCACTTTGATGATTTGGTTGAAAATAATATAGATTTGTACTGCAATTATCACTTTTGGGAGTGCTAATATCAATTCCCTATTTATATAGTAATGTACTATTTGTACTTCACACTATATTTCATTAATTGTTTTGATGTGTCATAGTCAAATTAATTTATTATTTTAATAGCTAGTATTTAGATATTAACTATGAATACCAAATTATAGTTAGTTTATTAAAAACATATTAGTTTTTTTAAATATAAAACACTTCACAAACTTCAATAACACAATGTATACAAATAACTTAATTAAAGAATGAAACGAATTTAATGAAATTTCCCAAATGTGAATTTTGATTTCTTGCGAGATGTGCATGAACTAACCATATCGATTTTCTAAACACAACTAATCACTATTATGAAATTAGATAATTGGATATCTGATTCCCAATTTGGATTCCATTCCCTGGCAAACAAATGGCCGCTTAAGGCCTCACACTTAAACACTCATATTAACTAATGAATGACGGGAAATTTTAGGGAAAGTTAGGAAATAATTCCCCAAATTCTATTTAAACTTATTGTTCAATTCCCATCTAAGAAATTAAGTTATGCACTCCCTAGTTCAAAATAGAAGTTGTGATTTACTCCATATCCACCCAAAAAGACGGAAATGGCCCCACTTTGCTCATCTAAAATGCATTTTCTTCCTCACATCTCTTTTCCCATGCAATTTTTTTCTTCATCATCACAAAACCAATTAGATGTGTTTTTCCAGCGACCGAAGATGTTCAATGATAACATCGTCTTGTTCTCCATGGTGAAAGGAACAAATCGGATCTGTATTATTATATTTCAAGTGAAAAATTTGATGCTCAGAATCTTGAAAACCCATTTCACCACACTTGAATATTTTTGAAACTATATAAGCACCATAACTAAAATTAGATAAAATCCATTGTGCAATGTCCAAAACCCAAACAAACGATTAGATAATGATGGAGTAATAAAAAAATTATCAAAAAGCCATAGAAATATTCATTTTTAAGGATGCATATGTACAATTACTGTTAGTATTCATAAGTCATGTGCGAAGTACATTTAGTGCATAATAAAAGTATTTTTCAAGTTATAACTGCAGTAATTCGATTGTCCGTATTCATAAAATCAACTCCAATAGAGCGCCAATTCCATCGTCAAAATGGCGATGGTGAACAGTGTTGAGCCAATATTGGCACAACACTGTTTACCCACGCAGTTTTGGAGATGGGTAATTTTTGTTATAACTAGGTCCATCTATTTATAATTAGTTATAATTTGGTCCTATATATTTAGGACCCTAAACTTTGAAAAAGTTACAATTAGGTCCTATGTTTGTTATTTTTTACACAATTAGAAATGATTTTACTTCTATAATTTTATATAAATGATATATATATATATATATATAAATATATATTAAAACTAGTAGAAATGCATATACCATATAAATTTAAATCATTGAAAGATTCATATCAACATAGATTAATATTACATAATAATACAAATATCACACAATTCTAATACAAACTAACTAAATATAAAATAAATTAACGTGATCTCAATGCACCAGTTACAGATGCGCTAGAAATACCTGCTCCAACAGTTGAACTAACAATAGATGACAATACTCTATTTCAACGATTCTTTGCTCGATATGGACAAATCAAAGACAAAGATGCTCATATTGAACTTCGTAATGCATTAATAAAGTATTTATGAGAGCAACATAGTAATGCATATGATTAGTGATAATATTGGGGAATAATATTTGGCAAAGCTTGGACAAAGCTCAGACGGATTGGTATTATTTGGGAATCCTCTGAAGGGGATCTGGAAGCCTTGATTTTGGAGGATAAGAACCTCATAACGACTTTCATATTTACATATAGAATTACATTTTGCTAAATTAATTGGATAAATTTTTATAACTTGATCATTAATTACACAATAAGGTTATTGGATATGTCTCTACCACATTACAACTAAATAAATAATATTAATTAGAAATATCAATGTATATACTAATTTAATTATTACTACAATTGTAATTTAAATAGCTATTTTGATTAACTTAAGTTCCAACTTATTTTATGAAAATAGAAATATTTACCATACCTTATTAGCAACAAAAATATTACGTAATGAATGGTATAACAAAAAATTAGTAATTAGAATGTTGAATATAACATTCAATAAATATTCTTGATAGTAGTAAAATAAAAATTTACATTTCCTAGATAGGTAATACTTAAAAAGACATAAGCAAACTTCCTTTACATGTTAATGACAAAAAGTAACTTCATATTAAAGTTTTACATCCTCAACATTTCAAATGTTTGACCAATAAAGCCAGAGACTTTTTTTTATACGTTTTATACTTTAGGGGCCTAAACATGACAAGTTCAATAATTCAGGGGTACAAAGTATATTTTACCCAAAGTTATATTCACCATCTTAAGGGTTCTTGGTAAAAAAAAAAATTGTAAAAAAAGGGCAAAAAAGAAAACTTAAAAATTATTTCTTTTGATAGCGTTAGCAAATCCATTAATTTTCTAATGGATGGGGCGATTTTAAGATTTTATTAGAAAAGTAACATTTGCTAAAATAAGCTAATATAAATGGTAATTTACACTAAATAAGATAGATAATTATCAAGATTATATTATCCTTTATTTAATGAAATCACCATATGCATTAACTTTCTAATGGATGGGGGCGATTAAAAGATCTTATTACAAAAGGAGCATTTGCTAAAATAAGTTAATATGAATGGTAATTTACGCTACATAAGATACATAATTATCATGATTATATTATCCTTTATTAAATGAAATCTCCATATGCATTAACTTTCTAATGGATGGAGAGATTTTAAGATTTTATTACGAAAGGATCATGGGAGTTTATAAAGCCAATCCACTTATTGTTATTGGCACTCCACTTATTATTATTTGCACTCCAACTTTTATCTTATTTCATCAAATAGACAAAAATAACCTTGATGTCAAAATATATAATTTAATACAAGACAAAATTACCCCTCATTACTATTAGATGTACACGCCTCCAAAATAGAAAAAGAAAAGCAAAAGCTGAAGTGAAACTTTCAGTTTCGCTCCAAAAGAAAAAAAGAAAAAGTTAGGGCAAACCAATATCTGTGTTTGTTTTTATTTTCAAACAAATTTTGACCAAAAAGTTTGGCCAAAACTTGTTTACTTTATGTTTTTTTTTGATCAAAAATGATTTTTTTGGTCAAAGAATTTGTGAGTTATTGTATCCTTTTTGTGTTTATTTTAGAGTACCTACTAATTACATTAACTACAATATATATATATAATCATAATATTACAATCATTTAAACTTGTATTATATTATATTTTTCAATCATTAACTAATTATAAACACAACTTTTCAGACAAAAACTTACATAATTTGACTGTTACAGTAACTATTGTCTTTTCTAAAAATAAAATCAAATACAAAACCAAACACATTTTTATCAAAATACACAACTCTCAATAATTTTTTTCACCAAATTATCACCGAAAAAACCCCAAAATAAAAGCAAACATAGCCTCCAAAATAGAAAAAGCAAAAGCTAAAGTGAAACTTTCAGCATCACTCCAAAAGAAAAAAAGAAAAAGTTAGGGCAAACCAATAGTTTCTGCATGACTGCATACGCATTTTCCCAACTTTGTAAAAGCTTCTTCACAAGTTATTTCATATTATTTAGTTCTTTGTTGAATTTTGATATTGAGTCGATAAATCTAGTAATGGAGCAAAGAAGCAATGATCCTGATTTAAGAGAGTTGGAAGAAATATTAAAGTTTGTAAATAATAAAAGCGTCAAGAAAATTTCAAAGTATTATCAAGCACCCTATGAACCTATTGATAATACGAATTGGTACTTTTATCTCTTTATATTTTTTCAATTTTTTTTTCTATTTAAATTTTATGACTTTTAGAAACAAAACTTGGGGCTTTGTACAATGTGTTGCCTAATCAAATATTTCTTTTCAAAATAATTTAAGATTCTTGTTTAGCATTAAGTGAATAAATTTAATATCTTTTGGCCATTGTGTAATTATTTCATGGTTGTATTCTCTTGGATATATTCTCGCGTTTTCTGCTATTAAAGTTTTCAACTTCGTGTTGGAGCCATTTGGATTGTGGCTTATGGTTTATGTTCCTTATTAATTGAACACGGGCAATTTTGTCTTGTATTAAATTATAAATTATGGTATCAAGGTTATTTTTGTCTATTTGATAAAGTGAAATAAAAATTAGAGTGTCAGTAACAATAAATAGAATGTCTTTATCAACTCACAAGATCATTTGCTAAAATAAGCTAATATGAACTGTAATTTATAATAAATAACATAGATAATTATCATGATTATGTTATCCTTTATTCAATGAAATCACCATAAGCATTAAATGGGGTGATTTTAAGATTTTATTACAGAAGGATTATTTGTTAAAATAAGCTAATATGAATGGTAATTTACACTAAATAAGATGGATAATTATCATGATTATTCGCCAAATGTGGTGACTGTAATTATTTTAGTACTAAGTGGCTGTAGCCATGATCTCGCATGGTTGTTCTAGATTCTTCACAAAAACCCTCTTAACCAAACCCAACTCCACTTCTTCCATACGTTTCTCCCTTTTACTTTACGAACCCCGCTTCACTCCCTCCAGTTCTTTCCCTCAAGTTCGAGCAATGGCTACTGATTCTGCTGCCTCTTCACCATTCAAGAAAGTCCAGATTCAGAGAGACAACACTGTAAGACTGCTTCTCATTTGGGTTTCAATTATTATTCAGTTTCATTTCATAAAATTAGATGAATTGCATAATGAGTAAACTTTAGTATGCTGCTATCATTTTATTTATCTTGATTTTGCTTTCATTCATCATTCTTTTCTCAGTTGGATTAAAAAGATGGGATTTTGCTAATTAGTCTGTGGAGTTTGATGAAAAGTGATAAAGATTCTTTGATTACATTTGCTTCAACAATAGTGGGCCCAAGGGATTATGATTAGTGATGCTGATTTTTGTTCTTGATATTCAATTACATGTTGAGCACTTGTATTACAAATTATGATTAGATTGTTCCTCTTTATGATTTGTGTGTTTTTCTTTTCTTCGTCGGGTAGACATTCGATGCTTATGTGATTGGGAAAGACGATGCTCCTGGGATAGTTGTGATTCAGGAATGGTGGGGTGTCGATTTTGAGATCAAGAATCATGCTCGGAAGATCTCTCAGTTCGATTCGGGCTATAAAGCATTGATCCCAGAGTAAAAACAGTGTACTACTTTGCAAATTCAGCTTTTCATATTTTCTCTCATCCTTATACCGTTTGTTGTTATGTTTCTTGCAAATTAGTTTGTACCGAGGGAAGGTCGGCTTGGATGTTGCAGAAGCACAGCATTTGATGGATGGTCTTGATTGGCAAGGTGCTATGAAGGATATTGAAGCCTCAGTCAAGTGGCTGAAGACAAATGGTTCTCAGAAGGTGTGAGACTTCTTTACATGTCTATTTTTTTATTGATTTCCCAACTATCAATCGTTACTATAAAGTGCGTAACTACAAATTTGTTTTGCAGAAACCTGTTTAGAAGTTAATAGTTGATAGATAGTTTTGTGTATTTGAAATTGTGCAAGTTGTGTTCATCAGCAATACAAATTTGTTTCTGCTGCTGTAGTCTTTTTTCTTCAAATTGAGATGGTAGAAAATACGAAACATTGAGGGGTCTTAGATTTGACCACAATATCTCAATGAACAAAATAATTGCAAAAATTAGTCAATTGGAGTTTTTGTTTTTTTTAAAGTTTCTATGAGCTTAGAGTATAAGTTAGTCAAGCATTCGATTTGATTTATGACACACGTGACAAGTGTCTATCGTCCTTGATGAGCAATATTTCGTCAAATGAAATTTTGAACTTATGACACTGGAAGAAATTTGAGGCGAAATCAAAGTGAAAAGTAAGTAAACAGTTGTATACTTGCACAAGTAGATCGTGACTAATTTTCTCACTTTACTGAGATGAAATCTCATCTTGTGATGTTTAACAAAGAGGACAGCCTGGAACTTAGGCCTCTTAATTTCCTGATAACCAAAGAGACTCTTAATATCGGACAAAATAAGAAAATTGTCGGTCCCTGGATTCGGTTATAAATTGGAGTTGTTTACATCCTTTGAGTCAACAAAATGGCATTTCAATGCAAAGCATCTTACTTTTTGTTCGAGTTTTCAACTTAACAGAATTTCCAGATTTTGGTATTTAGTATGGATTTTTAACTGTGTTTGTGAATTTGTTTACAAGTACTTTACTGATAGAGAATAACTTTGAATAATATTTTTGGCTATGATCGCTAACATCAACCATCTGTTCGCCTTGAATATGCTGGTGTGATTTTAATATCGTTTTATTGGGGAATATGTGCACTTTTATTTCCCTGATATCCATATAAATTAGACCACTGGTAAAAAAACTCTGATGAAAAGAAGGAATAATGTTAGTAACAGGCTTTTTCTAGGTAAGATGTTATTACTGGAATTCTGAGAAAGTTGAAGGTAAAATCATTCTTGGTTGAGGAATTTTAGTTTGAGTTTGGGAAACTACGAGGATGTATAAGAGTTGCACTGAAACAAAATAGGAGCATTCGTATTGTTTGCATCTAAACTTTGGTCCGAGGATACAAGGTCGTCGCAAGGCTCTCTCTTGATCTTTCTGAACTATGCTTTTACCCTTCTTGTTTGCTTTACCATTTTAACAAGATTCAATATGCCAAGATAATTGAGATGTTGCTGCTTCTGCAGTATAATCCAGAAGTCTTTGTAACTTATTTAACTTCCTTCAAGAGTTTCTTCCTTTGGCCTGTATTCTTCATCAGCTGCTTCATGTCTCATGCTTCCACATTTAGCCCAATAACGATTCATCATAAATATAGTAAAATTTTGAATTAGTCCTTTCAACTTTCTACTATTTCATATTTGAAGCTGCTAAGAAGAATTTGTGTTGCAAACATCTTCCTCAGAATTTGTGCAATGAATTAATTTACTCCTACTAAGTTACTAATAAGATTTGCTTTAATAGGTTGGTGTAACGGGATACTGCATGGGTGGTGCTCTTTCTATTGCAAGCGCTGTCTTGGTCCCTCAGGTTGATGCTGTGGTAGCCTTCTATGGAGTGCCTTCTCCTCAGCTTGCTGATCCCATTAATGCTAAGGCACCAGTGCAGGCTCACTTTGGCGAACTTGATAGTTTCGAAGGATTTTCAGATGTGAAGGTATGAGTTATCATCAAGAGATTCTTTATAAACTTCTATCTTTGTATGTTCTTACCTCTACTTCACTATGCATGTACTTTGATATTTATTTGTTGTTTTACAACCACAAAAACAAATCAGCACTTTTACTATGCAATATTTGGAGATTGTTTCAATTGAAATGCTTTTGAGTTAAGAAGTCCATATATCTGGTGGCCGCTTGGACCTCATAGTTATTCTGAGAAGTTTTTGATATTTTGAGAGCTAGGATACTAATAACTGAATATATGTGGGGTATTTTCAGGGTGAATTACCGTAATTGCCCTTTTGGTACTTCAGATTTAATAGTAAAGCTTGATCAGCGAAAAGTATTGTTTAGTGTTAGAAGACAAATTCAAGAATTAATTTCCTACAAGAACAAGTTCTTGTCCCAAAAGCCAAAGGCTTCCCAGATTTCTTTTCATAGATAATGAATCTGTAATACCAGTTACTTACCTATTTAAAGCTGCTAACTGCCCACAAGAAACAAAAGACTAACTGAAAGGGAAATAACAACTTAACAAGGGAAATAATAACTTAACTTAAATACAATAACAACTTATGAATTAACACTTAAAAGCTACTGCAATTTGTTGCGCCTTCTGTAAACTTGCAAAGGCTTCTCCACTTTGCCATCTTCTGCCCCATTTGGCCGCTCCATAGCAACTCCATCCTCCTTAAAAGTAGCCTTGTCCTCAAGGCTGAATTGGTAAAGCCGCTGTTTCGAACTGCCCATTTTCACCAGGTACTTCAGCCTCTATTCTGTCTAAACATTCCTCTAGCTCGGCTAATTCACAATCTGGTGGTTTGCCTTCCTCAACTAACAAGAGCCGTAACTGTTTCTGCGAGCATTCATGTAATGGAGAAAACGGTTGTTTACATTTAAAACATAACCCTTTGCCTGCAAGTCCGCAAATTCTTGTGGCGTTAATCGACGAAACGGTGCCCTTCCCGTGGACTGAGTTGATGATACGGGACATGATTGAGCAGGGCGATGTGATGCCATGCTCTCGGAGGGTTTGAAGTGTCCAGTCGTTGGCACGTTCGAGTTGAGTTGGCTGAAACTTGTATTTCTGGAATTTAAAGGATAACTACGCAGTGGCGCAGTTTCCATACGTTCTGCCCGAATATTCCCGTGAAGGTGAAGGTCTGCTTCAATGCTACGGGCCATATGCATAGCTGACTCCAAATCCTTGGGGTCCAATAGTCAAATCTTACTACGGATCGTCTCCTTCATGCCATTCATGAAATAACCCAAATAGTGTGCATCCAATAAACCTGGAACTTGGTTGGAAATCTGAATGAACAGATTAACATAGATATTGACTGAATCCAATTGACGAACCGCGGCCAAATGCTCATAAGGACTGCCCGTGCATCTGTCATCAAAACGTGTTGTCAACGCTTGGGCGAATTCCAGCCATGTTGTACGGGGTTTGCGGTTGCGTAACCAACGAAACCAATGTAAGGCTGCTCCTTCCATGGCAACCATGGCTAGTTGAATTTTTAATTGAGCCGGTGTTTCGTGAATCTCGAATTGATGGTCTGCCCGAGCCAACCATCCAATCGGGTCTGTTCCATCAAATGTTGGCAGGGACACGGTTGTGGAGTTATCTGCTGGTGCGCGGTGATTTCGCACCGGAGGTATCCCCTTGGATTCGCCTATGTCGGCAGCGGGAGCCGCGGCTTCAGAAGTTTCAGCGGTGGTTGGTATCGCCGTTCCAGGGCCCCTTAACGCCTGGACATTGCAGTCATGTTCTTCTCCAGCGCGCTCATACGCGAATTCAGATTCGCATCCAATGTTTCGAGTCGAGTGTTCAAGCGTGATTGTTCTTCAGTGATTACACTCAATGATTCTTCCACTTCATCAATTCTTTGGTTCTCTGCCGTTGATCGGGCAGTCGTCATGATCGTGGCGATGTGGGGATCCGGCATGTCGGACCAAATTGTTAGAAGATAAATTCAAGAATTAATTTCCTACAAGAACAAGTTCTTGTCCCAAAAGCCATAGGCTTCCCAAATTTCCTTTCATAGATAATGAATCTGTAATACCAGTTACCTATTTAATGCTGCTAACTGCCCACAAGAAGCAAAAGACTAACTGAAAGGGAAATAACAACTTAACTTAAATACAATAACAACTTATCAATTAACACTTAAAAGCTACTGCAATTTCTTGCGCCTTCTGTAAACTTGCAAAGGCTTCTCCACTTTGCCATCTTCTGCCTCGTTTGTCCGCTCCATTAACATATAGTTTACGTGTTCCTTCATCGGTCAGGTTTCTAAAATTGCTTTAGTTTCTAATGCAAGCTTATTATTTTGTACGAAGTAATTGTAGATACCATCTCTCTCAGTATAGACTCGCTTTTTGCATTTTCTCCAACCTCCAAGAGATCAAAACATTTTTTCCTAGATTATAGGAGCTCTAGCTATGAGCCTATTTCACCTGGAATTGGCCATGCTCCATCTCGTAAATATCCTGTAACATGGGACTACGGGGAATGCTCATGGGACTAAATATGTATTTAAGTAATTCTGCAGTTCATTTTCAGCTATTGGTTCACTTGTAGCATCGTGAACTTTAATATGATTTACTGGCTTTCGAACAAGTATAAAAGACAGAAGTTTTGAGCTTCTACATACATATATTTCTAGTTTATACCTTTACCTTTTCTGATTGTGACTGAAAGTTTAAGAAGGGATTATTGTTAACTCTACTTTTTCCAAGCTGCTAATTCATGATTTTGAAAAGAGTTGAGCAAAATGATTTGTTTTTTCTGTACACTGGAACAATGTAAGGATGATTCCACACCATGCTCTTTGTACTCTTATTTTATTATCCTTTGTTCTATCCTTAATAAACCTTTATTAGTTCTAAGATCTCGGTTAACAGAACTTATTTAAATCAACCATGCACTCTAGAAAAGATGCCATGTTCTGTGGATTTGATTATTTGAACAAATGATTCATTTTCTTTTATCTGCAACTCCGTGAAATACCTGTTTATAGCCAGATGAGCTTGAAAATGATTTAGGGTATGTATCTACATGATATTGGCTGAAGGTTTAGTAATATTTAAGGATAAAGACGGATAATTGGTTAGATGTGCCTGAATAGTAACATTCAATGAATATTGTAATATAATATGAATATTTTAATATAATATCTAGAATGTGAAAATGCACAAAGAGTGATAGCATGAAGTAACAACTTTGGTCCGGGATTGAAAAAGCTGGTGCATTTTCTAATTTGATTTAGTTCTAATCTGCATTGTGATCATACTTTTGATATGTTATACACATGTACGCTTCACGAATCACGCTATCGATCTATCAATCTGATGAACAAATACTTTGTGGCACACTTCTCGACATATTTATGCCCGGCTATGTTATACACAAGTGTCTATATCTTATTTATTTTACAAAACTTTTTATCCAGACTGCAAAAGCCTTAGAAGAGAAACTGAAGGCATCAGGAGTTCCCCATGAGGTACACATTTACCCAGGAGTGGCACATGCCTTCATGAACATTTCCCCGGAGGGAGTAGAGAGAAGAAAAACCATGGGATTGAACAATGAAGATGCTGCTGTAGTTGAGCTGGCTTGGACTCGCTTCCGCTCATGGATGAGCCGTTTCTTGTCTCCCTGAGCTCTATGGTCCATCTAGTCACTTGTAGGTAAATACCTAATGCAGAATAAATATGACTTTGGCCTGTAAATGTTGCCAGTTTGTGTTGCTCCAGGATAGTAAAGAGTATTGAATGTATTATGTTGGGTTTTGTTTCTGGTTAATGTATTTGGCCTATGTCGACTTGTCTAATCGTGGGGCCTCATTGGTTCACGAGATCTTTATGGGTCGTGATATGTTACATCATATGTGGTGATGTATTTGCTTCGCGCTGTCTCTATGATATATCGTATTCTCAACTAATGATTCGCAACTCGACTTGGTAATAATCAAGTGAATGAGTAGGGTAAATTTCCTGTGTCTCGCCATATAGGTTATTCCAAGATACCCTCTATTCTGTACAGCACTATCATACAGACTATTCTTAGAGTGATACTTGGAGGATTTCTCAAGTTGGGAGGTCCTATGATAATCCACATCCTCCCAATGGAAGAGTCTCACATAAACCGTACATTTTGGAGGGTATGAACGAGCCTAATTCTTGGTTAGGTTCAATGGTCCGAGAGTATATTTATATTTTTCACATAAATGTATGTGGCCACTAAACACAATATACCTTACTATATGAAAAAGATAGAAACTAGGTTCAATGGTCCGAGAGTATATTTATATTTTTCACATAAATGTATGTGGCCACTAAACACAATATACCTTACTATATGAAAAAAGATAGAAACTAGGATCATTGGACTCGGTTTGATATAGAATTTTCCTACCGTTGTGAAGCCCTAGGTCATGGATCTAAATAAATTCAGTTAATTATTTGCTATTTGTTTATTTTGGGATCATATTTTGCAATTCAAACAAAAACTAGTTTTTATTTCATAAATTTTATGTGGATATCTTCGATATTTTCACATGTAAACTTTTTATCATATATTATTTTGTTTGAAAATTCTATTTCATTTTTATAGTTAAAAATTAAAATTATCTTATTGAAATATTATGTAATTAAAAATAAATGAAAATCATATATGAATAATTGTATTTAAGTTTACATGTAGAGGAAAAATTGAGATAAATTTATTTACCCTTGTGATGGTTGAACTACAAAACCGCCCTATGATAAAAGAATTACCAACACGATCGCTATGTTTTCTTGAATAAAATTCAGTGTCTTCCTAATCAAACTTAACATGTATATTAAGATATAAAAATAAAATCGAAAATTCGCACGTGCCGGAAACAAGACACTTTGAACTTGGGGATTCTTGATTTTTAGGCTAAATTGATCGTGTGGACATTCAACTTGCCAATATGGACTCCACATCTTACAAGAGAGAAATAATGCAAGTGATCAAATTTAAAGTTATATTTAAAAAGAATTTAAAATCAAATTTTGAATGATAAGAAAAAATAGTATTTTAACTAATATATAAAAAATATTTTCACTAATTCAGAAATATATAATTATATACAGCGATAATTACACTATGAACTTCCAAGGTTTCGCCTAATTACAAAAAACACCCTCTACTTTAATAAATTACATTTAACATCCAGTAGTCCAACATCCGTCATTCTTATTTTTTCGGACAATTATACTGTTTTGATGTTATTTGTAATGTTTTATTAAGTATAAGTGTGTAAATGTACAAGAGGATTTGGAGACAGAAGTTCCGACAAGAAAACCCAAATCATAACTTCATAAGTGACGTTTAGAAGAAAAATTTAGAAAACTTTTTTCTTATTAAGGTCCGGCTTTTACATGTTACATTCATAGAAAGGAACATAAAGAGAGATGACTATGACCATTTATAATAATTATATATATAAAAAAATACTATGACCATTTAATAAAATATAGGATTAGTCAGAACTCATAAGCTAGTTTTTATCTTATTTATTAGAGTAGAATAATGAAACAAGATTAAACTAATGTCAAAGGCATAATAGAACTTTTTCTAGGTCAATACTGAGGCTTTTGAGCAATTAATAATTAGTATGGGACTGTAAAACAAAAAAAAAACATCCTTACCCGACAACTAATGCCCCCACTATCATATATATATATATATATATATTTTTTTTTGCTACTTTTCTTTTATCTTATTCTTTTTTGGTTATGGGTCAGATTTAGCTAATCAACGACTTTGTTCTTTTGGGTGTTGTAAATTGTAATACTATAATTGTTGGAGTCTTAACAAACAACAATAATGATGATACTAATAATATATTTATACTATCCCATCCAACTAATTATACCATAGATAAAAATGTTAGCAGCTTCAAATTCTAATTCAATCTAATACGATAACATTATAATAAGAAAAGAAAAAAAGGTAGTAAAAACACTCATAATACTACTTACAAATTAGGATAACATCATTGACATTAAATCAACCATTACAATCATTTTTCAGCACATACAACCTGAAATTCAAGCTTGAGTTTGAATATGCTCGATTATAATCTAATCCAAAATCTACAAATTCATTAACACGCAAGAATTAAAAAGCCCAACTCGATCTCGATTCGTTTACGTCGTTACCCTAGCCCATTCAACATTTTTTTTTTAAATTTTAGGGTAAATCTACGTCAGTCACTGCAAATCTGTCCATACGCAATAGCCCGCAAACCACCAACCAAAACAAATCTGTTCATACGCAATAGTCCGTAAATCACCCAACAAAATAAATCTGTCCGCAATAGCCCGTAAACCACTCAGCAAAATAAATCTGTCCATACGCCCCATCCCTTTCTCCTAAATTTTAAACCCGAATAAATTCTCACGATTGAAAACTTTGCGACCACTTGGGCCACACCTTTTGCTTTAGCCCATTCAGCATTATAGTGTAATAATAGTATTCCATTTCCTCTCCAAGTGGGCGTGTTCAAATTCCCCACAAAACACCCTATTGAAATATTCATATAAAAAATAGAAGAAAAGTCGCCTAAGGCCATTCCATGTGCCCCCCACAAGCATAGAAGAGGTGCTTGCGCCTTTTGTGCATCAGAAAATCTCCATTTTCTTTGCCATAAATACGTCGTCATATCATCATCCTCTGGCAGGCACACAATCCGAGCAGGAAGGAAGAAAGAAAAAGCCCATTTCGTTTCGTTTTGGTCGCACAGAAAACGCCATTTTTGGCGATCGTCAGCTTGCAATCAATCCCATATAATCCTTATCTTTATCATTATCATCGATTGTTTGAATTGAATTGAATGCGATTAATTGTATTTCATCATCATGTATATAACAAGTGGCACATCCACGCTTCTGAGGAGAGCTTCTTCTCACTCTTCTTCGTCTTCTGCCAAAAGGGTGTTCTCTTCTCTCTCTACAAAACCTGCGTCTAATACTAATTCCTATTCTGCGGCGGTGCATCACCACCACCACAGATCTCTGAGTTATTTATCGGCGGCGACGCGGTGGAGCCACGGTGTTGATTGGAAATCTCCGACCAGTCTCGCCGCGCAGATCAGAATTGCTTCTGCTGCTTCTTCTACTCAAACCTTATTGCATCGCAAGATCGCTACTATGGGTGAGCACTCTTGTATTTTTCTGGATTGATGCAATTTTGTGTTTTTGTGATGATTTTATTTGTTGTCATTTTTGTGAAGAAATTGGGAATTTTTGAGTATTTGTTTTCTAATTTTGAAATGCTCAGCTCGTGATCGTGGAATCTTCATTTGTTTTAATTGGCGATATGCGATCAGCTAATAAAATGTGTTTTTATTGACTTGATTTTGTTCCTAATTCTATGTTCAGTTGCTGATCGTGTAGTTTTTATTGGCTTCATTTTGATATTTGGAATCTTAAGAGCAATTGTTTTTAGCATTAAGGTTTATCATTTATGCAATAGTAATATGTGGAATTGACTCTTACGTTTTTCGTTTCTCTCTCCTCCCGTCTTTTCTTATATTGTGTTTCTTTTAAAAGGCCAACAATTTGCTTTGCTAATTATTATTATTTCTGCTGTTTTCCAATTGTTGGTTTAGATTTGTGTGCTAAAACTTTGAGGAATAAATATTGTTAGCTTGTGTATAGTTAAACACTTTGCAACATCATATCAAATGCTATCACATTATAACATTAGATGAAAGAAACTTATGAGTGGATGTGTTACATTGTGTCTCGAACATTTATTAAAAAGATAAGGAAAAAATGATTTTTCGCCTGCTTTCTGTAAATAGTTCATTTATGTGAGAAAATGCTTTATGAAGAGATTTTGTGTTTATTGATTTCATGTATTTTCCTTCTGAAGGATAAGTTATAGTTATTCCTGTTAAATAAACTTACTCGTGATATGTGGTTTCAGCCTCTGAGAACCCCTTCAAGGGAATTTTCTCTAGTCTTCCCAAGCCTGGTGGTGGTGAATTTGGAAAGTTCTACAGCCTGCCTGCTCTTAATGATCCAAGGATAGGTAATTATTCTTAATATTGTGGAAATCTGTTTGTTGAAACATGCTTGTAGTGTATCTTAAACACTCAAAAGTTGATTTTTTTTTTTTTGGATAAGATACTTTTAAGTTGATTCCTAACATTTAAAGGAATATATATAGATTACACGTCTATGTTGCACAGACACGGACACTGCACGACACGGGACACGTCAATTCTTAAAAAATTAGGACACGGACACGGCTCGGACACGTCTGCCCATATTTTTATATATATATATATAATATGTTATAAACTTATGAGTAATTGAACACCTATTAGTCATTAGACAATAATCAACAATTCAACAACTTATTAATAACAACCTATATATATATACATTCACTATTTGTATATAAGCAACCTATTTTTACACAAAATAACAACTTATTAATGACAATGCTTCTGTAAACTATAAAACTTCATCTATATATAATTACATATATATATATATAAATACATTTATATTAAAAATATAAAAAAAATGCAAAAAATCAGCCCGAAGTGTCCTGGCCGTGTCCGTGCCGTGTCCATGCTTTATTTAATTATTTTTAATTCTGGACACACCATTGCCGTGTCCGACACGTCCCGGTGCCGTGTCCGTGTCCGTGTCCGGCGTGTGTCGGACACTGCACGGGGTGATTTTTACGCGTGTCCGTGCATCATAGTTACACGTATATAGGGTATTTCTGTTTTGATACAATTGTTATTTACTCTAGCTGCTACCATATCTGCATACATTCGATATTATCTCTTACATTATATTGATGGTTTTATGTGCTTACGCTGTAATCAGATAAGCTGCCGTACTCTATCAGAATCTTGCTTGAATCAGCAATACGTAATTGTGATGGCTTTCAAGTGAAAAAGGAAGATGTTGAGAAGATTATCGACTGGGAAAAAACTGCTCCAAAGCAAGTCGAAATTCCCTTCAAGCCTGCTCGTGTACTTCTCCAGGTACCAGTCTTGTTTGCACTTTGTTGAGTTCTGCATCTCTATTATAACAAATGAGCACTTTATATCTGAAAATGTTTTCTTTTTGTTGCTAGGATTTTACTGGTGTACCTGCTGTGGTTGACCTTGCTTGCATGCGCGATGCTATGAACAAGCTTGGCAGTGATTCTAACAAGATCAATCCATTGGTATGCACCATGTTATTTTGTTCTGTTTTCCTTTTCAGTAATTAGATACCGGAAGTGCCTTTCAATCTTTCTCGTATTGGCCCAAAGGTTATAGTTCACTTCAGAATTAAAAATAGTGCACAAAATGGTTATACAGAGTTTGCACACTTAGATGTACCCATGAGACATTCTTATCTGTTTTTTCCAATAGTTGTTTTACGAAGATCAGTATACGTGTTTTTCCGCGGTTGAGTATAAGGTGTAGACATGGGTGAGCTTGTATATCAACTAGTGGCATCCATGGGCTCTGTTCGGGTGGGTCCAGGCTTGGATGACCTCAACATACAAGAGGATTTGGGTAAACCAAAACAAAGTGCAGCCCATATCAAGACTGTAGTTCTAAATTAAAGTACATTCTTTGTAAGCATAGAGGCTGCTCCTTTGGTTTTCACAATTTCCTGCTAAAGATGCGTTTGTTCCTTAATAGCTCAGGATGCATGAACTTTTTATCTTGCTAGTAGAAAAGTGAGAATTCTTACATTGCTCAAACATTAATCTTACCCAAACTATAAAATGGAAAATATAATGTTAAAAAGATCAAGTTGCAACATCTCCCATATGTATTACAATGAATGATTATTGGGAAAAAGAAACAAAAAATATGATACCAAGTAGAACTAATATTGAGTCTTTTAAATTTCTAATCAAGAAAGGTAATACATGTAATAAGGAGAAGGCATGGCCAGGGCTGTCTTGTTTTGAGTATAATATCCTTACTCAGCATTCCTTTTTACTGTGCTAATTCATATTGCTCCAATTAGCTTCAAACTAACTTACGTTGGGCGATTTGTTGTAGTCTTGGAGCACCTCATTGCTTGTTTGATGTGGTGTCTCTTTATATTGGTCCTATGATTTCTCTTCTCAATATACTGGGTGGGATTGCAGGTTCCTGTGGATCTTGTTATTGATCATTCAGTTCAAGTTGATGTTGCCAGATCAGAAAATGCAGTTCAAGCAAATATGGAGCTTGAATTCAAGAGAAACAAGGAAAGATTTGCTTTCCTTAAGTGGGGATCTAATGCTTTCCAAAACATGCTTGTTGTTCCACCAGGTTCCGGTATCGTGCACCAGGTATTGGATTATAAAAATAACGGCATCAATTACATTTGGCGTTCCCCATGTATTATTGGCTTCCATAGGATAGAGCCTATTGCAATTTCATTCCTTTGTTTTCAAGTTGCAACCATAGAATTCTTTTCTTTTGAAATTTTGTTTCATCTGTTAAAAAACGGATAGAATTTCACGCATGGCATGCACGCGCTGTTAAGGGTTATGTGAAATTTACCCAAATTAAGTAAAGGCCATGAGCAAGGCACGTGCCCAAACTAACGGTTCCCTTCCTTTTTTTAACGTCGGGGACTACAAACTCCCAAAAAAAAAAAAAAAAAAAAAACAAAAGCAAAAGCAAAAGTCATATGGGAATAACTTCAATTTTGTAAATAGTGAGACTAAAATTGCAACAGGACATATCCTATGAGACTAATACTACAATTTTCCCCATATTCTCATATGATGATAGTTTTCAAATTTTCATTTATATATTGGTTGCATTTAGTATAAATATAAATAATTTCAGATAAATGCTTTTTTTTTTGTATCTGTACCATCTGTGTTAATCTAAAATAACTGACTTGTTTCCCGTGCTATTGTTTTAGGTCAATCTTGAGTATCTTGGACGGGTTGTCTTTAATACTGACGGCCTACTCTACCCAGACAGTGTTGTCGGGACTGATTCTCATACCACCATGATTGACGGGTTGGGAGTTGCTGGTTGGGGAGTTGGAGGTATTGAAGCAGAGGCAACAATGCTTGGTCAGGTATTAACTATATGAAAATGGTACAGAGCTTTGATATGAAGGGGTCTGCATGTGCAATTGTTTTTTGTATTTTATGAAGTGCAAAAATGATATCTTTTTGGGTCCTTGATTAACATCAACTTTTTGTACCCAGAGCTATTTCTTGTGTCTAATTTCTCTCTTGTAAAAATGTGTAATTCACCAATTTTTCATCCTTTGCTACCTAATAATTTTTTGCTTCTTTGCGTTACTTTTTTTAATCACCCTAGGAAGACTTTTTCTGGTTGTACCCAGAGCTATTTCTTGTGTCTAATTTCTCTCTTGTAAAAATGTGTAATTTCACCAACTTTTCATCCTTTGCTCCCTAATACTTTTTTGCTTCTTTGCATTATTATTTTTAATCACCCTAGGAAGACTTTTTCAACCACCCTTCTGTTTTCTTTTCCTTTTTTTCCTCTTTTCTCGATCCATATATTTTTCTGAAAAAATCTGAATAATTAAGGTTTCTGAAAGTTACTACTTGTGCCTAAACTTAGAAATTGAGGTTCATCATAAGAATATATTTCAATTTTTTTGTTTTCTTCTTTTTGGCTTTCCTCCACTCCTATATGTTTTTGGAGAAATCTCAAGTGGTAATCAAGGTTTCTGAAGGTAATCAAGGTTTCTGAAAGTTATTGCTTGTGCCTAAACTTAGAAGTTGAAATTCATCTTGATATTCTTTTAGTTCTGATGAATTTACTATTAATATGCTTGTGTACTGTGTGACCAATGCTATTATCTATCTGACAGCCAATGAGCATGGTGTTACCTGGGGTTGTTGGATTCAAGTTATCTGGGAAATTACGAGATGGTGTCACTGCTACTGACTTGGTTTTAACTGTCACACAAATTTTGAGGAAGCATGGTGTTGTAGGAAAATTTGTCGAATTTTACGGTAATATTGCTAACTCTTTAGTAATTGAAATGCTTTATTTCTATAGTATGGAAAAGAATGCTTTATTTCTATAGGAGGACCTAATAATGCATCTGTAATTGTGTTCAGGTGGTGGTGTGGGTGAAATCTCATTAGCTGACAGAGCCACGATCGCAAATATGTCTCCAGAGTATGGTGCCACAATGGGTTTCTTCCCTGTAGATCATGTCACTTTGCAATACCTCAAATTAACTGGCAGAAGTGATGAAACTGTAAGTACATTTTATATACACATGCTAAATTATAAAAGAGAACTCTTTATCGCATTTTACTTATCTATGTTTGCAAAGCAAGTAACCTCCATTGTACCATTATTTAGGTGGCAATGATAGAAGCTTATCTGCGTGCAAACAACATGTTCGTGGACTACAATGAGGTGGGTGTTTATGTTACTTGTGATATATTGTTCTTGCAAAAAATTGTTCTAGGTATTTCGTGAGATTCAAATTTTTACCTTTTTTTTTTCAAATGTCAGCCTCAACAAGAAAGAGTGTACTCATCTTATTTGGACCTAGACCTGGCAGATGTTGAACCATGTATTTCTGGACCAAAGAGGTTTGTCATGGGATTCTGCGCTCACAGTCCTCTTCCTAGTTTTGTGTTCTTTTGGTGATAACTAATCATACTCTCTTTCTAGGCCTCATGACCGGGTCGCATTGAAAGAAATGAAAGCTGATTGGCATTCTTGCCTTGACAACAAAGTTGGATTCAAGGTGAGGATTCAACCTCATGAAGTTTGTTCTTTTTAACTGAACTACACTAACTATTTCAGGGCTAATAACATTTTTCTAGAGTTATTCGTCTTGAAATTGACCTACTTATACTTGGTGTTAGTCATTGCTTGATGTCGATGATGAAGGAACTTATAGTACTGATTCGTCTCTATAAAATACAATAGTAGATTGGTTATTTAAGTATAGAAATGTCATTATGGTGGTGTTCCCATTGCAACATCTGTTTCTGGGATTTGTATTTTACTAATTTATCATCCACTAAATCATTTCAGGGCTTTGCTGTGCCAAAGGAAGCGCAAGAAAAAGTGGCAAAATTTTCATTCCATGGACAACCTGCAGAACTTAAGCATGGTAGTGTTGTCATTGCTGCTATCACAAGCTGTACGAATACATCAAACCCCAGTGTTATGCTTGGGGCAGCCCTTGTTGCAAAAAAAGCTTGCGAGTTGGGTCTTCAGGTTCACTTCTTTTATCAAGAACCGAGCTGAGTGTTTTGTTTTGGTACCTCTTTTGAATGCTCATCTGATGGCGGTATTTAACAGGTAAAACCATGGGTAAAGACGAGCCTTGCTCCGGGCTCCGGGGTTGTTACAAAATATTTGCTGAAGAGGTATTGCTTGTGAATTTTGGCATTAAAAGCCCGATAATATATTTTTGCCAAATATCCTAGTAAATACGGTTCTCTGGATAATGCAGTGGGCTACAAAAATACTTAAATGAGCAAGGCTTTCATATTGTCGGATATGGCTGCACAACATGCATTGGAAATTCTGGTGATGTGGATGAATCAGTTGCTGCTGCTATATCAGAAAATGGTATGTTGAAGTTTTTATTTTTTCTATTATTAAAAAAAGTTACAGTGGTCTTTTAAAAAGAATTCCTGCATCTGTTTGAATAGAGTTTTATCTAATTGAAATGTGGTTGTGCTCTGCAGATATTGTTGCAGCTGCTGTGCTTTCTGGGAACCGTAACTTTGAGGGGCGTGTTCATCCCTTGACAAGAGCAAACTATCTTGCTTCACCTCCTCTAGTTGTTGCATATGCTCTTGCTGGAACGGTTCGTGATGAATTTTTAATCATTACAATTTTGTCTTGAGTATCCAAATGAACAACATCAAAGAAAGAAGGAGAAACCTCATATATATTGTTAATATAAAACTAGAAGCACATTTTCAATTTATGAGCATAATAGACCAACCAAACTAAATGTAGTATTTCACGTGTACGTAATATGGAAAATAAACGAAAGGGACATGATATCTACGAGTTCCAAGAATCAGGCCTTACTCTGTCATAAGACAAAGAAAACCCTATGATTTCTTCATTTTTTGGTTCAACTGGTGATACGGTGTGGAATTCCAGTCAAGCATGTCGTATTTTGTAAGCTGAAAGCACGTTCTTTTTCTTTTTCCCTGTGCTTTTGGTTTTTGCTTTTCTTATTGGTATTTTCAGCGGCATACAATTTCCATATTTTGGATACAAGATGAGTTAGTATTCTAATCACCTAAAAAACTATGCCTAGTAGATTCTATCTCCAGGATCATAGTCCAATCAATGCTATTCAAATACTGAAAGCCGTTATACTAATGTTTTTTTTTTATTTTTTGGACAGGTGGATATTGACTTCGAAAAAGAGCCAATTGGTGTAGGCAAGGACGGTAAAGACGTATATTTCAGGGATATTTGGCCATCAACTGAAGAAGTAGCACAGGTATGTTAATATTTGTATGGCTTAACTTGCAATGATCTGAAAACACGGCCCAACATAGACCAAAATGTCCTTTTCTAGGTGGTTCAATCCAGTGTATTGCCTGATATGTTCAAGAGCACATATGAGGCCATCACCAAGGGTAACCCCATGTGGAATCAGTTATCGGTACCTGAGGCCAAGCTGTATTCGTGGGACCCAAATTCTACTTACATCCACGAGCCACCATACTTCAAGAATATGACCATGAATCCTCCGGGCCCACATGGAGTAAAAGACGCCTACTGTTTGCTGAACTTTGGTGATAGTATCACAACCGATCACATCTCGCCAGCTGGAAGCATTAACAAGGATAGTCCTGCTGCCAAATATCTCATGGAGAAGGGAGTCGATCGCAGGGATTTCAACTCATATGGTAGTCGTCGTGGTAATGATGAAATAATGGCGAGGGGTACTTTTGCAAATATTCGTCTTGTGAACAAGTTGTTGAATGGGGAAGTTGGCCCGAAGACGGTCCACATTCCCACGGGAGAGAAACTGTATATATTTGATGCTGCAATGGTGATCCCCTTAGACTATTCTCCTTTATTTATTTTTTAGCCCTTAAAGAGGTCAGTTTATTAAAGTGTCAGTATGCGTTACTTTGACGTTTGTTGTGGGCTGAAATGCAATTTTCAGAGATACAAGTCTGAGGGTCAGGACACTATTGTTTTGGCTGGAGCAGAGTATGGAAGTGGAAGCTCCAGGGACTGGGCTGCCAAGGGCCCAATGTTGTTGGTAAGTCTATTACTTCTTTGTTGGGATATTACATTGTGTCCTTCATCTTTGTTACTAATCCAGTTGAAGTCCCTCTAGTTCAGTGGTTTTCAAATTTAGCCCATTAAAATATAGTTCCAACTGTTTAAACTCCAATACGAACTAATGTAACTGCATACGCACAAGCATTGAAAATATTAGAGTTTTAATCCATTAAGCTTGTACATTTTGTATTGAGATAATTACATGCATACTCCTTCACTTATTGGGTAATTACCATGAGGAGATTTTGCAAATTACCAAGACACCCCTGTCAAATCCGGACAATTCGGAAAAATGGAGTTGAAATTTTAAAATGCTCTTACTACGGGGTCTGAAATTGTAATCTGTCTCTACTGACAGGGAAAGTTATGGTAATTTCTCAGACATCGAGGTGTTTTTCGTAATTAGGTTCTTGGGATGTCCATGTAATTTACCCTTTTATAATTTTGGTCACTTTCACATGTGAAACTCTGCTAACATTTTCCTTTGTGCCTTAATGCTTCAATTTATATGTTGCTGTTCTTGTTTGTCTCACATTCTAGGTCTTTAACGAAAAAAGGTTGTTCCTAATAATCTGATTTACTCTATCAAATAACAGGGAGTAAAAGCAGTAATTGCGAAAAGCTTTGAAAGGATCCACCGCAGTAATCTTGTGGGGATGGGCATTATTCCTCTATGTTTCAAGGCTGGTGAGGATGCAGAGACATTAGGGTTGACGGGCCATGAACGTTACACTATTGATCTTCCAAGCAATATATCAGATATCCGCCCTGGCCAAGATGTTACCATCCAAACCGACTCTGGGAAACAATTCACATGCACCGTCCGTTTTGATACTGAGGTAACTCGCTCATCCTTTCCTCTCCCAATATCTTTACAAATTAGGTGCACGGCCGGGAAATTCTTCCCCTGGCCAAGTTTGGCAAAACTCAAGCCTTTGAATTACACTTGATGTTATGTGATTGTTATGTGCTTGGTGTATATTTCAAAGTGAGTGATTAATTGCAAAACAAGTGTTACAACACATGCCACATGATTAGTTGATTATGGGCGAACTTGATCTGCCCTAGAATTTACAGGATGGTGTCTTTTTTTCTCTGGTTAGTCTGTAATTATTTTCAATAAGGTATGTGAAAAAAATCAATATCTTTAGAAATTAGGTGCATGGTTGGGAAGTTCTTGCCATTAACAAGTTTGGCCGAACTCTAAGTGAGTGAATGCACTTGATTTTATGTGATTGGTATATATTTCTAAAAATGCAAGCAATCACAAAACAAGTGTTATAGCATATTTCATGTGATTAGTTGATTATGGCAGAGCTTAATCAGGACCTAGAAAGAATTTTACAGGAGGTTAGGTTAATCTGTAAATATAGACTTTTTCGGTAAGGTAGTGAAAAAGTGAATATCTTTACAAATTAGGTGCATCGTGAAGGTCTTTTCCTGATTGAGTTTAGCCGAACTCCAGCGAGTGAATTGATATTATATGATTTTTTTAATAATTGGTATATACTTCAAAGAGAGTAACCAATTAAAAAAACAAATGTTATAGCATACTGCATATGCAATGTGATTAGTTGATTGTGGCCGAATTTGATCCTTGTTAACTGTAAATATCGACTCTTTGGTAAGGTATGTGGAAAAGTGAATTCATGCGGAAATTAGTTTTTAATAACGGCAAGAAATAAAAGGAAAATCTATGTTTGCACCTTTGATTTTTATGGTTTAACGGTGTTGTCTTATTTCATATGTTTGTATATGTTTTCCGGGATCAAAGGTTTGATACTTAGATTTCATCCTTTTTAGGTGGAGTTGTCGTACTTCAACCATGGCGGTATTCTTCCATACGTAATCCGACAACTGACCAAGCAGTAAGGAATTAAACCCTGCTGCTGATCAGCCATCAATGGAGTTTCTTCAACTGTAAAATGTGAGAATAAGATTTTCATTCTTTATATACCCCTTTGATGGGGGATGGAGATTTCTATCGTTTATTTCGGTGAAGGGCTAGCAATTGCCGAGGCACGGAAGAATAGTTTCTTTTTTGTAATAAAATTCGTCCTTCCATTAGATGTTAATCAAACAGTGATGAAAATTTTCTCTTAGATTATTTGGGTCATTTGATTGCGACACTTGAATCATTGTAGTGGCATCCTTTTATGGATAAAAATGACATTAGGTCATAGTTTGGGGCGACGGACCCTCATGATCTTTGGGCTATGAGAGGTTAGGTCCGGGTGATACTTGGTGGTTCTGGGAGCCCAACTTTCAGAACTTATTCACCACACAATTTGCAAGAATGTAATAATATATATATATATATATATATATATATATATATATTGGTGGATTTCACACATGTTTTAACACGGTGTGTGTATATTTTTCGAGAGTTTCTCGTGAACCACCAAATATCACCTGGTCCTCACAAAGAAGAGTGCATATATATATAGGGAAAATTACACTGGGTACTCTTGAGGTATTGACTAATTACGATTTACACCCCCTAGTTTAAAATATTACATTTAACATTTTGTAGTTTTATATATTGATGTAAGGTTGTACGGATTAGTATAATTATGAGTGTTATTTGTTATGCATGGTAAACAGTATGAGTGTATATGTTAGGATTAGTATAATTATGGTGTTATTTGTTAAGTTTAGAACTTTTTGAACTTACTGAATTTCTTGCATTTGTGTTTCTATTTGGTGTAATATGAGCATTTATGGTGTAATATGAGGATTAACTGAGAAACCTTATTAATTCATGAACATTAGAGGATTTTGCCCAACCTTACATCAATATATTAAACTACAGGATGTTAAATGTAATATTTTGAACTAGGGGGTGTAAATCGTAATTAGGTAATACCTCAAGGGTACTCAGTGTAATTTTCCATATATATATATATATATATATATATAGTAAGTCCAATTTTAAAAGTTATGATTGTTTGACATGCGTACTTCAGCTTGGGTTTTTAACGGTATTAAAACTCTCAATGTCCGTCCACATCATAATATACTACCATCAAACATATATATATATATATATATATATATATATATCACACACTCTCAATAATGGGGTGATTACACAAATTTTCTTTCATTAATTGATAATTACAAATATATTCTTTTATGGGGTCTATTTGTAATGTTTATAGGGATACAATTGTAAGAAATTTTTAACAGGTGTGTTGTAATTATCAATTAGTGGGGAGAGGTTTGTGTAATTCGTATTATTGAGGGGTGTGATTGTAATATTCCCTTTACTTTATTGTCTCGTAAGTCCAATTTTTAAAGTAATGATCGTTTGACATGCGTACTTCAGCTTTGGGTTTTAACGGTCTAAAAACTATCAATTTACGTCGACATTATGATTCTAATACGTATACTACCATCACTTCACTTGACATTTCTAATTATTAAAAGAAAAGGAATAAAAACATATAATATTACGGTTCAACTTGACTTAACCTTTCTAATTATTAACAAAAGGAATAAAATTACGCTTACAATTTCTAAGAATAAGACATTTCAGCCCTAATTGGATGAGGTGTTATTTTTTATTTTTTTAAAAAAAATTAAGAGATTTTGTTTTTAGGGAGCAGATATATAATGGTGAAAGTGTATATACATGAGTTTTTTAATAGATTAAAGTGTAATAATTAGGTGTGATCTGATATATATTTTTCTTGTAAGAAAAGTAATTTTTTGTGAAAAATGGTATGGACAGATTTTTGTTTTATAAGAAAATTCCGGACATATTTTATAAATTCATCGATTAATACATCCAAAATATGCAAAGTGGGTCTTATTTAGCACCTTGTGACATTTCGAATCATGATATGTAATTATTTAGTTGCATATGTTAATATATTAGTGGATAAAAGCCTTTTAGTTATTGAATAAACTGTCAAATCATAAATAGTAAAAAAAATTGATTTTTTTGAGAAAAAATTTGAAAGAGATGCAATTAAATCCATTTTCAAGGGAATTTTAGATTTTCTTTTTGTGGAATATTTACTGTAGCATTTATTTGGAATTTTTTAAAGATTCCAAACGAGTGCATTTTTTATGAAAAAAATCTGTGAAAAATTAGAAATTAGGAAATGAGGTTCCAACGAATTGGGGCCTTATCTTTCATGAGGTTCTTTCACATCACAATTTTATCCCATATACTAAATACCATAGAGCTATTCTGAATTTTATCCCACATATTTGGGGTTCGTAGTGTGGTTTCATTTTTTTTGCCAAATTGCCAAGTGCGATTTTTTGATAGAGAAATCTTAAATTGTCATTTTTGAAAATAAAACCAAGGGGGCAATTTTTCTCTAACAACAAAAGAAAATAATAATAATGAAAAACAAGAGAAACAAAACTAAAAATACATATTTCAGGATGTTAGCATAAAAGTTGTAATCTTTTTAACATTGTCTAACTAACCGTAACAATATATTTCACATGGAGAAAAACTATTCTTAGCTAAAAAATAGTAATTCAAAAAAATTACATAACATAATCTGAAACGTCACAAAAAATTAAAAATATTGGACAAAGTCGTCCTACTAAACAGTTCATATATAGGAATGAAATAATCTATAAGGCTTAAACAAAAACACTACGAAAGTTGTCTATAAATTGTCAAATAGCATAGTCAGATTGCGTGCAAAGCTAAAACTAACTTAGAAAAGTTCAAATTCTTTGGTACTTGAAAAAAAATTAACTAATAAAACAACCTACTAATCCATTAATATTTTAGCCACTTAATAAAATTCTTGCACACCACTCTAACATTGAAGATAATGGTCAATAAGTGCATTTTTTTTCCTTTTTTGTAATAGTTAAATGCTTTTTATTTAATAAAAAAAAGGTAAATTAATATATATATATATAACAATGGCGGTTTCATTGTTCAGTTTGGTCCGAAATCGCTAACTTGACGGTGTGATTTTCTTTTAAAATCGGAACATCAATTTACATAATAATTTGACGAAAATGGTTCGGTGCGGGCAATTTCACAGTCCCATCCCTACCACATACAGTTGCAAATTAGTTTTGGTAAAAAACTAATGGTTCGCTATCTACGTATGTACCAAAACATGACTTAGCATTAGTTCTGAACTAATTTTGTTGTGGGATGTCTAATATAATTAAGGCTGAAAGACGAACCAATATATTTGATACTCAACTCGAGCTTGTTTGCTAAAAGCTCATTTGAGCTTGGTTTATTAACATATCAAACCATGCTACCTGATACTCGACTCGAGTTCGTTTGCTAAAAGTCTGTTAGAGCTCGGTTCATTAACATATCAAACCAAGCTTGAACAACCTTTTGTGTGTTCGATAAGTTCGAAAATCGACTCAATTAGTAAAACATGATAAAATATATGCAAAAAGATTAAGCTAATCGAATTCAGCTCGATGAAAACTCGTTTGAGCTCGGCTCGTTAATAATCAAACCAAGCTCAAGCATAAATTTTGAAGCTCGATAATAATTCAAACAATCTTGAAAAATAACTTATTCGACTCAACTCGACTCATTTACAGTCCTAAATACAATTGTGGTATGTCTGATACAATTTTGATTGTCTTAGTATTCCTCTGTATATATTTTTTAAAAAAATATAGTTGATGGAAATTAATTGATGGCCCCGAATTTTTGAACTTCATGATAATCACGTAATAAGTTATAAACTGGAAGCGTACCTGAATCTATAGAAAAGAATTTCACCGAAGGATTATGGCTTGCAGTTGATCGTACACCGTAAAATCTTTTTTCGGATGATGGGATTCCAGAGAGAAAGGACCCTATGAACTGAAGAGTTCTATTTTCTATCATACGTCAATTGAGGACCACAACCCCTATATATAGCTGAAATAGGACTTATTTGCAAATCAGCCCGTCATAAATTGCAATTCAGTCCTCAAGGTCTCTACACATATGAAATATAACCCCATACTAAATAAGATGACTTGGGCCTATAAAAACTTAATTGGATCACTTAAATTAAGGCCCGAACTTTATTTAATATATATGATATACAATTCAAACTGCAATGTACACATGTCTACGTGCCCGAATGCGTATGATTGTGATATACACATAATATAAGTCCACCAAAAAATTCCAACAATCTCCCACTTGGACTATATATGTGCATATACACAACACCTTATAAATGTATATCACACATTATAACTTTAGTAGCTCGAGCAAGCAATCTGTATTTAGTCATCTTATCCAATCCTGTCCATAGCCAATTTAACATAAGGATCAAAGAGGTTGTCATCGCATTAATCGTAACTAAACCCCTCAGTGGTCATATATGTCGAAGTAACTAACGACCTGGATCAAGTATGGATGTGTAGCATGAAAATTACATGTAATGTGATCTGCACATGCCTATTTCCAACTGGTCCAACCTTAAACCTTGTTGAGATCAAAACTTTAAAATTCAGAGTGCGAAATTGAAGAACGTTATGCTTAAGCAATAACCTAAGTGTACACATATGTCAAATCCCAAACATTGAGCAAACACATATTACAAACTCCTACTGAATCTAGACATCGTCTAGCTGTACGACACCCATACGAGTAGTGTGCTCGTGACAGACCTTCGGTGCCAAGCCCTTAGTGAGCGGATCCGCAATCATGGAGTTTGTCCTAATATGCTCCATACTGATTTGACCACTTTGAACTCTTTCTTTTAACAACAAGAAACTTAATGACTATATGGTTAGACTTAGAACAAATCCTGTTGTTATTTGAATAAAGGACTGCACATTTATTGTCACAAAGTAACTTTAGTGGTCTTTTAATACCATCTACTATACACAGCCTAGTGACAAAATTCAGCAGCCAAATCCCTTGATTTGATGCCTCATAAGTTGCAACAAATTCTGCTTCCATGGTGGAGGAAGCAATGAGTGTCTGCTTAGCACTCCTCCAAGAAATTGCTCCACTAGCAAGCAAGTAAATGTAGCCTGAAGTGGATTTGCGACTATCCTGGCATCCCGCAAAATCGGAATTAGAATACCCAATGATCTCAAGTTGATCCGACCGTCTATATGTGAGCATGTAATCTTTTGTTCTCTGTAAGTACCGCATAACTCTTTTGGCTGCTTTCTAGTGATCCATACCAAGATTACTCAAGTATCTGCCCAACATCCCAACAATGAATGTGAGGCCTGGATGAGTATAGACTTGCACATACATCAAACTCCCTACAGTTGAAGCATAAAGGATATCCTTCTTTTTCTTAGATTCCAAATTATTCTTGGGGCATTGATTGAGACTAAACTTATCTCCCTTAACCACAGGGGTATCATCTGAGTTGTGCTCCTACATGCCAAACCTCTAAAGTACCTTATTGATATAGGTCTTTTGTGATAATCCAAGAATACCCCGAGAACGATCTCTGATAAGAGGTGTTTTTACGTGTTTTTAAGACCGTAATTCTTATGATTTGGATTCACTTATTGCTTAAATCATGTCACATTTGCATTTAATAGGTGTGTTAAGTGAATACAGGTAATAAATGAGAATACATGAAGAAAAGGGAAGAAAAACGATGTACAAAACAAGTTCAAGCATGTTTTTCAACACCTAGGCGGTTTATGCATCTCCTACCACATTCGAGCGATAATTCCGTACATTTTGAGACCGACTTAGACAAAGTTTCCTTCTACAAAGTTTTAGATGTATGTCTTAGCTTCAAATGGGAACTTGAAACATCCAAATCGGAGGTCTATAGAGATAATTGTGAAGGAAATACGATTGTTGCGCCGAACAGAGAAGTACATGTGCGAAGATACGCCCCAATGCCCTCCTAGTCATGCCTAGGCATGGATAGTCCAAATGTTACTCCTTTTCAGCCTAAATTCCAGCATTATATGATGGGTAAGAATCACTTTTGGCCATAATTCAGCACATGTGTTGAGGGGTTGTCATAAGTGTGTTTCTTGGTAGATTTACTTTATGGGCGCCAAATCAGAAACAACCTCCATGTTGAAACGTAATTTAGGTATACTTAGAGACCGAATTGGACAAAATGTCCTTCTGGAACGTTGTAGATCTATGTTTTATCTGAACATGGGGACTTGAATCATCCAATTTGGAGATCTGTGGAGAAGTTTATGAGTACAATACTAAGACTGCGCTGGAAAGCAAGAAAATGGCAGCATGCATGTGTTTTGTTGAAGTTTTCACATGGTTATGCTTGGTGGAATTCTTAAGGGCCGAAAGTTTAGCATTTTTTAGCTGGTTGGAATCTTAAAAGCCAAACTTTAAGCATCACCTTAGGTGGAATTCTCATTGGGGAACTTTAATGGGAATTCTTAATGCATACTTTAGTGGAATTTTGGCTATAAAAGGAGGGGGAACCCATACTCTTCATCATTCACTATCAATTTCAGATTCTTGGAGGAGAGGGGGGCAGCCCCTAATCTGATTTCTCCACCATTCATCACCATTCTTCATCACTCTTGGAGGGGAAAACTAGAGGAAGGAAAAGAGCTTGGGGATTGAAGGCTCAACTTCAAGATCCATCATCATTCACTATTTAGGGAGTTTTTAAGAGCTTTTCATTTCATTTATGTCTATGAATATTCCTCTTATGTCTTTTATGCTTTCAATTATGAACTAAATTCATAAGACTAGGGCCATGTAAGGCCAAATTGTGATATATGCTTACAATAGATGATTGTTGAGGTTGTTCTTATATTGTTATGTGATGTGAATTGTGTTTTTGTCTATCTTGCATATACTTGATCACTATATGTTAGAATCTTATGCCTAGGTTAATATTTCGGGAGAAAATTGACTTAGGGTGCAAGAAATTCACATCATGACCCGCAACTAATGAGGAATTGCCCTAGACATAGGTAAAGATTCCCGGGTGAAGTCGTTCGATTCAAATCGAGTGAACTCTAGTACATTAATGCATGTTTAGTGGTTAGATTTCGGATAGGGATATTTGGGAAATCACGATCTAAGTATAGGAGTTTATACGCGAGACATCGGTTATTCTCTACCTTAGGAGTTTTCACCATAACAATATAAGTGTAATCCTTCAACAAGAACCTTTATAAGTATATTTGATCAATTTGAACCTAGCATGTGCCTTAGTCTCCCTTTATAATTGGTTTTAAATCACTTGCTCATCTTTGTTCTTGTTCTTTACAAATTTTATTTGAATTTATTCTTACTTTGTTTATTCACTTCATTACAAATCTTAAACTAGAATTCAAGTCCTTGTGGTTCGACAATCCGGACTTACCGTCCATTTATTACTACACACGACTAGTGCACTTGCTATCATAGCACGTTAGCTTTTAGCGTGTCAAGTTTTTGGCGCCGTTGCCGGGGACTTGTTCATTTTAGTTTTTGATTTTTCGTTTAAATTTTCATAATTCTTAGTTCTTCGTTTATTTCAAACCTTTCTTTTATTTTATTATTCTAATTTTGTTTTTTGTGTTTAATTGTTAGATGTAATTTGTGGTGCATGACCCGCTCTTCTAACGAGCCTCTATACAATTTTGAGCCGGAGATAGAGCGTGTTCTTCGATCTAGTAGACGCGCTCGAGAAATGGCCGACAATCTAAATCCAAATGGGAATTTTCCCGACATAAATCTCCCGGAAAACAGGGAATGGTTGCAAAATCTATTCCAAGCTATGCAACCGGCACCTCCTCAAAGACTTCCATCGGTCCGGGAAAGTCTACCTCCAAGGGTCCACACTATACCGGGGCCCGTAGTCTTTCCAAATTTCTTTGCACCAAATTATCACATTCCGTCACACATCTTTAGCATGGTGCAAAGCGAACCCTTCTATGGAGAGCCCCATGAATCACCTCATGAGCATTTGGAGACTTTAGACGATACTCTCATGACTACCCAATTTCATCCACGGGATCTCGATGCAATTCGTCTAAGAGTCTTCCACTTCTCATTAAAGGAAAAGGAGACCATGTGGTACAAATCTCTACCACCCCAATCCATCACAACATGGGGACAATTGGTCGATGCCTTTTTGAGCAAATTCTTTCCACCCTCCAAAATCAATGAGCTAAGGAGCAACATTAAGGAGTTTAAGCAGGGGAATCATGAGTCCTTAGCCGAGGCATGGGCTAGATATAAAAACATGCTCCGAAAATGTCCGGATCACAACCTAAGATTGAGCGAGCAAGTATTACGATTCCATGATGGAGTCCGTTCGCGCATCCGAAATAGGCTCAATGCCGGCGCCGGTGGTGATCTCCTTGGGCTCGATTGCCAAAGTGTGTGGGACAAGATTGAGCAATTAGCCCGGGAAGATGAACTCTATCCCGATGATGAAGAAATCACACCCACTAAAAAGATTGTTTGTGTTCAAGAGTTGGGCGAAGAAGTTTCTTTGGAAACAATGGTTGGCAATGTAAACTATGTTGGAAATGCCAATCGACCTCAATTGAACTTCCATGTGCCCGAAAATTTTCCAAGGAGGCCCAATCCGGCACAAAATGCCCATCCCGGCGTCTATCAAGCACCAAGGCCCCCATTCAACAATAACCAAGCTCAAAGGCAAGGTAATCCTCATATACAAAGGCAAGTTAGGCCTCCTACAACCGATGAACGTCTTGATGAGGAAATAAAGAAATCGGATTCAGCAATCAACGAACTCCGTACTATGATGAAGGATTTAATGATGGATATGAAGGATTTGAAGACACAAATGGGTCAAATGGCAAAGACAATCAGCGAGAGAGCCCCGGGAACTTTACCAAGTGACACGGAAAAGAACCCGAAAGAGCAATGCTATGGAATTACCTTGAGAAGTGGCGAACAGGTAAAAGGTGATAATGTTCGCACTGATGCGCCCGAGGGCCCATCCATCCACGCCCAGACGCCCTTGTCGCTGCGCCAAGGCACCGATTGTCACGCCCAAGCGCCACATTCTGTATCCTCCACAGCTGGCCCTTCAACTCCAACGCATCATCCCATCGAGGTTCGTCTTTCATTTCCAAATGCACAAAAAATGAAAAAGAAGGATATGGATCAGATTTTCCGTAGGATTGTGGCGACTCTTTGTGAGGACCCGGGGAGGCTCACCATTCCGTGCACCATTGGCCCTCTTACTTTTGAAAAGGTTATTTGCAATACGGGAGCAAGTATCAATCTCCTCCCGTATTCTCTCTTCAAGAAGTTGGGCCTTGGAAATCCCAAACCAACATCAATGAGCCTCCAACTCGCCGATGGATCAATTAAGAGACCAAAGGGGATAATAGAAGATGTTATTGTACAAGTTGACAAATTCTTTTTCCGGGTTGACTTTGTGGTCCTTGATATGGAGGAAGATGTTGAGATGCCTTTGATTCTAGGAAGACCTTTCCTAGTCACTAGCAATGCCAAGATCGACATGGGAAAAGGTAAGTTATCATTGAGGGTAGGAGATGTAAAAGTGATATTTGATGCTTCAAATAACAGGAAACCATCTATGGATGATCTTACTTGTTCCAATATCGATGTTATTAACCCTTCTCTTGATGAGAAATGTGCAAATGGCAAGGCTAAGGGCACACTCGAGTTGGAGGATGAGATTCCCTATGATAAACACAACAAAGAGGGAAAAGAAGATTTATGCATGAAATACATTCCACCCCATCGCCGTGTTCGTAAGATGGAAAAGACTCATCCAATACAAAGGGCTTATTGCAAAATCCCGCAATATGAGTGGAAGCAAGTAGACCATGGAGCTAAAAGGAGGCATGACAAGGATTTGGTCGTGTTAAATGGACCACCTATTTGAACCTCAAAGAGCACAAAGTCGAGCTACCGACTCTAAACTAGCGCTTCTTGGGAGGCAACCCAAGTTTGTAAGTTTGTTTTTCTTTTTGATTTTGTTTTTGTTTTGTTTAGTTTGTTTCTTTATGTTGTGTTCAAACATGCACTTTTGGCATGTATGCTTTCTTATGCTTGATGGTTTGAAAAGTTGAAGTGTTAGATATGATGCAAATTTGGACCATGCTCATTTTACTCGAGAGGAGGAGAAGCTATAGGATTATGTATTGGAAGTTTAAGGATGTTTTTCAACATCCTTGGTTGTAAGTGTTCTTTTACCTTTGTGTATGCATGTTGTAACAACATTGGGGACAATGTTGGATTTAAGTTTGGGGGTAAAAGAGTATCTATTTTGAATATTGAAAATGCAATCCTAATTTTTAACTTGAATTTTAACTTGAATTTGGGGAAAGTTTGTTTGATATCATGTTTATATGCTTCTTTGTTGAGAAAATCAAGCATGAAAATTTTTTAGTCCTTCCAATTGATGCAATGAAATTGATTGACTTGGAAAAATGACATGAATTCTTGAAATAATCTGAATTTAATGGAATATATATATCTTTGAAATTGCTTGTGGAGACCTTAGACTAGAATTGATTCTTTAGATGATTCACAATACACTTAAATCGAAGGTAGAGGAGTTGAGAGGATAACCATCTTGAGACACCTAAGGAATTATTCCCAGAAATATTAACTTAGATTTCTCATAAGGTTATAAGTTGAGTAGTAATTTTATATGCTAACAATGAATTGAAAAGGTTGAATTTTGGTATGACCAAAAGTGGTCAGGCTAATACGTACCGGAGGTGAAAAGTTTCATGCCTATATACTGTACTATTATGCTAATTTGAGCTATGCTCAAGCCAAAAGAAGTGAATTGTTTAAAAGATCTAGTTTTATTTCGTGGCCTTTGATACTCGAGTGATTAAATCCGTAGGAGTGTCTCTACACTTAATGCCCCAAAACTATCTAGTTTGGGAGTCATTGGTCTAAAACTTGTTACATGGGTGTCATAGAAAGCCTAATGGAATAAAACATTGCACATGATCTAGCCTTAATGAAGTTTAATGGAAATTCCATATGAATTGAATGTTGAATATTTGAGATAATGAAATTTAAATGGCTATGAGATTTTCTATAATTCTTGTGCCTTGTGTTTGATCAAAAGTTGATAGATATGGGATTAATGTCCAAAATTTGGTAAGGATGCCTCTCGACTATAATACTCTAGATTTATTTTTCACTATACCCTAGGGAGTCGTTTCAAGTATTGGTGTCACATGAGCAAAAGTAGTTGATATGTATATATATATTTGTGAACTTTAAAAGGTTGATTTTATGCCATTCATTCTTGTTGATCATATTGAGATGTGTTGATTCAGTTGGGATTGAAAATTTGCTAGATTTTGTGGGTATATCTTATGCAAACCCTCACGAGACTATAACTCGTCCTTTGAGGTAACTCAAAGGTTTAAAGGCTTGTTGCACCCGCTAAGTGCAATCGTTTACTCCACGAAAGTGAGTTAGTTAGTTCTTTTGTTTTCTCCCATTGAATGATGTTGGTCTTGCCTTATAGCTCTTATTGCTCGAGGTCGAGCAATTGATAAGTTTGGGGGTGTTGATAAGAGGTGTTTTTACGTGTTTTTAAGACCGTAATTCTTATGATTTGGATTCACTTATTGCTTAAATCATGTCACATTTGCATTTAATAGGTGTGTTAAGTGAATACAGGTAATAAATGAGAATACATGAAGAAAAGGGAAGAAAAACGATGTACAAAACAAGTTCAAGCATGTTTTTCAACACCTAGGCGGTTTATGCATCTCCTACCACATTCGAGCGATAATTCCGTACATTTTGAGACCGACTTAGACAAAGTTTCCTTCTACAAAGTTTTAGATGTATGTCTTAGCTTCAAATGGGAACTTGAAACATCCAAATCGGAGGTCTATAGAGATAATTGTGAAGGAAATACGATTGCTGCGCCGAACAGAGAAGTACATGTGCGAAGATACGCCCCAACGCCTTCCTAGTCATGCCTAGGCATGGATAGTCCAAATGTTACTCCTTTTCAGCCTAAATTCCAGCATTATATGATGGGTAAGAATCAATTTTGGCCATAATTCAGCACATGTGTTGAGGGGTTGTCATAAGTGTGTTTCTTGGTAGATTTACTTTATGGGCGCCAAATCAGAAACAGCCTCCATGTTGAAACGTAATTTAGGTATACTTAGAGACCGAATTGGACAAAATGTCCTTCTGGAAAGTTGTAGATCTATGTTGTATCTGAACATGGGGACTTGAATCATCCAATTTGGAGATCTGTGGAGAAGTTTATGAGTACAATACTAAGACTGCGCTGGAAAGCAAGAAAATGGCAGCATGCATGTGTTTTGTTGAAGTTTTCACATGGTTATGCTTGGTGGAATTCTTAAGGGCCGAAAGTTTAGCATTTTTTAGCTGGTTGGAATCTTAAAAGCCAAACTTTAAGCATCACCTTAGGTGGAATTCTCATTGGGGAACTTTAATGGGAATTCTTAATGCATACTTTAGTGGAATTTTGGCTATAAAAGGAGGGGGAACCCATACTCTTCATCATTCACTATCAATTTCAGATTCTTGGAGGAGAGGGGGGCAGCCCCTAATCTGATTTCTCCACCATTCATCACCATTCTTCATCACTCTTGGAGGGGAAAACTAGAGGAAGGAAAAGAGCTTGGGGATTGAAGGCTCAACTTCAAGATCCATCATCATTCACTATTTAGGGAGTTTTTAAGAGCTTTTCATTTCATTTATGTCTATGAATATTCCTCTTATGTCTTTTATGCTTTCAATTATGAACTAAATTCATAAGACTAGGGCCATGTAAGGCCAAATTGTGATATATGCTTACAATAGATGATTGTTGAGGTTGTTCTTATATTGTTATGTGATGTGAATTGTGTTTTTGTCTATCTTGCATATACTTGATCACTATATGTTAGAATCTTATGCCTAGGTTAATATTTCGGGAGAAAATTGACTTAGGGTGCAAGAAATTCACATCATGACCCGCAACTAATGAGGAATTGCCCTAGACATAGGTAAAGATTCCCGGGTGAAGTCGTTCGATTCAAATCGAGTGAACTCTAGTACATTAATGCATGTTTAGTGGTTAGATTTTCGGATAGGGATATTTGGGAAATCACGATCTAAGTATAGGAGTTTATACGCGAGACATCGGTTATTCTCTACCTTAGGAGTTTTCACCATAACAATATAAGTGTAATCCTTCAACAAGAACCTTTATAAGTATATTTGATCAATTTGAACCTAGCATGTGCCTTAGTCTCCCTTTATAATTGATTTTAAATCACTTGCTCATCTTTGTTCTTGTTCTTTACAAATTTTATTTGAATTTATTCTTACTTTGTTTATTCACTTCATTACAAATCTTAAACTAGAATTCAAGTCCTTGTGGTTCGAAAATCCGGACTTACCGTCCATTTATTACTACACACGACTAGTGCACTTGCTATCATAGCACGTTAGCTTTTAGCGTGTCAATCTTGATGTATTTGGATTCCTAATACAAAAGATGCATCGCCAAGATCCTTTATCTCAAATTTCTTCGAGAGAAATTTCTTAGTTTCATGCAATAAGTCTATATCATTGGTGGCAAGTAGGATGTCATCCACATACAAAATCAGGAAAATATATTTATTCCCACTGAACTTATGGTATACACAACCATCAACTGCGTTTATCTCAAAACCAAATGATAAAACGATTTGATGAAACTTGTGATACCATTGATGGGAAGCCTGCTTGAGTTCATAGATGGATTTCTTAAGTTTGCAAACTATTTCCCTTGAATCTGAAGAAACAAGGTTTTATGGCTGCACCATATATATCGTTTCTTCAATGTTTCTATTTAGAAACACTGTTTTGACATCCATCTGATGTAACTCTAAATCAAAATATGCCACTAATGCCATAATAGTCCTAAAAGAGTCTTTCGAAGAAACTGGAGAAAAAGTCTCTTTATATCGACGCCCTCCTTCAGAGTAAATCCCTTAGCGAAAAGACGGGCCTTATATATTTTCACATTGCCATGTGAATCCCTCTTGGTTTTTAATATCCATTTACAACCAACAGGTTTTACACCCTTCGGCAATGGAGACAAGATTCCATACGTCATTGTCTTTCATGGACTTGATTTCCTTACTCATGGCATCTATCCACTTTTGAGAGTTAGAACTTTCAATGGCTTGACGAAAAGTGATTGGATCATTTTCCATCATGTCAATGTCTGTTTCATGTTCATTGAGAAATACGACGTAATTATCCAAAATCGCACTTCTCCTCTTTCTAATGGACCTTCTTAAAGGCATTGGTTCTTGAGGTTGTTGAGTTTGTTCCTTAGGGAGAATGTCAACATTGTCTTGTTGTCTCGAATGTTGTTCTTGAACCATGTCAGAAATGAAATCCCGATCATAGTCAATAACAACTGTAGAAAGAGAAATAGTAACTGATTTCTCCTCAAAGACAAAATCTCTAACCTTATCCTCTCCCTAAAACTCAATATCCTCAATATTCTGAAAGTGGGATCATAAAACTTAAACCCCTGTGATCTTTTAGAGTATCCAACAAAGTAGCAACTGACCGTTCTTGAGTCCAATTTCTTTCGCTCGGCCTGTAAGGCTTTGCCTCAGCTGGACAACCCCAAATGTGTAAATGCTTTAACACAAGTTTCTCACCCGTCCATAGTTCGTAAGGGGTTTTGGTTGCTGCTTTTGTTGGAGCTCTATTTAGGATATAAACTGCGGTCTTAAGTGCTACTCCCTAGAGGGAATTTGGTAAGGTGGTATGACTAATCATACTCCTAACCATATCCTTTAAAGTCCTGTTTTGTCTTTCAGCTACACCATTCACATTGGGACTTCCTGGCATGGTATACTGTGGGACAATTCCACATTCCTCTAGGAATTTAGAAAAGGGTCCTGGATGTTGTTCACCTGATCTGTCATATCTATCGTAGTATTTACCACCACGATCAGATCTGACGCCTTTAATTGTTTTGCCAAGTTGATTTTCAACCTCGGCCTTAAATGTTTTGAAAACATCCAGAGCTTGAGATTTCTCATGTATCAAATACAAATAGCCATAACGAGAGTAATCGTCTATGAACGTTATAAAATATTGTTGACCATTCCATGAAGGTGTAGGAAATGGCCCACAAATGTCTGTATGTATAAGTTCTAAGACATCCTTAGCTCTCTCGGCTCCTGATTTCCTCTTGTTTGTCTGTTTTTCTTTAATACACTCAACACATATTTCATTTTTCGTATTGTCAAGTGCACCGAGAATCCCATCTGACACAAGCCTTTCAATTCTTTGTTGAGAAATGTGACCTAAGTGCCTATGCCATAACAATAGCGAGTTCTCGTTTTGTTAATTTCCGTTTAGTGCCACGCGAATCAGCGTGCAGGTTTTCATTAAGCGAGGTAACCGTATCAAGCATATATAAGTTATCACATCCTAATACAGTACTGGATCCAATAAGTTTAGAATCATAATAGAGACGACATCCATTGTGACCAAATGAACAAACATATCCTTTTTTGTCCAAAACACAAATGGTAATTAAGTTCTGTCTAAATGACGGTACAACATATGTCTCATACAAGTCCAAACAAAATCCAGTCTTAAGCAATAACCTAAATATCCCTATTACTTTAACCTCCACAGAATTACCATTCCCCATATAGATGAATCTTTTAGCATCACTAGGATTTCGGCAACTCAGGTAGCCCTGCATAGACACACTTATATGAATGGTAGCACCAGAATCTAGCCACCAAGTATGTCTAGGCACTGAAACCAAATTAACTTTAGAACAAACAAGAGTAAGACTTATACATTTCTTTATACGCCAAGCATGATATTTGGCACAGTCTTTCTTGACACGAGAAGGATCTTTACAGAAGAAGCATAATGTATCCGAATTAGGTCCATTGGACCCCTTTAGTTGCTTCTTCTTTGGGTCTGAGTCCGCAATTTTCTTACCTTTCTTTTCTTGTTAATGCCTGAGGAGGACACCAAATGAGCACTTTCAACCCTTTCATGTCTCAACCTCTCTTCCTTTTGCACATAATGCGAAATGAGCTCGTTAAGAGTCCATTTCTCCTTTTGGCAGTTATAACTAACCACAAATTGACTGAATTGTGCTGGAAGAGATATCAAAACTACATGCAAGAGCAAGTCGTCCGACAACTCTACCTTAAATGCCTTTAGTTTTGACGCCAAATGAGACGTCTCCAAGATGTACTCTCTTATGTTACTTTTGTTTTTATACTTTATGGAAACAAGATCGCGCAGAATGGAACTTGCCTCCGAATTTTTGTTCTTGACAAAGCGTTTTTCAAGCTCCTCAAGGAGCAACTTAGCATTAGTCTCCTTAGACATTGTGCTCCTGAATGATTTTGGAATTGCACGCTTCATGATCATAAAACTCATGCGATTTGAGCGGTCCCACCTTCGATTTCCCTCTTATGATCAGAGGTACTTTCAGCAGGATGATCAGTAGAACATGGCTCCCTGAGTGCAAGGTCTAGATCCATGCAACCGAGAACTATCATAACGTTCTCTTTCCAGTCCTTAAAGTTGGTGCCGTTAAGCACCGGAATTAAGTTAATATTGGCATATACAGATGCGGTAGAAGTATTAACTGAATAGAGAACAAAAAGAACCAAATAAGCTCACATAAACTGAAACTTTAAGCAGATAACTGTGAATAGATTCAAAATGACAAATCCCATCACAAGAAAATCGGTATAACATTGATTCTAGTCTTTGGACAGAGAAACAACTTATAAGTGATTTTCTTTGCGTAGCATCAAACATTGACAATAAAATCTAGTCATATGTCAAGCCTTTCTTTGGACCGACTTAACACCCACACGGACACCTGATAATCGTCACATGTTTACCACCACATGTGTGTTTGAATTTTTGCCAAACAATAATAACCTTCCTTTGGACCCGTTATTACTCGCATGAAAAATTGCACACCCAAACACTTTAGTATTTCGCAATTGAATAATCTACACAACAGAAGCTACTTTGATAACATATTGATTCAATTAATCAATTTGAAATGCCAAACACTTGTTTAAAAGTCCAAAATTATGTCATATAAGAATCTATAATTAAAAGATAAATTCTACCCCCGAAAGTTCGTTAGATGAAAAATTGGCAGAAGGTATCTTCAATAAATTCTTCATTTTGCGATAAGATACAAATTGTGAAAGCTTGACATGTTTGACTTTCAAATTGTGTTGAGATACAAATTGTGAAATTTCCTTTTAAAGACCACCGAATACTTAGGGTCATTCTATGCTGGACCGAGACGGATCCCCAATAGGGGGTCATTTAATAAATTAATCCCCCTATTGTTGATTCAATTGGTCTCGGCCCAGCATAAAAATTTCACCGAATACTTAGGCTATGTATGGTTGTGAATTTTAGAAATATTTTCATTTTTTGGATCACCAAAAAATGAAAATACACAGTCCAAGCCAAATTCAACAGAAAATGGTCAAATTTTAAATACACTACACATTCTCATATATAACAACCAATCATTTCAATCTTTTCACAATCTTTTATCATTAATTACACTATCCCACTATCCAATTCATTATCTTTCTTACTTTTTCATATTTTATTATTATTATTATTATTATTATTATTAAATAATATATAATTTGAAAAGAAAAAAAAATTTCCTCCCTTGCAGCCTTTTCCTTTTCCTTTTCCTCCCTGGCTTTAAATAAATATATATATGTGTGTGTGTGTGTCTGTTTTTATATATATGTGTGTGTGTGAGTGTGCGCGTGTGCGTGTGTGTCTGTGTGCGCGTGTGTTTACATATATATGTGTGTGTGTGTGTGTCTGTGTGTGTATACATATATATGTGTCCCATGTGTGTGTGTGTGTGCGTGGTGTGATCACACATATATATATGTATGTGTGTGTGTGTGCGCGTGTGTGTATATATATATGTGTGTGTGTGTGTGTCTACGTGTGTTTATACATATGTGTGTGTGTTGGTGAAGAAGATGAAGTGGAGAAATAAAAAATAAAGTGGATGAAAAATTTAAAAATGGGCAAAGTGGGCCCAACCATATTAAATAAATAATATATTTTTATCCCTATTTAATGTTTTTATCCCTAATTAATCAAAGAAAGATTTATATTTACATATTTTCAGTAGACAAAGTGGCACAAACCATATAGTTGGAGTGGCAAACTGAAATTTACTATTATTAAAATGCATTAATTTGTTATTTACCATAGTTAGTAAAATATGGGACGGGAAAAATTTATCATTTAATACGTACGTGTATATTATGAAATTTTATTGAAGATTACGGTGAAAAATTCGGCTAAAAAGTACGGGGACGGGAAATAAATGGATTCTTAGAAGTACGACTATAATACGGATATAAATTAATTATTCGGGAGTAAAAATACGATTTAGTTCTATATAAATTTGGAAGAATTATTGCTTGTACTTGCTTTTAATTTATATAAATAATATTTTATATGAGTCATTAATTGACAATAATTAATATTTTGATAATTATTAACGTTCAGAGTTTTTAATTGTAGAATACTCAATTAGTATTTATAAAAATTAATAATATTTTTAAATTTTAAATTAAAAAAAATATTTTTCGCTCCCCTGTCTGGCTGCCTCTTTTTTTTGTCTTTTCATTCTATTTATATAATATATATTATATTATGTGTGTATATATGTATATATATATACCCGCCCCGGCCCCCCTGTCTGGCTGCCTCTTTTTTTTTTTTTTTGTCTTTTCATTCTATTTGTATAATATATATTGTATTATGTGTGTGCATATGTGTGTGTGTGTATATATATATATATACACACATATGCATATTACTTTATTATCAACTCATAACATTATTCAAAAAAATATTATTTTAATATCTTTTCCCCCATCATCATCACATTTATAACCAACTCAATCATTTCATATATCAAATCCTAATAAAAATTAATTTTATATCACATTTACATTACTTTCAATCAAATTCTAAAAATACATTCAAACAAACAAATAAAGTCAACATTTTCACCCAAATTTCTGTAATACACATTCCCAAAAAAAAACTCAAAATTCATTTCCGAAGACACAACCATACGGAGCCTTAGACTCTGTATGGTTATGTATTCTGAATCAAATTTTCATTTTTGGATCATCAGAAAATAAAAATGCTCACATCAAGCCAAATTCCACAGAAAATGCCCCAATTTCAAATCCTATCACACATTCCCCTATATACTATTCATCACTTCATCAATTCAATCACTTCATTTTCTCTCTTCATTAATTACTTAATTCAACTATTCTATACATTATCTTTCTTACTTTTTCATAATCAAAATATTATTTTAATTTTTTCTCTTTTCATCATTATATATATAACTAATTCAATCAACTTTATATCACATTTACACAATTTTTAAATATTTTTCAAAAATACATCCAAACAAATAAAAATAATTAATATTTTCACACGAATTTATATAATACACATTTTTCAATAAAAATTCAAAATTTATTTTCAAAAACACAACCATACACAACTTTGTATTATGCTTAAAGCTTGACATATTTGACTAAAAGCCAAACCAGGAGAATATTTTCAAACTTCCACAATTCCTTTTTTCTTATTACTTTTTGATGATAATTACGGCTAGAAAGAAAATATTTTCTTATACCACCATAAATATCTTATTTTGTCCTTTTCTAATGACTCATATTAGAGGCAAACCTACGGCCGAAGGAAACTTAGGCAAAAGAAGTCAAAACTTGTTTCAAGATATTAAACATATATATGCATGAAAACTCAACGAAGCTGGCAGCACACAACTTCAACAACCGCCTTAACCTTCAAACGCCGCCTTCAACTTATGGCAGTATACATATTTAATCCATGAAAACAAATCACATCCAAACTTTCAAAACAAAATTTGCATATTCACATATGCACCGTTTGCCGACCACCACCAAACGCAAATCAACGGTGAAGAAAAACGGCGCAACAACGGCAGATATAAAAAAAAAACTTTCCTCAGGCGCTGTGATATTTCGATAAGCCAAATCGATCAATATTCGATATTTTGATCGAACATAAAACATAAATTGCAGCGGAATTAATTTTCTTTACCAAAAAAAAAAAAAAAACCATGAATTTTTACGTAAAAATCATGAGTTTTTTTAGTCAAGGCTCTGATATCACTTGATGGAAATTAATTGATAGCTCCGAATCTTCGAACTTTATGATAATCACGTAATAAGTTATAAATTGGAAGCGTACCTGAATCCTTAGCGAAAAATTTCACCGAAAAATTATGACTTCCAGTTGACCGTACACCGTAAAACCTTTCTTCGGATGATGAAATTCCATAGAGAAAGGACCGTATGAACTGAAAATTTTTATTTTATGTCGTACGTCAACCTGAGAACCATAACCCCTATATATAGTTGAAATAGGACTTATTTGCAAATCAGCCCATCATAAATTGCAATTTAGTCCTTAAAGTGTCTACACATATTAAATATAACTCCATACTAAATAAGATGACTTCGACCTATAAAAACTTAATTGGATCACTTAATTTAAGGCCCAAACTTTATTTAATATATATGATATACAATTCAAACTGCCATGTACACACGTCTGCGTGCCCAAACGCGTATGATTGTGATATGTACACAATATTATAATTCTCCTTAGATTAATAATGATAAAATAATATATTTATAGATTACAAGAATAATGATAAATAAGGAAAGCAATAATAAAAGAGACCTATTCTAATATAATACTAATAATATAATCTAACAGTATCCAATTTAGTTGAAGCACATCAGTATTTTTCTGTTTCTTGATATATGTTTCATGATTTTTTTTAACACACGATATATGTTCATGATTTATTATTTATTTATTATATCTACTAATATTTGGGCCTCCTTTTGTGGATTGTTGCATTGCGTCAGAATCCGTGGACCATGGACTATACTGAGTTTGTGGTAGTGCTATGCTGTATAGCTAGTGTACTTGTTGATTGTTTAAGTTATCTGATATATTTAACAAAAAATCTAAAACCTTAATATAGTGATATCAGCTTCAATTTTTATATGGTAGGTCTTGAGTTCAATTTTAAGCTATTCTAAGTTGTGACTTTTTTCTTTTTAGTTGGAATCTTATAAGGCATGTGTGGCCCGTGATTAAAAACTATCGGCCCGAGTTTGTCGAGTTAGGATAATATCCCCTTCGTTTAAAATATAAAAAAAGAAAAGAAAAATCTAAACATGACTGAAGGGTGGCGAGGTTGCCACTATATCTTGATATTGAAAAGAAAAAAATGGAAATTGGTTTTTCTTCTATTAATTTTTTTTCCTTGTAGTTTTTAACATAATCTTTTAGTGTGATTTTTGAAACTGCTTATTTAAAGCATTTTTCCTTCGTAAAAGTCAGATCTTTTAATTACTCAAAATATCTATAGTGGCAAAATATCTATAGTGGCAAAGTTGAGTTCCATACGTTTTGTCAAGCTTACCCTAATTTGTGCAAAAATGAATCAAACCAAAAAGTGTGAGATAGCTTATAGTTATACTTCATATATATATGATAAATGACCAACTTTCATTGGATTAATTCTTATGTAAAATACATAAAAATTAAAGTGACTCAACCGTAAAGGTTAAGAAATATCCATATTGTATACTCATATTATATTGTGCATGCATATAAGAATAAGTCAAAATACTTCCTTTTTTTTTGTACACATTCTAATCAGATTGAATATATACTACTCTTGAGTTGAAATATTTTACACATAAATTATAGGTATTCCTTATTGTACTTACATCCATTTTGATAAAACAAAAAACCCTAAAATCATAAATACAAATCTTAATTCTTCTTTTTTGTTTCTCAAACATTTACTAATTCGTTTATGTTTTTTTTGGTAATTTATTAACTTGTTTAAGTTATACTTCTAAAATCAAACCAAAACTCATTATTAATTTCACTTGTAAAGAAATTGGGTATTCAGTTTAATATGGATATTGAGATTCGTTTGTGGTACCGTACAAACAAATTCACAATTTCATTCTATATATATTTCACTAATTATTTTTATTTTCCCAATAAAAATCGACTCCCTATTTTAATTCTTTCTTTTATTTTTTTCGAAAAAATTGTTTGTCGGTTTGCTTAGATTAAAATCGAAATTAATTTTATAAAACAATCTAATCGAATCGAGATGTTTACATGATATTTAATGTGCTATTTTGGCACACCTGTGATGCGATTTTTTACTGCCCTTAATTGCTTAGTGAAATTAATTTAAACTATCTCAAATTTCTACAAATTTTGATTTTGTATTACATTGTTAAGATGTTAACAAGATTGTTACAAAAATTTGCACTTAAAGATTGAATCTTACAATTACATCCTTTTTAATCGAAATATTAAATTTACCCCCTTACGTGTATTTGGGCCAAAGAAAAATATTTGACTGAAAGAAGGGCAAAATAAAAAAAATAAAAATTTTCGATGACATCAACATGTATTTCAATTCCATTTTTTTTGGGACCAAATTTAACCGATTTTTTTTTTTGAAGAAAATTGGTTTTATATATCATTCAATCGAAAGTTTATAAAGTCTGGAACAACACAATTCATATCGACTCAAACGATATAGTAAGAACATCTGAAACACTAACTATCAAGTTCTTGAAAATAACAAATTTTCAGAACTCACAACCGAGCACAAAAAATTATTGTGCAACTCCTATTCAAGGAGAGATGAAACTCTCATTCGAGAGAGAAACCAAACTCTCATACGAGAGAGAAAATAATATACTAAACAAAATAACTAAAATGCTATATAAAAACTCATGTATCATCCGTCTTGATCTCGTCAGATCCGTCTCGTTAGATCCATAGCCGTCTCATCAGATTTGAAGATGTGATGTACAAATTGAAGAAGGGTGCTTCAACCCAATCCGTCGATGATGGTGGTGGTAACAGTGGTGAAAAAGAAAATTGTTTCACCAAGCCATCGCCGACGGAAGAAAATAAAAGAAAACAAAAGGTTAGGGTTTTGAGAGATGAGGAGAGAGAGGAGTTGTTTTATTTAATTTTAATTCCATTTTTATATATTTTTCATTATCATTTTTATTTTATTTCTTTCTAAAAAGGGTTTGTCGATTTGCCTAAATTAAAATCGAATCAAATTTTGTATAAACAATCTAACCGAACAGAGATGTTTCACATTGTATTCAATGTGCTATTTTGACCCACCTGTGATGCGATTTTTACCGTGCACACACCCCTAATTGTTTAATAAAATTTATTTAAATTATCTTAAATTCCTATAAACTTTTCTAACGTTCTAATTTGGTTTCATTTAAGTCATTTTGAACATATATACCTTAAATTTAATTTCACTGTAATCCCTTTAGGTGAGCAATACATGCTCACGTTAAATGGTAAAACCGTCCAAAAGGATTTATGTGGAACCAGATTCGAATTCTAGAAATATCAAAGTTAAGATTTAAACATGAGAGACTAAAGTAATTTTAAGAGAAAATTTCATTTTTGATCCTCCAGTTTTACATAAAATTCGATTTTGGTCCCCCAGTTACAACTTTTATCAAATGTGGTCCCTCAGTTATCACTTTTTAATCAATTTTTGGTCCCTCCATCAACTTTTAGGGTCAATTGAAATATCAAAAATTGTATTTTGCACCCTAAAACATAAATTATGATAATTTTCACCCAAAAAAAAAAAAGAATAAGTAACGAATTTCACCCTTTTATCATATTTTTAATTATGATATATTTACATATTTTTTAATTATGCATGAAATAAGACATGTTAAGATATATTATTTGTATTATGATATTATGCTATGGGGACAGAGACTGAGTTCTCAAACAAGATTAACTTTTTTTTTTTTTGATAAACAAAAAGAGGGTGTTAGTGGTGGTGACCAAAACACCCCCGCTACTTAATGTTCGGGCTCTCGTGTTCACCAGCGAACATATCAGACCAACTGAACAACCAGCGCAAGCACTGGCCCCGTCAGAGTAGCACCACTAAGGGCAAGTATAATTCCAGAAGCCAACTGCTCTAATCAAGATTCGAACTCATGACCTCGACAATACCAAACTACTTGGGAGTAAGCTTGGAACCACTTGACCACCACCCTCGGTGGTAGACAAGATTAACTTCTTTTCCTCCATCAACGTTGTTTTATTCCTTGGAAAGTTTTTTAGCAGTTCAATTTTTATACTCATCCTAACAAGAGAAAAAAATAGAAATATTATCATAACAAAAACTTGTTTGAAGAACTTAATAAAAGTTACATTAACGAAATACAGACAACCACTCACAAACATTGGAATGCAATTATTTCGAACAATTGCGAGCACCTCGACACATTTAAGGGAAATGTTACATTAACGAAATAATAATAATAATAATTTTGTAGGATTAGGACTTATTGTAATTTGTAATCTCACTTCTCAAATGTCATATTCTCATTTGGAGAAGGGAAAACAAACCAAGCCACCATCCACCACCAAATTATGACCACTCACAAAAGCAGACTCATCAGAAGCCAAGAAAAGTACAGCCTCGGCCATATGATCCGCCGTTAAAGCCACCCCTTTTAAGCTAGTGAAAGGCCCAATAAAATTCTCCATATCGCCAGCGGTGGCGAGCCCAAATTCTTGAGCAATCGGCGTGAACACCCCCGATGGCGTCACACAGTTAACCCTTATCCCATGCACTCCCATTTGTTGGCTAGCACATCGCATCAGCCCCCAACAGTACTGCATTCTTCGACATGGTGTAGTCTGTTGAGCTCGGCCCGCCTGTCATCGCCATCACACTGGAGGTGTAAATAATAACTCCCCTCGACCCCAGCTCAGTCATTTTATGCGCCGCTTGTTTCACACAAATGGCCGTACCCCGTGCATTGACTGGCATAACTTTGTCCAACTCCGACAAGTCGAGCTCGAGAATGGTTTGCGCGGCAGTGCTGGTCACTTTTCCGGTGTTGCAGAATATTACGTCGAGGCCGCCGTATGTATTGACAGTCCAAGCCACCATCGCCTTAACTTGGTCTTCATCGGCGATATCGCACTGGACGTAGCTGCACCGATGAGAGCTGATACATTCTTCCACGCAGGGACGGAGCCAGGGGGGCTGGAGGGTGCAGTCGGGGCCCCCCCATTTTGAAAAATTAATTTTTTACCTTACAAAATTTTTGATATTTGGATTTCGCCCCCCTCAAATTCGAAAAATTTCATGTTTTTTTCTTTTATTTTGAGTTCGTCCCCCCCCAACTCAAAATACTAACTATAACGAAAGAGATATAAAAGTATAAAGTATGTCAAAAGTTGTAATTGAACCTAGTTTCTTATTATATTTTTCTCCACAAATATAACGTATCGTACCGCGGGGGGCAAGCCCCCCGCACCCCCCTTTGACTCCTTCGACTATTTACCAAAAAACAATGTATACCTATATCACAACAATCTCGCCCCCCCCTCATTCAAAATCCTGGCTCCGTCCCTGCTTTCACGGCTCGGCCTTTTTAAAGGGGCAATGTGGGAAAAGACAATGCAATTTGTGTTTTTGGGGTGAAAATTATCATAATTTTTTTTCGGGTGCACAATGCAATTTTTGATATTTCAATTGACCCCAAAAGTTGATGGAGGGACCAAAATTGATTAAAAAGTAATAACTGAGAGACCACATTTGATGAGAACTGTAACTGAGGGACCAAAATCGAATTTTGTGTAAAATTGAAGGACCAAAAATGAAATTTTCCTTGATTCTAACAATAAACACGAGGACTTTATTCCTTATTTAAATCTTGGAACACAGTAAATATAGAAGGGTGTAGAAGTAATATTTTCAGAACACATGGATAGATCAAGAATTTGGCCATCATATACTGTTTTAGAGGGTGTAAATTTAATAAATACACTTGCCTATCATAGTCCGTAGACGCTGATTCTTTATTGGAATGTGATGTTTTGCTATTTTACTAGTCAAAGTACTAAAGGCTATGTTTGATTATATTTTGGGATGATATTTGGTGAGAATTATTGGTGAGAAATTTATGGGGACACGTGCGTGTTTGATGAGATTGTGTTTGGTTTTATTTTGGGAGTTGATTTTTGGGTGGTTTTTTTCTTGTGAGATAATATTTGGTTTTGTTTTCAGAGGGAACAAAAGTTACTGTAACAGTCCAATCATGAAGTTTTTGTCTGTTAGAGAGGAGAAAGAAAAGAGAGCGCACATAAAGAAGAGTGTAGTGACAAAGTAGATGTAGAAAGCTGAATAATAATTATTATGTTTTTTTTTTTATCAAAAAGTAGTGTATTTTTGACCAAATATTTTGTGAACCAAACATGATTTGGTGAGAATTTTGGACCAAATATGGTATGGAAACATAACTGAACATAAGGTTAAGGCCCCATAACCAAGAGGTTGGAAGTTCAACTCCCACTGATGTATGTGGGTGTTTTCTCTACTTATTTGGTAGTTAGTTTGTAATAGTTTATAGCTTATGATAATATTTGCTGATGATGCTTACTTGTAATAAATTCTTTTGTTACCGATGTATTATGATATTGTAATTGCTCCTTTAAAAAAAAAAAAAAATAAAAAACATAACCAACATTGCCAAAATGTTTCAATTATGATTTTTGGTGAGAAAGAGTAAAATATTACAGTTGCTTGTCATTGTACTTTAATTTTCAATCATTGTCATTTTTTTCCCTTTATTTCGTCAAAATATAAAAATCAAACATAGCTTAAAATTCTATAGCAAGGATTATTTGTTTATCAAATTTTATACCAAAGATTGCAATAATTCTTAAGTTAGTTAATCTGTAATGATCAAAAGTAAGTTAGTGAATTGATGTTCAAAAAAAAGAAAAAAAAAAGTTTGTGAATCCACATGTTTCACACACAGACAGATAGCATTGGAATAAATGTATTTATAGTTGTCCCCAACCACTTTTAAAGCTCAATTAAAAAAAAAAAAACTACTTTGACTTTTCAATATAGTGTATTTATTTATAGGATAGTCTCTACCACGAAATCCTCTTAAATTTTTTGAATATTATTAAAAATAGATTATAATACCTCAATTGTCCACTACCAAATAAACTACTGCACATACGAAGGGATCATATAAACAATTTGATTTATTCAGTTAATAAGTGTTGATATCATGTTAAAAATTTAATAATTTCAGAAAATGAATATAATAATATGTTTCAATTTATAATATAAAATTAGAAACGAAGCAATATATATTAGGCATTTTAAGAAGTAGAGTTATTTTGGTGTGGTAAACAATATGACACGACATAAGCAAGTAACTACTTAATGATTCGAAGTGGGAGTATTTAACAAGACAAGAAACTCCCACTTTTAGTAGCTAAAGCAAAATATTAGATTGCTTTGCTTTGTGCTAAAATACGCATGAAAGAATCATTCTTTTCCTGGCTTGCAAGAACACTATTCCCTGAAATGTTCTTGTCTTATTCATGTTCAAATTGCGATTCACATGAGAAACTAATTAGTATATTAGCATTTGTTTCATGGTTGATCACTTCTCGAATTAATTGTACTTCAATCATACAATAATTGTATAATTGTTGCACAGATCAAGTTTGAACGATACACTACTTACATTGTTACATTGTGATTAACCACTTTCCAGGTTATAAATTAATTACATGACAAATAATCTACATGTCATCCAATATATGCTCGACCAACCTAATCTGGGCTAGAACTTATTTAAGTCCTTCAACACATTTTCGACACGACTCAATAATGGCTTGTGGCATGTCAAATGCATTTTGAACGCATAAGAGTGTTTTTTCCCCCATATATTGAAGATTTAGGGTTTATAAAAGATTTAAAAAGAATTAGAAAAAAAAAATCTTCAATGTAATAAATAAATATAAGTGTCACTTTATCTAAATCAACTTTTTCCCCCCTCAACGTTTGTTCTTTAAGATCACATTATTAATTTTTGGACTACATAGTAGTTCGCAGAGCATACTAACAAGACAATTGGTTTTATTATCGATGTAATTATATAGTCACCTTTATGTGGGACCTTATTTATGAAAAATATCTTGAAATTTGAGAAATTATTATAAGTTCCTTTGTCAATAAAATTGGATTACAGATTCACCCTTGTCCGAAAAAAGCAAATTACAATGTCATCCTAAATTGGAATATATTGCATATTAAGTGAGGGTGTGTGCATATAAGTATCCTATATTTTTATAAATCTATTACCATTTAATATACACATGTACCATATATATATATATATATATATATATATATTTGGTTGTCTATCCCGGGCATTGTCGGATTAATCTGTTGGTCGATTCGGGTCGCACACCTGGCCTGGTGGGTGAGTTTCACAACGGGGTAACTGCGTACACAAGGAATCGAATCTGAGACTTTACTTAAGCGGAATCGAGCTGTTTGCCACTTGGATCAACCCCCGTTGGTGTAGCACACACACATATATATGTATATTTATATCTTTTAAATAGAATCATATTGCAGTTTTGCACCTTTAAGACTGCTCAAACTTAAGGTAACATGACATGACTAGCCACCTACCAAACTAACAGCTTCTGTTAAGTGTATTGGATTCTTGCTTCTCAACCTTGCCATACAACTTATATAAATAATAAAATTAACATTCTCTTTTCTTTTTGTAATGTTTCAATTTTTCTATATATAGTTGCTTATGTCCACATTTTCTTGATTCTGTGCTGTACTTAGAATTTTTGGGGGGATTCTATGATGTTTTCAGTTTTCATCATGCACGTTTCAACTATTGGCTTTTATCATGGAAAATTGTACTACTGTCCCTATCGAGTATCTAAGTTGCAACTTGCCTTTTGTCTCTATTTATTTTTGAAAAATTAATGTTATTGCAATTAAAGTCTTAGGACATTTTTTTCTTTCTTTCTTTCTTTCACTATCCGTTAAAACTCCCATCTCCATTGATGTGAGGTTAGCATTTATACTTACAAAATTATATGAAAATAATTCTGGGTTTTTGAGTTTTGTTCTTGTTTTATAACAGGATGGTGATTTAATTTGAAATTTCAGTTGCTAATTAATCATTGGAAAATGAAGGGCCATATGTATATGAGGAGGGTTTTGGTTTTGTTGATTTCATTTTTGTGGGTTGCTATGAAAGGCAATGCCATTAATGGAAATTCCAGTTCTGTTTCTGAGGAGCCAAAAATTGTAAATATTGGGGCTCTCTTTACATTTAATTCAGCTATTGGGAAGTCTGCAAAACCAGCTCTTGTTGCTGCAATTGAAGATGTTAACTCTGATTCTAACATTTTGAACAACACAAAGCTCAACCTTATCTTGCAGGACACTAACTGCAGTGGATTTCTTGGAACAATTGAAGGTAAATTGTTTTTTTTTTTTAATGAGAATATTTCAATTGGTTGCTCATTTCCATTTAAATATTCTCTCTCTCTCTCTCTCTCTCTCTCTCTCTTGTGGATAGCTTTGTTTAATAGTGAATTCTTGTTGTACTTGGGCTTTCTTTGTTCCTTTTTTTGGTTTGCATTTGATTACCTCTGCAGGTTTTGATTTACCCTTCTGTGATTGCTTTGATATCCATTTTCATTTATTAATTCATAATATATATATATATATATATATATATATTGTAACTAGTCTGCATTGATCAATGGTGTGGGAATTACTGGAAACTCTATTGTATTGTACTCATAAATTTGTAGGTGAAAAAATGCATTAGCAGTGAAAATACACTGGAAGAAGGTGAAATACGATTCGGTTTCTTGGTTCTGATCAGTACTTGTATGTAGGAAGTGCACTATTATATGGATGCTTTCATTTTTTATGAACAATTCTATTGGGATTTAAAACCTGTGATGCGGAAGAAAGCTAAAGGAAGTCCTAATAAGTTGAAGCCATATTTCCTTTCTTACAATCTAAATCTAAAATGCTTTAGAACTTTTTGTCCTTGCTCGTGTAGCTATGCAGCTAATGGGAAAAGATGTCGTTGCTGCACTCGGTCCACAGTCATCAGGAATAGCCCATTTGATATCCCATGTTGTCAATGAACTTCATGTCCCACTACTATCATTCGCTGCAACGGACCCCACTCTATCGGCTCTCCAGTACCCTTACTTCCTTCGCACCACCACAAGTGATCATTTCCAAATGTATGCAATTGCTGATATAATTGGCTACTTCGGGTGGAGAGAAGTAGTCGCCATCTTTGTTGACGATGATTATGGTAGAAACGGGATTTCTGTATTGAATGATGCACTTGCCGAAAAACGTTCCAAGATTTTTTACAAGGCGGGCTTCACTCCCGGGGCACCGGTAAGTGAGATTGATAGCTTATTGGTATCAGTGAACATGTTGGAATCACGGGTTTTTGTTGTACATGTAAATCCCGATTCGGGCCTCGATATATTTTCAGCAGCTAAGAGGCTTGGAATGATGGGAGATGGTTATGTTTGGATTGCTACCGATTGGCTTCCTTCTCTTCTAGATTCTTCCGAAAGCATTGATCGTAAAACCTTCGATCTTATACAAGGGGTCATTGCTTTTCGTCATCACACACCGGATTCTGACCTCAAAACACGGTTTAGTACCCGGTGGGGAAATTTGAAGAATAAAGAATCTCAAAAATATAATTCGTATGGTCTATATGCTTATGATTCCGTTTGGTTACTAGCCCGGGCCCTTGATGTTTTTTTAAATGGCGGTGGAACTGTTAGTTTTTCTAATGATCCGAAATTGCTTGACAAAAATGGAAGTTCCATCGATCTAACATCTCTACGGATTTTCAATCAAGGCCCGAAATTGTTAGAGATTCTTATTTCAACAAACTTTACAGGCCTAACCGGACCAATTCAGTTTGATTCGGACAAGAACTTGATTCATCCAGCATTTGATATCCTCAATATTGGTGGAAATGAAATACGCAGGGTCGGTTATTGGTCGAGTTATTCGGGCCTGTCTATAGTTCCTCCAGAAACTTTATATGCAAAGCCACCAAATATTTCCAATCAACATCTCCATAGTGTTATATGGCCCGGTGAAGGTTCCAAGACGCCCCGGGGATGGGTGTTCCCGGATAATGGTAAGCCTTTACGAATAGCGGTGCCTAATAGGGTTACGTACCCGGATGTTGTGACGAAAGATAAAGGGCCATTAGGGGCAAAAGGATACTGCATTGATGTATTTGAAGCTGCCGTTAAGTTGTTGCCTTATCCTGTGCCTCACGAATATATCTTATATGGAGATGGTCGAAGGAATCCTTCATTCGGGAATCTTGTAAATGACGTCGCCCAAAATGTGAGTATTCTTATACTGATCCTATATGTTGTAAGATCATCAAATTTCTTTGTTAGTACTCCAAGAATATCACAAGTAGACCATAAAGTTCATTAAAGTCGGACTATTCTGGTCCAGGACCCTGGTGGTCAGAGTCGTCCTTGTGTTGGGAGTGGGACCTACCTATAGTTCACTATGGACCTACCTATAGTTCACTATATGCATATGGTTGTGATTGTTCCATTATATAGAACCGGGTACGGACAGTCGGACTGATTTAAGAGTTTGTGGTCCAGGGGGCGAATAAAAAAGAAAAGGGGAAAACTTGATAATATTAGTTTTTTAGGGGGCAAAAATTTTATTTCAAGAGTTTGTAGGCCAAAAAGAAAATTTCTTTGAATTTGAGGGGGGAGGGGTTGGTTACCACCACCATCTGCCCTGCCTCCGTAACCAGGACTCCGTAAGAATCATTTAATGTCTTAATGTAATTGGTCGAAATTCTTTTCAAATGCTGAATATTTGCCTAGGAACTTACTTCAGTTTGTTTTTTGACAGAAATATGATGCGGCTGTTGGAGATGTAACAATTACTACAAATAGGACACGAATTGTGGACTTTACGCAGCCTTACATGGAATCTGGGCTCGTTGTAGTTGCTCCTGTCAAGAAGACAAAATCTAGTCCATGGGCTTTCCTCGAGCCCTTTACTTGGCAAATGTGGGGTGTTACAGGTGTCTTCTTTCTACTCGTTGGATCTGTTGTTTGGATTCTCGAGCATCGGACGAATACCGAGTTTCGAGGTCCTCCACGCCAGCAACTCATAACAGTCTTTTGGTTAGTATTTCTCCAATTTGTTCAAAATCGAACCATTTCAATATACATGATTACCTATTTGCCACTAATTCAATTTCAGTCCCTCTGGTTATAAATCAGTTCGGAAGTGTACATGCAAACTGAATATAGATGCATAATCATACATAGATATATACTTTGCATACACATCTAGATATTTGCTATTGATATTGTCAGCATATTCTTACTGAATTTGTTTTACAATTTCAGGTTTAGTTTCTCAACTATGTTTTTCTCACACCGTAAGTATAAATATGATTATTTGCTTCTCATTCCCGATTTTCTATAAAGCAAATAACTACGGTTTACCTTCTATATTTTGATTCGTTAAAAAAATATAGGGATAATTACATGCATACCCCCTCACTTATTGGATAATTACAACGAGCCCCCCCGAGGTTTTACAAATTACCAAGCCTGACCACTCTGAAAATAGGGGTTGAAATTGTAATTTGCTTTTACTGTGAGGGAGTGAAATTGTAATATGCTTTTACAAACAGGGGCGGTTATGGTAATTTCTCAAACCTCGGGATGATTTTCATAATTAGAGTCTCATGCAGGGGATGTTTATGTAATTTACCCAAAATATAATAATGATCCACGCTCAATTGTCCGAAGCTTATGGTCCATTAAAACTGATCTTTTTGCAGGAGAAAACACTGTAAGCACCTTGGGTCGATTGGTGTTGATCTTGTGGCTTTTTGTAGTGTTAATTATCAATTCAAGCTACACAGCTAGTTTGACTTCAATCCTCACAGTGCAGCAACTTTCTTCAAAAATTCAAGGAATAAACACCTTGATTTCAAGTTCTGAACCAATAGGGATCCAGGACGGGTCGTTTGCGTATAATTATCTTATTAATGAGCTAAACATTGCAGAATCAAGGATCCATGTATTGAAAAGCCAAGACGAATATGCTGATGCCCTTGAAAAAGGTCCAAATGGTGGTGGGGTTGCTGCCATTGTCGATGAGCTTCCTTATGTTGAGCTATTCTTGTCCAACACAAAGTGCACGTTTGGTATCGTGGGACAGGAGTTCACGAAAAGTGGATGGGGATTTGTAAGTAATATCTATTGATTTGATTTGAACTCATAGCTTAGCAACTCTAAAAATTGTGATACAAAAGGGAAAATTACAATTTTGGCCCCTCAGCTTCATCAGTAGTTCATCTTTTTAGTCTCGCTTGATCAACCTTTGTTAGAATTAATCCCTCATTTTTCATCTCTTTTGACGAATTTTGTCATTGCAGTCAACTTCGGTTAATTTCTAACTAAGCAGTATATGTGCGACGGACTAAAATTGTAGAAAGTTCATTCCCAAGGGATGAAAAATATAATCATTTAAGGGGATAATTATTTGTATAGTTACCAGTGACTGCTTGAGGTTTTCCAAATTACCAACACACTCTAGGGTGAAATTGTAATATGCTTTTACTTATAGGGAAAATTATGATAATTTTTCAAATAAACGGGGTGTAATTAGACTTTTTCTAATAGAACTTAATTTACCAAAAAAAAGACAATATCACGTGGTGAATTTCTAACGGCTAAAATAAATTTTGATTAAAGATGAGAAATTTGGAGAAAATTTGATGAAAGCTGAACTAGACATGAAATTGAACTCATAACAAAGATGAAGAACAGAAAACATAACTACCCCCAATATGAATCTTGTGCAAAGATGGTTTTAGTTATGTTCATATCTACTATAGATTTTTGGTATCATACGGTCCTAACTTCGGGTAAAATTTTCATGCTCCCACAGGCATTTCCAAGGGACTCTCCGCTAGCAATAGATTTGTCGACTGCTTTACTTCAACTATCGGAAAACGGGGAACTCCAAAGAATCCATGATAAATGGCTCTCTCGCGAAGGATGCTCTACTCAAATAAACCCTATAGATGAGAGCCGGCTTTCTCTCAAGAGCTTTTGGGGCCTATTTCTTGTGTGTGGCATTGCATGCTCCATCGCTTTAGCTATCTTTTTCTGCAGAATTTGTTTACAATACAACAAGTATAACACAGAGGAAGAGGTACACGATGTTGAGGAAGCTGAGCCTGCACGGCCCAGCAGGCGGACCCTACGCACCACAAGCTTCAAGGACATGATTGATTTTGTGGATAGAAAAGAAGCAGAAATTAAGGAGATGATTAGGAGGAAGAATGGAGATTCAAAGAGGCCTATGAATCAGGAAAGTGATGGGCAGTGCAGTTGAAATGGTCTTTGATTCTTTTGTATGTACATTATTGTTCAAACATGTTAAGATTCTAGTTAGTAATATATACTATCCCCTTATGTTACGAAAGAAAGCACGAGCTGGGGGACGTTTAATGTGAAAACATAGTTATCTGTACACGTTTATAGGAAAATTTCAGAAAAATGAAAATTGTTGCAAGAGGGTGTATTACTTTTATTCTTTGTATAATTCTTTGGAACATTTTTGTAATCTTCATTTTGTTCAAGGGATTTGCAGGAATGTCTATTGGGAAAGACTTGTTTTCTTGTGCAGTGATATCTGATTCAAAAGTGTATGGGTAAATAACTTGTACATCCCCTCCCCTAAGGTTATGTTTTTTTTGCAAATTCTCTATCATTTTGGATATTACATCTACCCCCTTGACGTTTGTTGTCATCCAATGTTTAGTCCATTATGTTAGTCCCATTGGCGTATCTATTGACGAAAGCTAAAAATGATGCATATTTTCTTGAAATTCTCTACCACAAGTAGGAAACATTTTTTCTATTTGGCTTTGTACCATATTTGTGGACAATATATATACCAGTTGGATTTAGCTATAAGCCGTTCTACAACTAGAAGGGGGTATTTGTAATTTATTAAAGCTGTAAGGAACGTCAATGCATACTACCATTGAGAAGTTTCATATGTAGAAAAACCAAGCCCAAAATAGGTTTGGTTTTTAGAACTCTGCAAAATTCTCTTTTCTTCAAATATTTAACTGCAAAAAAGTTATATTTGATAATCTTAATTCGAATTGCATTGTGTGCGTTGAAATCATTTTAGCCTCTCGTTTGAAGAAAACTATAAGCTTCTATATTTTATTGGTGGCACCAATTCAGTGCACACTGTTGGGAAATATACATATAGCCCGACTAAGCACAGCGGAAAATTAAAATTTTAGTTTCTAGGATTTAAACATGCGAGTTTATTAATCCTACGGGTTTATCACGTATCATAGGCTTGCGCATCTCTACACTAGTTATTTAAAACTTAAATAAAGAAGATCTTACCTTATTCGATTTTTCGCAAAAATCGAAGAGTTTCTTCTTCCTTAACGTAAGCTCCCTAGCTTGTTCCTCGTTCTTTGAATCAACTCCTTCGTTTTTCCCTTTGATGAAGATTTCGATTTCCTCCACCAAAAACGCCTTTGATCGGATTCTTGATTCACTTCAGAGACCCAAGTATTTCTCCTCTAAAGTTGATCCACACCCCGGATACCCACTCGTTTATAATCTTTAACTAGGTTGATCTATAAACGTTTATTCTAACTCTAAGGAATAGTGTATGGGATTAAGGTGAAAGCAAAAATTACTTCTCTAAGTATTTTGGAAGAATTCTTGAATTCAAGATCTTGATTAATAATCAAGAACTCAAGAACACTATATGAAGGAGAGAGAGAAACGATTTTCTATGCAAGAGGAACAAAAATTTTGGCTTCAAAAGTCATCATTAAATTTTCGTTCTCTACATGTCCTATATATAGAACTAGGTTCTTGCAATTCTTTTTCATGTAGAACTCTTATACATTAATCCTTTTCCATGTAGGAATAGAAGACTAATTAATTTCTAAATAGAACTCTTCTATTTTAATTAGTTTCCTTTCTCTCCAAGAAATCTTATTTCCTTCTAGAAGAAAATTAATTAAACTCCTTTAGTTATTTTCTTCCACCAAATTTTCGACCAAGGCTTAATAAAATAGCCTTTTAATAATTAATCCACCATACTAGATTAATTAAAAGTCAATTCCAATTAATTAAATGCTTTCTTGACTTAAACTTAATTAAATTGATCTTATCAACTTAATTAATTCATTTATCCAACGCTTGAATAAATAAAAGTCTTAATTAATTAATCTAATTAGTTAATATATTAACTCAACTACTTTGAATTAAATTTCCTTAGCTAAGAAATGGATTTGTCCAAGTATTGTGTGTGACCCTTTAGGTTCACCAACATACTAGTAATGGGTTTCATAACCTTTATGATTTAATTTGGACAATTAAATTGTCTCGATTAATTAAACACTTTTAATTAACCATCTTATTATTTAATCTTCATTAAATATAAGATACCATAAATGAAAGAAAAGTTTCTCTTGAAGACCTAGATGTAGGCGATTCAAAGTGAACCTTTCCAATCGCGCATTCCATGCAAGTGAGATTCTTCCATCAACTAATTTCCCAATTAAATTAAGGATTGAGGAATCTTATTGGTCGAGATCCTTGTAAATTCAATCTTAATAATTCAAGTGTGTTTGACTAGTGATTAATTAATTCAAGAAACTCATTTCTTAATTAATTACATACTTGCCTTGGCCAAGGACTAACTCAGTCAAATCACTTAGAATAGTATAGGAAATTCACTTGTTCATCTAGACAAGTGATGGATCCTTTGTTGTCAACACCAACCTCCATATACGAGTCACTACACCCAATCACCAATCCATATGTGTCCTTGTAAAATAACTGGCACAGGAGTCAAAGTGCAGTGAGTCAATATACAAGATTATTGTGATGACTCAAGTCAAAGAATTAATCTTGCACTATCGTGATTAAGAAACTCCTAATTCGACATATATAGAAATAATTCCAATTTAGGAAGTTTCAGTCAGGGTAATCAGTGAACTTGTTCTCAACAAGCACCCGCGTATGTGCATTTGTGTCAACTACACTAATGTCTATAAAACGACATTCTCTAACTAAGAGTGTGCATCATAGGCGCAAGTCTATCCGAATTATCAATGTCCCATCTTGATAATTCTATGACTTGGACAGTATTTAGAAATCACAGCCTTAGAGACTTGTTTTATGATATCCATCCAATGAGATATCAAGCCCCATAGCTATGTGTGAATTCTAGGGACTTCATCATATAGTTATAACAATATAAACATAAGATGAAGAAATGCCTTTTATTAATATAATGTAAAACGAAATTGTTTATTATAAGAATAGATAAATAGAGCCTATCTAGGATTGGCTCGCAGTGCATTATTCTAACAATCTCCCACTTGCACTAGAGCCAATCTCCTTAGTATCTAAGACCCATCTTCTCAAGATGTCTTTCTAATACGAGATTAAGGTTTAGTTAGTGGATCCACTATGTTCTCCGTTGAGTCGACTCTTTCCACTAGCAGTCGACTTTACCAATGATCTCCCAGATCACATGGTATCATTTTTCTATGTGTTTGGATCTTTGATGAGACCTTGGCTCCTTTGCTTGAGCAATGGCGCCATTATTGTCACAGTACAGAGGTACTTGATCGACAATGCTAGGGACTGCACCCAACCCTTGGATGAAGTTCCTAATCCAAACAACTTCATTTGTTGCATCACATGCAGCTATGTATTCCGCCTCAGTTGTGGAATCCGCAGTAGTTTTCTATTTGGAACTCTTCCAACTTACTGCTCCACCATTGAGGGTGAATACAAACCCCGACATTGATTTCAAATCATCCACCTCAGATTGGAAACTAGAGTCAGTGAACCCTTCTAGTTTCAATTCTCCACCGCCGTATATCAAAAACAAATCCTTAGTCCTTCTCAAGTACTTGAGGATTGTTTTCACGGCTACTCAGTGCAACTCACCTGGGTCGGACTGAAAACGACTCACTACACTTAAAGCATGAGCCACATCAGGCCTTGTACATAACATTGCATACATAATACTTCCTATGGCAGAAACATATGGTACGCGAGCCATCCTATCTCGTTCCTGGGATGTCGAAGGACACATGGATCGAGAATACCAGATCCTATGACTCATAGGCAAGAATCCTTTCTTTGATTCCTCCATACTACACCTTTTTAGCATTTTGTCTATGTACATTAACTGAGACAATCCTATCATCTTTCTTGATCTATCTCTATAGATTTTAATTCCTAAGATGTAGGATGCATCTCCTAAGTATTTCATGGAGAATTTGGTGGATAACCATACTTTAGTCGATTGCATCATTCCTACATCATTCCCAATGAGTAGAATATCATCAACATAAAGTACTAAGAATGTCACTGCACTCCCACTGACTTTCTTGTACACACATGGTTCATCTTCGTTTTTAATGAAACCATACATCTTTATAATTTCATCAAAACAGATGTTCCAACTTCGGGATGCTTGCTTTAGTCCATAAATGGACTTTTGGAGTTTGCAAACCTTTTGCTCACTCCCACTAGATATGAAACCTTCTGGTTGTTTCATGTAAATCTCTTCCTCTATGTTTCCATTGAGGAAGGCGGTTTGCACATCCATCTGCCATATTTCATAATCATAATGAGCAGATATTGCAAGCAAAATCCTAATGGATTTAAGCATTGCTACTGGCAAAAAGGTTTCTTCATAGTCGATACCCTCTCTTTGAGTGTAACCTTTTGCCACTAGCCTAGCTTTATAGGTCACTACCTCTCCATTTGCTCCAAGCTTTCGCTTATAGATCCACTTTCAACCAATGGGTACTATACCCTCTGGTGGATCTACCAAGGTCCATACCTTGTTGGAGTACATGGAGTCCATTTCAGATTCCATGGCACTTTGCCACTTCCCCGAATCAATACCACATATTGCTTCGTTGTAGCTTCTTGGATCTTCATCCACTTGAAGCTCCTCCTTATTACTTTCTAGTAATAGACCATACCTCTCAGGTGGCCCTCGGATCCTTTCGGATCTTCTCAGAAGTTGTGTGTTAGATATTTCAGTGTTTACTTGTGTTTGTGTTTCCAAAGTTTGTGAGATAATTTGTGGTTCTTGAACTTCTTCAAGTTCTATGATATCGCCCTTTCTATCTAATAGAAACTCCTTCTCTAAGAAGATGACATTCCTTGAAACAAACACCTTTTGTTCCGATGGATCATAGAAGTAGTACCCCGCAGTTTCTTTAGGGTACCCCACAAATTTACATAAGCTAGACTTAGATTCTAACTTATCTCCCACTAGCCTTTTCACATAGGCTGAACAACCCCACACTCGAAGATATTTGTATGAGGCCGGTTTACCACGCCATAACTCATAAGGTGTTTTGGGCACTGCTTTGGAAGTCAATCTATTTAATAGATAAACCGCAGTTTCTAAGGCATAACCCCAGAAAGATTGAGGAACTTCAGTAAAACTCATCATAGAACGGACCATATCCAATAAAGTCCTATTCCTTGGCTCAGACACCCCATTCAATTGTGGTGTTCCAGGCGGAGTCCACTGAGAGAGAATCCCATTCTCTTTAAGATAACTAAGGAATTCGTCACTTAAGTTTTCTCCTCCCCGATCAGATCGAAGAGTCTTATAGTATGACTTAGTTGTTTTTCTACTTCAATCCTAAACTCTTTGAACTTTTCAAAAGCTTCAGATTTGTGCTTCATAAGGTACACATATCCGTACAGTGAATAATCATCGGTAAAAGTAATGAAGTAAGTACACCTTCCTTTAGTACTTATACTAAAAAGACCACAAACATCCGAGTGGATCAAATCCAAAGGATGGGTGGCACGTTCCACTTGTCCTACAAATGGTGACTTGGTCATTTTTCCTTTAAGACAAGATTCACAAGTAGGCATGGTTTCCTCTTCCTTAAGGTCGAGTACACCTTCCTTTGCCAATTTGTGCATTCTTTCTTTGGAAATATGTCCTAGTCTAGCATGCCACATTAGTGTACTATTTAAGTTATCTAGTTTTCTTTTGTTACTATGTTGAATGTGAAAGACGGAATTAATTGGTTGAACAGTGTATAAACAATTCGTCAAAGTACTAGTAAAAAGTAAAGAACAAGTTTTAATAATGGAACACTTTCCATCTTTTATTAAAAACTCAAAACCCTCTCCATCTAAAATAGTGATGGAGATAATGTTCTTTATTATACTAGAAACATAAAGACAATTATTTAAAACTATTCTAATGTCGTCGCCTAATGCCAGGTTGACCGTCCCTATCGCTGTGGCAGCAACTTTTGCTCCATTGCCAAGTCTCAGAACGATCTCATCCCTTCCTAGCATCCTACTTCTTGTCATTGCCTGCAAATTATTGCAAAGGTGTGATGCACAACCGGTATCTAATACCCAAGAAGTATCGTTAACAGATAAGTTAACTTCAACATAAAACATACCCTTGGTCTCACCTAGGGTCGCAAGGTACTCCTTGCAGTTCCTCTTCCAATGCCCTGGTTTACCGTAGTGGAAACAGTCACCCTTATCCTTATCAGCTTTAACCTTCTTGACCCTACCTTTAGCTTTTAGCTTCTTGTTCTTTTGGGAACTCTTCCCTTTCCCTTTCTTTGACTTCTTAGCCTTAGAATGGGCAGAACTCACAAGTAGGACTGGCTTGTCCTTCTTGATGGTGGCTTCTGCAGTCCTTAACATGCTTAACAAGTCAGGCAAGGTCACCTCCAGACTGTTCATGTTAAAGTTAACCACAAATTGGTCGAATGAGCTAGGCAAGGATTGAAGTACTAAGTCCACTGAGAGTTCATTGTCTAGAAAAATGTCAAGACTTGCGAGCTTCTCAATGAGCCCAATCATCTTAAGCACATGTTCTTGGACATTTGACCCCTCAATCATACGAGCTCTGAAAAGCTCTTTAGACACTAAGTACATTTCCCTCCTAGACTTTTCACCATACAACTCTTGTAAGTGATTGAAAATATCAGCAGCACTTCATGTTGCTTTTGCAACTCATTCGACATTGATGCAAGCATCGTGCACCTTGCTTGGAGGTCATCGTTTAACCATTTCTTATGGGTTTTGATTTCCTCTTCCTCAGCACCCTCGGGCAGAGTGGAGAGAGGTGCATCAGTCAAGACATAGACTCTATTCTCAGAGTTGAGCACTATCTTAAGGTTTCTAAGCCAATCGGAATAGTTGGGTCCAGTGAGTTTGTTTGTGTCGAGAATTGTGGAAAGCGGGTTTTTAGCCATCTTAGATATCTAGCTATCTACAAATTAAAGCGAAACGGAGATTAAGAGGATGTTTAATACATTATGTGTAGATATGATTTTAAGGTCTTTTAATCATAAATTACCTCCCACTATTTAATTCAAATTCAATAACCCTCATTAAAGAATTCGAGAAAAAACAATTTTTCCTTAGTGAGTTTGAAGTCCAATTTAATTATTACATACCCCAATTTTATGGACACATACATAATAATTAAAAAGGTAGACAACACTTATCAATTACATCCCCATGTAATCCTCAATTATTTTACTTCATGTTTCACATGGACCTCAATTTTATGCGCCCCCATGTTACTCCTATGTTAAGTTAGACCCATCAAACCTACATTTAAATAACCCACCCAAGAAGTTCCACTTGCAATGGTCAACTTAGAGGATAAATTACCCATGTGCATCTCTATGCTTAGTAATAATCACGCTTTCTCATTATAGAAAGTCCCACTTGCAATGTTCGACTAATCTACATAAGTAGCACCGACATGCTATTACTTTTGATGGTAGGCATGAAATATTAAACCCCGTTTAATTTTATCCCATATTAACTTAATATTAAAATCATTGAGATTTTATAAACTTATCTAATAAGTAAGGGGATTTTAGTATATTATGAAAGGTCTCATTGTTTCGATTATCTTATCTAAGTCTCTATCCTAAACATGCCCAACAACACATGAAAATAATATAAAAGATAAGCATAATCTTAAAAACATGTATCTTATACAAATACACATCTTATACATAGAATCATGCATCTCATACATAAATCATGCATATCATAAAATCATGCATCACATACATAAAATCATGCATCTCATACATAAAATATAACATGGAGACTTTGGGCCATATCTAAATCGATCCTATCTAGAGCCATCAAGGATCGAATGCCAGCAAGGCGAATAAATAAATAACGAAAAATAAACATGCTTTTACAATCCTAATGACCTCAAAATTCCATCATGCATATCAACTCATGAAAGCATATGTAAATTCTTCATTTACCAAATATTTAAAATTTGATTTTTTTCAAAAGTAAACAATTTAAAACTCCTTTTAAATAAAATAGAATTTTAGAAAAAAAAATATTCCCAAAACTAGTTGGCGACCCATGCCTAACACGATCACGTATAGATTCCAAATCTATTCTCCTATCGCGTAAAACACGACTCCACATTGGTAGCAAAACTCAAATTGTCACTTTCTAGTCAACCCCTTGAATTAATGCTTTGACCAAAAATACATGGTTTGCAAAACCATTCTGCTGCGTGCAAAGGAAGCAAATATAATCCAATTATTATTTCTCTTACATGCTAATGATGGGTTTCATGTAATTAATTATTGAATTGCATCTTCCCTTTTCACTATGCTACATCTCACACACGCACGCACATACATACCAGCACACGTGCACATGATGGATTTACACACAATTCTAAATTGCAGGACATTCAATCGATTTTCATGCGATTATTACATAAATTATTTTCAGATTTAAATAATTTTTAAAAAATTGAAAACAATAGTTTTTATGAAAATTCCCAAATCAATAAAATTCATAAATTTAATAATTTTAAACGTGCATCATATGTAACGATTAAAATATAACGGATCATGCATAACGATGCGCGAGCCTTATGCTCTGATACCACTGTTGGGAAATATACATATAGCCCGACTAAGCACAGCGGAAAATTAAAATTTTAGTTTCTAGGATTTAAACATGCGAGTTTATTAATCCTACGGGCTTATCACGTATCATAGGCTTGCACATCTCTGAATTAGTTATTTAAAACTTAAATAAAGAAGATCTTACCTTATTCGATTTTTCGCAAAAATCGAAGAGTTTCTTCTTCCTTAACGTAAGCTCCCTAGCTTGTTCCTCGTTCTTTGAATCAACTCCTTCGTTTTTTCCTTTGATGAAGATTTCGATTTCCTCCACCAAAAACGCCTTTGATCGGATTCTTGATTCACTTCAGAGACCCAAGTGTTTCTCCTCTAAAGTTGATCCACACCTCGGATACCCACTCGTTTATAATCTTTAGCTAGGTTGATCTATAAACGTTTATTCTAACTCTAAGGAATAGTGTATGGGATTAAGGTGAAAGCAAAAATTACTTCTCTAAGTATTTTGGAAGAGTTCTTGAATTCAAGATCTTGATTAATAATCAAGAACTCAAGAACACTATATGAAGGAGAGAGAGAAACGATTTTCTATGCAAGAGGAACAAAAATTTTGGCTTCAAAAGTCATCATTAAATTTTCGTTCTCTACATGTCCTAAATATAGGACTATGTTCTTGCAATTCTTTTCCATGTAGAACTCTTATACATTAATCCTTTTCCATATAGGAATAGAAAACTAATTAATTTCTAAATAGAACTCTTCTATTTTAATTAGTTTCCTTTCTCTCCAAGAAATCTTATTTCCTTCTAGAAGAAAATTAATTAAACTCCTTTAGTTATTTTCTTCCACCAAATTTTCGACCAAGGCTTAATAAAATAGCCTTTTAATAATTAATCCACCATACTAGATTAATTAAAAGTCAATTCCAATTAATTAAATGCTTTCTTGACTTAAGCTTAATTAAATTGATCTTATCAACTTAATTAATTCATTTATCCAACGCTTGAATAAATAAAAGTCTTAATTAATTAATCTAATTAGTTAATATATTAACTCAACTACTTTGAATTAAATTTCCTTAGCTAAGAAATGGATTTGTCCGAGTATTGTGTGTGACCCTTTAGGTTCACCAACATACTAGTAATGTGTTTCATAACCTTTATGATTTAATTTGGACAATTAAATTGTCTCGATTAATTAAACACTTTTAATTAACCATCTTATTATTTAATCTCCATTAAATATAAGATACCATAAATCAAAGAAAAGTTTCTAGCTACTTATCTTGAAGACCTAGATGTAGGCGATTCAAAGTGAACCTTTCCAATTGCGCATTCCATGCAAGTGAGATTCTTCCATGCAAGTGAGATTCTTCCATCAACTAATTTCCCAATTAAATTAAGGATTGAGGAATCTTATTGGTCGAGATCCTTGTAAATTCAATCTTAATAATTCAAGTGTGTTTGACTAGTGATTAACTAATTCAAGAAACTCATTTCTTAATTAATTACATACTTGCCTTGGCCAAGGACTAACTCAGTCAAATCACTTAAAATAGTATAGGAAATTCACTTGTTCATCTAGACAAGTGATGGATTCTTTGTTGTCAACACCAACCTCCATATACGAGTCACTACACTCAATCACCAATCCATATGTGTCCTTGTAAAAGAACTAGCATAGAGTCAAAGTGCAGTGAGTCAATATACAAGAATACTGTAATGACTCAAGTCAAAGAATTAATCTTGCACTATCGTGATTAAGAAACTCCTAATTCGACATATATAGAAATAATTCCAATTTAGGAAGTTTCAGTCAGTGTAATCAGTGAACTTGTTCTCAACAAGCACCCGCGTATGTGCATTTGTGTCAACTACACTAATGTCTATAAAACGACATTCTCTAATTAAGAGTGTGCATCATAGGCGCAAGTCTATCCGAATTATCAATGTCTCATCTTGATAATTCTATGACTTGGACAGTATTTAGAAATCACAGCCTTAGAGACTTGTTTTATGATATCCATCCAATGAGATATCAAGCCCCATAGCTATGTGTGAATTTTAGGGACTTCATCATACAGTTATAACAATATAAACATAAGATGAAGAAATGCCTTTTATTAATATAATGTAAAACAAAATTGTTTTTTACAAGAATAGATAAATAGAGCCTATCTAGGATTGGCTCGCAGTGCATTATTCTAACACACACAAACATCTCTTCTTGGACAGTCTACGAAAGAATTCGAAATATATATATATATATATATTAATGCACTTCAACCCCTCAAAAATCAATTTTTTGTACTAACCCTTCCACAAATTCATAAACCATCTCACATGTGTTTGAATTGCATCCAGAGGTTGTTTAATCCGTGTTTTTTTAGTGGAAGAGCTTCAGTAAATTCTCGTGCTTTGTTCTTGTCTATCTCAGTATAATGTCACAAGCCAAGGTCCTGAAAGGATCACTAACGAAATACATCATTTAGAAGCCCATTTACTTCACAATTTATACAAAAATGGAATTGTGATGTTGGGATCTTGGATAGAGACAGGTGATCTTGGGCGTTTCACTCAAATTGGAACAGCGAAATTTGTAGTGATCTTTTTGATTCTATTTTGGTATTGTCTTCTTTGTAGTCCGTGATTCGTCTAACATTTTCCTTTATTTCATATTTATGCAATTTATTTACCAAAAAAAAAAAAAAGGCCCCAAATGGCATAAGAGAACTAATTGAAACAATTTATTTCTCATGTAATTTTGTTCCCATTGAAAAAAAAAGGCCCCAAATGGCATAAGTGATCAATCAAGAAACAAATGCTAATATACTAATTAGTTTCTCATGTGAATCGCAATTTGAACATGAATTAGACAGAGTGGTTCTTGGAAGCTCCTGGAGCCAAGCTCCTCTTCCACCACATTCTGCCACGTGTAAATTTTTACTATTTCAGCCACTATTGTTGACTTTGCAAAAGGGTCCTTTATTTGTTATGTTTATTTCATTTCAGTCCATTTAAGTTTCTTGTAAATTTGTTTAACCCCATGAGAATAATTATACATATTTAAAGAAAAGGGAATCCCAACCCGCTTTTATAAATCTGCATAAAAACTTTTTATTGCATTCATACTTTACATACATGCCAATTCCTGCTCATATTTTAAGTGCTTTTATTGATTGTTTTAATACTTTAGAAAATTGAGATTATACTAATACATAATTAATATTAGAATTACGAAATCAATTAATAATTAGGAGAGAACATTGGGTTAATAATTATCTTAACATACCTCCTAGACTAAGAGATCACGAAAACTATATTAAGTACCTTTTAATATTAAATATATTAATAGCAACCTTTTATTAAAATAGCTTCTTCTAATTATAAAAGATTAGAATATCTAGATTTAGAATATAGTTTAGCTGATAGAACAGTAATCTCTTTAGATAAACATAAATTTATTTGTAGATTTAATTCAAATTTTAAGCACAATTTACATTCAGAAAATAAACACTTAAATAGTTTAACAGATTTATTTATATCATTAGCATCAAACTTAGAAATAAATAACGCTAAACTTTGTAAAACGTTAGAATCATTAAAAGAAACCGTATTAATAAATAGAGAAATAATAAAGAAGGGTGAAAATAATAATTTAGATTATATTAAACAACAATCTGAAGAAACTCTAAAAATAGTCAAGAAATATAATAAGCTTTTCCCCACTAAAGACGAAATAATAGAGTTAAAATATAGCTTGGAAAGTAATAAGCTAAAACAATTAGAACTTGAAACTAAGAAAACTCTAAGCCAAGTAATAGAAAAAATAAACAAATTTGAAGCTCAAAACCTAGAAACAAGTAAAACTTTAAAAAATATAGAACGAATAGTTAGCGGATGAATAGTATAGAAAATAGATTAGAATATAAAAGAGCCATTGAACTAGCAAACAAATATCTATATACGGAAGAAGGATTTACTACCTATCAAGGAACTAGTAATTCAGATAAATTATATCCTAAACTTTGGAATATTCAATTCGCTTTAATTCTACAAATATTCGAAAGGCTAGATAAATTAGAAAATAAGTTAGAAAAATTAAGTACTAAAATAGACACAGTATCTCAAGTGATTAAAGGAGATTTACAAGATAGTATAGAAGAAAGATTATCAAATTTAGCACTAGAAGAATCTGAAAAACCTAAAAAAGAACCTAAAAAATATATATATTGGTAAAAAATGATGAGATCATTTAGTGGTACTAGTAGAACTATAAGTGAATCAAGTAATAAAGAAAAAGAGAAAGGAAAAATAAGTAATACTTTCACTAAACGAATGTTTAGAGGATCAGGAAGTCAAAGCTCAGCTAAGGAAGTAGAATTAGAAGAGATAATAGACGTAGAAGAAAATCTTAATTTATATAATAACAAGGGAATAGATAAGTTAAAACCTAAAACATTATACAAGGTAGGAAAAATGGATTTTAACACACATTTAATCAAGAAATTTAGAGAAAAAGAAGTAAAAGTTACAACAAATGCTGAAAATATAAGCTTAGTTAGCCCAGAATGTATAAAGCAATTAAAACAATTAAAACAAAAGTATATACATTTAGGATTAATTATTGTAGGAATAAAAGGATTAACTAGAAAAGGAACCGGTGGAAAGGTTTTAGTTTTATTATTAGATAAAAGTTGGTCTGATGCTAGGAGAGCAGTATTTGCTAGTATGGAAATAGATATGACTAATAATGTAGGAATATTTTATGTAGCTCCAAATATGATGAAAAGTATTAAAGATATTAATAAAATTACTATAGGATTACAAACTAGAGGATATGAAACATATGATGGTAACAACTTAGTAGTTTCTATAGCGTTTTTAGGAAGAGTAACCAATAATAGTTTTCCTCAATATAAAATTAATATAGATGGAATAATAGATGGATTAGCCTCAGTAGGAGTAAAAATGATTAAACCTTTAAATATTGATAATAACGATTTAAATGGAGAAGAATGGGAATTAACCAAACACTTAGAAGAAAATGAGACTGTTAAGATTCCAGGAGAGAGTGTAATGTATACAAATAGTAGAGGTCAGACTTCTATTAGATTTCTTAATTACCAAAAACAAGATCCCAAAGAAAATTTAGAAGATTTAGAAGAAAAAACTGATAATGAAACTGAAACAAGCTACATGAATATTATAGAAGAAGAAGAAGTTAGAATAACTAGTAGATTTGCAAATTGGGAAATATTATCTGATATAGAAAGCGAAGAAGATGAAGAGGAAGAAAATATAGAAGAAATAGACGAAGAAATTAGACAATTGGAGAGTCAGCTCAAAAATGATTATAGACCAAAAAATATGGAAGAAATATTAAGAAAAAATTTTGAGATAAATAATTTAAGAGAATTAGTAGATGAAATGTATTTTGAAGCAATGAATCTAGATATCAATTTAGAGTCAGCCGAAGAAGAATTTAAACAATATTATAATATTGATTTAGTTGATGATATATGTTCAGGAAAAATAGAATTTGAAAAATTCTTTAAAAATAAAGAGAAAGGTAATAACGAAGTAGCTTTTATGGCAGATAGTCAAGCAAGTACTAGTAGTAATATAGGAAAAAGAACTAGAGTAGAACCAGATTATAGTGAAGTTCCAACCAGAAATGTAGAAATGAGTGGTAGACCCGAATGGAAAAGTCCCACATATGAATATGGATCAACCTAGCCAAATAAATATATAGGATCAAGACAAACCATAGGAAAAATGATGAGTGGAACCATGTTAGTAATTGAATTAGGAAGTCCACAAATGTGGCCAGAAGAAATAAATATATGGGAACAATGTGTAGTAAGACATTGGGAAATAAATAAAAAAGCAGATATGGATATGTTTAATTTTTTAGAAACATGCTTAGGACCTACAGCATTATCTATCTGGCAAAGTAAGAAGAAAAAGGATCCTAATAGAATTAATGAAATAAAGGCCTTAGGAAATAATCCTTATAATTTTACTAGTTTTATTAGAACGTTAATAATAGGAATAGATCCAGGAAGAGAAAATACATTCATACAAGATACGGCCCTTAGAAACCTAGAACAACTGACTATAACTGATATGAAATATATTATACCTTTTAGTCAGGATTTTACAAGGTTAATAGGAGAAGCTAATAAAGCATTTGATGAAGAATTATGTAATAGATATTTTACGAAATTACCACAAGATTTAGGAAAAAGAATACATGAAGAATGGATAAAAACTAATGGCAATCTTACAGGATTAGGTATAGGACCTAGAGTACAATATACTTTCTTTAAACTTCAGGAATGGTGTAAAGAAGAATTTATTAGAGAACAAATTAGAAAACAATCTTATGAGTTTTGTAGAAAAGCTATATACACCCCACAACAATATGGACAAAAGAATTACTTTAAGTCAAAACGCAAAATATTAAGAAAATCAAATAAACCAAAATCTAGTTTTAGACAATATAGGCAAGGAAGAAAGCCACCTAATTATGTTAAAAAGCCATCAACAAGAAAATGCACATGTTATATTTGTGGAGATCCTAAACATTTAGCTAACAGATGTCCGAAAAGACAATTTAATATGGAAAGAGCAGCCATAGCAGAACAATTAGATGAAGATGTAGTAAGTATAGACGGTAATGAAAGTGATAATGAAAGCATATTTAGTATAGTAAGTGAAGAAGGACCAGAAATTCCAAATATAATAGAATATACCTATATGAATAATTCATGTGAACATAAATATATAAATGGAAAAGGAACTATGAGTGTAGCCTGTAGTATTTGTAGATTATATCCTGATATGCATTTAAGATATCAGTGCAATATATGTTTTGACGAGATTTGTTTTATTTGTGCTAAAGACGCATACAATATAGAAACAGATGTATCGCCTAAACCTAGTAAAAAACTAGAATCTATAGAAGTTCTAAGCCATAAAATAGAGAATTTAGATTTAAGAATACAATTAATAGAATTAAAATTAAAAAATAATGAAAACATAAGTAGTAATCAAAATAAAGGAAAAGGTGTAGTTATAGAGGAACTTGATGAAATTAACCAACTATTAGAAGAAACTCATTTACAAAATACAGCGTATGAACCCCAACTACAAGTACCCTATACTAGTAGTCTAATACTTTTAGATTGTCGAATATGGTGTAATCAAGAAAAATATATTGAAACTAAAGCCATTTTAGATACAGGAAGTACAAAAAGCATGCTTAGCGCTAGTCTTGTGCCAAAAGAATTTGTAACACAATTAAGTTATACTGTTACGAGTAGAACTGCAGAAAATAGATTAATGAGAATAACAAAAGAGTTAATTAACATAGGAATACAATTTAAAGATTTTTCAGGAAATTATAGTAGCAAATATACTTTAGGACAAGTCCTTATAGCACCAGATAACATAAATAGCCATGAATTCCTTTTAGGGCTAAACTTCATTTGTGCATTAAATGGTAGTATCTTAATAGGAAAAAATTATATTACTATTAGCAAACATAATTATACTTTTCCAACTAATAGATACATTAAACAATCAGAGTTGACTGCGAAGCGTGGTGGACATGGTAATAATGACCTCGATTTTTTCAAAGAATTAGAACAAAATAATATAGAACCTGAAACTATAGATATTCTATTAGATGAAGAAATACGAGATATAGGAAAGGGATTAGAAGTTTTAAACCTAGAAAATGAAAGAATTTTGCATAAATTAGAAATGTTAGGATTTATAGGAGATGATTTAGCTAAAAACAAAGTAAATTATACTTTTAAACTAAACATATTAAACCCAGATATAGTTATAAGAACAGCAGCTATAGAATATACTCCTGAAAATATAAAAGAATTCAAAACACAAATAAAAGAAATGTTGGAAATCGGTGTTATAAGAAGAAGTGATAGTCCTCATAGATCAGCAGCCTTTATAGTAAGAAATAATGCAGAAATAAAAAGAGGAAAACCTAGAATAGTATATAATTATAAAAGGCTTAATGATAATACAGAAGATGATGCTTATAGAATACCTAATAAAGATGAGTTAATTAATCTTATACAAAATAAAAAGATTTTTTCAAAATTTGATTTAAAAAGCGGATATAATCAAATTAAAATGGTAGAGGAAGACAAAAAATGGACAGCTTTTAGCTGTAGTGAAGGACATTTTGAGTGGAATGTTCTATCTTTTGGTTTAAAAAATGCTCCAGCAATATTTCAAAGATTTATGGATAGTATATTTAAACATTTAGATTTCTGTTTAGTGTATATAGATGACATCTTAGTAGCTTCTGAAACTTTTAAGCAACATCAGAATCATTTAAAACAAGTGTTTAATTTAATAGAAGAAAATGGAATAGTAGTATCTAAAAAGAAAATGGAACTTTTTAAGAGAAAAATAAGCTTTTTAGGTTTAGAAATAGGAAATGGACAAATTAAATTACAACCTCATATAGCTCAAAAAATTCTAGATTTCCCAAATAAGCTAGAAAACTTAAAACAAATACAAGCGTTTTTAGGAATATTAAACTACTCTAGAAAATTTATTCCTAAACTTAGTAAATTAGTCGGACCATTATATAAGAAAACAGGAAAATCAGGTCAAAGACATTTTAATCAGGAAGATATTAACTTAGTCAGAAAAATTAAAGAAATTGTTAAAGATTTAAAACCTTTAGAATTACCCTTAAGTACTGATTATGTCATAATAGAAGTAGATAGCTCTATAGAAGGATGGGGAGCAATATTAAAATGTAAACCTCATAAATTTTCTCCAAAAAGTGAAGAAAAAATATCAGCGTATTCTAGTGGTAATTTTAATAAAACAGGAAGTAATTGGACTAGCCTAGATTATGAAATAGCAGGAATAGTTAAAGCAATAGACCATTTTAGACTATATTTAAATAAACCTTTTACCATCAGAACAGATTGTGAAGCTGTAGTTAGATTCATAAAAAATGAAAATTCTAGAAAACAAAATAATAAAAGATGGTTAAATTTTAGAAATGCAATAGAAGGTAATAGATATAAAGTAGATTTTGAACATATTAAAGGATCAAACAATAGTATAGCAGATTTATTAAGCAGACAATTAACTTTAATTTTGGGTCACAGATCATGACATCCAACAACCAAGGAAACCAACAAACAAGACCTCCCTCTGCAGCTTATAACCAAATAGCTAGAAGACCAGCTTTCAGGCCTAACTTTCGGCAAAATATTCAAAATAGACCAGCCTTTGCAGTTGAAACGCAGTTATTTAATCCAGCCACTCAAAACGTTTTTAAAACCTTTGGCAAAATAGCACTTCCAGTTAGACATAATTTCAAGCTTCCAAAAGATACCCCTCATATAACCGAAGATCAAAGTATCTTACTCAATGCTATATGGGAAGCTCATCCTTCAGCCAGCAAATTAACAGCACTAAATGCACTTTGTTATTACTTTGAAAAGGAAAACAAAAATTTTTCATTAGACGAAGCAGCAGTTTATCTTGTAATTAGAGGAGAACCAGTGGGAATCTTTGAAGATTATCAACGAGCAATACAAAGCATTCAGAAGGTAGCAAAGGGATACTTGGAACCCTTTAAACATTTTCATGAAGCAGTAACAGCAGCAAGAAGAATTTTAGGCCCAAATTTTTACATACAGCCTAATGCCGAAAATGCAAAGCCCAAAATACTTTCAAAGGGAAAGAAACCCATAAACCCAGATGTAGAAGCACTCGAAGATGACTTAGAGACTATAACTAAACAGTTTACCAACCTTAACAAATTTTATCAAGACCTTTTAGCCCAACATCAAAAGTTATCAGCCCATTTAATAAACCCCAGACAAAATGATGTTCCTAAGGAAATCAAAAATAAATCCTACCAGTTCTTGTCTGTTCGAACTTTTTTTAACCCTTGCCAAACAGTTCTAGCTTTACCTGAAGAAATTCAGAATATCATTTGGCAAAAAGCAGAAGATAGCTTTTACAAAAGAATGTTAAAAGTAGCCCAAATTATTATCAATCAGCAGATAGAAGGAATAATTTCAAAGACTCGCCTACTACAATGGAAGGGAGAACCTATTCGCCACGAAGGATCATTAAAATTCTACACCCTAAAATATTTTTCATGGCCTAATGTTCATATAGACGCATCAGTTTTTAGAGAAGGATGGATAGATGAAGAATTTATCAGCGTTCAAAGGTTATTAGACTATGGTTTCATAGCAAAAATATTTGTATCAGATCCAGTACAAGTGACTCATATAGGTCGACATATTTCAGATGCTGTCAATTTTATATTCGAGCAACAAGCAGCAGAAAGTCTCAAGCTTGACATAGTATCTCTACCTCCAATTTGGAACACTACAGGAATAGAAATAGGGCATTCATTCTTTTCGATAACAGAGAATTATGAAAAATGGGAACCAATGTCAACATTGTGGAATTGTCCTGAAGCCATAAATCCTTTAGCCAATATAGAAGAGCTCAAATTAGCTTTGGAAATACGAAGGAAAACGCAGCGACAGTATATGATGCCCAATTCAGATTCAGACCTCAAGCTTATTTTTCAGGCACTTCATCATAGCATATTTATTCCGGCCAAGAACAGATGCAAAATTCGCCTTACTACATTAGGAAAAAGAGCAATGACAAGTGTGGAATACCCACCAAGATATAATCCTGATATGTATAATCCTGATTCAGAATATAATCCAGATCTAGAAGGAACCAGTCGAGATACATACTAGAAGACAAAAGCTTCAACAGTTCAGCAATAATGGTTAGCAGCACCAATAATTCAGCTACAAGACAAATTTAAGAGACAGCTCATGAAGACAGCATTCAAAGTTTCAGCACAATAATGCATCTCCCAGACAAAAGTCATAAATGTATCAGCAGCAAGGACAATAATTTGCAGCAATAATTCAGCTATCAAACAAGGCACTGAATTCAAAGCAACAATCTCAGCAACTTTTGTACCATATTAAATGTTCACTATTGCCACCTATGTACTTTTTACTGTTTAGACACTGTTTGTAATAATGGCAGTTCGGATGCCAAATCTCTCTTCAATTTGTTGTAATTTCTTTCATGTCCGAGGCCTATATAAGGACCTCATTACTCATATTGTAAACTCGCACCTTGACATTCTCCAACCCACACTTCTTGGTTGCTAGAGAATCTCTCCTCTTTTCTTGTAATAAAATATCTACTTTGTGTGCAAAAATCTCTTGTAAGTTTTTATACTTTATTAAAATGCATAGTGAGTAGTTTACCCCTAGGGACGGGATTCCCCTACTATTTAAAAATGTTATAACTCTCTCATGGTCAAAAAATACAAAAACATTAAAAATCGAAAATCCAAAAACAGTAAAAATGCTCGAAAAACAAATAAAAAATAAAAAATAAAAAATGATGATGAACAGTAGTAACATTCTACCTTTTCATCGTCTCAAAAATATGTTTCCGCTGTACAAAATTTTGTTTCCAATAATATCTGATACTGCTTTGGGAAGAATTTGTTTACCGTCTCGGTGTTACTGGTCGGGAGACAAATTGTGCGGGATAATTCCCCCCAGTGTGCAAGCAAACTGGTATCAGAGCTTGAGTATTCTGAGTATGCTCTGTGGTCGCAGTTTAATCTGATCTTCCACATCAGAAAGGTTTTCTTGAGCTATTTATCATAATGGTGTTTCTAAGTTTAAATTATTAAATAAGTTAAGACTATATTTTAAAATTCAACAGGGTAAGATAGGTACTTTACTCCAGATCTATTATAAGTCTTCGTTAATGAAGCAACCGGATTTATGAAGCAACCCTCTTACATGAGAATTTCAAAATAGAATGCTTAACTCGTTAAATAATAAAAATTTGGTAACACTGTTTATTTTATATATTTGTCACCTTTATAAAAATGTTAAAAACTATGAGGACCAATTTATAATATTTCTAGAAAAGGCTGGACCATTGGGCAATTAGAGGAAAGTGGCCTGGAGCTATACTCCAGGTGCCACCAAGAATGACCCAATTAGACAAGAACTTTTCAGGGAATAGTGTTCTTGCAAGCCAGGAAAAGAATGATTCTTTCATGCCTATTTTAGCAAAACAAAGCTATCTAATATTGTGCTTTAGCTACTAAAGTGGGAGTTTCTTGTCTTGTTAAATACTCCCACTTCGAATAATTAAGTACTCACTTGCTTATGCCGTGTCATAAGCCTTATAAAGATATTAGTCTAAAACTTATAAAGATAAAAAGGCTTATATAAAATTACAACTCGATAACTTTAAACGCTTATACATATTTTAATAAAGATAAACTTACATATCTTTGGGGTTTAACATAAAACCTATCTTCCCATCATCAAAACATCTAACATGAAACTTTTTAATGGTGAGTTTGTCATTTTGAGAGAGATAGTTAAGAAGGTAACTGTAGAAATAAACCAGATTTAATTAGATTACTTATAATTGACTTAATCAAGAAAAATTAAAGACTTTAAAATTTCACTTGGCTCCCACTGTATTTTCGAATCCATAATCCCAAGTAGAAATCTCGAATCATCATTGGCATCGATTCCACAGTGGGTATTGAGTTCTTCAAGCAATTAACTGTGTTGCAACCTAACCGATTTCTGACCCATTAATTATTTGAAGTGATGTCATACATCAATTAATCTCATAAATGTTTCAATACCTTTCTCCATAGTTCACCAAGCCGCAACCTAACCGATTTCTAAGCTCGTGAACTATCCAAATTTATTCCCGCTAACTCATTTAATCTAACATTTGAATTTCACTTTGCAACCTAACCGATTTTTGGGGTGAAATATGCTTCGACTAACGCATCTCATGCACTTACTAAAATTTTAAATTATTTCCAAATGCATAACCCCCATAACTGGGAAGCATTATACATTGGTTGTAATTTTAATTCTAATAAGCTTAGTGGAGGGCAAGAATGTCCCACATCATTTACTAACTCAGTTTTATTTACTTGAGAGAATTGAGATTGTAAAAAGTTTGGTCTCACTTTGCACATTAGTCAATTTATATAGCGCAATTTTTATATTGAACATGCATAATTTATACTACTAATAAACATGCCCATCAATATATAAATGGAATTAAATAAATAAAATCACCACACTCGATCATGAACTTTTACTAGAGGGCCCGAACCAAAAGGCCATCACAAAAAAGTGAAAAACGAAACATATCTATTCTTCATGGGCTCCTTGTCACCACCAATCTTGAACTATTCTATTACAATGCTTTAAAAACAACATATGCATTATTTCTAAGAAAGCAATAAATAACCTCAATTCCGGCTTTACAACCCATAAAAAGAAAAATACATCGAATAAAACCTTAGTTCATGATCAGTGTCAACATCACATAAGACATGCTCGCAACATTTAATACATGCTCACATTATTAAAACACTTATGTTGATTATTAAAAATATTTAGTCCAACTAAAAAGTCCTTTATAAAATCCCCAACTTTATATATTCTTTATTTCAATTAAAATCAATCTAGTCCTACTAGATGACTTAGATATACAAAATTATAAATTAAGTATATCTACCTTTAATTAAAATCATATTAGTCCAACTAAAATGAATACATAAAATACCAAATCTTAATTTATTATGATTTAAAGCCACTATTAAATGAAAAAACTTTTATTTGATTAAAGACTTAATTATTAATCATTCAAGAAAAATAATTTATATTCCTTATTCAAATTTATAAGTATTTTTCAAGTTGAGGAAAAATAAAAATATTTAATCCATTAATTAATTATTAATCTCAAAGAAAAATAATTAATTATTCCAATTAAATATATTTATTCCAATTAATCTTATTTGGGCTCGATTTCATCAAACCCGTGTCATCATCCTTTTGGTCCACCAGGATTTAATTTAATTGGGCATAAAATTAATTAATTAGAATATTATTCACGTGCAATTAATTTCTATTGGGCTATTTTTAATTTAACTCCAAATCACCAACTCTTTGGTCCATTTGGAATAAAATTAAATTAAGCCCAATCCAATTAATAAGTCAATATTTAAATAATTCTCCAATTGGGCTTAATTTGAATTATTCCAGGTTATCATCCTTTTGACCCACCCGGATAATTAAATTTACCTAAAATCCGAATAGTAAATTTGACCCTATTCACAGCCCAATTTTCAGACGGGTCTATAACCCGTTTTAGCGGTCCGTGTGTCAAACACATGGCCCGATCAAGCCGTGTGGCTGGCGCGCGGCCAGGCCACAGGGCCAGGTCCCGTGCCTATGCGCACAGCGTTGTGCGCAGTGCACTCAGGGCCTTCAGGCCCGTTTTTCCTCGTTTCTTAGTTTTCTCATATCATATAAAATCCCAGATTTACAATAAATATAAAAAATCAAACTCTAGGCTAAAAAACATAAAAACGCAGATTTAAGAAAGTATAAAACATGTGCTTCAAAAACACATAATATACATATCAAAAATCACACAATAATGATCAAATATGCAGATCAGAGATTGACTCTGAGACCACTATTGGTTTCTCGAAAAATACTCAACGGAATAAAATTACCCACAGTATCATCTCGATTTGCATACATGAATCAGAAAAACTCAGTAAAATTTACCCGTTGAAGCGAGGTGGTTGGAGAACTCGATCCTTCTTCCAAATATCGATTCGACGAAGTATTGAATTCTCCAATCCTCGTGCAATCTAGTCTTTTCAAAATCCTTGAGGTTCTCTTCAAGTCTAATCCGAACAACAAACTTACGCTGTTTCTAAATTATTACCCGAATTGATTGACGACAAATTCCCTCTTCCTTCTTTCTCCTTGATCGACGGCTAGTGAGAGAGAGAGAGAGAGAGAGAGAGGGAGGAATTTTGAGTTGTGAAAGTTATGATGTTCATCTAGGTCAAAAGTCTTTTAAGTGATTTAATATTATTTGACTTGTTGACCAAGACAAGACTTTAGAGCCCATGTTGGGCATCCAAGTGGACGCTCAACTAGCCCATAGAAGGCGTCCAAACGAACGCCCCTTATTAGATCCGGCTCATCTCTTGTTTTAATTAATTCTCTATTACTTAATTAATTATTTATTATATCCAATAAATTAATTAATTAATTAAAAAACCAAATTAATTAGATAAATTAATTCATTAATTTATTTTCATGAGAAATTAATTAATAATTAATCTTATCCTATTAATTAATTATCTCATCTAATGAGCAATTAATTAATCACATTTAATTTATCCCATAAATTAACTCTCCTAGTTCCAAATAGAAAAATCCTTTTAATTTTCTTTACTTTTTAGGTTTGGTTCGTTTGGTAATGAGAGGAATCCAAAGGAAGTGGGTACCACCTAAACAGTCATGTGGCCCACTTCGTAGCCCAAATGAAATCGAATGAATGGACCATTTCACAACATTCCACCCGTAAATTCCGTATACGTATAAACCATTTGTTCAGGTGTTCCAGTCAAGTGAAAGTCACGGTATTGTCAAACTCAGTGAACTTGACCATATGTATTAATTATAAGAATACGAGATCATCGAGTTCGATTTTGTGCTTCGCACAATCTACTCTATTGCTTTGGCCAAATACTTTGATATTTATTATCTATAATCACATAGGACACTTTCTCATTCACTTATGAGAGAACAAATCTCATTTTAATTATCAGCTAAGACCATCACTTGCCCATCAAACAGCATTTTGAGGTCGACCCTACCTGTGGGTGAATTGAGTCTAACTATTCTAGTGACAGACTTGACATCACAGGTGTATCTTCAGCCTGATACTTCAGGTCATAGAATCACTTATACCTAATCAGTTCTGTCATTGACAGTCACAGAGTGAAAAACCACGTGACAGAACTGACGCGAGTCGTGTTCGAGTATATCACTTCCACTGACGTGCCTACAATCTTAAGCTCCCACTATCACATGGTGTTCGACTGTCGGTCCCATGTCAAAGCTCAGATTATACAAGTATTTCAATTATTTATTTGTCCATTAACGATTTCATTTCACTTGTGAACAAGTTTAAGTAATTAAAATCAATCTCTTTAGTGTCGATCTTCCTACCCCATAGGAAGTAAAGAGATTGTACTAAAAACATGGACAAATTTTTTTACACTACTTATAGATGCAGATAAGATTTAAATGAAAATAAAACAATGACTTTATTATTAAAAGAGAATAAGTTATTTACAAATGAGATGCCCTATCATTCTATCCTCTATGGCATCTGAGGGCATAATCCTTACAGATCAAAATTAATATATTATGACCCAAAACCTGTTGGTCTAATTTAAGTTGCCACAAATTGTGGCTCTCCCCTGTTTTATGGAGCTAGATAAAATCTTTATAGTTTAGGATTATGACTATCAATCCGAATTTTTTGAATTTGGTATTTAGAATATCCCCTTCGTCTTGAATTAAAAAGAAATTGATATAAAAAAAATTTGATATATTATGCAATAACATTATGTCGTCCTCCTTATCACATGTGCATTTTTTATTTTTTTTTGGCAAGTTATCAAATGTGCAATTAGATAGTTCATAGTTGTAAAAATACAATATTCAACTCTCTCTTTCTCTTTCCACGTACTGATCACCCTAACGTACATGCACATTTATTTTCATTTCTTTTTTCCTTTTATTGACATCGTACAAAAATAATACAGCATTTGAAATAACTAACTAAAAGAAACCAAAAACAATAAGGGAAGAGTCGCCGGCATCATAAGAACAGTTTACCCTTCATCTACTTGAGATGCATAACATTACAAATAAAACAGATGGTGGATCGATTTGTTAATATTTTCCTGAAAATATTAAGTCCAAGAGGAAAATTGATCTCGTAATTATTCTAGTAAAGAGGTCGAGGCCATCAACTTTGCAACGAGACATAAATTCTCAAATTACTGCTTAAACATTACAAGTAAATCAAAGTACAATGATCTACTCAAGTTTTACTTCTCTTTTGGGTGGATCCAGTTCCAAGTAGTAAAATGGTTCAGTAGGTTCTTCCCTGCATTCCAGTTCATATAATTCAATCAAATTCGATCAGAAACATAAGAATAATATCCACATACGCAGAAAAAGGGACACGAAACACATTATATCATTTCACTAATTCATTAATTTGAAAACACCAAGGTCACATTTTTATATACTTCCAAAGCAAAAACAGCACTGAGGACTACTCTTTTGAACCCTCTTTGGATTTGATTAATCCTACATAAAGAAAACTTCGTACAACCATTGAAAATTCTATTTATTTGGCATTCTCAGGAACAATTTTAAAAATGATTTACGGGACAGTGCTCCGTAATAAGGGGTCATAATTTTTGATATCTTGACAAAAGGGTAAATTACATATAGAGAGCCTGCATGATACCTTAATTAAAAAAATACCCCGAGGTTTGAGAAATCACCATAACTTCAACTAAAAATAAAAACATATAACAATTTCCCCCCCTACTTTTTGTGGTATCAGCATCTGACTGACAGGAGTGTCTTGGTAATTTGCAAATCTTCAGGGGCTCATGGTAATTATCTAATAAGTGAGGGAGCGTACACGTAATTATACCCATATCATATGATGAGTAATCATAGATGAGAAGCAGAAGAACTTGGTATAACGTACCCGGGATTTGAACGCATGCACCGCCAAAAGAGCTTGAAAGGCCCTGGAATGGTTTTAAAAGGGTTGCCTTCAAAGCATGCCTGCAAAATGCACAAATAGGTACACTGAGGATATAAAAATGTAGAACAAATATTATGTGTTTTCTGAAGCCTATGGAACCAAAAAACAGCAGAAAGTGTGCCCTGATAAAGGAATATATGTTGGTAAAGATTTGATGGGCCAATCTTTCTCCATCAAGAGAACTATATAGTTTGGTGTAGAATTTACCATTAACAAAAATACGGATAAGCTCATTGTACAGACGAGTATAATTTAACAAATAAATAAGTTTACCTCACTTGTGAAGGTTAGATTGCGGGTATGTAAAGGTTCCTTAAGATAGAGAGCTAGATACGAATTTTCAGCATGTGATTGGTTCATTTACTTAGTGTCATAATGTTTCAGGTGAAGACTACTGGTCGCTTTTTGAAATAGTACCTCCATTAGAGATGAAAGAGAAGCGTACATCAAAGAGTGCACAGATAACACCATGGGTACGAAAATGTCCTAAATACAGAAGTTTCTTCAAAATCCGAAGTCCCATTCCATATTTTTCCTAGTTAAGATTATTTTACGTCTAATTTTGATTATGGACAAGTTTGTTAAATTGTTTATGTTTCTAGTTAATGTTCATTGTAATATCCATGATCATGACTAGGCATGTTAGGATATATTTAGGAAATATTAGGTTTGACTGATATACCTCAAAGCCTATATAGAGACTCGCAAGGTAAACATTATATATGCACTATAATACACTATGAGTACCATAAGAAGAAAAATGGACATTCCAAATTTAACAACAAACCACTTCCCAAAGAAACCCTTCCCAGACCTCACAACTAAATTCAATTTTCTCCTCAATTTTTTTACTAAAATCTCCGCTGTGGCAATATGCGTTGCGACTTGCAAGCTAATGCTACGACTATAAGGTGACCCAGATTAAGTGAAATAGTATTATTTTAAAGCCAACACTTCAAACTTTTTTCAGTCACCTAAAGCAAGTTAATTGATTCGTCTTTGATTTACTGTAAATTTTCAAAGTTGGTATTATCTTTGGTTTAAAAACTATGATTTATTTGTATTCTCATTAGATTTACAAACTATTCTAATCAGGCTCTTCCTAATACTGTCTATCATCATTTTTAAGCATTATGTGAATCTCTTGTTTTTTTTAATTTAATTTAACTCGTTTATAAATGTCGAAATTTATTAGGATATGTTGAAAATTGGGTGTTTTAGGCATAATAAATTCTTTTAAGTGTTTGAAGTTTGAAATGCTTTTATGGTGTGTTTAATTTCATTTTTTAGATGTCAATTTCACATGGGCACATTTTAGTAGTTTTTCGAAATTTTGGAACATAATAAGTATTAAAAAAATTAGTAACAGGCATAAAAAAAGCAAAATAAAGAAATGAAATACAATTACCACCTACAAGTCAACATTCCCCACATGGTATGATACATTCATTAGATTGTTGTTGCATCGATGAAATATGGTACACATATAATCAAGTTTATACGAGCCTATTATGAGGTTGATGTTTGATTAAATAGCATCTATATCCCTTTTCTATTCATATTTGGGACTGCAAGGAGCACCTTCAAATGACCCTAAGTACTTTTCAGTAACCACCGAAGCGGAAAACCTCGAGTTCCTCTAAACATTCCAATGTGTGCTGTTGCTGTTCCTAATTGATGATTGCCTTTCCTGCCTCCACAAATTAACTGGCCTTAAAACTTTGCTGGTTTGTTTAGCATCACAATTAAAGTTTCAGATCTTCCTGCAACTATTAGTACTTTCGAGACGAAACCCATAGTGCACTCTAATCAGACATGAAGACCACTTAAACTAGAATGTGGTTTGCATTTTCAGGCTCTTTGTTTTTGAATACTTACACTATGTTTCTTTTTACCTTATTCTATGTACATTACAAACCCGAAAATCTAAAATCTGAGTTTTCGATACGACGATGCAGCTTCACAATTAGGTTGGCATGATATCTCGGACCCCTTTTCAAAATCCACAATAGAATTGCACGTTAAACAAATACAAAAGTAGCTCAAAATATTGACCAAGCCAGAAAATTCATCAACATGCCTTAAAATTATTAATTCACTAATCAACGAATCAAATGGAACCCATAAAGAGAAACGCATATACTGGTACAGAATTGTAAGTTTCTCGCAGTTTAAATTGAAATAAAGAAGTAAAATAACTATGGTTCAAAATAGTTACTTGGATGACATCTTCGGCGCGGTCATTACATCTGTGGGCTTTTGGTTGTCTATGGCCTTCCCCAGTTATTCCCCAAGGGCTCTCCCTTCTGGGCACCGGCCTTTCACTCATTTCTCTCTCTCTTTCTCTCTCTCTCTCTCTCTCTATTTTTCTTTTTCCTTCGTCTTCTTATACTGCTTTGTTCAGCTCTTCCTTTGAATGATTAAGGGTTTGGAATATGGGATTTTAGGGTAAACAAAGAAAGACACATTTCACATTTGGTGTTGCCGTTCAGGGATTTTTAGCTCTATCCTCTCTTTTATTAATTTAATATTAATATTATTATTATAATATTCATTTCAGCTGGCTTATTTCATTTTGTTTTCTTTTACAAATTAGTAAAATAATACTAGGGGTGTCCACGAGCCGAGCCTAGCCAAAATTCTGGGCTCGAGCTCGACGAGCCTCAGAAATATGAGCTCGAGCTCGAGCTCAGAAAAAAAAAATTAATTTTCTTTAATTAATATATATTATATTATTAATTTTGTACTAATATATATAATTAAATATAATCATTATAAATATTTAATATTAATAACTGATACATAAATAATATTATAAGATATTATATTATATGTATGTATATATTAAAAAATAAATAAAATAGTATATTATATATATATTAAATTTTTTTTATTCCGGCTCGGCTTGGTAGTCACCCCTAAATAATACTTTTCTAACACTGATTTACTTGTAATTATTTGACCCAATATTTAGTTGGCATAAAAACATAGTAACACATCCAAACTTTTTCGTATTTTTATATTTTTTTATATAATTTTTCTTTTACACTTTTTGATCTGAACTATACTGGCTTTTACATAATTTTGTATTTTAGCATTTTCCGGCGAAATAGATGGAATATTCCGCTGGGATTCCATCATATGTGACCCTTATAAAGGCAAAAATGACATTTTATCAATTGAAACGATATTTTTCTTGTGGTTTCACTATGTTGAATTATATTATTCAAAATGTTAGCTCAACTTAAAGGGGTAAAAGTAGTTGACCACAAGGATCATAAGATACCAGGTTTACACTTAAAATAGTCACATGCAGTATGTAATGGAATCCCAACGAATTTTCAGCTGGGAAATGCTAAAGTATAAAATTGTGCGCACAAAAAGTGTATATATATATATATATATATATATATATAACTGTAAAAACCTATGTAGTGTGTAGTTAAGATATAAGTGTAAAAAAAAAATTAATATAAAAATTGTTGAACGTGAAAAGTTTGAATGAATTACTGTTCTTACTCCTATTTAGTTACTAGGACTTTTTATACCATTAAAGTGAAGTTGTAAATAATTGGATGGTAAATTGGTAACAATGACATCAATATTCTACTATAAGAAGAATGACTTAATGTATTACACTTGTCCCATATTATGTTTTCTGTAATTCAACTTTTCTTAAAGATATATGGGTGATGATTATAACATTATAATGGAACACAATGTTATATATTGAACAACCTAGCTTACCAAAAAAAAAAATTGAACAACCTCGTGTTTTTTGGAAAATTCTTTAGTGAATCAGGTCCTCCATCCCCCAAGTGGCATGTGTTGTGCTACATCAACACATGATCATGTTCTGAGATCATATGTTGATGTGGCACAATACATGCCACTTGGTTTTCAAGATGCGGTGTACTCAAGAATTTTTTTGTGTTTTTACAAGGTATAACATTGAAAAAACCATACAGGGTTCTACTAACATGACTGTAAAACGGCACCTACGAAAATAAATATGTAGGGATATAGACTTTTAGTTAGTGGGAGCTGCACCCAAATATATTTCATAAAATGAGCGATCAATTCTATGATAAATGTAATTCACCCACCGTATACTTGGATGCGGCCAAACCAAAAGTAAGCTAGAATTTTCCCAAGTTTGCTTATACAAGACTCTGCTAGCTAAAGGTGGCTTTTGGTATTATTATTGAGACTCCGGTGAAGTTCATGCTCAGTATTCAGTAGAGTTGAGTTAGGATTTGATCTGTAAATGGACCAAATGCTATTGCCTTGAGTTTTACTTGTGTTGCTCATATTTCATTACTAGTCTTCTATGATGCATAGACACAGGCATGAGTACACGGACACTGCACGACACGAATACGGGGCACATCAATTCATAAAAAATTTACTGTACGACACTGTTGAAGATGACTTTATTTCAAGAAGCTAAATAATCCCACATTGGAAAATGGTTGTAAAGGGTGGTCCCTTTATCCTATAAAAGGAGACCACCTATTTACCTTTGAAAATATTCCAACATTTGCCCAAGTCTTTAAGGCATTTTGTTTTCTCTCCTCTATAGTTTGTAATATTTTCACTTTAGTCCTTTAGTGAAATATTTTGGTGGGGTCCGAGGACGTAGGCTAAATTAGCCGAACCTCGTTATATTTTGGTGTTCTTTATTTTGTACTATTTTTCAAGTAGCCATTGTTAGTTATAGTTGTAGTGTTATATTGTGCTATTAAATTCGCCTAGTTAATTATATCGAGGAGATTGGGTTTTAAGCGCGACCGTTGTGACGCCTCCAATCTTTCCTGGGAATTAATTCTAGTGTGGTTTTCTAGTACAATATTTCTCTCGCTATTTCTATATTTGGTGGAATATGACTCTGAGTTCCACAACAAGTGGTATCAGAGCTCGGGTATTCTGAGTATGCTCTGTGGTCGCAGTTTAATCTGATCTTCCACATCAGAAAAGTTTTCCCGGGCTATTTGGCTTTCGTATTTGGAGGGCTATTGAAGAATATTTTGTAACCAAAAATGGAAGGCAACTCAAAAGCGTCGTCGTCGTCCATTTGGGCGAGAACCATTCTGGCGAATTCTCGATTGGCAGTGGAGCCTTTTGATGGCACATGCCATTTTGGTATGTGGCAAAGCGAAGTTGTAGACACTCTCTTTCAACAGGGTTTATACTTAGCTATTGAAGAAAAGAAACCAAATGACATGGAGGAGAAAGATTGGAGTATGATGAATTGGTTGGCATGTGGAACAATTCGTTCGTGCCTGTCCCGAGAGCAGAGATATGCATTTTCAAAGGAGAACTCTGCATATTAATTGTGGATGGCACTACAGGAGAAGTTTCTGAAGAAAAGTTGTCAGAATAAGCTCCATTTGAAGAAGCAGCTCTTTCGCTTCACATTTGTGTTCCACTATGAATAGTCACATTACCAGTTTTAATCAACTGGTTATCGATTTGATCAATTTGGATGAGACTTTTAAAGACGAGGATTTGGCTCTGATGTTGCTGGGATCCCTTCCTGAGGAGTTTGAGTTTCTTGAAACCACTCTACTTCATGGGAAGGCTGCTGTATCTCTTAGCGAAGTTTGTGCTGCCCTGTATAGTTATGAACTATGAAATAAAGACAAGCAAGTTAGTTCAGGCGGAGATGCAGAAGTTTTGTTCGTCAGAGGTCGTTCACAAAACAAAAACAAAGGAAAGAAAGGGAGATCCAAGTCTAGGCATAAACTAAGCAAAGACGAGTGTGCCTATTGTCGAGAAACGGGACACTGGAAGAGAGATTGCCCAAAGTTAACAACGAAGGGTAATTCTAAGGCCGTGGCGGAATTGAATGTAACCGCGTGTGATGATGCCGAATCGGACTTCTCATTGGCGACATCGTCCAGCGGTGCTTCTGAAGTATGGATGCTGGATTCAGCATGTAGTCATCATATGACACCACATTTGGATTGGTTCTTTGATTTCAAAGAACAAAATGACGTTGTCTTCACAGCAAATGAAGCTCCTCTTACTACACTTGGGATTGGTTCAGTTCGCTTGATGAATCACGATGGATCAATCATAACCTTAAAGGGTGTTCGGTATGCACCAGAAGTGAGGAAAAATCTTATTTCTGTTAAAACTTTAGAATCGAAAGGTTTTGAAGTAAGAGCTAAGGATGGGGTGATGAAGATCATCTCTAGTGCACTCATGGTAATGAAGGGAATTCGGAAGTACGTATCACTACATGGGTGCTACAGTTGTGGGTACAGTAGCAGCAGTTACTGTTGATGATCGGAATTCAGAAGCAGTTAGGCTATGGCATATGCGCTTGGGACATGCAGGAGGAAAATCCTTGAATCTCTTCATAAATCAAGGATTGTTGAAAGGAGTGAAATACTCCAAATTGGAGTTTTGTGAACATTGTGTCCATGGGAAACAAACAAAGGTTAAATTTGGAACAGCAATCCATAATACTGATGGTATCTTGGATTATGTTCATTTTGATGTGTGGGGTCCCTAAAAAACGAGTTCTTTGGGAGGGAAGCACTATTTTGTAACCTTTGTTGATGATTTTTCCCGGAGAGTTTGGGTGTATACTATGAAGACAAAGGATGAAGTGTTTGAGGTATTCCTCAAATGGAAAAAGATGGTGGAAACTCAGATTGATAAAAAGGTCAAACGTCTCCGTACAGACAATGGTGGAGAATTTAGGAGTGGTCCATTTCAGAAATTTTGTGAGGATGAAGGCATTGTCAGACACTTCACTGTCAGACATACATCACAACAGAACGGAGTGGCAGAACGCATGAACCGGACTTTGCTGGAGAAAGTTCAGTGTTTGTTATCCAATGCTGGGTTGGGTAAAGAATTTTGGGCTGAGGCTGTGACATATGTGGGCCATCTCGTAAATCGTCTACCATCTACTGCTATTGATGGAAAAACACCATTGGAGAAATGGTTTGGAAAACCTGCTGCAGATTACGATTCCTTACATGTGTTTGGTTCCACTGCATATTATCATGTTAAGGAATCAAAGTTGGATCCTAGAGTAAAGAAGGCTGTGTTCATGGGGATCACCTCTGGCATAAAAGGCTATCGCCTTTGGTGTCCAGAGACAAAGAAAATAATCTTTAGCAGGGATGTCACCTTTGATGAATCTACTGTGTTGGAAAAGGTGAGTGCAGAACAGCGGGATGGTACTCCCAAACAGGTGGAGTTTGAAAAGTTTGTTGTCCCAGCAGATCAAGAAACTCTTGATCATTCTCCTACGGTAGAAGGAGATTTTGAAGAAGAGGAGGTTCAACCCCAAGAACTTCCACAGCAATTTGAATCAATTGCAATTAGCAAGCCAAAGAGGACAATCAGAAAGCCTGCTCGCTTTGATGATATGGTGGCTTGTGCATCTGCAATTGCCGCTGATGATGTTCCTACTAATATTGAAGCAGTCAAAGGACCAGAGAAAGATAAGTAGAGGATTGCCATGAGTGAAGAAATGCAGTCCCTTCATAAGAATCAAACATGGGAACTGACCAGACTCCCGAAGGGAAAGAAGGCAATTGGATGCAAATGGGTATTCGCAAAGAAAGAAGGATTTCCTAGCCAAGGTATGTTCGCTACAAAGCCAGATTGGTGGCCAAAGGTTACGCTCAGAAGGAGGGCATTGATTATAATGAGGTGTTTTCTCCAGTTGTAAAACACTCCTCCATTAGAATTTTGTTGGCTTTGGTAGCACAGTTGGATGTAAAAACTGCATTTTTACATGGAGACTTGGAAGAGGAAATCTATATGACTCAGCCAGAGGGATTTAATGTTGCTGAAAATGAAGATTTGGTTTGTAAACTTCAGAAATCGTTGTACGGATTGAAGCAATCTCCGAGGCAATGGTACAAGCGATTTGACAAGTTTATGATGGGAATTGGGTACATAAGAAGCAAATATGATCATTGTGTGTATTTGCACAAGCTACAAGATGGATCCTTCATATATCTTCTTCTGTATGTTGATGATATGTTGATTGCCTCCCCGAGTCTAATAGAAATTGAGAAGTTGAAAACTCATTTGAAAAGGGAGTTCGAGATGAAGGATCTAGGTGAGGGGAAGAAAATTCTCGGCATGGAGATTTTTAGAGATAGAAAATTGAGGAGGCTTTGTTTAACTCAGAAGCAATATCTGAGTAGGATGTTGAGGCGTTTTGGCATTGATGAAAAGTCAAAACCAGTTAGTACTCCGCTTGCTTCTCATTTTAAGCTTAGCGCCGCTTTGTCACCGAAGTCTGATGCAGAACGGGAATACATGTCAAAAGTACTGTATGCAAATGCTGTTGGTAGCTTGATGTATGCTATGGTGTGTACGAGGCCTGATATTTCCCAAGCAGGGGGGGTTGTGAGCAGGTATATGCATGATCCTGGAAAGGAACATTAGCAAGCTGTGAAATGGATTTTGCGATACATCCATGACACATCTGATGTTGGTTTGATATTTGAGCGGGAACATAGTCAGTATGTAGTCGGATATTGCGATTCAGACTATGCTGGTGATTTAGATAAGCGTAGATCAACTACAGGCTACGTATTTACTCTTGCTAAAGCACCAGTCAGTTTGAAGTCTACCTTACAGTCAACGGTTGCTCTATCTACTATGGAAGCAGAGTATATGGCAATTTCAGAGGCTGTAAAGGAAGCAATTTGGCTTCAAGGGTTGCTTGGTGAACTGGGGATCGGACAAAAGTATGTCAAAATACATTGTGATAGTCAAAGTGCTATCCATTTAGCAAAGAACCAAGTTTATCATGCAAGGACGAAGCACATTGATGTTCGGTATCACTTCATACGAGAGATACTCGAAGAAGGTGGAGTCAGAATCGAGAAGATCCATACTACTGAGAATCCTGCTGATATGTTGACAAAAGTTGTGACTGCAATCAAGTTCAAATTTTGTTTGGACTTGATCAATATTGTCAAAGTTTGAAGATTTATTTTGGTGACCCCATTTGACGAGGAGATTGAAGATTTTGAAATTCGCCAAGGTGGAGATTTGTTGAAAATGACTTCATTTCAAGAAGCTAAATAATCCCACATTGAAAAATGGTTGTAAAGGGTGGTCCCTTTATCCTATAAAAGGAGACCACCTATTTACCTTTGAAAATATCCCAACATTTGCCCAAGTCTTTAAGGCATTTTGTTTTCTCTCCTCTATAGTATGTAATATTTTCACTTTAGTCCTTTAGTGAAATATTTTGGTAGGGTCCGAGGACGTAGGCTAAATTAGCCGAACCTCGTTTTATTTTGGTGTTCTTTATTTTGTGCTATTTTTCAAGTAGCCATTGTTAGTTGTAGTTGTAGTGTTATATTGTGCTATTAAATTCGTCTAGTTAATTCTGTCGAGGAGATTGGGTTTTAAGCGCGACCGTTGTGACGCCTCCAATCTTTCCTAGGAATTAATTCTAGTGTGGTTTTCTAGTACAATATTTCTCTCGCTATTTATATATTTGGTGGAATATGACTCTGAGTTCCACAACAGACACGACTCTCCAGATTATATATATATATATATTATAGACTTATAAATATCTATTAGACAATAGAAAAGAAAACTTAACATCAAACAAAAATAAGAATGTCCTAACTCCAAACAAGTCTTTCGCATTGTGTAATTTCTTTAACCTTTCACAAGTTAGAAAATATGCTAGAATCTATAGGGATAATTGTATATCGTACCCTTGTGAAACACGAAATTTGCACACATCTCCCTGTGTTAAAAAAATAGCCATAAATACCCCTATGTTATTTTTAATTTGCAAAAATCGCCCAAACCTGCTTCAAACACACTGCGCGTGAATGCCACCTTCCGCGATTTTCAATCGGACTGGGAGTTTCGTGCAAGGTTTTGAAAATCATATGAGAATATAAAGATATATTTTAACACAAGGAGGATGTGTGCATGTTTCGTGTTTCACAGGGGTACGAAATATAATTTTCCCAAAGCTATACCAAATTAAGAATTAATTGTCGCAAGGCCAAATCAATTCAATTCTATACAAAAGAAGAAAGAAAAATACAATAATATTGAAGAAATTAATGATTAAATAACATTATTAAACGTTAGCTCCAAGCCGTGTCCATGTTCGTCATGTGTCCCACACTGTATGGGTCGATTTTTCGGAGTGTCCATGCATCATAACTAGTCTTCATTATTCTTTAGATCTTCTATCAATAGGCAATAGTTTGAGAAAGATCTATTAAGTTATTTCGGAGCTGCTATAGATTACATATATATTTATTTTTTGGCTCCCCTAAACAATACTATCAGAAAAGTTTCATAGATAATAAGGCGTCTATTTTTAGAGTTTGAGGGCATGGGGTTCGATTCCCCCCGCCCTCATTATATTTCCTTTTTGTTCAAAATAAAGGTGAAACAAAAATAAATGTTTCTCACCTGTTAAGTGTTAGTTAAACACGCCTACCATTAATAGTAAAATTGTATTGTTTTTTTTTTCTTTTCCTTCTTTGTTTTTGGGATTATATCCTTTTATTTAAAGTTATTATTTTTAGTTAACAAGACAATTAAAAAAAGGTTGAATTGTAAAAAACTCTAATTTTCTTATTTTTCTTCTAAATTTATTAAGATTGGGATTAATAAGAGCTTGTCCCAAAACCTATAAATAATTGTTGATAAGGAAAAATATACAAAAAATTAACAAATCTACATATGAGAAAAAGTCGAACATCACTCTATTATTTAGAGTTTATCCACCATAATGTATGCATACAATGATATTATTAGAGTTAATAATTATTACTTTATATTTGTTTTGAAGAATTAATTGAAATTATATAATAAATGTATTAAGTAAATCATGTCAGATTTTCAATTAAACCATCTATTAGCTTTTAAATTCTCGAGAACTAATTGACTAAATTAGCTTTTAATCACGACATTATGAGCTCAATGTGCCCATTATTTGGAGTTTAAATAGTTATCTACAACTGTTGAATTATGTAAACAATCGAATATGACAAGAAGGGATGTGGTGTACCCTTTAATTGACTGTTTAATTTGATTGATATTAACTCTTCCTGTTACCACTGCAGCGACTGAAAGGTCCTTTTCAACCATGAAATTAGTGAAAAATAGACTGAGAAACAAAATGGAACAAGAACTCTATTACAAATGAATTTTATGACATAAAATATCGTTGTTTACAACTTCAATAAACTTTTTAAAAATGACTTATACATTTTGATACTTAATTTTATTTTTTCTTACACGTAATAATTGTAATTTCACTTATCTAATAAAACTAAAATAAGTTTAAGTATATACATATATGATATAACTATTATAAAAAGAAAAAATTGAACGGTAACTCGCCCCTCCTCCCCAGAGCATTCATTCTTGGATCCGTCCCTGCACTAGGGTAATTCTATGTCAGATGAGTCCAATAATCCGAGAGTGTATTTTGTATTTATTTCTTTCACAGATGTATATGCAGTGAACCACACATAATATATTTTAATGTGTAAAAGAAAAACAAACACTAAGACAATTGAACTTGATCTAACATGGAGCAGACTAGAATTTTTTGTAAACTTGAGGCCAATCCGTTCATATGTGGAGTGTCTTTGTATTTTTTTGGATCAACTTAGAGAAACAAATAGTGTAGAATATCCGAAAAGTCAGAGAATCGATTACTTGATTCTTATAAGAGCTGGAGAAAAATGGTTCAGAGGGATCGATTAAACCAACCCTAGACCAGTGTAACTGCTTGTCATTTTTTTCAAAATTTACTATATTTATACCAAGCTCATAACTGCTATGTTGGTCCCAAGTGGCATACGAAAGGGTTTAGAAGGGGGAGAGGTTGAGTAGACCCTGAACTTCTTTTCGAATTTTTAGACTAGTTTTAAAAAGATAACTTAGATACTAGGTTTGAGTGCTTGATCAATATGGATCAGGCCCTCAACGCTTATATCAGGGTTAGCACAACGAAAGATTTGTACAAGTCTCTTAGTATGAATAAATAGGTGCTTAGAAAATGTTTAGTTGCTCTAGAGATTTAAGAAGGTATGCTTTATGATAATGTAAGAAGATAATAATGAATAAAGCAATAAAACAGTAAGTAATGAAGACATGATAATTGTAAGGTTCACTGGGTTTATGTAATCCCAGCTACGTCCTTCTACTCCTTTCCACACAGGAGGAATTCACTAAAATGAATCACAAAGCTTCACAAAGAAAGCTTCAACACAATAGCAAATGGTGAATGCTTGATCTCGAGTTCCCTGATCACAAAGATTTCAACTCGGCTAAGATCTACTTCTGACAAGCTTCTCTCACACAGAAATACTGCTTTGTCTTCAACACCTTCGTCACACAGATTGAAAAGGTTGATGGGTTTTATCAAGGTTTGTTTGATTTGAAAAGTTCAAACACTTTTGGACAATCTCTTTAGAAATGATAGTTCTTCTATGAAGAGGTAAGAGATATTAGTTTAGCTGTAGAGATGTATAAGCTTAAAGATATTTTGGCTATGGAGGTTTTGAGCTTTTCGGGATAGATTTCCGCAGCGTAAGTGTATATTAAGTTTTTGATAATTTTTCTCAGTATTTAGGCTATGAGGATCTATTTATAGACTTTCTCGGGATTTGTCCATTGGACACAAGCAGGACCATGTTTAACACGAGGCGTGTGACTTAGTCTTTTTCTGACATCTCCGGAAATTCTGCTGCACAGAGTTGGTAGCAGACCTACTTTGAGTTGACAGCCAATGGGGAAGGCTTATCCGTACGTCAATAGTCCTTATCACATTTAATGCTCATATCAAGCATTTAATGCATTTGAATTTAATTCCCATTGGAATTAAATGTCCGTTGAATGTTGTAATTAAGTGCTTATTGACTTCGGATTTAATTCAGGTGAAGACAGACGCTTGTGACATTGCTCACCTAGAATGATTCTTAAGCGCTTGACAGTCGCTTAACGAATCTCTTATCTTCAAAGTCTTCAGACGCTGATCTTCGATTTCACTTTGATAGACTCACCTAGAATTCTATCATAGCTCAAGCGCTAGATACTAGTCTAAAACTATAAAGATAAAAAGCCTTATACTAAAAATTACAACTCGATAACTTTAAATGCTTAAACATATTCTAATAAAGATAAACTTACATAATCTTTGGGGTCTAACATAAAACTTATCTTGTCATCATCAAAATATCTAACATGAAATTTCCTAATAATTTTCCCCTTTTTGATGATGTCAAGACCTTAACTCTTTTATAGTCCAAGGGCTAGAAAATTAACAAAGATAATGTAAAGTTAGCGTTTAAAAGTTAGAGGTTAGCTATAAGTTAGTACATATAGCGAGAAACAAGATGTTTCAGGAAACTCATTCATTTATAAATTGTCATGTAAGTACAATGAGTTAAAGATAGAAACATTCATAAAAGCGCCTAATACATAATAAAACAATAAAATCTAGCACTTTCTCTTTGTGGAAGAGGCTTGCAATTTCTTTTGTTCTTGCTTGAAAAGCATTTCAGCAAACTTTCACAATCTATCATTTGCTTCCCTCATCTTCTTATGAGTGCTATTGGCGTATTGTATATTTTCCATTTTCTATGCCAATTCCTCAAAACTATGAAGACGTTTGTTCCAAACAGAGCAATCAACTCCTAGTTCACATAATAATTTCTCAAAAATTTCAAAAGTCCTTGTGACTGGAGCTCTTCATGGACTTGGGTAATGTGGAACAAAGACAGCAAAAGGAGGGATGCTTAACTCTTCAAGGAGCTCTACAGAGAAATCAGGAATTGGGTAGCTTTTGTAAAAATGAGGTTTGCGTTTCTTAAGGATGGCTTGCTGGATTGCATAGATTGCACTTTGAAGTTCTTCCCAGCGCTTGTCTTTAGAGCTTTTCACACTCTTGGACGAGCCTTTACACTTTCCCCCCTTCTTCACATCAGCAAGAGGTTGAGCGGAATGTGTTGGGTTTTTAGCAATAAAACGCAGCGGAAAATAAACAAATCCCAAGTGGTTCATCTCGATTTGGTATATTTAAATTGTGTTTAGAACTATGTACCTTTCTTCGTTGATTTTGAGTTTTTGAACCAGCTTTCACGATCCTTCTTTGAACGGCAAACTTGTCGCCGTCTCTAAATTGCCACGCTGGAATCAAAAGAAAAGAATCCTCTTCTTTTGCTCCTTGAATTCAGCTAGAGGGAGAGAGAGAGTTGGAAGACTTTTTGACTTGAAGAGTAAGTAATGAATTGGAGGCCTATTATTATTTTCACTAAGTAGTATATTTATACTACACTAGAAAATAATAACCCTAGGCAAGTAACCAACATGTGGACGCCCACTTTAGGTGTTTTAAAGCCTTTGGGGTTTAGTCCACTTTTATTTGTTTAAATAATTATTTAATTAATATTATTTATCCAATAAATAAATTAATCAAATAACTAATTAAATCCATGTTAATTCTATAATTAATTTCCTCTAAGAAATTAATTAACACATTAACTTAATTAATTAATAAAATCATCTAATAATTAATTAATTAATTAATCGCGATATCCAATACTGAAAATTCTCTCAAGTCAATTCTATGATTTTTGCTTTTGCAATTCCTTTAAGCGCGACTCTTTAGGTTCGTCTCAAAAGGCAATTGGGAGGAAACCAAAAGGATGTGAGTAACACCTAGCCAGTCCCGTGGCTCACATCGTATCCCAATTGAGAACGAATGAATAAGACCATTCCAAACCTTTTACGCTGTGAATACCGTAAGAGTTTAAACCTTTTATTCACATATCCCAGTCAAGTGAGAGTCATGGTTTAGTCAAACTCACTGAACTTGACTATATGCTTTGCTCATAATGAATCAAGGTCATCGAGTATGCTTTAGTGTCTAACATAAATATCTCTAATGCTTTGGCCAAAGTCTTTTGACCTTATTCATTCATGACTGCATATGATATTTAGCTCATCCACTTATGAGATAATAAATCCCATTTTGCTAATCAGTTAAGACTGCCACTTGTCCATCAAGTCGCACTTCGAGGTCGACCCCACCAACGGGTGAATTGGATCTAACTACTTGAATGACAAACTTGATGTCACAAGTACATCTTCAATTTGATTCCTCAAGTCTAAGGTTCAAGCGTACCTATCACAACTTATTAGTTTTGTCATTGACTGTCAGTGAGTGAAAACCCATGTGACAAAATCGATGCGAGTCGTGTTCGAACACATCAGTCTAACTGAGGTGTCTATGACATAAGTTTCCACTACCATTACCATAGTGTTCGACTGACACTTTCTCTGTCAAAACTTACATCATACAAGTCTCTATCTAGTATTGATGTCCAGTCAACACTTTCTTTGACTTGCGAACCAATGTTAGATAATAAGGATCAAACTCTTCTAGTGCCATTCTCCCTAACCCATAGGGAGTAGAAAGTTTGCCTCATTATCAAGGACTTTACGTTGTTCATTCACACCTTACAAATGCCTATAAGAAAACAACAAGAATATGCCTTTTATTATGAAAAGACATTGTTTAGTTACAAATCAATGCCCTATAAATCTATTCTCTTTATGGCATTTGAAGGCATACACACTAACAAAACAAATCTCAAACAAGTCTCTTCGCAGGAGCTTGACTTCATCGATTAGAAGAGCTACTTGAGCGGCAATACTTTCAGCTGCTGAGTTAGAAAGATTGTGATGTTCAGCATCTGTTGTGGCATTCAGGGCAAGCGAGCGGTTGACGCTGTTGGTCCCAAGTGGCATACGAAAGGGTCTAGAAGGGGGAGTCTTTTTCGACTTCAAAAAGTTTCCTATTAAAATTTGATTTGGACGCTTGAAAATGTAGGCGCTTAACTGAGCATCTACTTGAAGACTATTTTGATAAAGTAAACTTAGACTTAAGATTTGAATACTATAACCAAGTAGGTTTAAGCCTTCAGTTCTTTAATCAGGGTTAGCACAGCGTAATGATTTTAAGTCTTCCTTTTTAAAGGTTTTAGCAACACAAAGGTATCCTTAGTTACTTGTCTTTAAATGATTTTATCAATGTGTTTACTTAACCGATTTATGCAATGATATGACAACAATAAATGACGATAAAGTAAAGAACACAAAGTTTGAAAGGTTCATTGGGTGGTGTAATCCCAACTACGTCCTTCTTCTTCTTGAACACTTGAAGGCAATCCACTAAAATGATTCTCGAAGAATGACACAAAAACTTCTACACAATGGGGAGAGATGGATATGGATGACTTGAGCTCCTTGGTCACATAGATTTCAACTACAAGACACTTTTATCCTCTTACTTCTTTCACCCATATATAATGCAAGTATCCAACTTTGACTTCACACAGATTGCGAGTTTTGGATGAGGTTTTTCTAACAGTTTGTTTGATTTTGGGAAAGTTTAAACAATTTGGAATATCTCAATAATAGTGTAGGATTCTTCTATGAAGAGGTTTGAGATATTTTCGACTGTCTTTGGAATGTATAGAAAAAGCTTTAAGGATTTTTGGCTATGAAATTTGTAAGCTTTTTCTCTCAAATAATTTCAGCAAAGTTTTGGCTCTTTGTGCATGAGCGTGTTTTTTAAGGTTTGCTAAAGGGTACTATTTGTAGAGATTTCTTGGGAATTGTCCGTTGGACACATGTAAGCGTGTGTCTCTCACGCAGCTCGTTAAATAGACCTTTTCTGACATTCCTGAAATTCTGCTGGTTTTGATTGGACATGAGCAGGTTTTTGAACTCTGAAAACTGACAGTCTAGTAAAAAAAGTGGCTTGTCCACAAGTCACAATAGCTTATCACATTTAATGCACTGATCAGGCATTTAATGTATTTTGAATTTATTTCCCGTTGGAAATAAATGTCCGTTGGTGATTGCATTTAAGTCCTTCATGACTTGAGAATTTATTTCAGGTGAATCCCTTCGTTGAACGCTTGAGTAGCATGAGCACTTGATTCATAACTCCTGAAACAGTTCTTTAGCGTTTAACGGACGCTAAGAATAAAGATAAGCAAATGCTCAAAGTTTCTAGGAGTCATAGTTTGACTCAATCAACTTAGGCATTTTTTTAAGAGCCATAATGTGAGATTTTCAAAAATAAAGCGACTAGGTTTTAAAAAAATAGATCTAAACAAGCAGTTACGCTCGAAACGCTTAGGTTTCTACTTCAATCGCTCTGATACCACTTGATGGTTCCAAGTGGCATACAAAAAGGTCTAGAAGGAGGGGGGGTTGAATAGACCCTGAAGTCTTTTTCGACTTTAAATTTCGTATTACTTTTGAAGAATTTGAACGCTTAGTAAGCTCAGCGCTAGGTCAGGCGCTTAAGATAAGATAACTTAGACTTAGTGATTTCAACAATTACCAAAGTAGGGTAATGTCTCAATCGCTTAATCAAGGTTAGCACAAAGGAAATGATTTTGTAAGCTTAGCGTTCTCTTTAACCAATAGTCGCTTAACCGTTTTAATGCCTTTTCAAAGATATAATATGAAAATGTAAAGTTAAGCAATAAAGTAGTAAATGACACAAGATATTGTAAGGTTCACTGGGTGATGTAATCCCAACTACGTCCTTCTTCTCCTTTGAACTAGGAGGAATTCCACTAAGATGATTTTCGAAGAGTCACATAGAGACTTCTACAAGATAGAGGAAAGAGAAGATGATCTTGAGCTCCTTGATCACACAGACATCAGCTCCAACAAAGACCTTCAACAAGCTTCTTTTACACAAAAATACTACTTGTGAATCAACAAACTTTCTCACTCAAATGAAAGATGTTGAGGGTTTTGTCATGGATTTGTTTGATGTTGGGAAGTTCAAACAACTTGGGATATCTTAATAAGAGTTTAAGGTTCTTCTTTAAAGAGGTTTGAGATATCTTTGACTGTCTTTAGATTAATGTGTATGAAAAGCTTGAAAGAATTTTGGCTATGGAGTTTGTAAGCTTTTCTCTCAAAATGATTTCAGCAAAATTTTGACCTTTTCTTGTGTATGTACGTGTATGTAATTAGAGTTTTGCTTGTTAGGGTTAATGTTCTCAAATGCCACTAGAGGATTAGTAGAAGTAAGGACATTATTAATTTGTAATTGTTTATCTTTCTATCAATAAAAAGGTAATTAGTTGTTTACTTTCGAATTGGCATTTATTTATTGTAAATCAACTATAAGTCCATGAACACAAGAGTAAACTCTCTAAGGCACTAGAGGGGTTTGATACTTATGTACTAAAATAGTCTGCAAGTCAATAATTTCCAATTGGGCGTTGGATATCATGAAGACTTGTATGATATGAATCTTTGACGAGAAAGGTGCCTGTCAATCACTAGGAAGTAGTGAAGGATTCATATCATGGGTGCACTGATGGAGATAGTGGCACTCAGACATGACTCGCATCAATTCTGTCACATGGGTTTTCACTCTTTGACAGTCAATGACAGAATTGATTAATTGTAATAGGTGTGTCTGAACTTTAGACTTGAGGAATCGAGTTGAAGATATGCTTGTGACATTAGGTTCATCATTAAAGTAGTTAGGCCCAATTCACCCTTTGGTGAGGCCAATCTCGAACTGCAACCTAATGGGCAAGTAGTAGTCTTAACTGATATCCAAGATGGGATTCGTTCCCTCGTAAGTGAACGAGGAATTATCCTATGCATTTATAAGTAAGATAGGTCCTAAAGTCTTTGGCCAAAGCATTAAATGATCTGAGCTTGTTGTAAATATAGCATAGAATCAAGCAAGTGAGTTTGACTAAAAACTATGACTCTCACTTGATCGGGATAAAGAAACGAAGAGTTTCTATTCACACGGTATTTACAAAGGAAAGGTTAATAATGATCTAATCATTTCATCTTATTTGGGTTAAAATATGGACCACTTAACTGGCTAGGTGGGACCCATATTCAATGAAATCCTCCCATTGCCAAATATAGATGAACCTAAAGAGTCACGCTTAAAAAGAAAAAATTAATTGGAAAATATGAATATTTCATGTGGTAATATTTTAAGTATTGGATAGTTAAAATTAATTAAATGGAATTAATTTTTTGAAGAAATAAGTTAATTCATTTATGGCTTATTTAATATATTATTTCTTGAAGAAGAAATAAAATTAATTAAACCCATATATTATTTAATTAGATTAATTAATTGGATTGAATTAATTAATTAAATAGTGCATTGGACCTAGCTCAAATTAGAGCACCAATTGGTGCACCAAGGCCTATAGGGGGCGGCCAAGAGGCTCCCATTATGGGCTAAATTGAGCCCAAGTTATTAACTTAAGTGATATAAATATATCACTTTAGTTAAGAACTAGGTTAAAAGTTCACTTTGACTTAAGCCACAAGAAAAATTTCTCTCCCTCTCTCCACATCTAGCAGTCGGTCTCATACGCCAAGGAGGAGGAGATTTTTTCCATCAAGTTTTTCCGGCGTGACAATTTAGAGGCAGGACAATTGGGCTGCTTGGATCAACATAGTTTCAGCCAGAGTAATTTCGCGAAGAATTGAAGAATTCAAGATCGTAGGAATTCTCAACCACTTGACTTCAATGGGTAATGTTAGTTTTACCCTATCATACATACGTCTGAATTAACCACGGGATTGATCCGGTTATGGGGAAAGTCATAAAAATTTTAAATTCCATTTTCCGTTGCGTTTGGTGATTTTTCCCCAACAGTGGTATCAGAGCCAAATCCATGAGATTCGGCGTATGTAATTTACGTGTGATTATGTGTTAGAGAAGCATGTTTTACAGTATTTTGATCGATGCATGATTAGATATGTAGATTTCATGTTTTTCATGTTTTTGAGGATTATGTTTATTTTTCGTTCATTAGAATTTATTTAAAATTGGATTTTATGTAATTTTAATTGTGATGGAAATAAAAAAATTGCAAATTTTGGCTCCGACCCTTCACCGCGGTAGCAACGGGCGCCGATGACAGGAGTGGCGCTGGGCGCACACAGGCCCTTGGGCTCACTGTGTGAGCCCATCCTCCTCGGCAGCTGGGCTGCACAGCGGAGCCTATCGCCCAGAATTGGGCTCGTCTGTGCGAGCCTAATTGCCTACAACTGGGCTGCCGTGCAATTGGGCTGCACGAGCAAGCCCACTCGTGTGTTTTTAACACACGGGCTGCAATTGACCCGACCTGGGTCAATTATTAAATATATATTATTTAGTTTTGGTTAAAATTAGATTTTAATGCAAAATAAATAATATTAATTATTTAATAAGGTTGTTTTTATTTCCAATTAATCTAATGTTAATTAAAGTTAGACTTTGAATTAAATTGGATTGGTTCCATTGTGAAATTAATTTTATGGGGTTAGAAATTAATTTTATATTAGAATTGGATTTTAATAAAAGATTAATAGTAGCTCATTAAAATTGAACTTTCAATTGGAATTAAATAAATATAATTTTCTCGAGAATATGAATGATAATGATTAAATTTGGAATTTAATTAGAAATTAACATATATATTTTTCGTGTATTATGTGATATCATGTTTGACATGTTATGTGATGGGAGACGTGATTTATGGACTTAGGCTCGTTTTAATTTGTATTTCTTTTTATGGGTTGTAAAGGCCATTTTGAGCCTACTTTTTTTATTTTCTTCCTAGATAAATTTTGTATAGGTGGCTTATGATAAAATGTAATAGTTAGAAATAGAAATAGGCCCAATGGAGAAATTCAAGTCGAGCCGAGGAGATTCAAGAAGGAGCTTTGGAAGCTTTAGTATAGTTTCTTTTTTATTTTTTTATTTTATGATTGAAACATTGTCTTGTTTCAATCTAGGAAATATGGTCCATGAATCATGTGTTGTTAGCTTTCTAGGATTGCTATTTTTTATTGATCCATGTTTATATGTATGATGTAAAATGGATTAATGTGCAAAGTGAGACCTACTTAATAACTCAAATTCTCCCACATTTAATATATTAAGTTAGTAAAGGGTACTAGGTATCCTGTCCTCCACTGAACTTAGGAGAAATTAAATTGATACTTAATATATAATAACGTCCCTAAGCAATGGGGGTTATATATTGAAGTATACTTTATATTTTTTCTAAGTGCATGTAATGCCGTTGGTCAAGAACAAATTTCACCCCAAATATCAGCAAAAGGTTGCAAGGTGAAATTCAATTGTTAGACTGATAGAAAGTCAGTGGATTGAACTTAAATTATTCATAAATCAATATTATCGATAATAGATTGAGATTTGATGAATAATGGACAAACACATTGAATCATCCATTTGATGGGTTGATGTTAGACATCACTTTAATGGATTAATTAGGCCAAATACCAGCAAAAGGTTGTAACCTATTAATCCAGTTAAAGAACTTAATTACCACTACGAAGCCTTCCAACAATGACTTCTGAATTCCACAGTGGGAGTGTGGATTTTCGAAAAATGTAGTGGGAGCCAAATTTATTTTCAAAGCCCTCAAAATTAATTTGGAACAACAATTACATGAAAACTAATAAGTCTTTTTACTTTTATGCAGTTATTTTCTTATACACTTTGACTGGTCCTAACTATGTGGACTGTCTCCGCAATTTGAGGATAGTCCTCAACATGGAGTCACTGGGGTACGTATTGGATGCTGATATCCCAGCCTTCCCCGCAAGGACGCGTGCTAATGAGAAGGAAGTTGCAGCTCATGAGAAATGGGTCAAAGACGACGTCCGGGTTCGTGGGTACATGCTGGGCTCAATGACGAATGAGTTGCAGAGGTCCAATGACAAAATGGTCTCGGCGAGGACTATTTTAGCACACCTGGTGGAGCTCTATGGTGAGCACAATCGCACTGCTTGGTATGAGATATCGAAAGAGCTCTTTGGAGCCAAGATGAAGGAAGGTGAAAAGGTTGGGGACCATGTATTAAAACTAATTTCAAAAATTGAGAGGTTAGAGGCCCTCGACTTCAACATGGACCCGCAACTTCAAACTGACCTAATCTTGTAGTCAGTTCCAGACTCCTTTTCCCAATTCGTGGTGAACTTCAACTGTAATGAGATAAAGTGCAATTTAGCTGGGTTGATGAACAAGCTGAATACTGGGGAAAAGAGGCGGTCTTGGTCATCACTTCTAAGCCTAAAAACAAGAAGAAGAAGAAGACTAAGAAAACTAATAGCACTCCGGGTCCACAAGCTAAGATAGACAAAGGAAAGGGTAAAGCTCATAAAATGAAAGGAAACGAATAGGTGCCTTTACTGCGGTGAGCTAGGCCACTGGAGGAGGGAGTGTCCAAAGGTGCACCAGGTATGCAACTATTTGTTTAGAAACCAATTGTTTTATAACTGTATTTTCCACTTCGTGGATACTTGATTCTAGAGCTAGTGCTCACGTTTGTGTAATGAATCAGGATCTGCAGCAAAGTAGGAAGCTGGAGCATGGAGAGGTGCTGATCAGTGTAAGCAGCGGCTGGATCAACTTCTTTATGTTTATCATCTGGACATGTTTTAATTTTAGAGGATGTTTTAGTTTTGCCCAATGGGCTTAAGAACATTATATCTATTCCTATGTTGGTTAGGAACTGCTATGTTTTTAATTTCATTGACAGTACTTGCAGCATTTTATTTCATAATAATATTATTGGCACTGCTACTTTAGTCAATGGCCTCTATTATTTAAATATGCAAAATGAGTGTGTTGCAAATATTATCTCAAAGAAGCGTGGTAGGCAAAGTGCTAACCTAAGCTTAAAGTGGCATCTAAGACTAGGACATGCTGGCGAGCGAAAGATACACAAAATGGAGAAAAATGGTTTAATTGAACCATTGGGATCGGATCCTATCCAACTTGTAAATCTTGCCTCAAAGGCAAAATGGTTAGATCTCCCTTCATCGGGACTTATGAAAGAGCCACTGAAGTATTAGGACTTGTGCATACTGACGTTTGCGGACCATTTGGAGAAATGACTCGTGGAGGTTTTCACTAATTCATTACTTTCACTGATGACCATTCAAGATATGGTATAGTGTATTTAATGAAACTTAAGTCTTATTCATTTGATAAGTTCAAAGAATTTAAGGCTTTAGTGGAAAAACAAACTGGTCATCACATAAAGACACTACGATTGGATCGTGGAGGTGAATATATGAGTGACGAGTTTGATCAGTTCCTAAAGGAACATGGGATAATATTATAGCTCACACCACCGACAGCTCCACAATTAAATAGGGTGGCAGAGTGAAGGAATCGAACGCTATTAGATATGGTTTGATCCATGCTCAGCTACACTAATTTACCCATTTTCTTGTGGGGGCATGCACTCCTTATGGCTGTTCATATCTTGAACAAATGTCCTTCCAAGTCTGTTACTAAGACTCCATATAAGATATGGAGAAATAGGAAACCAAACCTTAAGTACCTTAGAGTTTGGGGATGCTCTGCCTACATCAAGAAGACGAAGGCAGAAAAATTGGAAGCGAGGCCCCTTAAAGGACGTTTCGTCGGTTTTCCAGAGGAATCAATGGGATACCTATTCTATATGCAAGATGATCAAAGGATCATTGTTGCACTGCAAACGCACTTTCTTGAAAAGGAATTCATTCAAGAAGGTGGTGCAGGTAGAAAGATTGTTCTAAATGAGCAAGATGAAACACCTAGGGAGACGACTGTTCAAGAAACACACACTGAACCTGATGAAACACAACCATCATTGCGAAGATCTGGTAGAGTACCACAACAACCTGATAGGTATTATGGTTACCTACTACAAGAGGAACCGGGTGTCCACACTATAGCAGTGGGAGTCCAAGGGGACGACCCTTCTACCTATGATCAAGCAATGATGGACATCGACTCTGCAAAGTGGCAAGAAGCTATGCAAGCAGAGATAGACTCGATGTATTCCAACCAGTTCTGGACTCTGGTAGATCGTCTTGATGAGATTGCACCTATAGGGTGCAAATGGATCTACAAGAGGAAGATAGGCCCGGATGGAAAAGTTGACACATACAAGGCAAGGCTTGTAGCAAAAAGTTATAGTCAAAATGAAGGAATTGACTATCAAGAGACCTTTTCACCTGTGGCAATGATCAAGTCTATTTGAATCCTGCTCGCAATAGCTGCATAATTGGACTATGAGATATGGAAGATGGATGTAAAGACGACTTTTCTGAATGGATTCCTCAAAGAGGATATCTATATGGAGTAGCCTAAAGTCTTTGCATCGAGGTCTAATATTCATAAGGTGTGCAAACTTAAGAGATGCATTTATGGACTTAAGCAAACCTCTAGGAGTTGGAATCTACGTTTTGACAAAGCTGTTAAAGGACTTGACTTTGTCAAGAACGAAGATGAACCATGTGTTTACAAGAAGGTTAGTGGGAGTAAAATCACTTTCCTTGTCTTATATGTGGATGACATTCTACTCATAGGAAATGATGTAGGAATGCTCACATCAGTCGAAAGATGGCTTTCAAATACATTCTCCAAGAAAGATTTGGGAGAAGCTACCTATATTCTAGGGATTCGTATCTATAGTGATAGAACAAATAGAATGATCGGACTTTCCCAAGCCCTTTACTTAGAGAAGGTCCTAAAGAGATTTAGGATGGAAGACTCTAAGAAAGGTTTCTTGCCCATGAGACGCGAGGTGCACCTTTTAAAGTCTATGTATCCTCAAAACGAGGAAGATAGGAAAGAAATGAGTACAGTGCCCTATGCGTCTGCAGTGGGTAGTCTGATGTATGCCATGTTATGCACACAGCCAGACATCGCCTACGCAATAAGCGTGGTGAGTCATTTTCAGGCTAACCCGGGAAGAGAACACTGGACCGCTTTCATAAATATCCTTAAGTATCTGAAGAGAACTAAGGATATGGTTCTAACATATGGACATGGAGATTTGAAGGTGGATGGATATACTGACACAAATTTTCAATCTGATGTAGATGATCGCAAATCCACTTCAGGGTTTATATTGACTCTCAATGGTGGAGCGGTGACTTGGAAAAGTTCCAAGCAAAGCACAATCACTGATTCCACCACTGAGGCAGAATACATAGCAGCTTCAGAGGGTGCTAAAGAGGGTGTTTGGATTAGGAAGTTTCTTGGAGAACTTCAAGTGGTCCCGAGTGTAGAGCTGCCATTGCCATTTTATTGTGACAATAACGGGGCTATTGCACAATCAAAGGAACCAAGGTCTCACATAAAATCCAAGCACATAGAGAGGAGATATCACATAATAAGGGAAATCGGTGGAAGAGGCGAAATAGCTGTACAAAGAGTAAATTCAGCCGACAACGTCGCTGACCCATTGACCAAGCCTTTGACACAGGCAGTGCTGGATCGACATCTTGAGAAGATGGGTATTAGATACCATAGTGATTGACATTGAGTACAAGTGGGAGATTGTTAGGGTTAATGTCCTCAAATGCCACTAGAGGATTAGTAGAAGTAAGGACATTATTAATTTGTAATTGTTTATCTTTCTATCAATAAAAAGGCAATTAGTTGTTTACTTTCGAATTGACATTTATTTATTGTAAATCAACTATAAGTCCATGAACACAAGAGTAAGCTCTCTAAGGCACTAGAGGGGTTTAGTACTTGTGTACTAAAGTAGTCTGCATGTCAATGATTTCCAATTGGGCGTTGGATATCATGAAGACTTGTATGATATGAATCTTTGACGAGAAATGTGCCCGTCAATCACTAGGAAGTAGTGAAGGATTCATATCATAGGTGCGCCGATGGAGATAGTGGCACTCAGACATGACTCGCATCGATTCTGTCACATGGGTTTTCACTCTTTGACAGTGAATGACAGAATTGATTAATTGTAATAGGTGTGTCTGAACTTTAGACTTGAGGAATCGAGTTGAAGATATGCTTGTGACATTAGGTTCGTCATTAGAGTAGTTAGGCCCAATTCACCCTTTGGTGGGGTCAACCTCGAACTGCAACCTAATGGGCAAGTAGTAGTCTTAACTGATATCCAAGATGAGATTCGTTCCCTCTTAAGTGAACGAGGAATTATCCTATGCATTTATAAGTAAGCTAGGTCCTAAAGTCTTTGGCCAAAGCATTAAATGATCTGAGCTTGTTATAAATATAGCATAGAATCAAGTAAGTGAGTTTGACTAAAAACAATGACTCTCACTTGATCGAGATAAAGAAACGAAGAGTTTATATTCACACGGTATTTACAAAAGAATGGTTAATAATGATCTAATCATTTCATCTTATTTGGGTTAAAATATGGACCACTTGACTGACTAGGTGGGACCCATATGCAATGGAATCCTCCCATTGCCAAATATAGATGAACCTAAAGAGTCAAGCTTAAAAAGGAAAAATCAATTGGAAAATATGAATATTTCCTGTGGTAATATTTTAAGTATTGGATACTTGAAATTAATTAAATGGAATTAATTATTTGAAAAAATAAGTTAATTCATTTATGGTTTAATTAATATATTATTTCTTGAAGAAGAAATAAAATTAATTAAATCCATGTATTATTTAATTAGATTAATTAATTGGATTGAATTAATTAATTAAATAGTGCATTGAACCTAGCTCAAATTGGACACCAATTGGTGCACCAAGGCCTTAGGTGCCCATTATGGGCTAAATTGAGCCAAAGTTATTAACTTAAGTGATATAAATATATCACTTTAGTTAAGAACTAGGTTAAAAGTTCACTTTGACTTAAGCCACACGAAAAATTCTTCTCACTCTCTCCACATCTAGCCGTCGGTCTCACACACCAAGGAGGAGGAGATTTTTTCCATCAAGTTTTTCCGGCGAGACAATTTAGAGGCAAAACAATTGGGCTACTTGGATCAACATAGTTTCAGCCGGAGTAATTTCGCGAAGAATTGAAGAATTCAAGATCGTAGGAATTTTCAACCACTTCGCTTCAACAGGTAATGTTAGTTTTACCCTATCATACATACGTCTGAATTAACCCCGGGATTGATCCGGTTATGGGGAAAATCATAAAAATTTTAAATTCCATTTTCCGCTGTGTTGGGTGATTTTCCCCTAACATTGCTGATGGTACTATTTATAGAGATTTCTTGGAATTTGTCTGTTGGACATATGCAGGCGCGTGTCTCTCACGTAGTGCGTTAAATAGTTCTTTTTCTGACATTCCTGAATTTTTGCTGGTTCCGATTGGACAGGAGCAGACTTTGAATTCTGATTTCTGACAGTCTAGTCAAAAGGTGGCTTGTCCACAAGTCATAATAGCTCATCACATTTAATGCACTTATCAGGCATTTAATGCATTTTAATTTATTTTCCGTTGGAAATAAACGTCCGTTGATGATTGCATTTAAGTTCTCCATGACTTGAGAATTTATTTCAGGTTAATCTGATCCTTGATCGCTTGAGTAATTTGAGTGCTTGATTCAACAACCCTGAAACAGTCCTTTTGCGTTTGACAGACGCTAAGAACAAATCTTCATCTTCACTTGACTTCAGAAGCTGATCTTCAACTTCATCTTTGATAGACTCGCCTAGAATTCTATCAGCGATTCGGTATCAAATACTTAGTCTATAATCTACAAAGATAAAAATTACAAGCCTAACAAAATTACAAACTTTCAAACACTTATACAATTGTTCTATGAAAACTTAAACTTACATTACTTTTTGGGGTCTAACATAAAGTCCTATTCTTGTCATCATCAAAACATCTAACATGAAATTTCCTAACACTTTCTAATATAATGGTGTGTATATATATATATATATATGTAGGTTAAGGCGCCGTGTCAATTAGCACTGTCATTACCGTCATATCGTATGGTGGCTAAAGGACATTTGTTCAACTGACAACATGATAGAATACGTCACAACCGTCTATTACCCACCAACCTTGTGAAAGTGCAAATTGACACTGCAGTTGAGGAGGATACACCCCTATGCGTCCCTCTCGATGATGAAGTGCTCACCATTTCTGATGCTTTGGGTACCTTAGTTGCTTGGCCTATGAGTCTTGTCATTGTCATTGATGCATCATTATGTAATTAATAGCTAGCCATTAATAAATTATAATAATTGTTTAAGGTTACTAAATATACTTTGGTGTATAACATTCACATTTTGTTTTCTTTGCTTAAATAGTCTCTTAGACCATCTAAATCATTTGAAAACCAGAAATCAGGGACGTCCAAGCACTCAGCTGTCAAACCAAGACCTCCAGTGGCCAAGCCTGTACGTGAAGGTGACATATGCGAAGACCTTGTACTAGCTGGACTCCCTAAGGATCTTTTAATTCTTGGAAAGTACATGAAGAGGATGTCTATTGATGACCAGATCACTATAGACTCCGAGGAAAGAATTATGAATCTTGAATCGCAAGAGTTTATTGGGAGGGAGGAGATCTGTCACCTTTTGCGTCAAGAAGAGATAGGAGTCTCTCTCATTTCAGTGTACATAAAGTAAGTTTTTTAATTATTTTATTGCATCTGAACTATGATTAATTTCGTTACTCAAAATTTATTTTATGCTCAATATAGGTTTTTGTGGGTTAATTACGTGGTCCCCGAATCTTTTCGGGTTCCTTAGCCTACATGCTATATCTGCGGGATCAGGTACTCAGCAAATTGAACAAGTGCAGTTCATAGCAAATGCTATGACAGAGAGTGCACAAATGAATAAGTTATTTCTTGCACCTTACAACACCGGGTGAGCTACTAAAGACCCAACTTTAATTTGTAAAACTTGTTACGCAAAACAAATTTTGAACTTATCTTTTGAATGCTTTTTAGGGGACATTGGTTGTTGCTTGTGATTGATCCATTTCAATAGGTCGTTTATAACTTGGATTCTTTGCATGGTGATCCGGATAACCGATTTGACATGAAAGAAAAAATCAATCAGTAAGTTTTTCATTCAATCAATGTATTCATTATATTTAATATTATTTTTAAAGTGTATACATCTTCCTAGATTTCACATATTTGCTTATTTTTGACATATTTCCTTGTTTTTTGTATTTTTTTATAGGGTTGTGCTCATATTTCGTGCAAATCACAACAACCATTTCAAGAAATCCAAAAACAAGGCCTGTAAATGGATTAGAATAAAGGTTAGTATTTTCTAGTTTCAAGAGATTATTCGTATAAAAGTTAGTGTTCTAATACAACTTTGATTACTTTTGTAGTGCCCCCGACAGACAAACAACGTAGATTGTGGCAACTTCGTTATGAGATTCATCAAGGAGATTATTAGCCACGGAGAATCTATAATCCCAACAACGGTATGCATAATCCTAATACTCAATTTCTTTCCCTTTTGAAGTTATTAAACCTTTGGTAGGTAACTGAAACGTCATTTGAGTTTGCAATCTCTATATATATCTTGCAGTACTTTCATGATTGTCGATGCTCCTTCTACACTCAAGTGCAAATTGATGAAGTACGCTGCGAAGTGGCACAATATTTTATCGAATGTGATTAGAAATTAGGTAATGTATTTTTTGTAAATTGTGACTTGTTGTAAATTGTGATTTGATTTGTTGTATTTAAATTGTCATTAATTTAATTAGTTGATTATAAGCATGTGATCATTTGTTGAAGATTATAAAATTTTGTTGTTGGAGGAAAGAATTAGTTATATTGAAGTTTTGGGTTTTTGTTGAATTTGTTGTATTGTGCAGCTGGTTTGTTGTGTTGGTTTATTAAATATGTTGAATTTGTTGTACAGGAAGGTTGCAAACTAGTATGGAGGGAAAAAAAAAACCCCTATTATAGCAGTTATAATCTGAACCGCTGTAATAGGGGACCCTATTACTGCGGTTTTTAATCCCTGTAATTAGGGCTGGGCGTTCGGGGCGGGGTTTTCGGGTACCCACCCGACCCGATCGGGTTCGGGTAGCACATTTTTTCAAAAAATCAGGTATCGGGTATTACCCAATTCCGATTCAGGTATCGGGTAGGAAGTGCCTACCCGATTACCCGATCGGGTACCCGATAGTTCAATGCAAAAAATAATAAATATATACTTGTATATTAATATAAGTTATAATGTTATATAAAATAATACCATGCTTGTTGTTGCTGGGGCAGAAAGGCCACAAGCATAACACCAAAAAAAAACTATGAAGCTAAAACTCTCCTTCATCTCTTAATTTTAATTTCAATTTCAATTTCAATTTCTTCTACATATCATCACCGGGATTGTTCTCCTATTGTCCTACATATCATCATTGAAGATTATTGAAGGTAAAAGTTTGTATTTGTTCACCAAATTTTCAATATTTATCTCTTTTCTTCATTGCCCTCAAAGTATTTGATAAAATGTTTATTTGAGATACGTGAGAAGTTTTTCAATTTTAAGTAGTAAAATTTATTATTAAACACTTATACTCTTATTTTAATGAATATTAATAATATTAAAAAAAGAAAAAAAAAACAAAAATGCAAAGCCAAAAAAGCCTCTGTTTTGGGCCATTTTGCAATCTGCTTTTAAAGCAGATTGCAAGGGTAACCGGGTACCCGAAACCCGAACTTTTGGGTACCCGGTTTTTCGGGTACCTAATTGGGTAGCAATTTTTGCTACCAAACCCGAAATACACGAACCCGAACTATCCAAACCCGAATTACCCACCCGACGCCCACCCCTAGCTGTAATAGGCCTAAACCCATTTAACCGCTGTAATAGGTAAAAAAACCCGCTGTATATAATAGGCGTTTTTTGTAGTAGTGCCTTGAAGTTTTTTTATCTTTAAAAATTTGTATTGGGAAATTCTTAATGCTTAAGAATGGTCTCGATGCTAGACAGCGTTAATGAAGACTGCTTTACAATGAAATCTTTGATTTCTATTTTGATCGGTTGAAGAAAGTAGATTCAAGCTCCCAACATTAAGATCTCAAGTTGCAAATTCCAAACGGTGTTAACTCCTCTCTTTGATAAAAAAATTGAAGCGTCAAGAAAATGTGTTCCTTCAGTTGCTTGTTTTGACAAGTTGATGTTTTTAACTTCTTATGAAATGATCAAGCAATATTCAGAGAGTGATATAGCAGTGAATTTAAAGCTAAAAATTCAAGAATTAAATCAACATAAATTTTGCAATGTTTGTTGGATGAAGTATTCACAACTTCATGCTTCTTCTCCTTTTGCCTCGGAGATCCTTAAGCAAATCACACACATATGTTCTAAAATAAAAATGTTGACAATGAATTAGGGTGATTCAAAATCTAAGGCTGTGTTTGTTTTTATTTTGGGGTTTTTTTTTTGGTGAAAATTTTGGTGAAAAGGTTTATTGGGAGTTGTGTATATTTTGATGAAAATGTGTTTCGTTTTGTGTTTGATTTTTTTTTCAGAAGAGACAAAAGTTACTGTAACAGTCAAATCATGTAAATTTTTGTCTGAAAAGTTGTGTTTATAATTAGTTAATGATTGAAAAATATAATATAATATAAGTTTTAAATGATTATAATATTATGGTTATATATATATATTGTAGTTGATGTAATTAATAGGCACCTTAAAGTCTTAAAGTAGAGACAAATAGGGAGACAATAGCTGACAAATTCTTTGACAAAAAAGTCTTTTTTGGTAAAAAAAGACATAAAGCAAATAAGTTTTAGCCAAATATTTTTCCCAAAATGTGTTTGAAAACAAAAACAAACACAGTCTAAAGGTCTTCAACTCCTTGGACTTCATTAGTCGTCTGATTGAAGGTTTCAGAGAATTGACACAAGAATAGCGCTCAGCGTTCCAAAACTTCTTCACACATATAGTAAGTTGGGTGGTTGAGTTTTGATGTTACTTTTAAAGAACCCTATCTCTTGAACTTGACGTTCGTCATCTTAAAGTTGTATGAGATTGGATTTGACTGGTTGGATCTCTAGGACTTTAGCTTGAGTTTGAAAGTTTTCTGTGTTTTCCTCTCGTTTGTATGATTTCTCGTACCAAGGTATACAAAATCAGAAACGTTCTAAATTTCGAAACACTTAGGCTGTGTTTGGTTTTATTTTGGGTTTTTTTTTTGGTGAAAATTTTGGTGAAAAAGTTTATTGGAAGTTGTGTATTTTGATGAAAATGTGTTTGGTTTAATGTTTGATTTTATTTTCAGAAGAGACAAAAGTTACTGTAGCAGTCAAATCATGTAAGTTTTTGTCTTAAAAGTTGTGTTTATAATTAATTAATGATTGAAAAATATAATATAATATAAGTTTTAAATGATTATATTGTAGTTGATGTAATTAGTAGGTACCCTAAAGTAAAGACAAATAGGGAGACAATAGCTGACAATTTTTTTGACCAAAAAAATCATTCTTGGTCAAAAAAACACAAAACAAAAAAGTTTTGGTCAAAATGAGTTTGAAAACAAAACCAAACACAGCCTTAGGCTATGTTTGGTTATGTTTTGGGATTGTATTTTGGTGAGAATTATTGGTGAAAAATTTATGGGGACACGTGCAATTTTGATGGGATTATGTTTGGTTATGTTTTGGGAGTTGGTTTTTGAGTGAATTCTTGGTGAGATAGTGTTTGGTTTTGTTTTCAGAGGGAACATAAATTACTGTAGCTGTCAAATCATGTAAGTTTTTGTCTGTCAATAATTAAAAATTATAATATAATATTGAGATTGTAATAATTATTATATAGATAAATATATATGTATATATGTACATATATATATGTATATATGTAGGTAATAGTAGTATATATAATATTGAGATTGTAATAATTATTATATAGATAAATACATATGTATATATGTAAGTAATAGTAGTGTATATATATATATATAAGTAATAGTAGTTGATATATATGCTTAAAATAAAAAAATAAAATTATATATATAGAAAAAATTATATTTAATTACAAAATTATATTTAATTTACGAAAATTATATAAAAAAAAGAAAATTGAAGACGACATTTCAAATGTCGTCTTCAATTTTCTTTTCTTTTTTTAATTTACGAACAGTGAAGACAACATGTGGCATGTCATCTTCACTGTTCATTTTTTTTTTAATTATGAAGACTAAGATGTTGTCTTCTAATTATATATATAATATATATATAGAAAAAATTATATTTAATTACAAAATTATATTTAATTTACAAAAATTATATAAAAAAAAAAGAAAATTGAACAGCGAAGACTATATGTGGCATGTCGTCTTCACTGTTCATTTTTATTTTAATTAACTAATTATATATAAAAAAATAATATATATATATAGAAAAAAATTTATTTAAGTACAAAATTATATTTAATTTACAAAAATTAAAAAAAATAAGAAAATTGAAGACGACATTTCAAATGTCGTCTTTAACTACAGTGAAGAATGTCGTCTTCTATTTATGTTAAAATATATATATATATATAGATATATAATGTGTGTGTGAGAGAGAGAAAGTGAAAGAGTGAGAGAAAGAGAGGAGAGAGAGTGTGTCAGATAGAGTGAGAGAGAGAATGTGAGAGAGTGAGAGAAAAAGAGGAGAGAGAGAGTGTGTTAGAGAAACAGGGAGCACAATCATTACTTTTTTTATTGGACCAAAAATTGATAACTTTCCTGGTGAAAAATTGTGTAATCCAAACATAACTTGGCCAAAAATTCGGACGAAAATAGGCTTGAAAACGTAACCAAACATAGCCTTAAGTTTTGGAATTTCCGATAGAAATTTTTGGGATATCTGAAATTTTGATTTCGAATCTATAGAAATCATGAAAATTTATATAAGTTATTGAAAATTATAAATGTTTTTTTTTTGTATCTTTAAATAATGCAATTGTTCATAGTAACATTTGTTAATTAGTATGACTAAAATATATTGTGAAAATATTAAATAAGTAGGATGTGGTAGTAAGGTTATGACTAAATCTAGTAATGACTTCATTAAAGTAAAATACATACAATTTCGATAAAAACTATCATTCAAAACCACAGAGTTTTTAGGAAAATCAAAATCACTATCATTAGTGTCTCTACCACCTCTAGCTTCATATTTGATATGTGTAGTCTCGATGAAATAACAAGAAAATTTAAAATCTACTTTTACATCCATAATATAATTAAACATAAAATATTTAAATCTGATATAAATAATATAGAAGTCTTTTAATTTCGAAAAATTTCAAGTTTCAGGTTTTGGTGAAAATTTCGAAAACATTTTGGGTTTCTATCAATTGCGATGGATATTCTACAAAAATGTATCAAAATTTCGTCATTTCAACCGAAATTTATGACCATGCTCTTAACAGAAAAATAGATTTTAGACTATTTATATTATATGCAAAGCCCATAAATGTCTGCCGAACAAATGTAAGGCGCGTCCACCCACTCTTTGTTCTTTATCCTGAAAATGAGTTGCATTAGGGTGTCTCGTTCTGCAATTCTGTCTCTTAAAGATTTGTTGAGAAAAATGCAAAATTAGTTTTGTAACTATAGGGGTTGGCAAATTTGGTTCCGTATTATTTGAATTGGCAAAATTGGTCCTGTAACTATCAAAAATTCGCAATTTGAGGATTTTTGATAGTTACGGGACCAATTTTTGATCGTTACAGGACCAAAAAATCAAAAATCCCCAAATTGAATTCCCAATTTCAGGCCAAATTAGGGCTTTCCGGTCAAATTTGTCCTCAAATTGCGAATTTTTGATAGTTACAGGACCAATTTTGCCAATTCAAATAATACGGGACCAATTTTTACAGCCCTCTATAGTTACAGGACTAATTTTGCATTTTGCTCAAGATTTGTTGGTCATACACACCATAATTCATGTGTCCTTATCAGAATTAGTGCTCTGCTATAATCAATTAACGCCTTTAATAGTCCCCAAGAGTTGGCCGAGTTGGTTTGGTAGGGTATTCCCTACCAAGGCAACCCGGGTTCAAACTGCTCTGGGGACATGAGCCCGTTGCACAGGGTTTTTCTAGTGTGGCTTACCCCTCTCATGTGGTTTGCGGGCTATTACATGAGGGTGGGGTTTACCCAGAGCGTACCTTCGGGTCGGGTAGTGATTGCGGGTTCCCTAGTTACCCAAAAAAAATTAAAGCCTTTAATAAATATCCATTTATTATAAATGCCCATTAATTGCATTTAAATCCTAAACGTTACTTTGCATTAAATCAAAGAAGCCGAGTTTGGAGAGGATCGTTAACATGTCTATGAATGAAAGTTGAGATCAACCAATCAAACATACTAGCATTGGTGGAGTTCTCCAGGAGAACAAAAGCATTTAGATTGGGTGTTTTATTTGGCGGATAGAATGTAATACGATCCTTGGAGTTGAACTTCAAGCTTTACTCAGACCGCCGGATCTGGCATGGGCTATGCGAACTAAAAGAGTCACAATTGAGACAGATTGTCGCGAAGCCTTTACTAGCATCAAGAAGATGTCCTTTTCTCATTGACATTCTGCTTCTACAAAATGTATCATAGTTAATTCTTTTGCTTAATCGATTAGTGGATTCTTTTCCCATCAGCATTTTGCTTAATCGATTAGTTGACTCTCTTACGAGTTGGAGAAGAATGGTTTAGAGGGTTTGATTAAGCAAACCCTAGACCGTTGTAATTACTTAATATATTTATACCAACCTCATTACAACTATTTTCATTAAATTCTTTCTAAATGTCAAACAAGCAACTGAAAGTCTGAAACCGAGATGATAACAATTTACAATCAAGCAATCACTTCTGATGTGCTTACTTAGACGATCAATTGTGTTGTCCTCATCATCCATTGATGAAGTAATCACTCGGGCAGCTGGGTTAAACATTATTTGGTAATATGATTTACTAATTAGTATGAACCTTTAGAAATAAAGAAGAGGCGAATCTTGAAATTATTTTAATTACAAGTTTCATACGTTTCAATCTGGAAGGATAATAAACCCAAATCTGAAAGAATTATGCATTGCTTCACTTGTTATAATTCGTTTTGCCCAAGATTTTGATTTGATTTTCTTTTCACTCTCAATTGCTATTGATTGTCAAATAATCAGATTTTATGATAATTAACTTTATTTAAACAATTTTTGTATTATTTTACTAAACAATAGGATAGATTTAAACAACAATCAAATTAGTTTGTCAAATATAACCAAAAATATAATTGAAAATGAATCAAGACCTTAGATAACCTCACCACAAAGCCCAAAAAAAAATAAAAAATGCCTAGACCAGACTAACCTCACCCCTAACCTGTCAACAAAAGTTATAGAGCTCTTTTTCCTTTCTTTAATTGACAATGCCTCTTTGTTTACACATTCAATAAGCATATTTCGACTGACTTTTTAATTTATAGTATGTCTCTTGACTCATGAGAATTTTTAACAAAAGAAGGAAATTTCTTATTAATATTTATTATATCTTAACATAATCAAGAAAAAAACATATGTATAAATATCCATGCATCTCAAATATAATTTATTATGGGACACCAAACTTTACATAATCTTGAACAATCATAAGAAGTATTATTACTTGCTACCACCCTATGCTTTAACAAAACTTCATGTTAAAACGAGAAAAAATTCCTCATAAAGAATGATAGTTGACATATAACCACATCATTTGCATATTCCTAATTAGGTATATATATTGACGCTTGGTTTCCAATTAGCTGGAATCACATTGTTCTCTACGACTGACTTTTTGGATTCAATAGTAGTTATCCTTACAAAATAAGGACCTTGTGTTCCACTTGGAATTCCAGTTTTCCATGTTGCACCAAAAGACTGTTGCATAGGCAACCACTGCTTTGAGTTTGAAGGTAATAGCTCGACAAGACCAAGCTCACCATCTCCGTTCAAATTCTCGATTGCAAAAGCTAGATAAAAAGGGTTAGAACCTTTGTCAATCTTAAATCTTATAGTTATTTTATAGAAACATCATACCCTGCAAAAACAAACAATCAAAGACGATATAAATTATTAAAAAGTCCTTTGTGTTTCTTCTATTATTAGATTTTTTTTTTGTTTGTCCAAGAACAATAGCATGAGAAACATTTAGAGAACTATAACACCAAAAATTTTCCGATATGAGACTAACAATGAGAAGAACGTCGAGACAAAACAAAACAAGATGGACAAATTACTGAAAACTTCCAAATAACTACCTTTATTCAAAACACCCAAGAAAATATTTTTAATCCAAAGTACCCGTTCCACCACTTTTTGTTTGAAAACCCCCAATTAGTGGCTAGTAATTTTTTAATTAAATGTTTGATATTTTCTTAGTGTGATACCTGAGGTTTCGTAATACTAATATACTTACAAATTCGATGACTAGAAGTATAACTTATTGAAATTTACTTGATTAAATTATGTATTAGTGCTTATTTTGGTAATTACATTGGCTTGACACTAATATCCATGTAAGGGCCAAGTCTTAACTCATATACATATATATGGAAAGTATGAGATGATATAATATTGTATGCGCTATGAAAGAAAAACCAAAGAAATAAATAATTGCACACAAGCCCTCATGGTGATACTATATATACCTTTAGTGGTTTCATCTTCCCTTGGCCATAAACTGTTGGATCAAAACTTCACAAACGTATCAAAATGCTAATATCGAAGAAAGATTATATCGAGGCGAGAGAGAACTTTCTATCCTTAACACTAAATTGCCCCGCCTAGGTGGTACGGGTTCTTGCAACAAGTGTCCCAAGATATAACGATATACGTTCTGACTCAAATTCAGAACCTAATGAACTTTTGCTACTTTGAACTCTTGAGAGAATTTAGAGAATGAGAGAAAAGATGAAGCTTAGAATGCTTGATGTGTTTTTCCATTCAGCTGGAGGGGGCTATATATAGCCTCCAAAATCAGCCAAAATTAAATACGGGCACTGAATTATCTTCAATTCTGACTTGATACAGCAAACTGTTTCTGCTGCCAACGTTCAAACATTGGCTTGTAACAGAAACATCCAATGGTCAGGACCAACATTCGAACGTTAGGGGTGCAACGTTCGAACGTTGGGCCTTCTAGAAGGTTAATTCAAAATTTTGAATAAAAAAGTGCCAGCAATCTTATTCAGGCCCAATTTAATTTAAGCCCAATTTTGGTTGATGGATTAAGAGGTTATTTGTGGAATTAATTTTGTCCAAAAATTAATTATCTTGCAAGCCCAAGTCCACGACCCGGACTCGGACCCGGACTTAGTCCAGAGCCCGAGCTCGGTCCCATCCGGGTGGGCTAACAGATGGCTGCTGCGGCGCGCGACGGCGCCCGTATGTGGTGAACCGGACCATGGCTAGGTCCTTCCCTCTCACAAAGCCCACAAAGATCTTATGACCTAAAGGGCCAACCCTTTATCTTAAGGCAATGGTTTATAAACCATTCCAAACTTTGATCCATATCCTATGTGGGATAACCCACTTCAAACACCCAAATTTAGCACTTAATTTCTCATTAATTTTTAATCCGGTTTGAGAAATTCGAAATGCTAAACTCATCTACTCGGAATGTAGATTAATATTATCCAATAATATTTTGTATCCGGCATACTAATGGTGTTCGAATTTTTTTATGTAAAAGTCGTGTCCAATACACTTTTTATATACATAAAATCCAACAATCCCCCACACGAATGAAATTAATGCAATGCACGATCTCAAGAGTTCAGACGAAAATTTATCACATTAGAAGAGGTAGCTTTTAGCTTTGAGCCTTTCTTAGTGAGATATCATCGGATTTACTAGGCTCCCCAATGAACATGATGTCTTGAATTGGTCAGTAGTTCATGTAAAACTAGACAATGATATTCACATGATAAACTCTCAGTAGCTTTAGTTCTCACTATTGGGTCCATTTTAGCCGTGGCACCCCTTCTTGGATTCATAAGTCTTTACATTTTACTCAATGTTGAGGCGGCCTACACCTCATCTTACATAGGTGATCTCCTATTTAATCTCCTATTTAAGAGTATTCTACCATACTCCACTTCATTTTCATGAAAGTATAGGAATCACTAAAAGTTCCGACCCAGCCTTTGCTACATTGTAGGATACACTTCTTTATCCTAGGCAATGGGTTTGGAGTTTAAACTCCTAAGTGCCATACTGAATTTTCACAACTTAGTTGTCCCATTGAACCATGATCTTGAGATCTCCAGTTAACATGGTTGGATTTCTGCTGTGTCCATTCTTAAATTGTAGACTTTAATCCCATTCCTCTTGATAGGCAGTATATTTGATCTATAGGCAATCCTTTCGTCAAAGGATCTGCAATATTCTCCTTTGATTTCACATAATCAACGGAAATAATCCTATTAGAGATCAGCTGCTTAATGGTATTATGCCTACGACGAATATATCTAGACTTACCATTATACATACTACTCTGAGCCCTCCCAATTGCCGACATACAGTCGCAATGAATCAAAATCGGAGGCACAGATTTTTCTCAACAGGGAACATCTTCTAAGAAATTTCTTAGCCACTCAGCTTCTTCACTAGCTTTATCTAAAGCTATGAATTCTGATTCCATCGTGGAACGGGCTATGCAAGTTTTCTTGGAAGATTTCCATGACACTACTCCTCCACCAACGGTAAATACATACCCACTTGTGGACTTGGAGTCGTTCATGTCTGATATCCAATTAGCATCGATGTATCCCTCTATTACAGCTAGATATCTTGAGTAGTGTAATCAATATTCTTTAGTATACTTTAAATACTTAAGAACTCTAGTTAAAACATTCTAATGCTCTGCAGTAGGATTACTCGTGAACCTACTCAACTTGCTCATAGAATAAGCTAGATCAGAGCGAGTACAATTCATGATATAGATCAGACTCCCAATGACCCTAGCATATTCTAACTGCGATACGGGATCTCCATGGTTCTTGCGTAGAGGAACGCTCAAGTACACTGGCGTCTTGACTAGTGCACTATCGCTCTGAAGGAACCTTTCCAAAACTGTCTCAACGTAATGAGATTGCGATAAGACTAGTCCTTCAGAAGTCCTCGAGATTTTAATCCTAAGATGACGTCTGGAAGTCCTATATCCTTCATGTTAAAGTTCTTCTTCAACATTCCTTTAGTATTCATGATAATTTCATGATTACTACCCATTATCAACATGTCATCTACATATAGACACACTATGAAGTATGCGTTATGTTTTTGTCTAACATACGCGCATTTATCACACTCTTTGATCTTGAAACTATTTGATAACATCGTGCTATCAAATTTTTCATGCCACTGCTTTGGCGCTTGTTTAAGTTTGTATATCGACTTTATAATTTTACACACTTTCTTCTCCTTTCCAGGAGCAACATACCCCTCGGGTTGTTCCATGTATATTTTTTCATCTAATTCTCCGTTCAGAAACGCAGTCTTAACATCCATTTGATGTATCTCAAAGTTATGCAACGCGGCAATAGCGATGAATAATCTTATGGATGTTATTCTCGTTACCGGAGAATAAGTATCGAAGAAATCAAGACCTTCCATTTGTCGGTATCCTTTGACTACCAAACGGGCCTTATACTTATCAATAGTTCCATCAGTCTTATACGTTCTTTTCAGAATCCTTTTACAGCCTAAAGGCTTACTTCCCTTTGGAAGATCAACCGACTCCCAGGTATGGTTGTGCAAAATAGACTCGATTTCACTATTGATAGCCTCTTTCCAGAGTTGAGCATTTGGACCGGACATAGCTTCCTTAATCGTTCTTGGCTCCCCTTCTAATGTATATGATACTAAATCAGGGCCAAATAATTTTAGAACTCTTGCCCTTTTGCTACGACGTGGTTCTTTGTTGTCCCCGGGATTAGAACTACTCGTAGACTCATCAAATGTTCTTTTAAGAGGAACTTGCTCATTTATTTCCTTACTTGGAAAGACATCCTGAAAAAATGAAGCATTTCTAGATTCCATGATAGTACCTTCATGAATCTCAGATATTTCTGATTTATGTACCAGAAATCGATAGGCGCTACTATTAAGTGCATAACCTATAAATATGCAATCAATAGTTTTAGACCCTATCTTAACTTGTTTGGGTTTGAGTATTTCTACCTTAGCCAAACACCCCCACACTTTGAGGTACTTGTAAGAAGACTTTTGACCTTTCCAAAGTTCGTACGGAGTCTCACTTCTACTTTTATGGGGAATCTTGTTAAGGATGTAATTGGCAGAGAGGATCGCCCCCCCCCCACAAATTCTGCAGTAATCCAGAATTTAACAACATCGCATTCATCATTTCTTTAAGAGTGTGATTCTTGTGTTCAGCAAAGCCATTTGATTGGGGTGAGTATGGTGCCGTCGTTTGATGAATAATTTCAGAGTTGGTACAAAATTCATCAAAAGGCACTCCGTAGTCTCCACCTCTATCACTTCGAATAGCTTTTATCCTTTTTCCAAGTTGATTTTCAACTCCCGTTTTGTAATGTGTAAACGCTCCAAGCGCTTCGTCTTTACTTCTTAGTAAATGCACATAACAATACTTTGTGCAATCATCTATGAATGTAATAAAATACTTTTTCCCACCTCTAGTTTGTACAAACTTCAAATTACATATGTCACTGTGAATAAGTTCTTGAGATGCGGTGTTTCTTTCCACTGAAGGAAACTGTTGTTTGACTAGTTTTGCCTCAACACAAATTTCACATTTATGTTCATTTTCAACTTTAAAAGTTGGTAATAAGTTCAAGTTGACCAATCTTCAAATAGTATTATAATTTACATGTCCTAGTCTAACATGCCACAAATTAGAATACTCAAGCAAATAAACAGAATTCTCAATACTTTTATTGCTTTCATTTTCGATTACAACAAAGCGGATTACATTCATCTTGAAAAGGCCTTGCTCAAGGTAACCTTTTACTACGTAAAATCCTCTCTTTGTTAAAGAAAATCTATCAGCCTCAAAGACTATCTTGAACCCATTCTTAACCAAAGCCGAACCGGATACCAAATTCTTGCGAATCTCCGGAACATGCAGAACTTCAGTCAATGTCAGCTCTTTGCCTGAAGTCATCTTCAGCACAACTTTTCCCATTCCAACCACTAGAGACGTGGCCGAGTTTCCCATAAAAAATCTCCGTCCATCAGTTGGGGAATAGGACGAGAAAGCATCTCTGTCGAAACAAATGTGGCGAGTAGCCCCAGTATCTATGAAGCACAACGGCAATGAGATCAAGATTAGTCAGATCGATCGACACCTGGTGGTCAGACAGATCATCGATCATCTCATTGATGCTCTGGACATCATCTTCAGCCAAGTGCACCTGGTTCTGGACTTGGTTTTTGCCTTTGTTTTGATTCTTACCAGATGCTTGCCCTTGAAACTTATTTTTCCTGGGCTCTTTGCAGTCGCTAGCCCAGTGTCCAAGTTGGCCACAGTTGTAACAGTCGTCTCCCTGTTTCAACTTGCCTTTCTTTTTCTGGAGTTCCCTTTTGACTTTCCCTGAAACTTTTTTTTCCGGTTTGAGCTTTTTGGAACGTTTGCGATGTTAGCCATCGCCTGCACAGGAGGCCTCTTGTCAGAAACCTGGTTGTCTTCCTCAATTCTGAGTTGGACGACCAAGTCTTCTAGACTCATCTCCTTTCGTTTGTGCTTCAAGTAATTCTAATCTTTCCAAGACGACAGTAACTTCCCAATGATAGAAGCCACTTGGAAAGATTCACTCAAAGCCATGTCCTCAACATGAACTTCATGAATAATTATCTAAAGCTCTTGGACTTGGCTTATCACGGACTTAGTGTCCACCATCTTGAAGTCTAAGAACTTTGCGACCACGAACTTCTTTAGTCCAGAGTCCTCAGTTCTATACTTCTTATCCAGCGCCTCCTAGAGGCCCTTAGCGGTCTTAACCGGCAGATAGACACTGTAGAGTGAATCATCTAACCCGCTGAATATGTAATTCCTGCAAAGGAAATCACTATTATGCCAGGTATTAGATGCCACCCTCAGTTGGTTATTGGTTGAGTCCTCAGGGAAATATGGAGCATCCTCCCTTAAGAACCTCGCTAGGTTTAGAGTTGTGAGGTAGAACAACATCTTCTGTTGCCACCTTTTGAAGTCATTCTCGTTGAACTTCGACGGCCTTTCAGCCTGAGCCAGTATAACCGGATTAGCCATTGGAACAAATGGAGGGATCGGAACAGAGCCAGAACCGAAACTAGGGCCCAACCCTGAACCGGAACCTATCCCGGAACCCCCACCAGAGCCAAAGCCAAAATCGGAGCCAGGACCCAGCCTTGAACCAGAACCAATACCAGAATCTCCACCGGAGCCGGAGCCAATACCGAGACTAAGATTAGCACCCGGTCCAAGATCGAAGTCAAGAGTAGCACCATTAACATCTCCCACATTAGCCATTTGAACAAGTGATAGCTTTTGAACAACAACAAGAAATTTAGTGTTAAGTTGGTTGGATCAAAACTTCACAAAGGGGTATCAAAATGCTAACATCGAAGAAAGATTATATCTAGGCGAGAGAGAACTCTCTATCCTTAACACTAAATTGCCCCGCCTAGGTGGTACGGGTTCTTGTAACAAGTTTCCCAAGGTACAACGATATACGTTCTGAATTCAAAACCGCTTCAAATTCAGAACCTAACAAACTTTTGCTACTTTGAATTTAGAGAATGAGAGAAAAGATGAAGCTTAGAATGCTTGGTGTGTTTTTCCATTCAGCTGGAGGGGGCTATATATAGCCTCCAAAATCAGCTAAAATTAAATACGAGCATTGAATTACCTTCTATTCTGACTTGAAACAGAAAAATCCAATGGTCAGGACCAACGTTCGAACGTTGGGTCTTCTAGAAGGTTAATTCAGAATTTTGAATAAAAAAGTGGCCAGCAATTTTATTCAGGCCCAATATAATTTAAGCCCAATTTTGGTTGATGGATGAAGAGGTTATTTGTTGAATTAATTTTGTCCAAAAAATTAATTATCTTGCAAGCCCAAGTCCGAGCCCCGCGACTCGGTCCGAGTGGGCGGACGACAGCTATGGCGCGCTCGCGCACACTTGTGGTGAACTAGACCATGGCTAGGTCCTTCCCTTCACAAAGCCCACAAAAATCTTATGACCCAAAAGGCCAACCCTTTGTCTCAAGGCAATGGTTTATAAACCATTCCAAACTTTAATCCATAACCTATGTGGGATAACCCACTTCAAACACCCAACTTTAGAACTTAATTTCTCATTCGTTTTTAATCCGATATGAGAAATTCAAAATGCTATACTCATCTACTCGGAACGTAGATTAATATTATCCAATAATATTTTGTATCCCGGATACTTGCGGTGTTCGAATTTCTTATGTAAAATTCGTGTCCAACACACTTTTTATATACATAAAATCCAACATAAACTTCAATAAACAACCAAAAAAAATCAAAATTCAGCCATTTCGCACAGCAATTCCAGCACTGGCAAGGTTTCTATTTTCAAGTTTTGAGGGACCAAATGATATCCAAATTGGACGTTCTTTAGCTCAAAATCTTCCCAACATGACAAGGAATGGCACTATGGAATGGGATTATTTGAATCTTCTACCCAAAGTTCCAGAATCGCCCAAAACTTTGACCCAATTCCAAGACCATAAATCTGCAAGCACCATTAGAGCTTTGTTGTCTTGGTATTTTCTCATCAACCAAATACTAAGGTAAGACACCCTCATCTCTGTTAAAATGTGTTTAATTTTGGGTTATTAGAATTCTTGTGAATTAAATCTTGAATTAATCAATTGGAGGCTCAATTGGGACATGCATGAGGTGAATTGGAATGTAGGGCTGAGAATTTGGTTGATCGTGTGTAGGAGGAAAGGATTTGGATAAATTGTTATAGACCCATAACTATATTTGTATTTAAAACATAGATAAGTGATTGCATGTCGAATCTAACTTGTTTTTGAAAGGCATTTAGGACATGCATTGTTGTTTTGTCATGAAATGAAGTTGAACTCCATTTCAGTTTCTGCATATGGGTTCTAGGTGGTATTTAATTTGGAAGGCCAAATGTACGAATTTTGGAGTATCATGTCTCGGGAAAGCCACTTGTTGAGCTTAAAATCTCATATTTATATATTTTATATTAATTTCAAACTTTTTCTGTAGGTATCTGACATGACAGAATCTTACGTGTATGCACAGCAAATGTACTGGTCGTGTGTAGTAATAAAGTGGACGTTAAGTCCGGGTTTATCGTCTCCACAGGGACAACTACTATCTAAGTACCGAGACTACTGTATTATTCTTTTCTAAGTTAGATTGGTCGATAAGAGGTTTGATTTAAACTAATTTAACTAAGTTAAGCACTAAAATAAGTTATAACCAAATAAGTGGAAGAAACGATAGAAGAGAAGCGATTAAGGCACATGGTTCAATTATTTATGTATTTCGAGTGTGATTAAGGTTCTATTGGATTATTAGATGGATTTAGCCAAGGCGAAATTCCCTAACATACGTGCTACCCAATCTCTTGGCATAGCAACCCTACCTTAGTTAACGATTTCCTATATATCTCTATATGAAAATCCGGCTTAACAAAGATGCATTTAAGGTCTAAGAATTCCCCATGTGAATGGAAAGCCACCTAAAGAAACCGAGTCTATCTCTAGTCGGTTTAACTATAGGGTATTCAATGTTTATATCTTCCCTATGTTATTATCACTCGATCTCTAACCTAGGCATTTTTTCGAACACTTGGTGATCAAACAAGCAAAGCATTGAGCTCAACTATTGAATACATAGCCAAAACCAACATTAATCCAATAAATACCAAAACAACAACAATCAAAATAACATAAACGGCCTAGCCACGACCTTAATCAAATAAGTTTAGCTCATATTCATGTCATAAGTACGGATCTGAATCATACAAATCATATTAGAGAGTTGGACAAAGTTAAGAAATAAAGATGTAAAAACTCCCGAATAATCGTGATGCTTTTGATCCCTCGTTGAATTCTCCGTTGTCTTGCGAATCCGGGGCTTCAAGGAGACGTTATGACTTTCAATCTTCTTTCCAAAGTGTTTCTCTCCTCCCTTTTGGTGTTTGGCTGCTCTCAAGTGTATATTTTTGTAGAAATGACCTGAATGGTCTATTTATAGACAAGTCCGCTGCCTCGAACGCCGCGGAGTTGGGTGTTGAACCCCGCGGCGCTCCATTTTGCTTATCATCGCCGCGGCGTTGAGTGGTGAACGCCGCGGCGTTCCCCTGCTGCTCCGTCCAGTTTTGGTAAAATATGTATAACTGTCTATACCAATGTCGGAATAAGCTGATTCAAGTTGCTATATAATCCTAAAATAAATATCTACAACTTTCAAGAAGACACCAAATCCAAAATCAAACGTTAAAGATGATAAAATTGTCTCACAAGTCACTGAATGAGAAAACTCCATCGTAAGACGTCTCTTCCGATGGCTTTTTAACCTCCTTTCGTACATATCTGATCTTTGTCTTCAACATAAGAAATGTACCTTTGCCCCTTATGTTTCCATTGGTGTACCAAGTGTATAATTTGGACATGGGTAGAGAAATATATTCCATAAACGCTAGCACTGCGCAGACAGTTTTTCTCTTTATGCATGATTTACCTTCAATCCTTGTTCTTTTCCTCCAAATGTTATGTTATTCTATAAAATATGAGAAAACAAAGGTCAAAGCATCATATGTGATCAAATTATCAAAGAAACCATCAAAATCAATTTGCTAAACGGGGCGAATCGTGTGTAAAATTGGCATATATCAACACCCCTACACTTATCAATCGCTCGCCCTCGAGCGATTAACCATACGAAATAGACATCCAACAAAAATCAAAAAGGGAAAAACGAAAAGAAAACTAATAACTAATCTCGCTTTCGTGGAGTATACGATTGCACTTAGCTCGTGCAATAAGCCTTTAAACCTTTGAGTTGCCGCAAAGGACGAGTTATAGTCTCGTGAGGGTTTGCAGAATATATACCCACAAAATCGAAGGATTTTCAACCCCGACCAACCAACACAAATCAATATGATCAATAGTAAAGCAATGACATGAATTCATCTTTTAAAGCTCAAAATTACATGTATACACATCAAGAGCTGGCTCATGTTACACCTGAATTTGAAAAGATCATCCGAAGGGTGTAGTGATAATAAGTCGAAGGTATTATAGTCGAATGGCATTCTTACCAATTCTCAGACATTCGTCCCATATCTATCAACTTTTTTTTAATCACAAGGTAAAAGAATTGAAGAAAAACCTCATAGCCATTTAAATTTCATCACTTTATCTAGTTTAGACTTTCAATTTATGAAACTTTTGACTCCATTCACAAGAGGCTAGACCATGTGCAATGTTCGGTTCCCTTAGGCTTTCTATGACATCCTTGTAACAAGCTTTAGGCCAATAACTCCCAAACCAGATGGCTTTAGGGTATTAAGTGTAGAGACACTCCTACGGGCTTAATGACTCGAGTGCCAAAGGCCACGAAACAAAACTAGGTCCTTATTTCAATTCAAATTTAATTGGCTTGAGCTTAGCTCAAATTAGCATAACAGTACAGTGTATAGGCATGTTGCTTTTCACCTCCAGTACATATTAAGCCTGACTTTTTAAATCATACCAATTTTTCACCCATGTGCATTATTGTTAAGCATACGAAGTCAACTTCTCAACTCATAACACTTGTAAAAAAAATCTAGGTCAATATTTTCGGGAAAAAGTCTTTAAGTGTTTCAAAATGGTTATCCACTCGACTCCTCTACCCTCGATTCATGTGCAATTGTGAATCATCTAAGAACAATCCAATCTTATCTAGGGTCCCACGAGCAACGAAATGATATGTATAGTCCATTAATGTTCAAATTGATCAAGAATTCATGCAATTGTCTCACACTTAATCAATCTCAATGCGTTAATTTGAAAGGTTGAAATCCAAAAATAAAATAAAATAATAATAATTCTTGTTATGCTTGATTTCTCTTAAAAATTTAGAGCAACACACATGGAATAGCAACGGTTCCCCCAAACTTGAGCTAAAACAAGATCACACGACACATAGATACCACCCCCCCACACTTAAAATCAACATTGCCCTCAATGTTGACTCACTCATACGCACTAAAACGGGGGTAAAAGAGAGTACTTACAATAAGGATGCTGAAAAGCAAACCTTAATCACGTGAAATCCGCTCAAAGCTCAAATCCGTAATGAAAAGTTTTCCACATCAAACTCGGCTACTACATGTCATGCACTCACAAACCAAACCATCAAGACTTAAAGAAAAGCATGCCAAAAGTGCATGCTTGAACACAACAATAAGAAACAAACTAAATAAAGCAAAATGAAAAGAAAACTTACAAACTTGGGTTGCCTCCCAAAAAGCGCTTGTTTAACGTCATTAGCTCGACTCCTTGCATTGCTCACGGTGGATTGTAAGGAGTAATGCCCACTTTGAAGGGATGTGCTTTTTTATGCTTTTTCCAATTGCGTAATGGCTTCTCCCCTCCAATCTTTAGTACAAAACCTGGAATAATCAAAAGTGAGCATAAATTCTATTCTATAAATATGTAATTGAAATGCAAAGAGTAAAGTGTAAATTCTAGAGCAGGAGGATCATCAATTGATGGATACAACTGGTAGGCAACTGCCTCAAACTCCCCTATTCTTATCTTTGGCAACCTCAATGGTGGAATCTCCAGATGATTTATATATCCTTTGATCTCCTCACTTTTTTTCGTAGTGTCACCTGATTTCATGATGTATGTTTCGAACGAATCATTGAGGTTGCATACTTTGACTTGAACTGCCTCCACTATATCCTGACGGTGATTGATGGTGTTTCTTAAGAATTCGAGAGATATGGTGGTAGGTGGCATTGGGTTCTTGAAGATTTCTAATGTTCTTTCTTGGCCACGTCGTGAAATGGATTCAAAAATCTCTTTCTTCATTCATGGATGCTCAGTTGTTTTCGCCTCTCTTTTGATACACATGGATTCGGGAAGTGGTTCTTCTTCAGAGAAAGATTGTAGACATTGTAGTCCTAAATCAAAATCTTGTTCAACTTCTTTATTGAGGGAGGCCTCACTTTATTTTGTGCTATTCTCTATAGTGCATGACTCTCTCTCCTTCCATAAGTGGATTGCTTGATCTGCTAGCATAGCCACTTCCCTACTATGAGCTTCAGACTCCTTTCTACGAGCTTCCATCTCCTTCACAAGAGTTTCCATCTCCTTTATGCTAGCTTGGGATTGTGCACAATATGTATTCAACTGGTCCTCAAGAGTAGATGTCATCACTGGCTCTTGCTGATGGGAACTATCATGTTGTTGGGAGGGAAGGCTACCGACATGGTCCAATCTTGAAGCATTGTTGTAACTACATGTTGAGCTTGGATGATTTATCCAACGAGGATGTATCATGTTATTTTGACATGTTGAGCTCAGATGATTGATCCAACCGGGATGTATCATGTTATTTTGACATGATGAGTTTGGATAATTTATCCAACCAGGACGGTAGGTGTGCTCATAGGATTCCATAAGTGGTAAAACAATTGGCCCAGCTGCTCCTTGAATGTTTGGCATCATGTAATCCCTCAAAGGGCATTGTGGAGGCGTCTCCGGTTGGTTTAGAGGGATGCAAAGATTCGCAAGTGCCCGATGCACCGCTTCTGCTAAGATAGCGGGATCTATTTGAATAGGATGATTCTCCATCGTGGTTTGCTGTGGTTGAGTCTCCCTTTGTAGTCTTACCCCTTGAGTAAATGTGCGTTCAATCTCAGGGTCCAACTCCGCTAGTCCAATCCCACTAGTACGTGTCATGCACTAATGAGATCAATCTCGCACAAAGAAAGACAAACAAATTAAAAACAAAATAATCTAAGCTTAGAGAGAATAAGAGAATCTTAATATTAGATAAAAATAGTTGTCCCCAGCAACGGCGCCAAAAACTTGGTACGACAAAATCCTAGCAAGAGAACTAGATCGTGTAAGTAGTAAAGTGGACATTAAGTCTGGGGTTATCGTATCCACAGGGACAACTATAATCTAAGTACCGAGACTACTGTATTATTCTTTTCTAAGTTAAATTGGTCGATAAGAGGTTTGATTTAAACTAATTTAACTAAGTTAAGCACTAAAATAAGTTATAACCAAATAAGTGGAAGAAACGATAGAAGAGAAGCGATTAAGGCACATGGTTCAACCATTTATGTATTTTGATTGTGATTAAGGTTCTATTAGATTATTAGATGGATTTAGCCAAGGCGAAATTCCCTAACATACGTGCTACCCAATCTCTTGGCATAGCAACCCTACCTTAGTTAACGATTTCCTATATATATCTATATGAAAATCCGGCTTAACAAAGATGCATTTAAGGTCTAAGAATTCCCCATGTGAATGGAAAGCCACCTAAAGAAACCGAGTCTATCTCTAGTCGGTTTAACTATAGGGTATTCAATGTTTATATCTTCCCTATGTTATTATCTCTCGATCTCTAACCTAGGCATTTTATCGAACACTTGGTGATCAAACAAGCAAAGCATTGAGCTCAACTATTGAATACATAGCCAAAACCAACATTAATCTAATAAATACCAAAACAACAACAATCAAAATAACATAAACGGCCTAGCCACGGCCTTAATCAAATAAGTTTAGCTCATATTCATGTCGTAATTACGGATCTGAATCATACAAATCATATTAGAGAGTTGGACAAAATTAAGAAATAAAGATGTAAAAACTCCCGAATAATCGTGATGATTTTGATCCCTCGTTGAATTCTCCGTTGTCTTGCGAATCCGGGGCTTCAAGGAGACGTTATGACTTTCAATCTTCTTTCCAAAGTGTTTCTCTCCTCCCTTTTGGTGTTTGGCTGCTCTCAAGTGTATATTTTTGTAGAAATGACCTGAATGGTCTATTTATAGACAAGTCCGTCGCCTTGAACGCCGCAACATTGGGTGTTGAATGCCGCGGCGCTCCATTCTGCTTATCATCGCCGCGGCGTTGAGTGGTGAACGCCGCGGCGTTCCCCTGCTGCTCCGTCCAGGTTTGGTAAAATATGTATAATTTTCTCTAGCAGTGTCGGAATAAGCTGATTCAAGTTGCTATAGAATCTTAAAACAAATATCTACAACTTTCATGAAGACACCAAATCCAAAATCAAACGTTAGAGATGATAAAATTGTCTCACAAGTCACTGAATGAGAAAACTCCATCGTAAGACGTCTCTTCCGATGGCTTTTTAACCTCCTTTCGTACTTATCTGATCTTTGTCTTCAACATATGAAATGTACCTTTGCCACTTATGTTTCCATTGGTGTACCAAGTGTGTAATTTGGACATGGGTAGAGAAATCTATTCCATAAACGCTAGCACTGCACAGACAGTTTTTCTCTTTATGCATGATTTACCTTCAATCCTTGTTCTTTTCCTCGAAATGTTATGTTATTCTATAAAATATGAGAAAACAAAGGTCAAAGCATCATATGTGATCAAATTATCAAAGAAACCATCAAAATCAATTTGCTAAACGGGGCGAATCGTGTCTAAAATTGGCATATATCAATATCTATACATGTTTAGTAGGTTTTAATAAAATTTTGATATTTTTGGAGCTTTGACGAAATTTACAAAAATTGACAAACAGATGCTGCTAGAATCTCACTCTTTTTCAGAAATGTTTGGTTTGGAGCTTTAATTGTTGTATTTAAGGATACTTTTTTGATTCCAAAATTTTTCAGGACCATATTGGGCCTTGTGGGAATATTACATACAAAATTTGGGATTTTTCGATAAACAAAGGATTTTATACAAATTTTGAAATGCAGCTTGTCTGGGTTAAAATCTGCTTTAGTTTAGCCTAGGTTTGGTGGTTAAAACACCCACTTGAAAATGTTAATTGCTTTTGAAAATTTTACCTAATCGTTTTCGACAAGTGTTGGGGTAGTTCTGGAAGTTTTAGAGGTAAACTCTTCCTCTATGAATTTTAACAATTTTCAAGTTTCAACAGCGCAAAACTGTTTTCTTGAAGTTTTTGTGAATCTTTAAAATTAATTTTGTTATAGCCAAATTATGGGAAAATGGTGTATACTTTATGCATGATCATAGTTTATAGGATAAAATAGATTAGATTCGGTAGATTATTAGGATCGAATGATAGAATAAGATTCTAATTTGACATTTAGCAGGTAGTGTTGGAGATTCACTCGGCGACGATCCAAGTAGCTTGAAAGTGTACAGTGAATTGCTTCTCAAAATTATAGTTATATGTCTTTCAAAACTGGAAGGAACACGTTGTATATATATCTATGCACTTTTGTCATGCATTGAATACTTGACATGAAAATGAGTTTCAACACTTTCAAATCAAATCATGGACTCATTTTGAACTAACCATTTCTCGGCACCAACTGTTACTTGCATGAATGTTTTCAAAGACATATCTTGCAAGAATAATTTTGCAGGCATGTTTTGTGAAAATGATTTCAAGGAAAACCTTCTTTTAATGAAATTCTGAAAAATTATTTGCTCGATTCAATATTCTATCGTAAGCTAAAATGCTCATTGTATCATTCCTGACATACGTGATTGCATACTTTTTTCAAATGCATAATTTTTGCAAGAATGATTTCAAAATAAACATTAGTTTTATGGATTTCGTGAAACGACTCCATCATTTGGTTCTTGTATCGTGATCATACATCGTGACTACATTCAAGTGATACGTGTTGCATGTAACGTGGTTAAGTGTCGGGCGTGAATAGGGCAGGGTTCGGCCGGTCAAGCGTGGGCTTGCGTTCTTAAACGGTTCTCGCTATCCATGGCCAAATCCCAACACCTAAAGACGGAGTGTTCTGAGGGTGAGTGGGTACTAAATCGTGTGGCATACCCGGAATATGACCTAAGAGACATCACAAGCTTGCGTAGGAAGGCATAAGGTGATGGCTTTCAAGCCGCATGTTTAGGGATGATAAGGAAGAAGCAGCGGGACCCAAAGAGCCATGAGCAAGTCGTTGGACGTGATGGTATTGCTAACATGGCCCCCTCCCACTTAAGCGTGCCTTGTACTTGTTACTTGCATTGAACTGCATGTTGTTTAAATGCATGTTTCGAAACTTGAGTATCATGACACTCATTGTTTCAGTTTTATCATGAGCGTAATTCTTTTTTCCAAACATGTTTTTAGCAAGTGTGAGTTTGGGTTAACTAAGGTTGCCTTCTTAGGTCATGTGATTATGGGTAATGGAATCTATGTCGACCCCTCGAAGGTAGAATCTATTGTGGAATGGAAAAGACCTGAGAATGCCACAAAAAAAAAAAAAAAAAAACTTTCTCGGATTAGCAGGATACTATCGGAGATTTGTCAAGGATTTCTCTAAGATAGGAGGACATTTATCTTAACTAACTCAAAGGAAGATGAAGTTGAATAGAATGATGAGTCTAAGTCAAGCTTCCAAGAGTTAGAGAAAAGGCTCACAACAACGCATTTTAGAACTTCCTAATGGAAATGATAATTTTGGAGTTACGGTGATGTCTCTAAGGAGGGACTGGATGTATGCTTATGCAAAATAGTAAAGAGATAGCGTATGTATAGCGTAAACACAAACCCTACGAATAGAACTACCCAACCCATGATTTGGCAGTAGCCTCCATTATTTCTGAAATAACAAAGTGGAGACATTACTTATATGGAGCCTCATACCGACCACAAAAGTTTTAAGTATCTATTCTCTCAAAAAGAGTTGAATTTGAGACAAACAAAGAGAATGAAACTTCTTGGAGACTACAAGTGTTCAATCCAAACCCATCTTAGAAAATCTAATGTAGAAGCAGATGCTTTAAGTCAGAAAATGAGTGTTGCAAGATTAATGGATAACGGATGGAGGATGTGGAAGGATGTGAATTTTTGGAATACAAAAGAATTTGGATTACACATCTTGTGTGCTAATATCAAAGTAGAACCCAATGTTCTTGGATCAAAGTTGCACTGGAGAAAGATCTATATTCAAGAACTTAAGAGAGAAGACCCTTCAAGAAATATAGGCGTGAATTTCATATCTGGGAAGACGACCTGATATAGTTTAAAATAGGGTGTGTGTGCCAAATGACACTAGTGTGAAGAAGGTTATACTTGATGAAGCTCGTCGCTTGAAAAAGACCATATACCTTGGCAGTAATGAGATGCATAAGGAATTAAGGAATATTACTGGTTAGTCAATCTGAACAGCCAAGTCACTAATTATGTCTCACGATGCTTTGCATGTCAACAAGTGAAATCAAAACATCAAACCTTAAGGATCTCCTGGACTCTTACAACCTTTTAAAAAAAAAATACCGGAATGGAAAGGTGAATATCTAACAGTGAACTTTATAACTGATTTGCCCCAAGCTACAAGTGGCCATGATTCTATTGGGATAATTGTGGATGGGCTCACAAAATGAGCTCATTTCTTGCCCGTCCGGGAGGTAGAACCTCTCTAAGTTAGCTTGATGGTACGTTGAGGAAATTGTGAGACGGCATGGTGTTTCAGTTAACCTTGTCCTTAGTAGAATCCAGAGATCCATACCATTGAGCAGTGGTTCCTCTCATTCCTCTCACAATTTTGGAAAAGCATACATGTTGCATTGGAAACTAAGCTAGTCATTAGCATGACAACTTATCCTCAGTCGGATGGACAATTTGAGATAGTAATTCAAATACTAGAAGACATGTTGCGAGCATGTGTTTTGGATTTAAAGGAAATTGGGCTCAATACTTAGCCTTAGCAGAATTTGCTTATAACAATAGCTATCAGGCCACAATTGGAATGGCACCATATGAAGCCTTATATGGGAGAAAGTGCAGGTCCCCAATTCGTTGGGAAGTTGGAGATACATGGATTCCTAAGAGGAAAAATCAGGGACAAACAACGTTCCCACAATTGAAATTGCTGCAAGAAGCTATAGATAAAATCCAAATTGTCCAGGAACGAATGAAAGCTGCACAGAGTCGTCAGAAGAGTTACGCTGATCAAAGAAGAAAAGACTTAGAATTTTTCGTCAGAGATGAGGTTTTCTTGCGGCTATCTCCTCGGAGGGGCATCATTCAACCTAAGAAAGGTGGAAAGTTAAGTCTTAGATTTGTTGGACCTTTCAAGATCTTGGAAAGAGTTGGAAAAGTAGCATATCGACTGGCACCCTCACTAGCACTCTCTGGTTTGCACGATGTCTTTCACGTAAGCAGGTTAAAGAAATACCGACCCGATCCTGAACATGTACTCAAGGTGGATGCAATACTAATTCAGAACAATTTGACTTATGAAAAAAAAAAAAACCGATAAAGATTGTGGACAAGAAAGTGCATGAGCTACGGACTAAAACCATCCCAATGGTAAAGATGTTATGGGAAAATCACGACAATCTAGAAGAAGCAACTTGGGAAACCGAGGATTACATGCGAAGACACTACCCGGAATTGTTCTCAGGTGAGAATTTGGGGACCAAATTCTTTTAAGGAGGGGAGAATGTGATACCCGAGTTTTTTTTTAGTCGACTAATTACTATCTAAAGCATTAGGACATGACCTAGGATCTTAAACTTATGTTCAAGAGGGATATTATATTATACATCTTATGTAGACTAAAGGAATAGAACCAAAATTTAACTAGACACTAGGAGAGAAGTTGAATTAGTAAATTGCCCAAATACACCAATAATTAGTAAATTCCACTTTCATTTCACGTTAAATAATAAAAAAAAAAAGAAAAAAGAGAAGAAAAATGGAGCACTACACGGTCACACACACCTATATATATAACATACCACCTTCAACCTTCATCATGTTTCTTTATACAAAGCAAAAGGGTCTCTTCAACCATTCTTCATCTCTTCATTTCAAGATAGATATATATATATATATATATATATATATATAAATAAGTATATTGACTTCAACCTTCAACCCATCTTCACACTTGTTGGTAGCAATTAAAGGTAACTCTTAATCCCTTAGAACTTAGAACTTATATATTAGTAGGTAATGGTAAAGGCTAAGTTTATTTTGAAAATGTTATTGCATGTGTCTTGGATGAGTAGATCTATGAGTTTTAAGCTTAAATTTACAATTTTTGTTAGCCAATCTAAAGGCTTAAATGAAGAAATCACACATGCATGATAATTTTAAGTTGGGTCTATAAATCTGCAACTAATTTTGAAGAATTGTTTTCGAGACAAGGAAACTTTATTTGAGTTCAAACATTTTACTGTGTATGTTACTGCATGTCTGAAATATCTCTGGAATTGTCTGAGATTTTTGGAGTTTTAATGTGAATTGTGGAAATTGTTAAGTATAGGCTGCCAGAAGCCTCACGGGATTTCGAAAATGTTTGTTTGAGACATCATTTGGGGCTTTTACCAACTTCATTTTGGTTTCAAAATTTTACAGGGGATAACCATATGTATTGGGGTTATTGTGTATGAAATTGGGGCTTATTTGAGTAAATTATGATTTTATATGAATTTTTAAAGTGGTATTGCCCAGTAAAAATTGAACCCAATTTTACTTCGGTTTTGAGAAAAATAGCCACATTTCAAGTGACCATTTACCTTTGAAAAATTTATCTAAGGTCTTTTAACAAATTTAGAACATTTATGGAAATCGTTTTACCCACAATTATTGAGTTTATGATTTTTAACAATTCATACACTAAAACTGCACAAATCTGTTTTTATGCCTCTTATCGACCTTTTGGGGAAGATTGAAATTAAACCTAGTTTTCATTAAGGTAACTTGTTGTGCATGTTGGTATAGTTATTAGGACCTCATAGACTACCCCGGGTAGACTTTAGACGAGTTAGAAAATGAGCTTATGATATAATTTCGCTTAGCAGGTGTTGTCGGTGAGACGAACGAGGACAACGCCGTATAAACTTGGACGTAGAGTGAGTGCCTCTCAAAATTATAGTTATATGTCTTTCAAAACTGGAAGGAGCACGTCGTATATATATCTATATACTTTCATCATGCTTTCAATACTTCACATGAAAATGAATTTCAACACTTTCAAGTCAAATCATGGACTCAATTTGCATTAACCATTTCTTGGCACGTTTCAAAGACATATCTTGCGAGAATAATTTTCCAGGCAGGTTTTGTGAAAATGATTTCAAGAAAACATTCTTTTAATGAAATTCTGGAAAAAAAAATATTCGCTCGATTCAATATTCCTTCGTGAGCCAAAACGCTTCATTTAATCATTCGTGACATACATGATTGCATACTGGTTTCAAATGCATATTTTGCAAGCATGATTTCAAAATAAACACCGGTTTTTATGGATTCGTGGAAGTACTCCATCATTTGGTTCTTGTATCATGATCATTTGTCGTGATGGTGTTCTTGTGACATGTTTCATCTTGCGTGGTTGTGTTGGGCCCAAGGTCGGGCGATGGATAGGGCAGGGTTCGGCCGGTCAAGCATGGGCTTGCGGTCTTAAACAGTTCCCGTTATCCACGTCCAGATCCATGCATCTAGGACGGAGTGCTCTGAGGGTGCATGGGTCATTTATCGTGTGGCATATTCCGGATATGACCAAATCGGGCATCGCGAGCCTGCGTGGGGAGGTATAAGGTGATGGCTTTTAAGCCGCATGTTCAGGGTTGATAAGGAAGAAGCAGAGGGACCCAAAGTGCTATGGGTAAATCATCGGACGCGATAGTATTGCTAACATGGCCCCCTACTGCTTAAGCGTGACGTGTACGTGTTACTTAAACATGTCTTGTACATGATACTTGCATTGAGTCTGGTACATGATACTTGCATTGAGTCTTGTACATGATACTTGCATTGAGTCTTGTACGTGGTACTTACATTGATTGCACACTTTTAAAAATGCATGTTTTAAAACTTTATCGTATGTATACTAAGATCCTGGTGTCATACCAGCTACTACTTGAACGCAAATGTCATTCTTACTCACCTTTTTAATGAGCGTTTGAAAAATAGAAACTATTATTGTTTTCACCTTATTAATTTATCACTTTGGGGTCTAAAAACTATTTTAAGCACCTTTCACACGTACACTGGCGCTCACTAAGCCTTTGCTTATGTACTTCACTTCTTCCTTCCAGTTATAGGCAAGTCGAGAAGTGAAACTAGCTTGAAGGATCGGAGTATAAACTCGGACTATCCTAGAGGTGAATGATGTAGATTGACTCATGTATATTAAGTTCGCATAGCTATTTAGTTGATGTATTGGGGTTGTGACCCGATAAGATGAATTGTTTAATTGTGTCCAGAATTTGGTTTGTACTTCTGTAAGGATAGGATAACGCTTTCGTGTTGGATTCTTTAGGATTAAATTTGAGGGCGTTACACCTATTACAGCGGTTTTACTAAAACCGCTGTAATAGGTGCGCTGTAATTGGGTATTTTTGTAGTAGTGAATCTTAATCCATAGCCTTAATGGGAGTGGGGAGACCTTTTGTAGGTCCTCAGCCTCTCTCGGTATTATGGAGGGACTATGTGGCATGATCTCAATCCATAGCCTTGGTGGGAATGGGGAGACCTTTTGTAGGTCCTCAACCTCTCTCAGTACTATGGAGGGATTATGGGGTCGCCCATCCTCTGGTGAGTCATATATGGCTTGGGGGATTTTAGCGGTGCCACCCATGTTGACCTCGAGTGGGGTCGCGTAAGGCCTCTAGTGGAAATGTAGTGAGCTTCCAAGGGTCTTATTTGTATTTTTGTTTCGCCCTTATGTGAGTGAAACGTTTAATCAACAATTTCCGACAACAACTGTTATGACAACTTGTAGAATAGCAAAAATAAACTAAGTAATAGAGTTTTGTAATAGCCTCAGTTGGATGCAAAGATTCCGAGGGGCTTTGGTTCTGGGTGTTGTTAAATCATATGACGAAAACATCCAGCACCTAATAAAAATACGAGGGGGTGCACGTAGGCACCTCAGAGCTTAAGTAAAGGTAGCCAGCGCTGGTGGGCGTCCCCACTCAACGCTTGACTTGTTCAGTAGTAATGTAGGAGAAAAGATAGTTTTTGCTATTTGTTACCTGATAAGGCCTCATAAGGCTTGCCATCTTGTTAAGCTTGGGGGATATTTCCAATGGGGGTCATCTTGATAGTGGTACCCACAATGGTATCTGTTGGGGAACAATCACCAAACGTAGCAGAAAATGGAATTTAAATTTTTTATGGTTTTTCCCCATAACCGGATCAATCCCCGGGTTAATTCAAACATATGTATGATAGGGATTTAACATAATTACCCATTGTCGCGAAGTGGTTGACAAAACCTACGAATTTGACTTCTTTAATTCTTCGCGAAAAATCTTCGGCTGAAAGATATTTGATCCTAGCAGTCCAAGTGTGCTGCCTCTAAATCGTCTCGCCGGAATAACTTGATGTAAAAAAGACTTCCTCCTTCTTCTACAGTGAGCGATGGCTAGGAGAGAGAAAGGGAAGATGAATTTTTTCTTGTGGTGTTTGTAATACAACTTATGACCTAGGCTTTTGACTAATGTGATATTTATATCACTTAAGTCATTGCTTCGAACTCAAACTAAGCCCATTGATTACTCCTAGTGGTCGCCCCTTTTAGGGCTTATGGTGCCACATGGTGTATTAATTTTGTGCTTAGTTTATTCTATTAATTAATTAATTCAATTAAAATATAGATAACTCATTTAATTAATTTTATTTCTCCAAGAAATATTATTAATTAAATCATAAATAAATTAACTTATTTCTTCAAATATTAATTCTATTTATTTAATTTTAAGTATCCAATACTTAAAATCTTTCCACAAGAAATATTCCATTTTTCATCAATTTTTTTTCTTTTTATGCGTGACTCTTTAGGTTCATCTATATTTGGCAATGGGAGGATTCCATTGAATATGGGTCCCACCTAGCCAGTCAATTGGTCCATATTTTAACTCAAATAAGATAAAATAATTAGATCATTATTAACCTTTCCTTTGTAAATACCATGTGAATATAAACTCTTTGTTTCTTTATCCCGATCAAGTGAGAGTCATGGTTTTTAGTCAAACTCACTAACTTGATACTATGCTTTATTTAGAACAAGCTCAGATAATTTAATGCTTTGGCCAAATACTTTAGGATCTAGCTTACTTATAAATGTATAGGATAATTTCTCATTCACTTACGAGGGAACGAATCCCATCTTGGATATCAGTTAAGACTATTACTTGCCCCTTAGATTGCTGTTCGAGGTTGACTCCACCAAAGGGTGAATTGGGGCTAGCTACTCTAATGACGAACCTAATGTCACAAGCATATCTTCAACTCGATTTCTCAAGTCTAAAGTTCAGACACACCTATTACAATTAATCAATTTTGTCATTGACTGTCAAAGAGTGAAAACCCATGTGACAAAATCGATGTGAGTCATGTCTGAGTGCCACTATCTCCATCAGTGCACCTATGATATGAATCCTTCACTACTTTCTAGTGATTGACGGACACCTTTCTCGTCAAAGATTCATATCATACGAGTCTTCATGATTTCCAATGCCCAATTGGAAATCATTGACTTGCAGACTATTTTAGTACACAAGTACCAAACCCCTCTAGTCCCTTAGAGAGTTTACTCTTGTGTTCATGGACTTATAGTTGATTTACAATAAATAAATGCCAATTCTAAAGTAAACAACTAATTGGCTTTTTATGGATAATAAACAATTACAAATTAATAATGTCCTTATATTTACTAATTATCTAGTGGCATTTGAGGACATTAACCCTTGCGACCATCCCTTTGAGGTCTTGTCCACCAGTGGCAGTGGCTGTATTTTTGAAATAGGCGTTGTCTTCTTGGGGTGTCATGTCATGGTATGTGTCTTTTTCTTAGACCTCTTACTGCTCGGATTTTGACCGAGTATCAGATTGAGTTGATCTTGCCCCTCAAGCGTATTTTCTCTAGTGAGATCAAGTTTATCACTACTTGTTCCCCCTGGTCGCTGTGATCTCCGTCATGTTTCCTTTTAGGCTTCTTCAATGTGTTAGCATAGCACTCTCTTGCTATCTTCTCATCACCAACAGCTTCCTCTGTTCCTACGGGGGTTGGAATTTTTACTTTCAAATGGAAAGTGAGTATGACATCTTGAAGTAAGTTTAAGATCGGCCTCCCCAAAATGGCATTATAGGCGGAGGGGGCTTAGACCACCAAGAACTTCACCATCTTCATGGAACAGGCTGGGAACGTACCCTGAGATACGGGTAGTGACACCTCTCCTAATGCTTCCACTATCTCACCTGTGAATCCAGTGAAGGGGTGTTGATTGCTTGAAGTTTTGTGTTCTCCACCCCTGGTTGGGTGAAAGCATTGTCAAAGAGGATGGCTGATGAGCTTCTACTATCAGCCAGAACCTTCTAAACCCGGTAGTCGGAGATGGTCACCGATATCACTAAGGCGTCATTGACCTATGGGATGTTTTCCAAGTCTTGTATACCAATCACTATGATTTGAGTCTTCGACTCCATTTGATTCACTTGCCCTCCCCGCATGGAGATGATGGCATATTGATCGGTAGTAGCCCTCAGAGAAATTTTCCTTGAGTTCGCAAAGTCACCCCCTGCTGGGCCTCCCAAGATCACCCTTATTATTCCATTCACTGGGAGTTATCCATCTCTGATCCGCCCTTGGGAGGTTGCCTTGGACTCCATCTCTACCCTCTGTCTCTTTGAATCTTGTATATTCTTCAGCTCTGGTCACCAACTACTTCATGGTTGATGGGGGCTTTAGACACCGCGTTGGAGAAACGTTGTACGTACTCCCTCAAAGATTCACCATATTTTTGAACCACATTGAATAAGAAAGATGATGTCTCGGGGTGCTTCTTGTTCACGAAAAAGTGATTGAGGTCGGCTGCTCAAGGTCGGCGATGGTACCGGCGGGCAGTCAGTTGAATCATCACTGGCGACATACATGTCGGATTTGGTGTCGAACTTGTCAACATGCTCTTGGGGGTCTCCATCTCCCCCATACTCACTTAGATATGGAATTTTAAGCCCTGGGGGCAAAGGCTCTGCTAAGATTGTTGAGCTGAAGGGATTTCTCTTCGATGGAGCCACAGCCAGTAGCACCAGTTGCATGTCCTCATATAGCCCATAGTTCCCTGGACCTCTATCATGGCGAGGTTCACTCCTTCTCTGGCCTTCATGCCTTGACAAAGTTTCCTCGGGGGTCACTGAGACTTGACCTCGGCATGGAGACCTAGGAGGCGTTGGCCTCCTATCTCTAACTCTCAGCGGTCTCTCAGGGGGTGAGGCTACATTATTCTTTTCTTCTCTCGTAGCCCCATTTACCGGGGAGTTGGATCGCCTTGATCCAATCCCTCCGGGGGTCAGAGACTCTTGACCTCGGTAGGGGGATTGGTCTAGCGCTCCTCAGTGATGGAGACTCTTCTCAAGCGGCTCCAGGCTCCATCGAACAGATGGAGGGGGTGGATCTTGTAACCCCTGCTCGTGAGGATGGGGAGTCTCCAGACGACTTCTCTCATGGGGGTCTTGCCCCCTACTAGCTACTGGACCTAGTGATGTCGATGAAGGATGTGCCCGAGTGCATTGCTGACCCGCCCTCGCAGCTGCCTTCAAGGAGGCGTCTTCTACTAGAGCAAATAATGTCTCTTGGGTGATCTCGAACACCCTGGAAACAGGGGTGGGATCACCGCTGGTACTACTGGTGGTGTATTTTGCTCACTGATCGGAGGTGCTACTACCGGATCTCCGCCGTCAGTAGGACCATTGGGGGGATTTTCTTCCCCCACTGGGTGGTTGGGACGATCCTCAGGCACGGGATTAGGAAGTTCCTCAGCAGCAGCTGGCTGGTCATTCTATCTTCGGTATTATTAGCTTGTGACCTAGTTTGTATACTCAGTGGCTGGAACACTATTCCCACAGACGGCGCCAATCTAATGATAGTAAAAATCGTCAGACAGTGATTGTCACGTGATTGACCACTTGGAGTAAGGAAATCGGTCCAACTCGCGACAAACTAGGTGAGGGGTTGGTCAAGTTATAGACTGCACTCGGTTACTTCGAGCTGCCTACGTACCCAAATAATGTGGGATCAAGTCAGTTTGTAGTTCTTTTGTGGGGTTACTCTAAATAGTCAGTCGATTTTTACTGGGGGAGTAGATAATGAGCCTCTCCCAGCTCATCTAAGGTATTTATAGGGAGCTGGTAATGGGCCATGGGCCTGAATTAGTTAACAACCCATCAGGGTTAGTCTTCTTAAGAGTATAGTCTTTTAGACTGATACTTGGACCCAACTATCTTTGGTGGATCCTTTGTCCTATTCGGGCTGATCCGTCGGATCCCCCACGGATTAGCATGCGGGTAGTGACCCGACCTGTCATATGTACACCAGCAATTACCATAATACCCTTGGGTGCTTTTTGGTGCACATCAGTTAACGAATGGAGGATGTTGAAGGATGTGAGTTTTTGGAATACAAAAGAATTTGGATTACATATCTTGTGTGCTAATATCAAGGTAGAATCCAATGTTCTTGAAAAGATCAAAGTTGCACAAGAGCAAGAATTTATATTTAAGAACTTAAGGGAGAAGATCCTTCAAGGAAATAGGCCTGAATTTCATATCGGGGAGGACGATCTGATACAGTTTAAAAATAGGAGTATATACCAAATGATGCTAGTGTGAGGAAGTTAATACTTGATAAAGCTCATCACTTGAAATTGACCATATACCCTGGAGGTAATAAGAGGTATAAGAGGTATAAGAGGTATGAGGAGCTAAGGAGCATTACCGGTTAGTCAATCTCCAAGTCACCAATTATGTCTCACGATGCTTTGCATGTCAACAAGTAAAACCAAAAATACCCGAATGGAAAGGGGAATATCTAACAATGAACTTTGTAACTGATTTACCACGAACTACAAGTGGTCATGATTCTATTTGGTTAATTGTGGATGGGCTCACAAAATGGGCTCATTTCTTGCCTGTACGTTAAGGAAATTGTGAGACGGCATGGTGTTTCAGTTAATATTGTCCTTAATAGAGACCAAAGATTCATTTCACAATTTTGGAAAAGCATACATGTTGCATTAGAAACTAAGCTAAGCTTTAGCAAAACAACTTACCCTCAGTCGGATGGACAATTTGAGATAGTCATTCAAACAATAGAAGATATGTTACGAGCGTGTGTTTTGAATATTCAGTGAAGTTGGGATTAATATCTAGCTATGGCAAAATTCGTTTATAACAATAGCTACCAGGACATAATTTGAATGACACCATATGAAGCATTATGGGAGAAAGTGAAGATGACTGATTCCTTAGGAAAGAAAGATAAATGAATTCCTAAGAGGAAAAATCAGGAACAATCAACATTTCCAAAATTGGATTTGGTACAAGAAACTATAGATAAAATCCAACTCGTTTGAGAGTGAATGAAAACAGATCAGAGTCGTCAGAAAATCTATGCGGATCAAAGAAGAAGAGACTTAGAGTTTTTAGTTGGAGATGAAGTACTTTTGTGTTTATCTCCGCGGAGGGTATTATCCAGCTTAAGAAAGATGGAAAGTTAAGCACTAGAATGTGTAACTTTCAAGATTTTGAGAAGAATTAAGATAACAGCGTACCAATTGGCACTCACACCAGCACTTGGTGGAATGCATGATGTCTTTCACGTTAGTAGGTTAAACGAATACCGACCCGGTCCCCAACATATACTCAAGGTGGATGAAGTACAAGTTCAAGGCAATTTGACTTATGTAGAGAAACCAATAAGAATTATTGATCGAAAGGTTCGCGAACTTAGAAAGAAAAGAACGTCATTTGCCAAGGTGATATGGGAAAACCACACAAAGTTATAAGAAGAAACCTAGGAGACTAAAGACTACATGCAAAGATACCAACCTCGACTTTTTTTTTTTTTTTTTCAGGTGAGAATTTGGGGACCAAATTCTTTTAAGTGGGGAAGAGTGTGATACCCGAGGTTTCGTAATACTAATATACTTACAAATTCAATGAGTAGAAGTATAAATTATTGAAAATTACTTGAATAAATTATTTATTAGTTCTTATTTTGGCAATTACATTGGCTTGACACTAATATCCATGTAAGGGCCAAGTTTTAACTCATATACATATATATGGAAAATATGAGATGATATAATATTGTATGGGCTAAAGAAAAACCAAAGAAATAAAGAATTTTACACAAGCCCTCATGGTGATACTATATATACCTCTAGTGGTTTCATCTTTCCTTGGCCATAAACTTCAATAGACAACCAAAAAATATCAAAATTCAGCCATTTTCGCACAACAATTCCAGCACTGGCAAGGTTTATCTTTTCAAGTTTTGAGGGACAAAATGATATCAAAATTGGACGCTTTTTAGCTCACAATCTTCCCAAGAGGACAAGGAATGGCACTATGGACATGGGATTATTCGAATCTGCTACCCAAAGTTCCAGAATCGCCCAAAACCTTGACCCAATTTCAAGACCTGAAATCTGCCAGCACCATTAGAGCTTTGTTGTCTTGGTATTTTCTCATCAACCAAATACTAAGGTAAGACACCCTCATCTTTGTTAAAATGTGTTTAATCTTGGGTTATTAGAATTATTGTGGAATTAAATCCTGAATTGATCGATTGGAGGCTCAATTGGGACATGCATGAGGTGAATTGGAATGTAGGGCTGAGAATTTGGTTGATCGTGTGTAGGAGGAAAGGATTTGGATAAATTGTTATAGACCCATGACTATATTTGTATTTGAAACATAGATAAGTGATTGCATGTCGAATCTAACTTGTTTTTGAAAGGCATTTAGGACATGCATTGTTGTTTTGTCATGAAATGAAGTTGAACTCTATTTCAGTTTCTGCGTATGGGTTCTAGGTTGTATTTAATTTGAAAGGCCAAATGTATGAATATTGGAGTATCATGTTTCGGGAAAGCCACTTGTTGAGATTAAAATCTCATATTTTTATATTTTATTCTAATTTAAAACTTTTTTTGTAGATATCTATACATGTTTAGTAGGTTTTTATAAAATTTTGAGATTTTGGAGCTTTGATGAAATTTATAAAAATTGGCAAACAGATGTTGTCAGAATCTCACTTCTTTCAGAAATGTTTGTTTGGAGCTTCAATTTTTGTATTTAAAGATACTTTTTTGATTCCAAACTTTTTCAAGACCATATTGGGCCTTGTGGGAATATTACATACAAAATTTAGGATTTTTTGATAAACAAAGGATTTTATACAAATTTTGAAATGCAGCTTGTCTGGGTTAAAATTTGCTTTAGATTAGCCTAGGTTTGGTGGTTAAAACACCCACTTGGAAATGTTCATTGCTTTTGAAAATTTTACCCAATCTTTTTCAAAAGTGTTGGGGTAGTTTTGGAAGTTTTAGAGGTAAACTCTTCCTCTATGAATTTTAACAATGTCCAAGTTACAACAGCGCAAAACTGTTTTCTTGAAGTTTTTGTGAATCTTTAAAATTAATTTTGTTATAGCCAAATTATAGGAAAATGGTGTATACTTTATGCATAATCATAGTTCATAGGATCAAATAGATTAGGTTCGGTAGATTATTAGGATCGAGTGATAGAATAAGATTCTAATTTGATATTTGGCCAAAGAAGAGATTCTAGTAGCTTGGAAGTGTACAATGAGTTGCTTCTCAAAATTATAGTTATATGTCTTTCAAAACTGGAAGGAACACGTTGTATATATCTCTATGTACTTTCTTCATGCTTTGAATACTTGACATGAAAATGAGTTTCAACACTTTCAAATCAAATCATGGACTCATTTTGTATTAACCATTTCTTGGCATCAACTATTACTTGCATGAATATTTTCAAAGACATATCTGACGAGAATAATTTTCCAGGCATGTTTTGTGAAAATGATTTCAAGGAAAACATTCTTTTAATGAAATTCTTAAAAACTATTTGCTCGATTCAATATTCTATCATGAGCTTAAATGCTCATTGTATCATTCCTGACATACGTGATTGCATACTTGTTTCAAATGTATAATTTTTGCAAGAATGATTTAAAAATAAACATCGGTTTTATGGATTTCGTGAAAATACTCCATCATTTGGTTCTTGTATCGTGATCATACATCGTGACTACATTCAAGTGATATGTGTTGCATGTTACGTGATTAAGCGTCGGGTGTGGATAGGGCAGGGTTCGGCTTGTCAAGCAAGGGCTTGCGGTCTTAAACGGTTCCCGCTATCCACGGCCAAATCCCAACACCTAAAGACGGAGTGTGATAGGTGTGAGATTTACATGTTTTAAAGCCTCATGTTTATGTTATTTACATTGGTTTATGCATGATTTATGCCACATATGCTTGTAATTTGTGTGCTTATTGAGTAAAGGTGGAAAATCATTGCAATTGAGAAAAACTGGACGGAAATGCAGAATTTCGGAGTATTTAGAGACTGAATTTGACAAATATTTATTCGATAAAATTGTAGATCTCTGTCTTAGCATCATGTGGCAACTTGAATCACCCAAATCGAAGGTCTGTGGAGAAAGTTATGAAGGAAACAAGATCGCTGCGCAGAAGGCAAAATGTTTCTGTTTCCAACGTACGGACGTTGGGTACTTCACGTTCGGACGTTGGTTCTGATGGGAAAAATAGCAGATGTTTGGAAATTTCCAATTCTAATTCAAGTTGGAGTCTTCCCCTTCCACCCTTATATATATTAGATCAGTTCTCTAGGATTAGGAGACGAAATACACATAGAATAGAGCCCTAATGGGGTTTAGACATCGTTTTTACATATTCATAAAGATTTTCAAAAGCCCTTGAAGGTGAAGAAATCAAGAAGCATGGAAAAGATGAAGATCGAAGTTCAACCATCAAAAATACGAGAGAGTTTCTTAGATTTAGATTTATTTTTGTCTATGAATATGAATCTTAATTTAAGTTTCTATCTTTTATCTTTTATGATGAATTAGATTCTTCGAACTAAGGCCATGTTGAGGCTAAATTATGATATTTGAATTATAAATTGTATTTTTCATATTAATTCTATTGTTGCTTTGTGTATTTATTTTGTGCTTTAATTCCAATCATATGTTTGATCATCATATGCTTGCTAATTAGCCTAGTTTATTCATTCAAGAGAATATAACTTAGGGTTCAAAGAAATCATCACATCATCCGAAAAACAGGAGGAATTGCTCCTAGAGATAGGTATAGATTTTCGGGTGCAGTTAGCCGGATTTATCCGGGGAAATTCTAAAACGTGAATGCATGGCTAATGATTTGATTCTCGGATAGACATATTTAGAGAACCGTCACGTAGTCATAGGATTATTACAGCCGAGAGATCGGGTAATAGTTAATTGAGGAGTTTCCACCAAAGCAACATTAGTCTAATAATATGATAACGTGATTTTAACAAGAATTAATTAATTTGTGCCAACACATGTGTCTTAGTTGCTCTCTTCCATAACTATCTTGATTTCGACATCTTATTTCTTGTTTCTTGCTTCCAAAATATTTTAGTTAGTTCTTGTTTTAGTTTATTTTATTGCTTTTAAAATCTTTAAATCTTTAGTTTTAGTTTAATTATTGCTTGCTTTAAATTCAAGAAGTCTAAAATACAAGTCTCTGTGGGATCGACAATCCGGACTTAAAAATCCACTTTATTACTACAAACGACCAGTCCCCTTGCTGTGCAAACACGTGAGGATTTCTCGTGTTAGAGTGCTCGGAGGGTGAGTGGGTACTAGATCGTGTGGCATACCCGGGATATGACCAAACAAGCATCGCGAGCTTGCGTGGAGAGGCATAAGGTGATGGCTTTCAAGCCGCGTGTTCAGGGGTGACAAAGAAGAAGCAGCGGACCCAAAGAGCCATGATCAAGTCATTGGACGCGATGGTATTGCTAACATGGCTTCCTCCTGCTTAAGCATGCCTTGTACGCGTTACTTGCATTGAATTGCATGCGGTTCAAACGCATGTTTCGAAACTTGAGTATCATGACACACATTGTTCCAGTTTTATCATGAATGTAATTCTTTTTTCCAAACATGTTTTCAATGATCTTTGAACAAAACCTCATCGTGCATATACTAAGCTCTTGGTCTCATACCAGCTATTGCTTAGTTGTTACTCTGATCACAAATGTCTTTCTTACTTATGATTTCAATGATCCTCGAAAAAAAACAAAAACTATTATTGTTTTCACCCCATTAATTTATCATTTAGGGTCTAAAACTATTTTTAGCACCTTGCACACGAATACTGGCACTCACTAAGTCTTTGCTTACGTATTCTCTTTTATTTTCTTTCATTTCTTCCTTCCAGCCATAGGTGAGTTGAGCAGTGAGACTAGCTTGGAGGATCACAAGTATAGACTTAGACAATCCTAGAGGTAAACACTGGTAGTTTTATTCAAGGATATTAAGTTACTTCGTGATGTGGTTGATAGTTTCAGAGCTGGGACCCTAAGATACATTGGTAAATTGGGTCCAGATTTTGAATTGAACTACTGCAACGATAGACTTACGTATTTAAGTTGGGTTCTTTTATGACTAAATTTTGGGGCATGACACTTAGTTTAAGATTCATTCAACTGATATGATTCAGTATTTTTAATTAAAATTTTCAAATTCATAAAATGTAGAGTAAAAATTTAATTTTTGATGTTAAATATTACCATACTTAGCAAAATTCTATTTTTTGGTTGAAATGTTATTAACTTTAAAAAAAATTGAATACACCAAAAGATTCAAGATTTTAAAATAGGCACCCCTGTTATTTACCTTTGATATTGAATGTTGATTCTTCCGGCCTTTCGTAAGGTATCAGCTTGTACAGGCTTCGCTAAATATCCAAAAGCTTTTCCACTTAAATAGAAGTGAATGGCAACATTATTACAGGCACCTGCACACTGATCAGTTATTGTGACTGTAATTGGATTTCCAGAGCATGACGGATTTTCTGTGCATCTCACCTGAAAAAAACATATGTCGAGTTGATAGGTTGATCGAAACATTGTCATCGTTTAACAATATCTTGTTTCATCAATCTATATCTGAAAAATACCCAATAAGTTTGATGACAGGTTTCGACAAACGATATGGTATATCTATCTTTTATAGTTAATATCGGACACGTTCTAGAAAAATATAATATCGTTAATTGAATGAGAAATGCATAAGAATCAATGGTGTTACTCTAATACAAAATTACTCACAAGCTAAACTTTAAAATATGCATAATGTTTATCACCTGGTAACAAGTCCCGCAACCATTTCCGTATTTAAATATGTTTTGGTTTCCTGCTGAAATTAAGCCATATTATGGAGGATTCGTGACATCATTTTCTAAACCACAAGCTCCCCCTGCAAGTATGTAAAACATTTATCTAAGAACAAGTCTTGGACCACTAAACTTTTATACATGCAAGAAAAACTTGTGATCATAATTCATTTATGTGTCCAGAATATGTCAACAAACAAATATGGTTTGAATCAAATGAGACGATAGTAGGGCAAACAAGTAATAAGGAATAATGCTCATACATTTTCCTCTCTAATTGATTATTACTTTTATTTTCTATAAAATGTTTATTGTTTATCTATTTCATTTAATCTTATTTGTCATTTCTTTAGTGTGATGTGCATAAAGACTAAATAGTATTACCACTTCCAGATCCATTAGGGGGCCCGTACCACGTTGCCACAGCTTGTAACAAACCACCAACATGAGATCCATTATCCGATTCAAAATTTGCACAAAAGCAATAATCACTTAACATAAGTAAGATTAATATAAAAGTGAGGAAAGAGAATGGGTTGTAAATGTGAAAAGTGGACATGGTGTCCGATTTGCCCAAACAATACAATACACTATACGGAAAACTTATTGTGTGGTTATACTTAGTCCATGGCTAAACCTTTTTATAGTGTCAAAGGTATTATTCTTACCTTATACTAAACAGCCACAATAATAGCTTCTTACCTTTTTCAGAAACAAAATCTTCTATGTATTTCCTAATTTCATAATTCAGATATAGTTGGAGAATGTAATTTTAAAGCATTTCACCCTGAATTCTTATTAGATTCTATTGTTCAAAAGGATAATATAGATCTTGATGGCATCATATATAATTAGGAGATAATAGCTAGAACAAAAGTTATTATATCTTGATTGGCTTACTATTTGAAAATTAGAGCAATCAATTATACTTGTGAAATATGGCACTTATATTTTAGGATCAAACTGAATAAACAGGGAAAATTACGGATTTCGTCGTTGAATTTGTCCCAAAAAATAGATTTGGTCCCTTATGTTACAGACCCGACACATTTGGTCCATCAACTTACAAAATGTGCACAAATGTAGTCCATGCCGTCAATTTACCGTTTATAACTAAAGGAATTTTTTTTAATTAATTTTTTTATTTCATTTGTATTTTTTTATTTTGTTTATTTTTAATTAATTTGATTATTTAAAATAATATTTAACTTATTTTTTTTAAAATATTTTTTATATTGATATTCTAATCAGTTTTTATTTTTATCTATTTAATTCATTTATTTTTAATTTTAATTTTTTATTATTTCTTATTTATTTTTCCATTTTTAGTAAATTTTATTAACTAAAATAACTTATTTTTTAAATATTTTTAAATTTTTTAAATTAATATGTTTTAATGCTATTTATTTATTATTTTATAATATTATTTATTTTTAGTTAATTTTAGTATTTAAAATAATATTTGAGTTTTTTAACATTTTAATATTTTTTTATTTTATTAAAGTTTTTATTAATTATTATTTTTATTATTTTATATTAACTTTGAAATAATTTTTGTATTTTTATTTTATGTTTTTATCCAATATCCACGTGGCGAATTGAGATTTCACCACCTAGGCACATTTGACTTCAAAATTGAAAATCCCCAAATTGAAAAACCTAACCAAAGCCTAATTTTTATTTTTTGGGGGGGATTCCGTTCATTTGGACGGAAAGTTATCGGTAGGGACTACATTTGTGCATGATTTGTGAGTTGAGTGACCAAATGTGTCGAGTCTGTATCAGGAGGCACCAAATGTGTAGAGTCTGTATCATCAGAGACCAAATGTGTCGAGTCTGTAACATGAGGTACCGAATGTGTTTTCGGTGACAAGTTTAGGGACGAAAAAAGTAATTATCTCGAATAAACATATACATATTGACTAACACATAGAAATTTGATTGTCGTGTTTTAGTTATTTTAAAGTCTATTTTGAATAGAAAGTATTTGAGAGTCATATATTATAAATTTTCCATTGCATCTCATTTGTTTTTTAAGAAATGTCCTCTGAATTTGGAACCAAATAATGTTAATAAGAGTACTTATAATGTAATTCTATAGTATATTTAAGATTATATTAGAAATTTGTGGGCAAATTACATTTTTAGTTTTCTAACTTAGGCTTCGTTCAACTTTGGTCCTGTTACTTTTGGATTCTCATAATGCGTCGTAAAACTTCAACATTTTCTCACATTACATCAGGTTTCCTGAGTCCATTTAAGTATTTTGGAAAACACTTGGGCCGCTCAAATAGGCGTTGTGTATAGTTTTTAAGGAAAAATTCACGTGTTCATAATATTGCGGGAATAAACTTGAAATTAAGGGTAAAATCATATTCGAGGCTTTTCTTATAATCAAAGTAGAGCATTTTTTTTCCTTCTCTAAGATTGAAATTTATTTTGAGTCTTTGGTAATGGAGGCCTTACATTTTTTATGAATTAGAATGAAAGAAAAGGTTTCAACGCACTTAGGAAACACCAATGCACAAACGTTGAGTAATTGAAACTTGTTGTCCCAACATAATTTCCTACATCTTATCCAGGCAACCTCAAATTGTCCTAGAGGTAGGATAATACCATTACACATCCCTTAACTCAAATTACATTTAGAATTTGCTCATGCTTGTTGAGTAGGTTGAAAAAAATTGCAATTTTGGTACACTAATGTGGTGGGCACGTTATTTTTAGTGCACTAATATGGGGGAGGAGTAGCAGTTTTGGTACATCATTCGTCAAAATATAACCACATTAGGAACCGTTCTTCGAAAATTGAAGACGCGGCCGACAAAAATGTCGAAAATTGATGATTTGGCAGCCGGAAAATGTTAAAAATGGCTTTTTTTTTCTTTTACGGAATTTGAGGGAAAATAGATGACGTGGCGCCCAAGTGAGAAATGAATTGGTGACATGGTGGCCAATTAAGTAAAGTTGAATTTTTTTATTGCAAAGGTAATTTTAACCCATGAACTTTGAGTTAAAATTTAACACTTCTACTACTCCACCACATCACCCCTAACCTGTCAACAAAAGTTGTAGACCTCTTTTTCCTTCCTTTGATTGCCAATGCCTCTTTGTTTACACATTTAATAAGCATATTTCGACAGACTTTTAATCTTTATAGTATGTCTCTTGACTCATGAGAGTTTTTAACAAAAGAACGAAATTTCTTATTAATATACATTATATCTTAACACATTCAAGAAAAAAAACATATATATAAAGATCCATCTCAAATATAATTTATAATGGGACACCAAACTTTATTCATAATCTTGAACAATCATAAGAAGTATTAATACTTGCTACTACCCTATGCTTTAACAACACTTCATGTTAAAACGAGAAAGAATTCCTCATAAAGAATGATAGTGACATATGACCACGTCATTTGCATTTTCCTAATTACGTATATTGACGCCTGAATAATAGTGGTTGCCAGGTTTCCAATTAGCCGGAATCACATTATTCGCTAGGACTGACTTTTTGGATTCAATAGTAGTTATCCTTACAGAATAAGGACCTTGTGTTCCACTTGGAATTCCAGTTTTCCATGTTGCACCAAAAGACTGTTGCATACGCAACCACTTCTTTGAGTTTGAAGGTAATAGCTCGACAAGACCAAGGTCACCATCTCCGTTCAAATTCTCGATTGCAAAAGCTAGATAAAAAGGGTTAGAACCTTTGTCAATCTTAAATGTTATAGTTGTTTTATAGAAACACCGTACCCTGCAAAAACAAACAATCAAAGACGATATAAATTATTAAAATATCCTTTGCGTTTCTTCCATTATTAGATTTTTTTTTATTTTTTTGGTCCAAGAACAATAGTTTGAGAAACATTTAGAGAACTATAACACTAAAAATTTCACGATGTGAAACCAACAATGAGAAGAGCGTCGAGACAAAACAAAACACGTGCTGAAAACTTCCAAATGACTTCCTATATTCAGAACACCCAAGAAAATATTTTTAATCCAAAGTACCCGTTCCACCACTTTTTGTTTGAAAACACCAATTAGAGGCTAGTAATTTTTGAATTAAATGTTTGATATTTTCTTAGTTAAAGATTCGTTCAACTGGTATGATTCAGTATTTTTAATTACATTTTTCAAATTCATAAAATGTAGAGTAAAAATTTACTTTTTGATGCAAAATATTACCATACTTAGGCAATTCTATTTCTTGGTTGACATGTTATTAACTTGAAACAAAATTGAATACACCAAAAGATTCAAGATTTCAAAACTGGCATCCCTATTATTTACCTTTGATATTGAATGTTAATTCTTCCGGCCTTTCGTAATGCATCAGCTTGTCCAGGCTTCGCTAAATATCCAAAAGCTTTTCCACTTAAATCGAAGTGAATGGCATCATTATTACAGGCACCTGGGCACTCATCAGTTATTGTGACTGTAATTGGATTTCCTGAGCATGACGGGTTTTCTGTGCATCTCACCTGAAAAAACATATGTGGAGTTGATAGGTTGATCGAAACATTGTCATCGTTAAACAATATCTTGTTTCATCAATCTATATATGAAAAATACACAATAAGTTTGATGACAGGTTTCGACAAACGATGTCGTATATCTATCTTTTATAGTCAATATCAGACATGTTCTAGAAGAATATCGTTAATTGAATGAGAAATGCATAAGAATCAATGGTGTTACTCTAATACAAAATTACTCACAAGCTAAACATTAAAATATGCATAATGTTTATCACCTGATAACAAGTCCCGCAACCCTTTCCGTATTTAAATATGTTTTGGTTTCCTGCTGAAATTAAGCCATAGTATGGAGGATTCGCGACATCATTTTCTAAACCACAAGCTCCCCCTGCAAGTATGTAAAACATTTATCTAAGAACAAGTCTTGGACCACTAAACTTTTATACATGCAAGAAAAACTTGTGATCATAGTTCATTTATGTGTCCAGAATATGTCAACAAACAAATACGGTAGGAACCAATTGAGACGATAGTAGGGCAAACATGTAATAAGGAATAATGCTCATACGTTTTCCTATCTAATTGATTATTTCTTTTATTTTCTATAAAATGTTTATGGTTTATCTATTTCATTTAATCTTATTTTTCATTTCTTTAGTGTGATGTGCATAAAGATTAAATAGTATTACCACTTCCAGATCCATTAGGGGGCCCGTACCACGTTGCCACAGCTTGTGACAAACCGCCAACATGAGATCCATTAACCGATTCAAAATTTGCACAAAAGCAATACTCACTTAACTTAAGTAAGATTAATATAAAAGTGAGGAAAGAGAATGGGTTGTAAATGTGAAAAGTGGACATGGTGTTCGATTTGCACAAACAATACAATACACTATACGGAAAACTTATTGTGTGGTTATACTTAGTCCATGGCTAAACCTTTTTATAGTGTCAAAGGTATTATTCTTACCTTATACTAAACAGCCACAATAATAGCTTCTTACCTTTTTCAGAAACAAAATCTTCTATGTATTTCCTAATTTCATAATTCAGATATAGTTGGAGAATGTAATTTTAAAGCATTTCACCCTGAATTCGTATTAGATTCTATTGTTCAAATAGATAATATAGATCTTGATGGCATCATATAGAATTAGGAGATAATAGCTAGAACAAAATTTATTATATCTCTATTGGCTTACTATTTGAAAATTAGAGCAATCAATTATACTTGTGAAATATGGCACTTATATTTTAGGTTCAAACTGGATAAACAGGGAAAATTACGAATTTCGTCGTTGAACTTGTCCCAAAAAATAGATTTGGTCCCTTATGTTACAGACCCGACACATTCGGTCCCTCAACTTACAAAATGTGCACAAATGTAGTCCATGCCGTCAATTTACCGTTTATAACTAACGGAAATTTTTTTAATTAGTTTTTTTTATTTTATTTGTATTTTGTTTATTTTTAATTAATTTGATCATTTAAAATAATATTTAACTTATTTTTTTTGAAATATTTTTTATATTGATATTCCAATCAGTTTTAATTTTTATTTATTTAATTCATTTATTTTTAATTTCTATTTTTTATTATTTCTTATTTATTTTTCCATTTTTAGTCAATTTTAATAATTAAAATAATTTATTTTTTAAATTAATATGTTTTAATGTTATTTAGTCATTATTTTATAATATTATTTATTTTTAGTATTTAAAACAATATTTAAGTCTTTTAATATTATAATATTTTTTTATTTTATTAAAAAATTTATTAATTTTTATCTTTATTATTTTATATTAACTTTTAAATAATTTTTGTATTTTTATTTTATGTTTTTATCCAATATCCACGTGGCGAATTGAGATTTGACCACCTAGGTACAATTGACTTCGAAATTGAAAACCCCCAAATTGAGAAACCTAACCAAACCCTAATTTTTATTTTTTGGAGGGATTCCGTTAATTTGGATGGAAAGTTAACGGTAGGGACTACATTTGTGCACGATTTGTGAGTTGAGGGATCAAATGTGTCGAGTCTGTATCTTGAGGGACCAAATGTGTAGAGTCTGTATCATGAGAGACCAAATGTGTCGAGTCTGTAACATGAGGGACCGAATGTGTTTTCGGCGACAAGTTTAGGGACGAAAAATATAATTATCCCGAATAAACATTTACACATTGACTAACACATAGAAATTTGATTGTCGTGTTTTAGCTATTTTAAAGTCTATTTTGAATAGAAAGTATTTGAGAGTCATGCATTATAAATTTTCCATTGCATCTCATTTGTTTTTTAAGAAATGTCCTCTGAATTTGGAACCAAATAATGTTAATAAGAGTACTTATAAAGTAATTCTATAGTATCTTTAAGATTATATTACAAATTTGAGGGCAAATTACATTTTTAGTTTTCTAACTTAGGCTTCGTTCAACTTTGGTCCTGTTACTTTTGGATTCTCATATTGCGTCGTAAAACGTCAAAATTTTCTCACATTACATCAGGTTTCCTGAGTCCATTTAAGTATTTTGGAAAACACTTGGGCCGCTCAAATAGGCGTTGTGTATAGTTTTTAAGGAAAAATTCACGTGTTCTTAATATTGCGGGAATAAACTTGAAATTAAGGGTAAAATCATATTTGAGGGTTTTCTTATAATCAAAGTAGAGCATTTTTTTTTCCTTCTCTAAGATTGAAATTTATTTTGAGTCTTTGGTTCTTTAATGGAGGCCTTACATTTTTTTAGGAATTAGAATGAAAGAAAAGGTTTCAACGCACTTAGGAAACACCAATGCACAAACGTTGAGTAATTGAAACTTGTTGTCCCAACATAATTTCCTACATCTTATCCAGGCAACCTCAAATTGTCCTAGAGGTAGGATAATACCATTACACATCCCTTAACTCAAATTACATTTAGAATTTGCTCATGCTTGTTGAGTAGGTTGAAAAAAATTGCAATTTTGGTACACTAATGTGGTGGGCACGTTATTTTTAGTGCACTAATATGGGGGAGGAGTAGCAGTTTTGGTACATCATTCGTCAAAATATAACCACATTAGGAACCGTTCTTCGAAAATTGAAGACGCGGCCGACAAAAATGTCGAAAATTGATGATTTGGCAGCCGGAAAATGTTAAAAATGGCTTTTTTTTTCTTTTACGGAATTTGAGGGAAAATAGATGACGTGGCGCCCAAGTGAGAAATGAATTGGTGACATGGTGGCCAATTAAGTAAAGTTGAATTTTTTTATTGCAAAGGTAATTTTAACCCATGAACTTTGAGTTAAAATTTAACACTTCTACTACTCCACCACATCACCCCTAACCTGTCAACAAAAGTTGTAGACCTCTTTTTCCTTCCTTTGATTGCCAATGCCTCTTTGTTTACACATTTAATAAGCATATTTCGACAGACTTTTAATCTTTATAGTATGTCTCTTGACTCATGAGAGTTTTTAACAAAAGAACGAAATTTCTTATTAATATACATTATATCTTAACACATTCAAGAAAAAAAACATATATATAAAGATCCATCTCAAATATAATTTATAATGGGACACCAAACTTTATTCATAATCTTGAACAATCATAAGAAGTATTAATACTTGCTACTACCCTATGCTTTAACAACACTTCATGTTAAAACGAGAAAGAATTCCTCATAAAGAATGATAGTGACATATGACCACGTCATTTGCATTTTCCTAATTACGTATATTGACGCCTGAATAATAGTGGTTGCCAGGTTTCCAATTAGCCGGAATCACATTATTCGCTAGGACTGACTTTTTGGATTCAATAGTAGTTATCCTTACAGAATAAGGACCTTGTGTTCCACTTGGAATTCCAGTTTTCCATGTTGCACCAAAAGACTGTTGCATACGCAACCACTTCTTTGAGTTTGAAGGTAATAGCTCGACAAGACCAAGGTCACCATCTCCGTTCAAATTCTCGATTGCAAAAGCTAGATAAAAAGGGTTAGAACCTTTGTCAATCTTAAATGTTATAGTTGTTTTATAGAAACACCGTACCCTGCAAAAACAAACAATCAAAGACGATATAAATTATTAAAATATCCTTTGCGTTTCTTCCATTATTAGATTTTTTTTTATTTTTTTTGGTCCAAGAACAATAGTTTGAGAAACATTTAGAGAACTATAACACTAAAAATTTCACGATGTGAAACCAACAATGAGAAGAGCGTCGAGACAAAACAAAACACGTGCTGAAAACTTCCAAATGACTTCCTATATTCAGAACACCCAAGAAAATATTTTTAATCCAAAGTACCCGTTCCACCACTTTTTGTTTGAAAACACCAATTAGAGGCTAGTAATTTTTGAATTAAATGTTTGATATTTTCTTAGTTAAAGATTCGTTCAACTGGTATGATTCAGTATTTTTAATTACATTTTTCAAATTCATAAAATGTAGAGTAAAAATTTACTTTTTGATGCAAAATATTACCATACTTAGGCAATTCTATTTCTTGGTTGACATGTTATTAACTTGAAACAAAATTGAATACACCAAAAGATTCAAGATTTCAAAACTGGCATCCCTATTATTTACCTTTGATATTGAATGTTAATTCTTCCGGCCTTTCGTAATGCATCAGCTTGTCCAGGCTTCGCTAAATATCCAAAAGCTTTTCCACTTAAATCGAAGTGAATGGCATCATTATTACAGGCACCTGGGCACTCATCAGTTATTGTGACTGTAATTGGATTTCCTGAGCATGACGGGTTTTCTGTGCATCTCACCTGAAAAAACATATGTGGAGTTGATAGGTTGATCGAAACATTGTCATCGTTAAACAATATCTTGTTTCATCAATCTATATATGAAAAATACACAATAAGTTTGATGACAGGTTTCGACAAACGATGTCGTATATCTATCTTTTATAGTCAATATCAGACATGTTCTAGAAGAATATCGTTAATTGAATGAGAAATGCATAAGAATCAATGGTGTTACTCTAATACAAAATTACTCACAAGCTAAACATTAAAATATGCATAATGTTTATCACCTGATAACAAGTCCCGCAACCCTTTCCGTATTTAAATATGTTTTGGTTTCCTGCTGAAATTAAGCCATAGTATGGAGGATTCGCGACATCATTTTCTAAACCACAAGCTCCCCCTGCAAGTATGTAAAACATTTATCTAAGAACAAGTCTTGGACCACTAAACTTTTATACATGCAAGAAAAACTTGTGATCATAGTTCATTTATGTGTCCAGAATATGTCAACAAACAAATACGGTAGGAACCAATTGAGACGATAGTAGGGCAAACATGTAATAAGGAATAATGCTCATACGTTTTCCTATCTAATTGATTATTTCTTTTATTTTCTATAAAATGTTTATGGTTTATCTATTTCATTTAATCTTATTTTTCATTTCTTTAGTGTGATGTGCATAAAGATTAAATAGTATTACCACTTCCAGATCCATTAGGGGGCCCGTACCACGTTGCCACAGCTTGTGACAAACCGCCAACATGAGATCCATTAACCGATTCAAAATTTGCACAAAAGCAATACTCACTTAACTTAAGTAAGATTAATATAAAAGTGAGGAAAGAGAATGGGTTGTAAATGTGAAAAGTGGACATGGTGTTCGATTTGCACAAACAATACAATACACTATACGGAAAACTTATTGTGTGGTTATACTTAGTCCATGGCTAAACCTTTTTATAGTGTCAAAGGTATTATTCTTACCTTATACTAAACAGCCACAATAATAGCTTCTTACCTTTTTCAGAAACAAAATCTTCTATGTATTTCCTAATTTCATAATTCAGATATAGTTGGAGAATGTAATTTTAAAGCATTTCACCCTGAATTCGTATTAGATTCTATTGTTCAAATAGATAATATAGATCTTGATGGCATCATATAGAATTAGGAGATAATAGCTAGAACAAAATTTATTATATCTCTATTGGCTTACTATTTGAAAATTAGAGCAATCAATTATACTTGTGAAATATGGCACTTATATTTTAGGTTCAAACTGGATAAACAGGGAAAATTACGAATTTCGTCGTTGAACTTGTCCCAAAAAATAGATTTGGTCCCTTATGTTACAGACCCGACACATTCGGTCCCTCAACTTACAAAATGTGCACAAATGTAGTCCATGCCGTCAATTTACCGTTTATAACTAACGGAAATTTTTTTAATTAGTTTTTTTTATTTTATTTGTATTTTGTTTATTTTTAATTAATTTGATCATTTAAAATAATATTTAACTTATTTTTTTTGAAATATTTTTTATATTGATATTCCAATCAGTTTTAATTTTTATTTATTTAATTCATTTATTTTTAATTTCTATTTTTTATTATTTCTTATTTATTTTTCCATTTTTAGTCAATTTTAATAATTAAAATAATTTATTTTTTAAATTAATATGTTTTAATGTTATTTAGTCATTATTTTATAATATTATTTATTTTTAGTATTTAAAATAATATTTAAGTCTTTTAATATTATAATATTTTTTTATTTTATTAAAAAATTTATTAATTTTTATCTTTATTATTTTATATTAACTTTTAAATAATTTTTGTATTTTTATTTTATGTTTTTATCCAATATCCACGTGGCGAATTGAGATTTGACCACCTAGGCACAATTGACTTCGAAATTGAAAACCCCCAAATTGAGAAACCTAACCAAACCCTAATTTTTATTTTTTTGAGGGATTCCGTTAATTTGGATGGAAAGTTAACGGTAGGGACTACATTTGTGCACGATTTGTGAGTTGAGGGATCAAATGTGTCGAGTCTGTATCATGAGGGACCAAATGTGTAGAGTCTGTATCATGAGAGACCAAATGTGTCGAGTCTGTAACATGAAGGACCAAATGTGTTTTCGGCGACAAGTTTAGGGACGAAAAATATAATTATCCCGAATAAACATATACATATTGACCAACACATAGAAATTTGATTGTCGTGTTTTAGCTATTTTAAAGTATATTTTGAATAGAAAGTATTTGAGAGTCATATATTATAAATTTTCTATTGCATCTCATTTGTTTTTTAAGAAATGTCCTCTGAATTTGGAACCAAATAATGTTAATAAGAGTACTTATAAAGTAATTCTATAGTATCTTTAAGATTATATTATAAATTTGAGGGCAAATTACATTTTTAGTTTTCTAACTTAGGCTTCGTTCAACTTTGGTCCTGTTAGTTTTGGATTCTCATATTGCGTCGTAAAACTTCAAAATTTTCTCACATTACATCAGGTTTCCTGAGTCCATTTAAGTATTTTGGAAAACACTTGGGCAGCTCAAATAGCCGTTGTGTATAGTTTTTAAGGAAAAATTCACGTGTTCATAATATTGCGGGAATAAACTTGAAATTAAGGGTAAAATCAATTTGAGGGTTTTCTTATAATCAAAGTAGAGCACTTTTTTCCCTTCTCTAAGATTGAAATTAATTTTGAGTCTTTGGTTCTTTAATGGAGGCCTTACATTTTTTTATGAATTAGAATGAAAGAAAATGTTTCAACGCACTTAGAAAACACCAATGCACAAACGTTGAGTAATTGAAACTTGTTCTCCCAACATAATTTCCTACATCTTATCCAGGCAGCCTCTAATTGTCCTAGAGGTAGGATAATACCATTACACATCCCTTAACTCAAATTACATTTAGAATTTTCTCATGCTTGACGAGTAGGTTGAAAAAAATTGCAATTTTGGTACACTAATGTGGTGGGCACGTTATTTTTAGTGCACTAATATGGGGGAGGAGTAGCAGTTTTGGTACATCATTCGTCAAAATATAACCACATTAGGAACCGTTCTTCGAAAATTGAAGACGCGGCCGACAAAAATGTCGAAAATTGATGATTTGGCAGCCGGAAAATGTTAAAAATGGCTTTTTTTTTCTTTTACGGAATTTGAGGGAAAATAGATGACGTGGCGCCCAAGTGAGAAATGAATTGGTGACATGGTGGCCAATTAAGTAAAGTTGAATTTTTTTATTGCAAAGGTAATTTTAACCCATGAACTTTGAGTTAAAATTTAACACTTCTACTACTCCACCACATCACCCCTAACCTGTCAACAAAAGTTGTAGACCTCTTTTTCCTTCCTTTGATTGCCAATGCCTCTTTGTTTACACATTTAATAAGCATATTTCGACAGACTTTTAATCTTTATAGTATGTCTCTTGACTCATGAGAGTTTTTAACAAAAGAACGAAATTTCTTATTAATATACATTATATCTTAACACATTCAAGAAAAAAAACATATATATAAAGATCCATCTCAAATATAATTTATAATGGGACACCAAACTTTATTCATAATCTTGAACAATCATAAGAAGTATTAATACTTGCTACTACCCTATGCTTTAACAACACTTCATGTTAAAACGAGAAAGAATTCCTCATAAAGAATGATAGTGACATATGACCACGTCATTTGCATTTTCCTAATTACGTATATTGACGCCTGAATAATAGTGGTTGCCAGGTTTCCAATTAGCCGGAATCACATTATTCGCTAGGACTGACTTTTTGGATTCAATAGTAGTTATCCTTACAGAATAAGGACCTTGTGTTCCACTTGGAATTCCAGTTTTCCATGTTGCACCAAAAGACTGTTGCATACGCAACCACTTCTTTGAGTTTGAAGGTAATAGCTCGACAAGACCAAGGTCACCATCTCCGTTCAAATTCTCGATTGCAAAAGCTAGATAAAAAGGGTTAGAACCTTTGTCAATCTTAAATGTTATAGTTGTTTTATAGAAACACCGTACCCTGCAAAAACAAACAATCAAAGACGATATAAATTATTAAAATATCCTTTGCGTTTCTTCCATTATTAGATTTTTTTTTATTTTTTTGGTCCAAGAACAATAGTTTGAGAAACATTTAGAGAACTATAACACTAAAAATTTCACGATGTGAAACCAACAATGAGAAGAGCGTCGAGACAAAACAAAACACGTGCTGAAAACTTCCAAATGACTTCCTATATTCAGAACACCCAAGAAAATATTTTTAATCCAAAGTACCCGTTCCACCACTTTTTGTTTGAAAACACCAATTAGAGGCTAGTAATTTTTGAATTAAATGTTTGATATTTTCTTAGTTAAAGATTCGTTCAACTGGTATGATTCAGTATTTTTAATTACATTTTTCAAATTCATAAAATGTAGAGTAAAAATTTACTTTTTGATGCAAAATATTACCATACTTAGGCAATTCTATTTCTTGGTTGACATGTTATTAACTTGAAACAAAATTGAATACACCAAAAGATTCAAGATTTCAAAACTGGCATCCCTATTATTTACCTTTGATATTGAATGTTAATTCTTCCGGCCTTTCGTAATGCATCAGCTTGTCCAGGCTTCGCTAAATATCCAAAAGCTTTTCCACTTAAATCGAAGTGAATGGCATCATTATTACAGGCACCTGGGCACTCATCAGTTATTGTGACTGTAATTGGATTTCCTGAGCATGACGGGTTTTCTGTGCATCTCACCTGAAAAAACATATGTGGAGTTGATAGGTTGATCGAAACATTGTCATCGTTAAACAATATCTTGTTTCATCAATCTATATATGAAAAATACACAATAAGTTTGATGACAGGTTTCGACAAACGATGTCGTATATCTATCTTTTATAGTCAATATCAGACATGTTCTAGAAGAATATCGTTAATTGAATGAGAAATGCATAAGAATCAATGGTGTTACTCTAATACAAAATTACTCACAAGCTAAACATTAAAATATGCATAATGTTTATCACCTGATAACAAGTCCCGCAACCCTTTCCGTATTTAAATATGTTTTGGTTTCCTGCTGAAATTAAGCCATAGTATGGAGGATTCGCGACATCATTTTCTAAACCACAAGCTCCCCCTGCAAGTATGTAAAACATTTATCTAAGAACAAGTCTTGGACCACTAAACTTTTATACATGCAAGAAAAACTTGTGATCATAGTTCATTTATGTGTCCAGAATATGTCAACAAACAAATACGGTAGGAACCAATTGAGACGATAGTAGGGCAAACATGTAATAAGGAATAATGCTCATACGTTTTCCTATCTAATTGATTATTTCTTTTATTTTCTATAAAATGTTTATGGTTTATCTATTTCATTTAATCTTATTTTTCATTTCTTTAGTGTGATGTGCATAAAGATTAAATAGTATTACCACTTCCAGATCCATTAGGGGGCCCGTACCACGTTGCCACAGCTTGTGACAAACCGCCAACATGAGATCCATTAACCGATTCAAAATTTGCACAAAAGCAATACTCACTTAACTTAAGTAAGATTAATATAAAAGTGAGGAAAGAGAATGGGTTGTAAATGTGAAAAGTGGACATGGTGTTCGATTTGCACAAACAATACAATACACTATACGGAAAACTTATTGTGTGGTTATACTTAGTCCATGGCTAAACCTTTTTATAGTGTCAAAGGTATTATTCTTACCTTATACTAAACAGCCACAATAATAGCTTCTTACCTTTTTCAGAAACAAAATCTTCTATGTATTTCCTAATTTCATAATTCAGATATAGTTGGAGAATGTAATTTTAAAGCATTTCACCCTGAATTCGTATTAGATTCTATTGTTCAAATAGATAATATAGATCTTGATGGCATCATATAGAATTAGGAGATAATAGCTAGAACAAAATTTATTATATCTCTATTGGCTTACTATTTGAAAATTAGAGCAATCAATTATACTTGTAAAATATGGCACTTATATTTTAGGTTCAAACTGGATAAACAGGGAAAATTACGAATTTCGTCGTTGAACTTGTCCCAAAAAATAGATTTGGTCCCTTATGTTACAGACCCGACACATTCGGTCCCTCAACTTACAAAATGTGCACAAATGTAGTCCATGCCGTCAATTTACCGTTTATAACTAACGGAAATTTTTTAATTAGTTTTTTTTATTTTATTTGTATTTTGTTTATTTTTAATTAATTTGATCATTTAAAATAATATTTAACTTATTTTTTTTGAAATATTTTTTATATTGATATTCCAATCAGTTTTAATTTTTATTTATTTAATTCATTTATTTTTAATTTCTATTTTTATTATTTCTTATTTATTTTTCCATTTTTAGTCAATTTTAATAATTAAAATAATTTATTTTTTAAATTAATATGTTTTAATGTTATTTAGTCATTATTTTATAATATTATTTATTTTTAGTATTTAAAATAATATTTAAGTCTTTTAATATTATAATATTTTTTTATTTTATTAAAAAATTTATTAATTTTTATCTTTATTATTTTATATTAACTTTTAAATAATTTTTGTATTTTTATTTTATGTTTTTATCCAATATCCACGTGGCGAATTGAGATTTGACCACCTAGGCACAATTGACTTCGAAATTGAAAACCCCCAAATTGAGAAACCTAACCAAACCCTAATTTTTATTTTTTTGAGGGATTCCGTTAATTTGGATGGAAAGTTAACGGTAGGGACTACATTTGTGCACGATTTGTGAGTTGAGGGATCAAATGTGTCGAGTCTGTATCTTGAGGGACCAAATGTGTAGAGTCTGTATCATGAGAGACCAAATGTGTCGAGTCTGTAACATGAGGGACCGAATGTGTTTTCGGCGACAAGTTTAGGGACGAAAAATATAATTATCCCGAATAAACATTTACACATTGACTAACACATAGAAATTTGATTGTCGTGTTTTAGCTATTTTAAAGTCTATTTTGAATAGAAAGTATTTGAGAGTCATGCATTATAAATTTTCCATTGCATCTCATTTGTTTTTTAAGAAATGTCCTCTGAATTTGGAACCAAATAATGTTAATAAGAGTACTTATAAAGTAATTCTATAGTATCTTTAAGATTATATTACAAATTTGAGGGCAAATTACATTTTTAGTTTTCTAACTTAGGCTTCGTTCAACTTTGGTCCTGTTACTTTTGGATTCTCATATTGCGTCGTAAAACGTCAAAATTTTCTCACATTACATCAGGTTTCCTGAGTCCATTTAAGTATTTTGGAAAACACTTGGGCCGCTCAAATAGGCGTTGTGTATAGTTTTTAAGGAAAAATTCACGTGTTCTTAATATTGCGGGAATAAACTTGAAATTAAGGGTAAAATCATATTTGAGGGTTTTCTTATAATCAAAGTAGAGCATTTTTTTTTCCTTCTCTAAGATTGAAATTTATTTTGAGTCTTTGGTTCTTTAATGGAGGCCTTACATTTTTTTAGGAATTAGAATGAAAGAAAAGGTTTCAACGCACTTAGGAAACACCAATGCACAAACGTTGAGTAATTGAAACTTGTTGTCCCAACATAATTTCCTACATCTTATCCAGGCAACCTCAAATTGTCCTAGAGGTAGGATAATACCATTACACATCCCTTAACTCAAATTACATTTAGAATTTGCTCATGCTTGTTGAGTAGGTTGAAAAAAATTGCAATTTTGGTACACTAATGTGGTGGGCACGTTATTTTTAGTGCACTAATATGGGGGAGGAGTAGCAGTTTTGGTACATCATTCGTCAAAATATAACCACATTAGGAACCGTTCTTCGAAAATTGAAGACGCGGCCGACAAAAATGTCGAAAATTGATGATTTGGCAGCCGGAAAATGTTAAAAATGGCTTTTTTTTTCTTTTACGGAATTTGAGGGAAAATAGATGACGTGGCGCCCAAGTGAGAAATGAATTGGTGACATGGTGGCCAATTAAGTAAAGTTGAATTTTTTTATTGCAAAGGTAATTTTAACCCATGAACTTTGAGTTAAAATTTAACACTTCTACTACTCCACCACATCACCCCTAACCTGTCAACAAAAGTTGTAGACCTCTTTTTCCTTCCTTTGATTGCCAATGCCTCTTTGTTTACACATTTAATAAGCATATTTCGACAGACTTTTAATCTTTATAGTATGTCTCTTGACTCATGAGAGTTTTTAACAAAAGAACGAAATTTCTTATTAATATACATTATATCTTAACACATTCAAGAAAAAAAACATATATATAAAGATCCATCTCAAATATAATTTATAATGGGACACCAAACTTTATTCATAATCTTGAACAATCATAAGAAGTATTAATACTTGCTACTACCCTATGCTTTAACAACACTTCATGTTAAAACGAGAAAGAATTCCTCATAAAGAATGATAGTGACATATGACCACGTCATTTGCATTTTCCTAATTACGTATATTGACGCCTGAATAATAGTGGTTGCCAGGTTTCCAATTAGCCGGAATCACATTATTCGCTAGGACTGACTTTTTGGATTCAATAGTAGTTATCCTTACAGAATAAGGACCTTGTGTTCCACTTGGAATTCCAGTTTTCCATGTTGCACCAAAAGACTGTTGCATACGCAACCACTTCTTTGAGTTTGAAGGTAATAGCTCGACAAGACCAAGGTCACCATCTCCGTTCAAATTCTCGATTGCAAAAGCTAGATAAAAAGGGTTAGAACCTTTGTCAATCTTAAATGTTATAGTTGTTTTATAGAAACACCGTACCCTGCAAAAACAAACAATCAAAGACGATATAAATTATTAAAATATCCTTTGCGTTTCTTCCATTATTAGATTTTTTTTTATTTTTTTTGGTCCAAGAACAATAGTTTGAGAAACATTTAGAGAACTATAACACTAAAAATTTCACGATGTGAAACCAACAATGAGAAGAGCGTCGAGACAAAACAAAACACGTGCTGAAAACTTCCAAATGACTTCCTATATTCAGAACACCCAAGAAAATATTTTTAATCCAAAGTACCCGTTCCACCACTTTTTGTTTGAAAACACCAATTAGAGGCTAGTAATTTTTGAATTAAATGTTTGATATTTTCTTAGTTAAAGATTCGTTCAACTGGTATGATTCAGTATTTTTAATTACATTTTTCAAATTCATAAAATGTAGAGTAAAAATTTACTTTTTGATGCAAAATATTACCATACTTAGGCAATTCTATTTCTTGGTTGACATGTTATTAACTTGAAACAAAATTGAATACACCAAAAGATTCAAGATTTCAAAACTGGCATCCCTATTATTTACCTTTGATATTGAATGTTAATTCTTCCGGCCTTTCGTAATGCATCAGCTTGTCCAGGCTTCGCTAAATATCCAAAAGCTTTTCCACTTAAATCGAAGTGAATGGCATCATTATTACAGGCACCTGGGCACTCATCAGTTATTGTGACTGTAATTGGATTTCCTGAGCATGACGGGTTTTCTGTGCATCTCACCTGAAAAAACATATGTGGAGTTGATAGGTTGATCGAAACATTGTCATCGTTAAACAATATCTTGTTTCATCAATCTATATATGAAAAATACACAATAAGTTTGATGACAGGTTTCGACAAACGATGTCGTATATCTATCTTTTATAGTCAATATCAGACATGTTCTAGAAGAATATCGTTAATTGAATGAGAAATGCATAAGAATCAATGGTGTTACTCTAATACAAAATTACTCACAAGCTAAACATTAAAATATGCATAATGTTTATCACCTGATAACAAGTCCCGCAACCCTTTCCGTATTTAAATATGTTTTGGTTTCCTGCTGAAATTAAGCCATAGTATGGAGGATTCGCGACATCATTTTCTAAACCACAAGCTCCCCCTGCAAGTATGTAAAACATTTATCTAAGAACAAGTCTTGGACCACTAAACTTTTATACATGCAAGAAAAACTTGTGATCATAGTTCATTTATGTGTCCAGAATATGTCAACAAACAAATACGGTAGGAACCAATTGAGACGATAGTAGGGCAAACATGTAATAAGGAATAATGCTCATACGTTTTCCTATCTAATTGATTATTTCTTTTATTTTCTATAAAATGTTTATGGTTTATCTATTTCATTTAATCTTATTTTTCATTTCTTTAGTGTGATGTGCATAAAGATTAAATAGTATTACCACTTCCAGATCCATTAGGGGGCCCGTACCACGTTGCCACAGCTTGTGACAAACCCGCCAACATGAGATCCATTAACCGATTCAAAATTTGCACAAAAGCAATACTCACTTAACTTAAGTAAGATTAATATAAAAGTGAGGAAAGAGAATGGGTTGTAAATGTGAAAAGTGGACATGGTGTTCGATTTGCACAAACAATACAATACACTATACGGAAAACTTATTGTGTGGTTATACTTAGTCCATGGCTAAACCTTTTTATAGTGTCAAAGGTATTATTCTTACCTTTTACTAAACAGCCACAATAATAGCTTCTTACCTTTTTCAGAAACAAAATCTTCTATGTATTTCCTAATTTCATAATTCAGATATAGTTGGAGAATGTAATTTTAAAGCATTTCACCCTGAATTCGTATTAGATTCTATTGTTCAAATAGATAATATAGATCTTGATGGCATCATATAGAATTAGGAGATAATAGCTAGAACAAAATTTATTATATCTCTATTGGCTTACTATTTGAAAATTAGAGCAATCAATTATACTTGTGAAATATGGCACTTATATTTTAGGTTCAAACTGGATAAACAGGGAAAATTACGAATTTCGTCGTTGAACTTGTCCCAAAAAATAGATTTGGTCCCTTATGTTACAGACCCGACACATTCGGTCCCTCAACTTACAAAATGTGCACAAATGTAGTCCATGCCGTCAATTTACCGTTTATAATTAACGATTTTTTTTTAATTAGTTCATTTTATTTTATTTGTATTTTTTTATTTTGTTTATTTTTAATTAATTTTATTATTTAAATTTAACATTTAACTTATTTTTTTGAAATTTTTTTTATATTGATATTCTAATCAGTTTTTATTTTTATTTATTTAATTCATTCATTTTTAATTATTATTTTATATTATTTCTTATTTATTTTTCCAGTTTTAGTTAATTTTATTATTTAAAATAATTTATTTTTTAAATATTTTTATATTTTTTAAATTAAGATGTTTTAATGTTATTTATTTATTATTTTAAAATATTATTTATTTTTAGTATTTAAAATAATATTTAAGTCTTTTAATATTATAATATTTTTTTATTTTATTAAAAAATTTATTAATTTTTATCTTTATTATTTTATATTAACTTTTAAATAATTTTTGTATTTTTATTTTATGTTTTTATCCAATATCCACGTGGCGAATTGAGATTTGACCACCTAGGCACAATTGACTTCGAAATTGAAAACCCCCAAATTGAGAAACCTAACCAAACCCTAATTTTTATTTTTTGGGGGGATTCCGTTAATTTGGATGGAAAGTTAACGGTAGGGACTACATTTGTGCACGATTTGTGAGTTGAGGGATCAAATGTGTCGAGTCTGTATCTTGAGGGACCAAATGTGTAGAGTCTGTATCATGAGCGACCAAATGTGTCGAGTCTGTAACATGAGGGACCGAATGTGTTTTCGGCGACAAGTTTAGGGACGAAAAATATAATTATCCCGAATAAACATTTACACATTGACTAACACATAGAAATTTGATTGTCGTGTTTTAGCTATTTTAAAGTCTATTTTGAATAGAAAGTATTTGAGAGTCATGTATTATAAATTTTCCATTGCATCTCATTTGTTTTTTAAGAAATGTCCTCTGAATTTGGAACCAAATAATGTTAATAAGAGTACTTATAAAGTAATTCTATAGTATCTTTAAGATTATATTACAAATTCGAGGGCAAATTACATTTTTAGTTTTCTAATTTAGGCTTCGTTCAACTTTGGTCCTGTTACTTTTGGATTCTCATATTGCGTCGTAAAACGTCAAAATTTTCTCACATTACATCAGGTTTCCTGAGTCCATTTAAGTATTTTGGAAAACACTTGGGCCGCTCAAATAGGCGTTGTGTATAGTTTTTAAGGAAAAATTCACGTGTTCTTAATATTGCGGGAATAAACTTGAAATTAAGGGTAAAATCATATTTGAGGGTTTTCTTATAATCAAAGTAGAGCATTTTTTTTTCCTTCTCTAAGATTGAAATTTATTTTGAGTCTTTGGTTCTTTAATGGAGGCCTTACATTTTTTTAGGAATTAGAATGAAAGAAATGGTTTCAACGCACTTAGGAAACACCAATGCACAAACGTTGAGTAATTGAAACTTGTTGTCCCAACATAATTTCCTACATCTTATCCAGGCAACCTCAAATTGTCCTAGAGGTAGGATAATACCATTACACATCCCTTAACTCAAATTACATTTAGAATTTTCTCATGCTTGTTGAGTAGGTTGAAAAAAATTGCAATTTTGGTACACTAATGTGGTGGGCACGTTATTTTTAGTGCACTAATATGGGGGAGGAGTAGCAGTTTTGGTACATCATTCGTCAAAATATAACCACATTAGGAACCGTTCTCCGAAAATTGAAGACGCGGCCGACAAAAATGTCGAAAATTGATGATTTGGCAGCCGGAAAATGTTAAAATTGGCTTTTTTTTTCTTTTGCGGAATTTGAGGGAAAATAGATGACGTGGCGCCCAAGTGAGAAATGAATTGGTGACATGGTGCCAATTAAGTAAAGTTGAATTTTTTTATTTCAAAGGTAATTTTAACCCATGAACTTTGAGTTAAAATTTAACACTTCTACTACTCCACCACATCACCCTTAACCTGTCAACAAAAGTTGTAGACCTCTTTTTCCTTTCTTTGATTGCCAATGCCTCTTTGTTTACACATTTAATAAGCATATTTCGACACACTTTTAATCTTTATAGTATGTCTCTTGACTCATGAGAGTTTTTAACAAAAGAACGAAATTTCTTATTAATATACATTATATCTTAACACATTCAAGAAAAAAAACATATATATAAAGATCCATCTCAAATATAATTTATAATGGGACACCAAACTTTATTCATAATCTTGAACAATCATAAGAAGTATTAATACTTGCTACTACCCTATGCTTTAACAACACTTCATGTTAAAACGAGAAAGAATTCCTCATAAAGAATGATAGTGACATATGACCACGTCATTTGCATTTTCCTAATTAGGTATATTGACGCCTGAATAATAGTGGTTGCCAGGTTTCCAATTAGCCGGAATCACATTATTCGCTAGGACTGACTTTTTGGATTCAATAGTAGTTATCCTTACAGAATAAGGACCTTGTGTTCCACTTGGAATTCCAGTTTTCCATGTTGCACCAAAAGACTGTTGCATACGCAACCACTTCTTTGAGTTTGAAGGTAATAGCTCGACAAGACCAAGGTCACCATCTCCGTTCAAATTCTCGATTGCAAAAGCTAGATAAAAAGGGTTAGAACCTTTGTCAATCTTAAATGTTATAGTTGTTTTATAGAAACACCGTACCCTGCAAAAACAAACAATCAAAGACGATATAAATTATTAAAATATCGTTTGCGTTTCTTCCATTATTAGATTTTTTTTTATTTTTTTTGGTCCAAGAACAATAGTTTGAGAAACATTTAGAGAACTATAACACTAAAATTTCACGATGTGAAACCAACAATGAGAAGAGCGTCGAGACAAAACAAAACACGTGCTGAAAACTTCCAAATGACTTCCTATATTCAGAACACCCAAGAAAATATTTTTAATCCAAAGTACCCGTTCCACCACTTTTTGTTTGAAAACACCAATTAGAGGCTAGTAATTTTGAATTAAATGTTTGATATTTTCTTAGTTAAAGATTCGTTCAACTGGTATGATTCAGTATTTTTAATTACATTTTTCAAATTCATAAAATGTAGAGTAAAAATTTACTTTTGATGCAAAATATTACCATACTTAGGCAATTCTATTTCTTGGTTGACATGTTATTAACTTGAAACAAAATTGAATACACCAAAAGATTCAAGATTTCAAAACTGGCATCCCTATTATTTACCTTTGATATTGAATGTTAATTCTTCCAGCCTTTCGTAATGCATCAGCTTGTCCAGGCTTCGCTAAATATCCAAAAGCTTTTCCACTTAAATCGAAGTGAATGGCATCATTATTACAGGCACCTGGGCACTCATCAGTTATTGTGACTGTAATTGGATTTCCTGAGCATGACGGGTTTTCTGTGCATCTCACCTGAAAAAACATATGTGGAGTTGATAGATTGATCGAAACATTGTCATCGTTAAACAATATCTTGTTTCATCAATCTATATATGAAAAATACACAATAAGTTTGATGACAGGTTTCGACAAACGATATCGTATATCTATCTTTTATAGTCAATATCAGACACCTCTAGGATAGTCCGAGTTTATACTCCGATCCTTCAAGCTAGTTTCACTTCTCGACTTGCCTATAATTGGAAGGAAGAAAGTGAAGTACATAAGCGAAGGCTTAGTGAGCGCCAGTGTACGTGTGAAAGGTGCTTAAAATAGTTTTTAGACCCCAAAGTGATAAAGTAATAAGGTGAAAACAATAATAGTTTCTATTTTTCAAACGCTCATTAAAAAGACGAGTAAGAATGACATTTGCGTTCAAGCAGTAGCTGGTATGACACCTGGATCTTAGTATACATACGATAAAGTTTTAAAACATGCATTTTTAAAAGTGTGCAGTCAATGTAAGTACCACGTACAAGACTCAATGCAAGTATCATGTACCAGACTCAATGCAAGTATCATGTACAAGACATGTTTAAGTAACACGTACACGTCACGCTTAAGCAGTAGGGGGCCATGTTAGCAATACTATCGCGTCCGATGATTTACCCATAGCACTTTGGGTCCCTCTGCTTCTTCCTTATCACCCCTGAACATGCGGCTTAAAAGCCATCACCTTATACCTCCCCACGCAGGCTCGCGATGCCCGATTTGGTCATATCCGGAATATGCCACACGATAAATGACCCATGCACCCTCAGAGCACTCCGTCCTAGGTGCATGGATCTGGACGTGGATAGCGGGAACTGTTTAAGACCGCAAGCCCATGCTTGACCGGCCGAACCCTGCCCTATCCATCGCCCGACCTTGGGCCCAATACAACCACGCAAGATGAAACATGTCACAAGAACACCATCACGACAAATGATCATGATACAAGAACCAAATGATGGAGTACTTCCACGAATCCATAAAAACCGATGTTTATTTTGAAATCATGCTTGCAAAATATGCATTTGAAACAAGTATGCAATCATGTATGTCACGAATGATTGAATGAAGCATTTTTGCTCATGAAGGAATATTGAATCGAGCGAATATATATATATATATATATATATATATATTTATTTTTTTTTTAATTTCATTAAAAGAATGTTTTCTTGAAATCATTTTCACAAAACCTGCCTGGAAAATTATTCTCGCAAGATATGTCTTTGAAACGTGCCAAGAAATGGTTAATGCAAATTGAGTCCATGATTTGATTTGAAAGTGTTGAAATTCATTTTCATGGGAAGTATTGAAAGCATGATGAAAGTATATAGATATATATATACGACGTGCTCCTTCCAGTTTTAAAAGACATATAACTATAATTTTGAGAGGCACTCACACTACGTCCAAGCTTATACGGCGTTGTCCTCGTTCGTCTCACCGACAACACATGCTAAGCGAAATTATATCAGAAGCTCATTTTCTAACTCGTCTAAAGTCTACCCGGGGTAGTCTATGAGGTCCTAATAACTATACCAACATTCACAACAAGTTACCTTAATGAAAACTAGGCTTAATTTCAATCTTCCCCAAAAGGTCGATAAGAGGCATAAAAACAGATTTGTGCAGTTTTAGTGTATGAATTGTTAAAAATCACAAACTCAATAATTGTGGGTAAAGTTTTTTCATAAATGTTCTAAATTTGTTAAAAGACCTTAGATAAATTTTTCAAAGGTAAATGGTCACTTAAAATGTGGCTATTTTACCCAAAACCGAAGTAAAATTGGGTTCAATTGTTTTACTGGGGCAGGATTACTTTAAAATTCATATAAAATCCTAATTTAATCAAATAAGCCCCAATTTTATACACAACAACCCCAATACATATGATTATCCCCAGTAAAATTTTGAAATCAAAATGAAGTTTGTAAGAACCCCAAATGATGTCTCAAACAAACATTTTGAAATCCCGTAAGGCTTCTGGCAGTCTATACTTAACAATTTCCATAATTCACATTACAACTCCAAAAATCTCACAAAATTCCAGACATATTTTCGACATGCAGTAACATACACATTAAAAGTTTTGAACTCAAATAACATTTCCTCATTTCGATATAATTCTTCGAAATCAGTGGCAGATTTAAAGACCCAACTTACAATTGTCATGCATGTGTGATTTCTTCATTTAAGCCTTTAGGTTAGTTACTATAAATTGTAAATTTAAGCTTAAAACTCATAGATCTACTCTTCTAATACACATGCAATAACATTTTCAAAGCAAATTTAGCCTCTACCATTACCTACTAATGTAAGATCAAGGAATTACAAGTTACCTTTAATGCTACCAACAAGTGTGAAGATGGTTGAGGTTGAACTAATATACTAATTTGTATCTATCTATATATAACTTGAATGGAAGGATGAAGAGGGTTGAAGATGATGAAAATGGAGAAGAGAGTTGAAGAGGTATTTTCTTGTAAGGAAAATGATGAAGTTGTGGCATATTATATATATATATATATATATATCTATGGTGTGATGGTGGGGTGGTCGGTCAAGCCCACCTTCCACCCCTTTATTTATTATTTTTTTTTTCTTTATTTATTATTTTTTTTTTATTTTTTTTTAAAGTGAAATGAAAGTGGAATTTACTAATTATTGGTGTATTTGACAATTTACTAATTCAACTTCTCTCCTAGTGTCTAGTTAAATTTTGGTTCTATTCCTTTAATCTACATAAGATGTATAATATAATATCCCTCTTGAACATATGTTTAAGATCCTAGATCATGTCCTAATGCTTTAGATAGTAACTAGTCGACTAAAAAAAAAACTCGGGCATCACATTCTCCCCTCCTTAAAAGAATTTGGTCCCCAAATTCTCACCTGAGAACAATTTCGGGTAGTGTCTTCGCATGTAATCCTCGGTTTCCCAAGTTGCTTCTTCTAGATTGTCGTGATTTTCCCATAACATCTTTACCATTGGGATGCTTTTAGTCCGTAGCTCACGCACTTTCTTGTCCACAATCTTTATCGGTTTTTTTTTTTTTTCATAAGTCAAATTGTTCTGAATTAGTATTGCATCCACCTTGAGTACATGTTCAGGATCGGGTCGGTATTTCTTTAACCTGCTTACGTGAAAGACATCGTGCAAACCAGAGAGTGCTGGTGAGAGTGCAAGTCGATATGCTACTTTTCCAACTCTTTCCAAGATCTTGAAAGGTCCAACAAATCTAGGATGAATGATGCCTCTCCGAGGAGATAGCCGCAAGAAAACCTCATCTCTGACGAAAAATTCTAAGTCTTTTCTTCTTTGATCAGCGTAACTCTTCTGACGACTCTGTGCAGCTTTCATTCGTTCCTGGACAATTTGGATTTTATCTATAGCTTCTTGCAGCAATTTCAATTGTGGGAACGTTGTTTGTCCCTGATTTTTCCTCTTAGGAATCCTTGTATCTCCAACTTCCCAACGAATTGGGGACCTGCACTTTCTCCCATATAAGGCTTCATATGGTGCCATTCCAATTGTGGCCTGATAGCTATTGTTATAAGCAAATTCTGCTAAAGCTAAGTATTGAGCCCAATTTTCTTTAAATCCAAAACACATGCTCGCAACATGTCTTCTAGTATTTGAATGACTATCTCAAATTGTCCATCCGACTGAGGATAAGTTGTCATGCTAATGACTAGCTTAGTTTCCAATGCAACATGTATGTTTTTCCAAAATTGTGAGAGGAATGAGAGGAACCACTGCTCAATGGTATGGATCTCTGGACTCTACTAAGGACAAGGTTAACTGAAACACCATGCTGTCTCACAACTTCCTTAACGTACCATCAAGCTAACTTAGAGAGGTTCTACCTCCCGGACGGGCAAGAAATGAGCTCATTTTGTGAACCCATCCACAATTATCCCAATAGAATCATGGCCACTTGTAGCTTGGGGCAAATCAGTTATAAAGTTCGCTGTTAGATATTCACCTTTCCATTCCGGTTTTTTTTTTTTTTTTTAAAGGTTGTAAGAGTCCAGAAGATCGTTAAGGTTTGATGTTTTGATTTCACTTGTTGACATGCAAAGCATCGTGAGACATAATTAGTGACTTGGCTGTTTAGATTGACTAACCAGTAATATTCCTTAATTCCTTATGCACCTCATTACTGCCAAGGTATATGGTCTTTTTCAAGCGACGAGCTTCATCAAGTATAACCTTCTTCACACTAGTGTCATTTGGTACATACACCCTATTTTAAACTATATCAGGTCATCTTCCCAGATATGAAATTCACGCCTATATTTCTTGAAGGGTCTTCTCTCTTAAGTTCTTGAATATAGATCTTTCTCTAGTGCAACTTTGATCCAAGAACATTGGGTTCTACTTTGATATTAGCACACAAGATGTGTAATCCAAATTCTTTTGTATTCCAAAAATTCACATCCTTCCACATCCTCCATCCGTTATCCATTAATCTTGCAACACTCATTTTCTGACTTAAAGCATCTGCTTCTACATTAGATTTTCTAAGATGGGTTTGGATTGAACACTTGTAGTCTTCAAGAAGTTTCATTCTCTTTGTTTGTCTCAAATTCAACTCTTTTTGAGAGAATAGATACTTAAAACTTTTGTGGTCGGTATGATGCTCCATATAAGTAATGTCTCCACTTTGTTATTTCAGAAATAATGGAGGCTACTGCCAAATCATGGGTTGGGTAGTTCTATTCGTAGGGTTTGTGTTTACGCTATACATACGCTATCTCTTTACTATTTTGCATAAGCATACATCCAGTCCCTCCTTAGAGACATCACCGTAAACTCCAAAATTATCATTTCCATTAGGAAGTTCTAAAATGCGTTGTTGTGAGCCTTTTCTCTAACTCTTGGAAGCTTGACTTAGACTCATCATTCTATTCAACTTCATCTTCCTTTGAGTTAGTCGAGATAAATGTCCTGCTATCTTAGAGAAATCCTTGACAAATCTCCGATAGTATCCTGCTAATCCGAGAAAGCTTTTTTTTTTTTTTTTGTGGCATTCTCAGGTCTTTTCCATTCCACAATAGATTCTACCTTCGAGGGGTCGACATAGATTCCATTACCCATAATCACATGACCTAAGAAGGCAACCTTAGTTAACCCAAACTCACACTTGCTAAATTTCACGTAGAGCTTGTTGTCTCTTAAGACTGGCAATACAATCCTTAAGTGTCGTTCATGATTTTCTTTGGTCTTAGATATAGACAATGATGTCGTTTATAAATATCACCGCAAGCGATCCAAATTAGAAGGTAATATACTATGCATAATATCCATAAGGGTTGTTGGGGGTATTGGTCAATCCAACTAGCATTTCAACAAACTCATATTGTCCGTATCTTGTTTGGAAAGCGGTCTTAAGTTCATCTTCATTGCTAATTCTTAATTGATCATATCCTTGTTGCAAATCAAGCTTAGAATATAACGTAGCTCCTTGGAGTTGGTCAAACAATTCTTTAATTCGTGGAAGAGGATACTTGTTCTTGATGGTTACACTATTTAACCCCCGGTATTCTACATCTAACCCTAATGATCTGTCTTTCTTCTTGCCAAATAACACTAGAGCTCCCCACAGAGACGTATTAGGTTCAATAAATCCTATCTCCACAACTTTAATAGCTAAGCTTTCTTTATATTGGGGTAGTTCCGAGTAAACGCTCGATAGCGAACTCCCTTCCCTATCTGTTGGTAAAGAGATTAAAATTTAGGAACCACAAATACTTATTTAATATTCACTTTATCTTTTGTCTTGTTAATCATGGAAGCTAAATAGTCTTCCCTTTCTTTCCAAAGTGTCCTTTACGCCATAACAACTGAAATGTTAGGTGCTGAAGCAATCCTTGTGTTCCCTGCTAGATCTGTAATCGACTTACCAGATGCACAAGACTTCACAAACCTTGTAAGATAATCTATTAGGCATGCTGATAAGACAACTAATCCATTTCTAGAACATTGTCTTACTCTTGTATAGGTAGCACTATAAGACCAGTTGTAAACGATTTTCCACTAATCATTATGTTACTGGACTTAAATCACTGAATCCATAACCATGCCACTATCCTTTCGTGTAGTAACTTCTAAGTTAACTTTTATAGTACGATCAAAACTTAAAATAGTCATTTATAATCACCTTTCCTGTATCACATCCAAATATTATTCTATAATATCAATAAACTATCACTGTACTCAAGAAACTACATGAAAGCTAATTTCCCACTCGCTTTCTCATAAGTAGGAGGTTGAGTAATTAATGTAATTCCTCTTGTTCACAAGAATATTCATCCTTCATTCTATTACACCTTTTCCGACTCAAGTGTCTCTTTGCAATCAAAGCACCTATAGTGTTTTATTCTAGACACGTTCCTAGCTCAGTCCTACAATTGTAATCAATCATCGCTTGGTCGGCCGCCCAAACAATGGTTTGTCACAATTTAAGTACTGAAACACTATATCTCCAACCTTATTATCATATCGAACTCTCACTTAATACCTAAAACCACAGTCCGAGGAACCTATCCCGGAATAGCTCAGGCACTAGCCCAAGCTCTGATACCATCTGTAACGCCCTCAAATTTAATCCTAAAGAATCCAACACGAAAGCGTTATCCTATCCTTACAGAAGTACAAACCAAATTCTGGACACAATTAAACAATTCATCTTATCGGGTCACAACCCCAATACATCAACTAAATAGCTATGCGAACTTAATATACATGAGTCAATCTACATCATTCACCTCTAGGATAGTCCGAGTTTATACTCCGATCCTTCAAGCTAGTTTCACTTCTCGACTTGCCTATAACTGGAAGGAAGAAAGTGAAGTACATAAGCAAAGGCTTAGTGAGCGCCAGTGTACGTGTGAAAGGTGCTTAAAATAGTTTTTAGACCCCAAAGTGATAAATTAATAAGGTGAAAACAATAATAGTTTCTATTTTTCAAACGCTCATTAAAAAGGCGAGTAAGAATGACATTTGCGTTCAAGCAGTAGCTGGTATGACACCAGGATCTTAGTATACATACGATAAAGTTTTAAAACATGCATTTTTAAAAGTGTGCAGTCAATGTAAGTACCACGTACAAGACTCAATGCAAGTATCATGTACCAGACTCAATGCAAGTATCATGTACCAGACTCAATGCAAGTATCATGTACAAGACATGTTTAAGTAACACGTACACGTCACGCTTAAGCAGTAGGGGGCCATGTTAGCAATACTATCGCGTCCGATGATTTACCCATAGCACTTTGGGTCCCTCTGCTTCTTCCTTATCACCCCTGAACATGCGGCTTAAAAGCCATCACCTTATACCTCCCCACGCAGGCTCGCGATGCCCGATTTGGTCATATCCGGAATATGCCACACGATAAATGACCCATGCACCCTCAGAGCACTCCGTCCTAGGTGCATGGATCTGGACGTGGATAGCGGGAACTGTTTAAGACCGCAAGCCCATGCTTGACCGGCCGAACCCTGCCCTATCCATCGCCCGACCTTGGGCCCAACACAACCACGCAAGATGAAACATGTCACAAGAACACCATCACGACAAATGATCATGATACAAGAACCAAATGATGGAGTACTTCCACGAATCCATAAAAACCGATGTTTATTTTGAAATCATGCTTGCAAAATATGCATTTGAAACAAGTATGCAATCATGTATGTCACGAATGATTGAATGAAGCATTTTTGCTCATGAAGGAATATTGAATCGAGCGAATGTACATATATATATATATATATTTTTTTTTTTTTTTAATTTCATTAAAAGAATGTTTTCTTGAAATCATTTTCACAAAACCTGCCTGGAAAATTATTCTCGCAAGATATGTCTTTGAAACGTGCCAAGAAATGGTTAATGCAAATTGAATCCATGATTTGATTTGAAAGTGTTGAAATTCATTTTCATGGGAAGTATTGAAAGCATGATGAAAGTATATAGATATATATATACGACGTGCTCCTTCCAGTTTTAAAAGACATATAACTATAATTTTGAGAGGCACTCACACTACGTCCAAGCTTATACGGCGTTGTCCTCGTTCGTCTCACCGACAACACCTGCTAAGCGAAATTATATCAGAAGCTCATTTTCTAACTCGTCTAAAGTCTACCCGGGGTAGTCTATGAGGTCCTAATAACTATACCAACATTCACAACAAGTTACCTTAATGAAAACTAGGCTTAATTTCAATCTTCCCCAAAAGGTCGATAAGAGGCATAAAAACAGATTTGTGCAGTTTTAGTGTATGAATTGTTAAAAATCACAAACTCAATAATTGTGGGTAAAGTTTTTTCATAAATGTTCTAAATTTGTTAAAAGACCTTAGATAAATTTTTCAAAGGTAAATGGTCACTTAAAATGTGGCTATTTTACCCAAAACCGAAGTAAAATTGGGTTCAATTGTTTTACTGGGGCAGGATTACTTTAAAATTCATATAAAATCCTAATTTAATCAAATAAGGCCCAATTTTATACACAACAACCCCAATACATATGATTATCCCCAGTAAAATTTTGAAATCAAAATGAAGTTTGTAAGAACCCCAAATGATGTCTCAAACAAACATTTTGAAATCCCGTAAGGCTTCTGGCAGTCTATACTTAACAATTTCCATAATTCACATTACAACTCCAAAAATCTCACAAAATTCCAGACATATTGTCGACATGCAGTAACATACACAGTAAAAGTTTTGAACTCAAATAACATTTCCTCATTTCGATATAATTCTTCGAAATCAGTGGCAGATTTAAAGACCCAACTTACAATTGTCATGCATGTGTGATTTCTTCATTTAAGCCTTTAGGTTAGTTACTATAAATTGTAAATTTAAGCTTAAAACTCATAGATCTACTCTTCTAATACACATGCAATAACATTTTCAAAGCAAATTTAGCCTCTACCATTACCTACTAATGTAAGATCAAGGAATTACAAGTTACCTTTAATGCTACCAACAAGTGTGAAGATGGTTGAGGTTGAACTAATATACTAATTTGTATCTATCTATATATAACTTGAATGGAAGGATGAAGAGGGTTGAAGATGATGAAAATGGAGAAGAGAGTTGAAGAGGTATTTTCTTGTAAGGAAAATGATGAAGTTGTGGCATATTATATATATATATATATATATATCTATGGTGTGATGGTGGGGTGGTCGGTCAAGCCCAACTTCCACCCCTTTATTTATTATTTTTTTTTATTTTTTTTTAAAGTGAAATGAAAGTGGAATTTACTAATTATTGGTGTATTTGGCAATTTACTAATTCAACTTCTCTCCTAGTGTCTAGTTAAATTTTGGTTCTATTCCTTTAATCTACATAAGATGTATAATATAATACCCCTCTTGAACATATGTTTAAGATCCTAGATCATGTCCTAATGCTTTAGATAGTAACTAGTCGACTAAAAAAAAAACTCGGGCATCACACAATCTATATATGAAAAATACACAATAAGTTTGATGACATGTTTCGACAAACGATATCGTATATCTATCTTTTATAGTCAATATCAGACATGTTCTAGAAGAATATCGTTAATTGAATGAGAAATGCATAAGAATCAATGGTGTTACTCTAATACAAAATTACTCACAAGCTAAACATTAAAATATGCATAATGTTTATCACCTGATAACAAGTCCCGCAACCCTTTCCGTATTTAAATATGTTTTGGTTTCCTGCTGAAATTAAGCCATAGTATGGAGGATTCGCGACATCATTTTCTAAACCACAAGCTCCCCCTGCAAGTATGTAAAACATTTATCTAAGAGCAAGTCTTGGACCACTAAACTTTTATACATGCAAGAAAAACTTGTGATCATAGTTCATTTATGTGTCCAGAATATGTCAACAAACAAATACGGTAGGAACCAATTGAGACGATAGTAGGGCAAACATGTAATAAGGAATAATGCTCATACGTTTTCCTATCTAATTGATTATTTCTTTTATTTTCTATAAAATGTTTATGGTTTATCTATTTCATTTAATCTTATTTTTCATTTCTTTAGTGTGATGTGCATAAAGATTAAATAGTATTACCACTTCCAGATCCATTAGGGGGCCCGTACCACGTTGCCACAGCTTGTGACAAACCACGAACATGAGATCCATTAACCGATTCAAAATTTGCACAAAAGCAATACTCACTTAACTTAAGTAAGATTAATATAAAAGTGAGGAAAGAGAATGGGTTGTAAATGTGAAAAGTGGACATGGTGTTCGATTTGCACAAACAATACAATACACTATACGGAAAACTTATTGTGTGGTTATACTTAGTCCATGGCTAAACCTTTTTATAGTGTCAAAGGTATTATTCTTACCTTATACTAAACAGCCACAATAATAGCTTCTTACCTTTTTCAGAAACAAAATCTTCTATGTATTTCCTAATTTCATAATTCAGATATAGTTGGAGAATGTAATTTTAAAGCATTTCACCCTGAATTCGTATTAGATTCTATTGTTCAAATAGATAATATAGATCTTGATGGCATCATATAGAATTAGGAGATAATAGCTAGAACAAAATTTATTATATCTCTATTGGCTTACTATTTGAAAATTAGAGCAATCAATTATACTTGTGAAATATGGCACTTATATTTTAGGTTCAAACTTGATAAACAGGGAAAATTACGAATTTCGTCGTTGAACTTGTCCCAAAAAATAGATTTGGTCCCTTATGTTACAGACCCGACACATTCGGTCCCTCAACTTACAAAATGTGCACAAATGTAGTCCATGCTGTCAATTTACCGTTTATAATTAACGATTTTTTTTTAATTAGTTCATTTTATTTTATTTGTATTTTTTTATTTTTAATTAATTTGATCATTTAAAATAATATTTAACTTATTTTTTTTTGAAATATTTTTTATATTGATATTCCAATCAGTTTTAATTTTTATTTATTTAATTCATTTATTTTTAATTTCTATTTTTTATTATTTCTTATTTATTTTTCCATTTTTAGTCAATTTTAATAATTAAAATAATTTATTTTTTAAATTAATATGTTTTAATGTTATTTAGTCATTATTTTATAATATTATTTATTTTTAGTATTTAAAATAATATTTAAGTCTTTTAATATTATAATATTTTTTTATTTTATTAAAAAATTTATTAATTTTTATCTTTATTATTTTATATTAACTTTTAAATAATTTTTGTATTTTTATTTTATGTTTTTATCCAATATCCACGTGGCGAATTGAGATTTGACCACCTAGGCACAATTGACTTCGAAATTGAAAACCCCCAAATTGAGAAACCTAACCAAACCCTAATTTTTATTTTTTGGGGGGATTCCGTTAATTTGGATGGAAAGTTAACGGTAGGGACTACATTTGTGCACGATTTGTGAGTTGAAGGATCAAATGTGTCGAGTCTGTATCTTGAGGGACCAAATGTGTAGAGTCTGTATCATGAGCGACCAAATGTGTTGAGTCTGTAACATGAGGGACCGAATGTGTTTTCGGCGACAAGTTTAGGGACGAAAAATATAATTATCCCGAATAAACATTTACACATTGACTAACACATAGAAATTTGATTGTCGTGTTTTAGCTATTTTAAAGTCTATTTTGAATAGAAAGTATTTGAGAGTCATATATTATAAATTTTCCATTGCATCTCATTTGTTTTTTAAGAAATGTCCTCTGAATTTGGAACCAAATAATGTTAATAAGAGTACTTATAAAGTAATTCTATAGTATCTTTAAGATTATATTACAAATTTGAGGGCAAATTACATTTTTAGTTTTCTAACTTAGGCTTCGTTCAACTTTGGTCCTATTACTTTTGGATTCTCATATTGCGTCGTAAAACGTCAAAATTTTCTCACATTACATCAGGTTTCCTGAGTCCATTTAAGTATTTTGGAAAACACTTGGGCCGCTCAAATAGGCGTTGTGTATAGTTTTTAAGGAAAAATTCACGTGTTCTTAATATTGCGGGAATAAACTTGAAATTAAGGGTAAAATCATATTTGAGGGTTTTCTTATAATCAAAGTAGAGCATTTTTTTTTCCTTCTCTAAGATTGAAATTTATTTTGAGTCTTTGGTTCTTTAATGGAGGCCTTACATTTTTTTAGGAATTAGAATGAAAAAAATGGTTTCAACGCACTTAGGAAACACCAATGCACAAACGTTGAGTAATTGAAACTTGTTGTTCCAACATAATTTCCTACATCTTATCCAGGCAACCTCTAATTGTCCTAGAGGTAGGATAATACCATTACACATCCCTTAACTCAAATTACATTTAGAATTTTCTCATGCTTGATGAGTAGGTTGAAAAAAATTGCAATTTTGGTACACTAATGTGGTGGGCACGTTATTTTTAGTACACTAATATGGGGGAGGAGTAGCCGTTTTGGTACATCATTCGTCAAAATATAACCACATTAGGAACCGTTCACCGAAAATTGAAGACGGGGCCGACAAAAATGTCGAAAATTGATGACTTGGCTGCCGGAAAATGTTAAAATTTGTTTTTTTTTTCTTTTGCGGAATTTGAGGAAAAATAGAAAGTGAGAAATGAATTGGTGACATGGTGACCAATTAAGTAAAGTTGAAATTTTTTATTACTAAGGTAATTTTAACCCATGAACTTTGAGTTAAAATTTAACACTTCTACTACTCCACCACATCACCCCTAACCTATCAACAAAAGTTGTAGACCTCTTTTTTCTTTCTTTGATGCCAATGCCTCTTTGTTTACACATTTAATAAGCATATTTCGACAGACTTTTAATCTTTATAGTATGTCTCTTGACTCATGAGAGTTTTTAACAAAAGAACGAAATTTCTTATTAATATATATTATATCTTAGCATATTCAAGAAAAAAAAACATATATATAAATATCCATCTCAAATATAATTTATAATGGGACACCAAACTTTATTCATAATCTTGAACAATCATAAGAAGTATTAATACTTGCTACTACCCTATGCTTTAACAAAACTTCATGTTAAAACGAGAAAGAATTCCTCATAACGAATGATAGTGACATATGACCACGTCATTTGCATTTTCATAATTAGGTATATTGACGCCTGAATAATAGTGGTTTGCCTGGTTTCCAATTAGCCGGAATCACATTGTTCGCTACGACTGACTTTTTGGATTCAATAGTAGTTATCCTTACAGAATAAGGACCTTGTGTTCCACTTGGAATTCCAATTTTCCATGTTGCACCAAAAGACTATTGCATACGCAACCACTTCTTTGAGTTTGAAGGTAATAGCTCGACAAGACCAAGGTCACCATCTCCGTTCAAAATCTCGATTGCAAAAGCTAGATAAAAAGGGTTAGAACCTTTGTCAATCTTAAATGTTATAGTTGTTTTATAGAAACACCGTACCCTGCAAAAGCAAACAATCAAAGACGATATAAATTATAAAAAAATCCTTTGCGTTTCTTCCATTATTAGATTTTTTAAAATTTTTTTTTTGGTCCAAGAACAATAGTTTGAGAAACATTTAGAGAACTATAACACTAAAAATTTCACGATATGAAACCAACAATGAAAAGAGCGTCGAGACAAAACAATCAAAGGATGAGTTATAGTCTCGTGAGGGTTTGCATGCGATATACCCACAAAATCTAATAAATTTTCAATCCCAACAAAATCAATACATCTCAACATAATTAACAAGAATGAATGGCATAAAATCAACCTTTTAAAGCTTACAAATATATATACATATCAACTACTTTTGCTCGTGTGACACCAATACTCGAAAAGACTCCCTAGGGTGTAGTGAAAAATAAATCTACGGCATTATAGTCGAGAGGCATTCTTACCAAATTTTGGACATTAATCTCATATCTATCAACTTTTGATCAAACACAAAGCACAAGAATCATAGAAAATCTCATAACCATTTAAATTTCTTTATCTCAAACATTCAAACTTTCAATTCATGTGAAACTTTCCAATTAACTTCATTAAGGCTAGGTCATGTGCAATGTTTTATTCCATTAGTCTTTCTATGGCACCCATGTAACAAGCTTTAGATCAATGATTCCCAAACTAGATAGTTTTGGGGCATTAAGTGTAGAGACACTCCTAAGGATTTAATCACTCGAGTGTCAAAGGCCACGAAATAAAACTTGATCTTTTAAACAATTCACTTCTTTTTGGCTTGAGCTTAGCTCAAATTAGCATAATAGTACAGTATATAGACATGAAACTTTTTACCTCCAGTACATATTAGCCTGACCACTTTTGGTCATACCAAAATTCAACCTTTTTAATTCATTGTTTAGCATACAAAATTACTACTCAATTTATAACCTTATGAAAAATCTAAGTTAATATCTCCGGGAAAAACACCTTAAGTGTCTCAAGATGGTTATCCTCTCAACTCTTGTACCTTCGATTTATGTGCATTGTGAATTATCTAAGGAAGTCATTCTCATCTAGGGTCTCCACGATCAATTTCAAAGATATATATGTTCCATTACATTCAAATTATTTCAAGAAATCATGCCATTTTTCCAAGTTAATCAATTTCAATGCATCAATTAGAAGGACTAAAAAAAAATTCATACTAGATTTTTTCAACAAAGAAGCATATAAATATGATAGCAAACAAACTTTCCTCCAAACTCAAGCTAAAAATTAGGATTGCATCATCAAAGTTCAAAATAAGTAATCTTCTACCCCCAAACTCAAATCAAACATTGTCCCCAATGTTGTTACAACAAGCATACACAAAGGTAAAAGAACGCTTACAACCAAAGATGTAGAAAAACATCCTTAAACTCCCAATGCATCCTCCCATAGCTTCTCCTTCTCTCGAGTAAATTAAGCATCTCTAAACATGGGGTCTAAATGTGCATCATATCTAACACTTCAACTCTTCAAACCATCAAGCATAAGAAAACATACATGCCAAAAGTGCATGCTTGAACACAACATAAAGAAACAAACTAAACAAAACAAAAACGAAAGCAAAAAGAAAAGAAAACTTACAAACTTGGGTTGCCTCCCAAGAAGCTCTTGTTTTAAAGTCACTAGCTTGAATTTATCGGATCGGCTCAAGGAGGATGACGTATGAATGCTTTGTTTGTTCTCCAATCTACTCTCGAGTATCGATTCAATCTTTGGATATTGGTATTGAGGATTAGCCCATCGTGTGTGATAAATACTCTAGGTTGAGACCAAGCAATCATCCGCTCACGAGTTTTTTTATGGTCCCTCAATACCTCTATTACCTTTTCTTCCCTATGCTTAGGATGGTGGTGTGGGCTCTCTTCCAAGTTAGAGACAATGTCTCGTCGTTCTTCACCCGTCACTTTGACATACTTGAAGTCCACGATGTAGGGATGTAGAAGATGATTGGTTCGTTTTTCCTGAAAGTGCTCAACACTAAAAGGATCAAAAGCATCAGCGTGAAAATTCAAATCAAAGTCAAGTGGATGCTCAAAAACCTCATAGTTATCGATATTAACCATATCATCTTCTATATTCATTGACAACTTACCATTATCGGCATCCAATACCAATTTACCTGTGGCTAGGGAGGAAGGCAAAGGAATGTCAACAACCTCAGAAAGGATAGGAGTCGAATGCACATTGATGGAGGGGTCTGCCACGGACGTTTGAACATCATGGCCTACATTTTTGGACGTGCTGTGCAGAGGATAGTCTTTCAAATTTTCCAACTTTCCTTCAGTCAACGTCACGGTGTTGCATTCCTCCTTCAAATTCTCTTCAGTGTCACACGCCAGTGCCCCCAGTGCTTTCTCAGACATGTCGCTCGATAGTTGCTTAAGTTGATGATTCATCTCCTTCATTTCCCGCTATACGTCTTTCATCATAAGGCGGAGCTCTCCAATGGTGTTATCAAGTTGTTCCTCCGGAGTAGGAATTCTCACTTGGTCTTATTGATAATTTCCTTGGCTCGAGCCTTGATTGTGATGGTAGAAGGATGGAAGTGCGTAAGATGTTCCCTGTGGTTGTGTGGGTAGGTCTATACAACTAAACAGAAAGACCGAACTACGAAAAGAAATTTCCCCCGTAGTTGGAAATCTCACTTGGATTGGTGGTGGGAACAATTCTTCTGCATGGCATGCTTGAAATTCCTCGACATGAGATCTCGGTGGTAGACATGCTTGAATGATGTTTTGCAACCATGCTTGATTCTCTGGACGACTCATGTTCGGAAAGTTGCAGGCCATTGCTAACTAGTCCTGAAACGAAAAATAAAAATAAAGTAAATACTCTAAACATGCAATAAAATAAAAAACTAAAATTAAACAAGTCCCCGGCAACGGCGCCAAAAACTTCACACGCTAAAAGCTAACGTGCTTGGTAGCAAGTGCACTAGTCGTGTGTAGTAATAAAAGTGGACAAAAAGACGTCCGGGTTGTCGAACCATGGAGACTTGAATTTTAGTTTATGATTCATAATGAAATAAACAATTAAAGCAAGAGTAAATTCAAATAAAAGTGCAAAGAACAAGAACAAAGACGAGCAAATGATTGAAATCCAAATAAGAAAAGCGACTAAGGCGCATGCGAGGCTCAATTTGATCCGTATCCTAATAAAGAATCTTATTGAATCATTAGACCTATGTTGCTATGGTGAAAACTACTAAAGTAAAGACTAACCGATGTCTCGTGATAGACTCCTATACTTAAATGATGGTTTCCTAAGTATGTCTACCCGGAAATCTAACCATTAAGCATGCATTAACAAGCTAGAGCTTACTCGATACAAATGGAACGACTTCACCCAGGAATCTTTACCTATGTCTAGGGCAATTCCTATTTGGTCAGTGATGTTGTGAATTTCTTGCACCCTAGATCAATTTTCTCTCTAAACATTCACCTAGGCAATTTATCGAACACATGGTAATCAAGCACATGTATATAGAACAAATACAAATTCACAACACATAGCAACACATGAATTGATTCAAACAAACAAATATTATATAGATACTTCACAAATAGGCCTTCACATGGCTTTAGTCTAATAGATCTAGTTCATAATCAATGGTACAAGAAAATCTAAAGCAAACATGTATATATTCATAGACAAATATATAATGAAAGCAATGGAAAACTCCCTAATACACTTGGTTGATGATGAAATCAAGTTAGAAGCTTCAATTCCTTGCCCTTCCTCCTTCTTGTCCTCCAAAATATGATGTATATGGCTAGTTGTAGCCCCAAAAGGGCCTAAAAACCGAACCCCCTTTCTCCAATGCTAAAATTTAGCCTTTATACCTTCAAACCCGCTGTATCGGCGCCCAAGCGTGGCCTAAATGATGCCTACGTGCGGTCCAGGCGGCCTAAGTGTCTTGGGGAATAAGTTGACCGATGCCTAGGCGCGGATGAGGTGGCGCCTAGGCGCCGCATACAGGTTTCTGACCCGTTTTCTTGCTTTCATGTGCAGTAATTGTATTTCCTTCATAACTCTTTCCAAAGGCCTTATATTTGGATGATTCAAGTTCCCACTTAAAGCTAAGACATAGCTCTACAACTTTGTAGAAGGAAACTTCATCTAATTAGGTCTTGAAACATACATAAATAGCGCTCAACTGTGGAAATTGTTACAGATACGGCGCCCAGGCGTGGGGTAAATGGCGCCTAGGTGCAGACGTGGGAAGCAAATCTTCGGAACTGGATGTCATCGGCGCTTGGGCGTGGTCTGAGGGGCGCTTGGGCGCGGAGATGCGAAGCAACTTGGCCTAAACTTGTTTTATACGTCATTTTTTTGGCCCGTTCTTTGAATATCGTACGAGTATAAACCCTTTATTCTTATATCCTATTAAAGTGAGAGTCATGGTTCAGTCAAACTCACATTACTTGATCATATGCTTAGCTCATAATGAATCTAGGTCACTACGTATGCTCTTATGTCCAATATAAGTATCTTCATTGCTTTTGCCAAAGACTTTTGACCTCGCTCATTCATGACTACATAGGATACATGCTCATTCACTTATGAGAGAATAAATCTCATTTTACTAATCAGTTAAGACTGCTACTTGCCCATCAAGCCGTACTTCGAGGTCGACCCCACCAACGGGTGAATTGGATCTAACTTCTCTAATAACAGACTTGATGTCACAAGTACATCTTCAACGTGATTGCTCCAGTCTAAGGTTCACGCATACCTATCAAACTTATCAATTCTGTCATTGACTGTCATAGAGTGAAACCCATATGACAGAACCAATGCGAGTTGTGTTTGAACTCATTAATCCCACTCATGCTTCTATGACACAAGTTCCCACTAACATACTCATAGTGTTCAACTGACACTTTCCTGTCAAAACTTATGTCATACAAGTCCCTATCCAGTATTGATGCCTAGTCAATACTCTCTTCGACTTGCGAACCAATTTAGATTTTAAGGATCAAACTCTTCTAATGCCATTCTCCCTAACCCATAGGAAGTAGAAGATTCCTCAGTATCAAGGACATAACGTTGTTTATAAAACCTTTCAAATGCCTATAAGAAACAACATAACATGCCTTTTATAAAAAATAAATTGTTTAATTACAAACTAATGCCCTATAATTCTATCCTCTATGACATTTGAGGACATAACACTAACAATCTCCCACTTGCACTCAATGTCATTTGCTATGGTTTTTAATACCCATCTTCTCAAGATATCTTTCTAGCACTGCCTATGCCAAAGGCTTGGTTAATGGGTCAGCAACATTGTCTGCTGAGCCTTTTCTAAATAGTTGTTTCTCTTGTACTAACGATGTCTCTAATGATGTGATATCTCCTCTCTATGTGTTTGAACTTTTTGTGAGACCTTGGTTCCTTCGCATGCGCTATTGCTCTAATGTTGTCATGATAAAGTGGTAACAAGAGCTCCACGCTAGGAACCACTTGAAGCTCTCTAAGAAACTTCCTTAGCCAAACAGCTTCCTTGGTAGCCACGTATTCAGCCTCTATGGTGGAATCTGCGGTTGTACTTTGCTTGGAACTCTTCCAAGTCACCGCCCCACCGTTGAGGGTCAATATGAACCCTGAGGTGGATTCGGTCATTGACATCAGATTGGAAATCTAAGTCAGTGTACCCGTCTATTCTTAGGTCGCCACTCCCATAGATGAGAATCATATCCTTTGTTCTCTTCAGATACTTTAGGATATTCTTCACAGCTATCCAATGTTCCTTGTCCGGGTGTGCTTGAAATCGACTAACAACACTTACTACGTAAGCAATGTCAGGTCTAGTACACAGCATAGCATACATCAGGATACCCACTGCCGATGCATAGGGTGCAGTGCTCATCTCTCTTCTATCTTTCTCACTTTGAGGACACATAGAGAGATGCACCCCGTGTCTCATAGGCAGGAACCCTTTCTTAGAATCATCCATCCTAAACCTTTTTAGGACCTTTTCTAAGTTAAGGGCTTGAGAGAGTCCTATTATTCTATTTGTTCGATCTCTATAGATTCGAATCCCTAGAATATAAGTAGCTTCTCCCAAGTCTTTCATGGAGAATGTACTCGAAAGCTACTTCTTAACAGTTGAGAGCATTCCTATATCGTTTCCTATGAGCAATATGTCATCCACATATAGTACAAAGAACGATATCTTGCTACCTCTAACCTTCTTGTAAACACATGGCTCATGATGAAGTCAAATCCTTTGACTACCTCATCAAATCATATATTCCAACTACAAGACGCTTACTTGAGTCCATAAATGGATTTTCCATTCTCAGATACAAAACCTTTAGGCTATTCCATATAGATATCCTCCTCCAGGAATCTATTAAAAAAAGTGGTTTTGACATCCATTTTCCATATCTCATAGTCAAGGTGAGCTGCTATTGCAAGTAGAATTCTTATAGACTTAATCATAGCCACTGGAGAAAAGGTTTCTTGATAGTCAATCCTTTCCTTTTGATTATACCCTTTTGCCACCAGCCTGGCTTTGTAGGTGTCAACCTTGCCATCAACACCAATCTTTCTCTTGTAAATCCATTTACACCCAATAGGTACAATACCATCAGGCCGATCTACAAGTGCCCAGAATTGGTTTGAAAGCATCGAGTTTATCTCTGCTTGCATAGCTTCATGCCATCTTGCAGCATCCAGATCCACCATCGCTTGATCATATGTGGAGGGATCATCTCCAAGACCTTCCTCTAATACAGAATGGAGACCCAGTTCCTTCTATAGTAGATATCCATACCTCTCAGGTGGTTGAGGTACCCTATTTGATCTTCGTGGTAGTACCTATGATGCACGGATACTCCTAAAATTCATGAAATGCAGTGTCGGATACCCGGGGGACACGGATATGGCCGGATATGGCTCAGATACGTATCCGATATGCCATCTGGCATGTCTGCCAATTAAAATACAAAGGAAATAAAGGGACACGGTGTCGGACACGGCTACACGCGTGTCCGACACGTTTAGGATACGGCGGGGTAATTGTTATTATTTTCAAAATATGGAGGAGGGCCTAAGTTATAAATATGACTAACTCTAAAGGGACAACTGGACAAGAGCAGCAGAAAGACTGCAGAAAGGACATGCTTTCATTTTGTGTATTTGTGTCCACTAATATTGATATAATATATCTATTTGTGTCCCACTAATATTTATATAATATTTCTATTTGTGTCCACTAATATTTATATAATATTTCTATTTGTGTAATTTTAATTTTTTCTTAGTTATTATTTTGTTTTAATGTTTAAATATTTATGTGTATATATATATAATAATATATGCATATATATAATATATATTATTAATTATTATATGTAGCCGTATCCTTGCCGTGTCAGTATCCTAAAATTTTTGAAAATCCGTATCGCCGTGTCCGTATCCTCGTATCCCCTTGTCCCCGTATCGGTATCCGTGCAACCTAGGTTATAGAAGGGTCGGTTCTTACTTCATGTGTAGATGTATCCAAAGGAGTTTCATTTTGTTCTTCAAGAACAATCTTTCTACCCGCTCCACCTTCTCAAACGAACTAATCTTTAAGAAAGTAGGCTTGAAAAGCTATAATGATCCTTTGATCATCATGCAGGTAAAAGAGGTATCCCATCGAATCCTCGGGACAACCAATGAAATGCCCCTTTAGGGATCTTGCCTCTAACTTGTCTACTTTAGTCTTTTTGACATAAGCAGGACATCCCCAAATCTTGATGTGGTTAAGACTTGGTTTTCTATTTTTTCATATCTCATATGGAGTCTTAGGAACGGACTTGGAGGGACATCTATTTAATATATGTACAGTTGTAAGGAGCGCATGACCCCAAAGGGAAATGGGTAAGTGTTGGTCCCAAATGGCCTACGAAAGGGTCTAGAGAGGGGGGGGGAGGTTGAATAGATCCTTAAGTCTTTTTCGACTTCAAAAAGTTTCATATTAAAAATGGTTTGAACGCTTGAAAATGTAGGCGCTTGGCAGAGCGTCTACTTGAAGACTGTTTTAAAAGGATTAACTTAGACTCAAGATTTGAATACTTTAACCAAGTAGGTTTAAGCGTTCAGTTCTTTAATCAGGGTTAGGACAGCGGAATGATTTTAAAGTCTTCTTCTTTGAAAGTTTTTACAAAATTTCCTTTAGTTGCTTAGCTTTTAAATGATTTTATCAATGTATTACTTAACCGATTATGTAATGAATGACAATAATAAAATGCGGTAAAGTAAGGAACACAATGTTTGAAAGGTTCGTTGGGTGGTGTAATCCCAACTACGTCCTTCTTCTCTTCGAACACCTGGAGGCAATCCACTAAAATGATTCTCAAAGAATCACACAGAATCTTCTACAAATTAGTGAGAGATGGATGTTGATGACTTGAGCTCCTTGATCACTCAAATTTCTGCTCAAAGACACTTCTATCCTCTTGCTTCTTTCACCCAGAAATAATGCAAGTGTCCAACTTCGACTTCACACAAATCACGAGGCTTGGAAGGGATTTGTTTCACGGTTTGTTTGATTTTTGGAAAGTTAAAAAAACTTGGAAATATCTCAATAGTAATGTAGGTCTCTTCAAACAGAATGTTTGAGATATTGGTTGACTGTCTCAGGGATTGATGAAAAGCAAAGAAAATGTTTGCTTGAATATTTTGGTTTTTCTTAAAGTTTGAGGTTAAAGACTTCAATGCAACAGAGTTTTGGCTTGTAAGCTTGTACCGTGTTAATATCTTATTTTGGCTTGTTGTTGAAGTCTATTTATAGACATTCTTGGAAAAATTGTCCATTTGACACATGCACAGGCGCGTGTCTCTCACTTCCGCGAGTGAACCACTTTTGTCCTTTTTCCTGAAAATCTGCTGCACAAAAGTTGGTGCTGCAGTCTCTGTAAAGTTGACAGTCCAATAGGGTGCCTTCTCTGTACGTCCTGAAACGTTTATCACATTTAATGATCTTATCAACATTTAATGCATTTGAATTAAATGCCCGTTGACAATTAATGATCTGAGAAAATTTGCATTAAACTCCTTCTGGGCTCAGAAATAAATTCATGTGACATTTGGTCATTGATAGATGCTCAATCACTACTGATTGATTTATGTCCTCAATCAATGCTTGGACGTTTGAAAACTTTATCTTCATTCAGTCTTTAGGTGCTTGAATCTTCAGACCTTACTACTGATAAGCTCACTCAGAAATTATCAGACGCTTAGTGTAAAACTACTTAGCCTAACAGACTAAAGAGAAAAAAAATAAAGCCTATACAAATCTAACGCTCAAAGCATATACAAGATTTTTTTTAATAAAATCAAACTTACATATTTTGGAGTCTAACAAAAATTCCTAATTGTCATCATCAAAACTTCTAACAAGAAATTTCCTAACAATTTCCCTCTTTTTGATGATGGCAATACTTACTCTCTTATAGTTCAAGAGTTAGACAACCAAAATACAAAATTTAGCTTTGAATAGGTTAGATAAAGTTAGTTAAGGTTAGTTAAGCCTCAACGAGATGTTTTAGCTGAAAATGCACTTCATTAATATATCAAGGTAAGTACATGCGTTTTCAACTAAACAAAATACAATAAAGAGACAAGAATATAGATAATGTAATGTAGGAGCTCTTAATGTCTTGTTGAGAGGTTACGTCTCCTAATCATCTCAGTTCTGATTGCTTCAGTAAGATTGTCTTCAAGTGCAATCATAGCAGCATGATCTTTGTCAATAACGCTCTTTTTTTCTTTTTTTTTTGTCTCTCTTGATAAGCTACATAACGCTTATCCCACTCACTCGGGTTGATACCAATATGCCTTAGACATATCCTGAACGCTCGATTGAAATCTGACAACTGCTGCTGCTGTGCAATAAGCTTGAGATCAGTGGGCTCTGGTAGAGGCGCTCATTCAATAGGAACGTTGATAAGTTCACATTTTACGATTATTTACCCCTTTTATATAGGTATTTTTGTCGCATTTTAGTAATGATAATCCCGCATGTTGCTTTGATTTGTTGTCATTTCATGTGCGCAGGGATTCAAGTTGAATAGATCAAATATCGAGTGAGAAGGCCGAAGAAAAGACGCAAAGCAAATGAAAGGCTGAAATTTGTCCTTCTGGGCCGCGGTCTAGGACCACGGTCCTGCACACCAGTGGACCGCGGTCTGCCACGTTTCAGACCGCGGTCCTTTTTCCTGTGCCCTAGTTTTAGTCCGCCGTTTTTGCCCTTTTTGACACACTTTTCACCTACCAAAAGGATGATTCTTGCTCTCTAAGTCCCAAGGAAGCCATGAGAAGTCCCAAGGAAGCTTGAATAGTCATTTTTCATCATAAAATCTTGGAATCACACTTTGTAATAGGGTAATTAAACTCTTTCTCTTAGATTAGTATATCAACTATGTCTTTTGGAAATATTGGATTATCTTTTGTTGCAAGTATGAGCTAAGTATCTTTGTGGTTGGGTTATGTGAATACTTTGTGATATTTTGTGTTTAATGAATTCCTAGTTTCCGGATGTATTACATTCTTGTTGCATGTTTGATTTTTATGCTTAATGCTTGCACATGCTTGATCACCATGTGTTTGATTTAATGCTTTGTCTTGAGACCGAGAGGAGATAGATAAAGGTAGATCATAAAATCAAATATCATAACGTAACAATTGACTAGAGATAGAATCAATTGCGTTGTGTGGCTTTTTGTGATAAGATGACCCGAGTGAATGTAGGATCTTCGTAAACAAGGAATCCCTTTGAACCTTAATGCATGTTAGTTAATTCAATCTTCGCTATAGAGATATGGGAAGTTGTTAACTAGTATAGGATCGTTATTTCAAGAGATTGAGTAATGAATACATTAGGGGGTTTCGCCATAACAAGAGTGTTCTAAAAATCCGGGTAATTTAGAGTTTATGAACATAAGATAGAACATAGTAGGATCATAGCCCAATCATCTCTTTCCATTTGATATAATACCTTGTTTATCATATAGTTGTCTTTAATTATTTTCATAGTTCAACCATCTATCATCTTATAATTTGATTTAGCTTAGAGTTAGGTAATATAGCAATTACGAGCATCGAATCCAATTGTCCCTGTGGAGACGATACACCCCGGGCTAATAGTCCACTTTATTACATTGCACGACCTAGTATACTTGCTAGGAATCACATGTGTCAAACGTCAAACTGTTCATGCAACGCCTGAGACGACACTAGTAGATTAGCATAAAAGGTAATTGGAGGGAACCCAGAAGTTCTGTTAGGCGCTCCAACTGTAGCTACCCAAGTGGGATATCTAGAATCAGCTCTAATTGGTGGAGGAGGAGGAAGTGTAACTTCTGGACGCTTTGGCAGTGGAGGAAGAGCCCTTGAACTTGATGCTTTCCTCTTCTCTCCTTTCTTTTCTTCCCCCTTATTGCCATCATCAGTCTTAAAAAGGTGTTCTGTGAGTAGACTGACTTGAGTAGCAATCTGAGCTATTGAAGCCTCTAAGGTGTCTATGAGCTTGTCGAAGTGTTCTTTCATGACAAGTTGATTTGCCCTTGTAGCATCATTCATCTCTTGAAATTCCTTAAGGCAATCAGCAACGGCCGCTTGAGCTGCACCGCGCATATGAGCAATTTGGGCACTCATATTTTGAGACTCAATTTTGGCCAAATCGGTTTTGATCTAATGGAGGGCTTCATCATTCTGAGTGGCATGATCACTCACTTCCTCCAATATCGATTTCAAGAGTGGCCCAAAAGTTTGACTCATATCTGAAGTAACCGCTTGAGTAGCCGGTCGCTTAACCTTTGATGTGTATTTCAGTGAGTCAATAGAAGGTTGATGTGCTGGATCAAGCGCTGTCCCTCGCGCTTCAATTGGTAACTTAGCAACATCATCAGCAATAACCAGAACAGAAGCGCCAGGAATAGTCTCTGGAAAAGACACTTGTTCTGGTTCCTCAATACGCTCGGAAGTACTTGCTACTTCAACAATTACTTCCTCAAGCTCTGAAATAATCTGACGAAAGTCAGTAAACTAAAAGTTTAGCCTGGATAATGCTATACTAGCGCAGAAGTCTGTTGAACTGTTGAGAAGCTCATATAATCTTTGATTGGGCAAGCAAGAGCCTTGAACTATTGTGCGGAGTGCACTATCTTTGGCCCTGACATACATCCCCATGATGTCCAGCACATGCCTTGGAAAAATCCTTAACTGCGGCTGATGAATAAGAAAGAGAATATCTGGGCAGTAGTGCAAGGAAAAGGCAAGTATCCTATCTGTAGGAAGACGCTTAAGGCGTAGAGATCCTGGCACGTACATTCTGTAGTACTCTTCCACATAAGGAAAGACAGCTTTAGCAATGTCCTGATTTTGTTCCAGCAACAAGAACATACTCGTAGTGTTCGCTCACTTCCTGTCTGATTGATGGAAGTAAAGGATAACAATGAAAGGAGCGAATCCTAGAACCATTAGGTTTCCGCAGGTTTTCTGTGAAGATCTTGTCAAAGTGAGAAATGGGAGCCATGATCTTCATCATCACCCGCAAATTCTCTTCACAGTGGCTCAGAGTAATGGTCAGATCAGACACTGGTTTTGAGCCGCTTGTGGACGCTTGGCCGCAGAACTGAAGTAGAGTCTCTGCAAGCCTCTACAACGCTTGGCGCAGAAATCTCTCAACTGGTTGGCGGATGCTTGGTAACTGATCAAGTGGCCCTACTCTCTGTTGATGCGTCTCGAGGCAGTATTTGGCAAACTGACGCTTTTTGTCATACATGTCCATACTGAACAAATGTGGAGCGTAGACTAACTCTTGAAAAGTAAAACTGTTCCCCATATACTCTTCAACCCAGTTCACTTCATTCATTCAGTGGATTAGATTTATTCAAGTTTTCAAAGTTGTGCGCCACCTCCAGAAAATGGGTATAACCTTCACGATTCAGAAGGGTTGAGGAACTCCACTGGCAGACGCTTGTAGACTCTAATCTTATAATTTCTAGGAGCAAAGCCTGAAGGTCGGCTATGTCCCATATCCAGGAAATATCCTAAGTCTCTATCAGCGCTTAGATTCCTCGCTTCTGGATTCCTTTCATGAATCAACACTGATGCCGGAATCTGCTTTACGGGTTCATCATTGGCAATGGCCATATAATATTCCTGCTCAATGTCTGTCAGGTCTGTGCTAAATATCATCTCGCAAATAGGACGATCATGCTTTGTTAGCATAGCCACTTCATTCTCTGCAACTATGTATCTTTCTTCATTGTAGCTAGCAAGAATGAAGTCTTCTTCAGTGGCTGGTGGCATGTAGTTGATTGAATGATCAATCGTCTTGATAGGATCTATCTTGAAGAAGTGCCCAGGTCTTGGAACGTCCTTAGCAATGCTCTGACCTTCTGAGCGTGCCTCAGTTATGACCTCTGAAGATAGTGGTAGTTGGACCCCTTCCGTTGTAGGTTCCTCGGCTTCCACGACAACACTTGTTGCAATGTCTTTGGCAATGTCCAGCACTTCTTCCAAGTCGACATCCAGATGGACATCAACTGGTGCTTGATCATCAACTCGAACAATAGCTGTAACACAAGAACTATCCTCTATAAGAGCATGATCTTCTACAGATGTAGGAAAAGAAACGCTGTGGGAAGAAATAAACTTACTCTGGGAACTTGTCTCAATCATAGCAGCTTCTTGAGTGCTAGGCTCAACTTTCTCAGGCTCTTCAGGAGCAGGGGCAGGTTGACACTTGTCTGTCCTGGGACGCTTGAAGATTTTCTTCACATTTACACCTTCAATTTTGAGCGCTTGGACTGGATGAGCAACTGGTTCTTCTTCAAAGTTTATTTTCTTGATAACTGCAATCAATTTTCGTCTCTCAACTAACGGAATCTTGTCCTCTGCATCCTCATTTGTTTCTTCCTCATCCACATCCTTTGGTGGGGAAGGAACAACTGTAGCCTTGGGCTTGCGAGGAGCCCTCTTTTTCTGCTCAGTCGGACGCTTCACGGATTCTACGGGAGCAAGACGCTCAGCTTCCTCATAGGACGCTTCGCGTACCACTTGGCCCTCAGACAGTGGTCTCGCAGCACCACCAACTCGGGGAGGATGGAGAAGATTCATCAAACTCCTCTTCCCAGCAGCTTGGCCTTGGCCAAAGAGAGCCCAAAAGAGTGAACACACTCTGCTCTGTACAACAAATCACTCAATATAATGTCATAGGGTTTGTTCGTTGTTGATAAACAATCCCTGAACCGACCGAAAACATACTTGCTGCAGTTGATCTTTATGTCGAGGAGTATGGCCGTCATCATCTGAAACTGCATCAAGTTGACGTTGTCGAAGGTTTCTACCCGTCCTTCTACAATTTTGCTGCAAAATTAGCAAGAAGCCTATACTTGGGCATAATATCTTTCTTTTCAAAATGCGGTTTGTAAGCTATATTATCATATGCACTCATCGTTAACCATGCTTCTTGAATTTGTTCAGTAGTAATAGACTCCAATGCCTCACCCTCATTTGGTAGTTTGAAGTTATTGGCAATGGAAGCAGCAGAAAGAATGAATTCTTTCGGAGACTCCTTCTTGGAGAGAGAAAAGAGGCAAGAGATGGATTTCTTGTCTCAGAAAGCTTGGCAGTTCTCCAGAAAGTATCCACCTCAGGAGCAAATAGATAAGAATACTTCGTCAAGAATGTCTGAAGCCCAGCCTTGGCTATAGAGTCCATCATGTCTGTCATATTGATCTCATTCTGTTCGTAAACAAATTTCCAATCCACCACAAGGCCTTCCGTAACCTTGATGGCGTCTTCAACTGTGCTCACTAATTTCTTAGGTGCTATTTGAGTGTTTTGAAAGAGTGGAACTGAGATTTGCTTTGAAAGAGATAGAGAGAGAGAGTAATTTTCTAGATAGCTTGAGTAAAAAGTGAATAATTTTCTTGTAAAGATTTGTTTTAAATGACACAGTTAAAATTTTTTGAAACTTGTGTTCTCTCGTCTCAGTAGGTTTTGACACGTGTAAAGTTCATGAATCTCAGCCATCATTATTATTAACTGCGGACGCGAGTTTTGGGCAAGAGAGGAAAGTTACATTTGGTAATTCCCATTTATAAAGCTTTGACGTCCGAGTGAAAATTTTAAAACGTTTGAAATTTTCAAAGTGTATTTCACGCACTCATAGTACACTGACACGTATACAAACACGTACTTACTCTGAACAGTCACTTTGAAAAGTTTTTAATTTACTCGCCAGTTTGATGTGATAGGAGCGTATGGATAATGGTCAAAATTAATCTTTGGGTCTATCCATCACGTCACTAGTCATTTAAAAGCTATGCATGAATTTTATAAAAAGTTTATATTAAGCGTTGAAGGAAATGTATTCAACGCTTAAAATATACTGCTTTGTAAGATTTAGGTTGACATTGAGATTAAATTCTTTTTAATGTTTGAGCGTCTAACACATCATGCGTAAATAATGATAAGCGTTGATGATCTATGCATATGAAAAATAGTTTTTGAACATTGACGCTTTCATGTGTATACCAATACAATTTTAAGGTTTCCCCTAAATTTGATAACTTGTAACACTTTTCAAAATTCTTTCAGACAAAATAAAATGGATTCCCCTTAAATTATATGTCTAATGAAAAATGTGATGCATAATGATTAAGCGTTTAAATCAATCATACCTAATTCACTTCTTAAAGTGAGAAAACATTGTTCGTTGAGAGCTTTGGTGAAGATATTTGTCAATTGTTTGTCAGTTCCAATAAAATGCATAGAGATATCTTTCTTTTGGACATGGTCACGAAGAAAATGGTATCTAATGTCAATATGTTTAGTTCTGGAATGAAGAACAGGGTTTTAAGTCATGGCTAGGGCACTTTGGTTATCGCAATGGATAGGGGTTGGACCTAGGATTATACCATAATCTCTAAGTTGTTGCCTTATCCATAAAACTTGTGCACAACAACTTCCTGTAGCTACATACTCTGCTTCTGCTGTAGAGGTAGCTATCGATTATTGTTTCTTACTATGCCATGAAACTAACCTATCACCAAGAAATTCACATGTAGCACTAGTACTCTTACGATCTATTTTGCAATCTGCAAAATCTGCATCTAAGTAACCAATTAGTTCAAAAGGAGAGTCCCTTGGATACCATAAGCCCACATTTTGTGTGCCATTTAGGTATTTAAGGATTGTCTTGGCAGCACTTAAGTGTGATTCTTTAGGATCAACTTGAAAGCATGCACACATGCATATCAAAAACATAATATCAGGTCTACTAGCAGTAAGATAAAGAAGTGCTCCAATGATACCTTTATAATTAGTGATATCAACCTGCTTCCCACTTTCATCTTTATCTAACTTAAGCGTTTGCCTCATTGGAATTTTTGAAGATGATGCATTTTCCATACCAAATTTCTTAATCACATCTCGTATATACTTAGCTTGGTTAATAAATATGCCATTAGGGAGTTGTTTAACTTGTATTCCTAAGAAGAAAGTTAATTCACCCATCATGCTCATTTCAAATTGTTCTTGCATCATTTTCGAAAATTTCTCACACGGACGCTTATTAGTAGATCCGAATATAATATCATCAACATAAATCTGGACTAAGACAATATCTTCGTCATTGGTAATTTTAAATAACGTTGCATCAACACTATCTTTTGAAAAGCCTTTACCAATAAGGAAAATAGAAAAAGTGTCATACCATGCTTGGGGTGCTTGCTTAAGCCCATAAAGTGCTTTATCTAGCTTGTAGACCATACCCTCACCATGGTTGTTGATGAATCCTAGTGGTTGCTCCACATAAACTTTTTCTTGAAGTTTACCATTCAGGAAAGCACTCTTAACGTCCATTTGATATACCGTAAACTTGTTAAACGCTGCAAACACTAGAAACATCCGAATTGCTTTAAGACGGGAGACAGGAGCATATGTCTCATCAAAATCAATACCCTCTTCTTGGCAATATCCTTGAGAAACAAGTCTGTCTTTGTTCCTTATCACAATGTCATTCTCATCCATCTTGTTTCTATAAACCCATCTAGTCCCAATAACTCCTTGGTGAGTTAGCCTTGGTACTAGTGTCCAAACCTTACTACGCTCAAACTGATTCAGTTCTTCTTGCATGGCTTCAATCTAATTAAGATCACATAACGCTTCATCCACTTTCTTCAGTTCCATTTGAGATAGGCGGCTTGCGAACATGGCCTCAATGAATGTAGCGGCCCTAGTCCTTACTGGCGCTCCAACATCTCCAATAATTTGCTCTGGTGAATGATCACGTACCCATAGTCTGTCTGGTTGGAATGGGTTAAGAGGTTGAACTGACGGTTGGTTCCTTGAACAGACGCTTGACTATCCTCTTGCGTAGGCGCTTCAAGTTCACAGATTCTACCTTGCTCTTGATGATCATTCTCTTCATGATCATCAACAAATCTATCATGATTGTCCAAAGTTTCTCGAGTATTCTTAGGAGGGGGCACTAAGATATCATCATCTTCATCACTTTCATCATCAATGGTAACTTTTGACGCTTGATGACACAAATCTTCAACTCCTACATCATTCATGTTAACCTTACTCGGTTCTTGGTTAGCATCATCAAAAACAACATGAATAGATTCCTCAACCTTCAATTTGATCTTATTTAGGATGCGAAAATTCTTTCCATTTTTGGCGTAGCCTACAAAGATTCCCTCATCCGCTTTAGAATCAAATGTCGTTAGGCTTTGGGATCCGTTATTATGGATAAAACATTTAGAACCAAAGACGTGAAAGTATGAAACAATTGGTTACCTCCCTTCCATAGTTCATATGGAGTTTTCCCATGCTGTTTGTTGATCATGCAACGGTTTTGAGTGTAACAGGCAGTGTTGATCTCTTCGGCCCAAAACCTAGGAGCAAGCTTGGACTCTTCTAAAATCATCCTAGCGGCTTCCTTAAGCATTCTGTTCTGGCGCTCAGCAACACCATTCTGTTGGGGAGTTCTGGGAGCTGAATACTCATGATGTATTCCATTCTCTGCACAAAACTTCTCAACAATCTTGTTAGTAAACTTAGTACCATGACCGCTTCTTATTCTTGCAACCATAAAATTTTTCAATGTTTGAAGTTGCCGAATAAGCGTTGTTAACTTGTCACATGTCTCATCTTTGGATGAAAGAAATTTCACCCAAGTAAATCGAGAGAAATCATCTACTATCACCAAAGTACACTTCTTACCGCTCACACTGATCGGTTGAACTAGTCCAAACTAATCCATGTGAAGTAGTTCAAGTATTCTAGAGGTAGATAGATAAGGTTTTTTCTTGAAAGATGATTGAACTTGTTTTCCCATTTGACAAGCGTCACAAAGATGATCCTTACTAAATGGTCCTTTAGGTAATCTGTGACAGCCGAATTTTCTTAGTATTAGTATACTTACTAATTCGATGACTAGTAGTGACACCACGAACATTACTTGATTAACATGTATTAGTATTACTAATTGGGGGATTTTTTATCAATTCATATTCATGTATAAACCTTGGAATAAGATACAATAATTGTAGGACTAGGAGATAAATAGAAAATTTGCAATAAAGTCCTCATCACCCCTATATATATGCACACCTATCTTGCTCTTCTTTTCTCCTCTCATCCACTCATGAATTTCTTGCTCTAAAATCAGAGTTCATTCCCATTTTCATCTCTTTTCAGCTACAAAACCGTTTAAGAGAGCCATGGAAAGAGAAAGCTTAACCCACAACATAGAAACCATTTCCCCAAAGCAATTTCCGCACAGAAATTTCCAGCACTGGCAGTGCTGGTATTCTCACGTTTTTAAGGACGAAATGATGTCCAAATTGGGAGTTCCTTATCTCAAAATCACAAGAGAATAAGGAATAATACTATGGAATTGGATTTATCGAATTGGCTACCAAAAGTTTTAAAATCGCTTCAAACCGTGCGGTAAGCTGTTCGTATTTTCAATTTTCAGAACTGTGTTCTATTTTGTTTGGGCAAGAAACAACTCTTGCGTTGGTTTGATCCTACATGCAAGACCATATTTAGAAACCTCTATGAGTGTAGATATCTTTACATGTAAAGTTCTTTAGAAATCGTTGAGGAATCATTACATAATTTGTATTTAAAGTATCACTGCCAGTAAGCTCTTTGCAATTCCAGAATCTGTGTTTCACATTCAATTGCCCAAAAAACCCCTTTTTCCGTGCTCTAATTGTACATGCAAGACCTCCATTAGAATCCTTATTGAATATAGATATGTTTTATGATAAAGTTTGCAGAAAATGGATGCGGAAATTGTCTAAAAATGACCACCAATAGACCTACGCAGTCTGCTATTTTAGTTTCTAGAAACTTTTATTGCTTGTGTGAATGAGTGAAGGATTTGGATAAATTGTTGTAGATCCATGACCATATATGTAGCTTATACATGGATAAGTGATTGCATGTGAGTTTTAACTTGTTTTTAAGAATCATTTAAGACATGCATGATGGTTTTGTCATGAAAATAAAATGAGCTCAATTTCAGTTTTTGCATGTGTGTTCTACAATGTATTTGAAGATCCAATTGAATGAAATTTTGAAGCCAAAATATTTTTCAATAAACTTTGTTGTGTTTATAGAAAAATCGTGGAGTTTGGAAATATTTGAAGTTTTGGTGAATTTTATAAAAATTGGCAAACCACTGCTGCCAGGGAATTAATTATTTACAGATATGCTTTGTTATAAGCTGAAATTTTTGTATCTACAGATTTTATTTGGCTTCCAAACATTTTCTGATCCATTTGGAGTGTCTTGTGAGAATGTCCTATAAATGTTGGAGCTTTCTGATGAACAGCAGAGTTTATACAAATTTTTGAAGTGTATACCGCCTGTGTAAAAACAGCTTCTGTTTGGTTGGGTTTTGGTGGATGAAACATCTACTTACAAATCTAGTTTACTTTTGAAACTTTTACCTGAACTTTTTCAGTAAGTCTTGGGTGTTTCTGAAAAATTTCAAGAGTAAAATTATGTTCTATGAATTTTAATAAATTTTAAACCAAACCCGCGCAGATTTATTTTCTTAGTGTTTTGTGAATCTTTGAATATAATGAAGTTAAGCATAGTTTGGGAGAATAATATTTTGTGCATGATCATGTAGTTCATAGGACCGCATAGGATTTCTCGGGTAGATTATTAAGACGAGAGTTAGAGAATTGGATTTCTAATATAATCCTTGAAATAGCAGGTGGTGTTGGTAAATCGCTCAAGGACGACGCTGAATAACTGGGAAGTTAGTGTGAGTTGCCTCTCAAAATTATAGTTATATGTCTTTCAAAACTGGAAGGAGCACGTCGTATATATATCTATGTACTTTCATCATACTTGAATGCTTGACATGAAAATGAATTTCAACACTTTCAAATCAAATCATGGACTCATTTTGCATTAACCATTTCTTGGCACGTTTCAAAGACATATCTTGCGAGAATAATTTTCTAGGCAGGTTTTGTGAAAATGATTTCAAGAAAACATTCTTTTAATGAAATTCTGAAAAAAAAAATATTTGCTCGATTCAATATTCCTTCGTGGGCCAAAACGCTTCATTTAATCATTCGTCACATACATGATTGCATACTTGTTTCAAATGCATATTTTGCAAGCATGATTTCAAAATAAACATCGGTTTTTATGGATTTCGTGAAAGTACTCCATCATTTGGTTCTTGTATTGTGATCATTTCCCATGATGGTGTTCTCGTGACATGTTTCATCTTGCGTGGTTGTGTTGGGCCCAAGGTCGGGCGATGGATAGGGCAGGGTTCGGCCGGTCAAGCATGGGCTTGCGGTCTTAAACAGTTCCCGCTATCCACGTCCAGACCCATGCACCTAGGACGGAGTGCTCTGAGGGTGTATGGGTCATTTATCGTGTGGCATATTCCGGATATGACCAAATCGGGCATCGCGAGCCAGCGTGGGGAGGTATAAGGTGATGGCTTTTAAGCCGCGTGTTCAGGGGTGATAAGGAAGAAGCAGAGGGACCCAAAGTGCTATGGGTAAATCATCGGACGCGATAGTATTGCTAACATGGCCCCCTACTGCTTAAGCGTGACGTGTACGTGTTACTTAAACATGTCTTGTACATGATACTTGCATGGAGTCTTGTACATGATACTTGCATTGAGTCTTGTACGTGGTACCTACATTGACTGCACACTTTTAAAATGCATGTTTTAAAACTTAAATATCATGCCACCAATCGTTCCAGTTTTATCATGAACGAAATTGTTTTAAGCATGCCTTCCATGATATTTGAGAAATCTCATCGTGCATACACTAAGACCTTTGTCTCATACTAACTATTGCTTACTTGTTACCTTGATCATAAATTGCTTTTCTTATTTAGGATTTCAATGATCCTTTGAAAATCAATAAAAACTATTTTAAAGCAACTTACACACACGCACTGGCACTCACTAAGCGTTTGCTTACGTATTTCACTTTTTTTTTTTCCTTCTAGTTAGAGTGAGTTGGGCAATGAGATTGGCTTGGATGATCTGAGCGTAGACATGGACAATCCTAGAGGAGAGTTTTGCAAATTGAGCCATGAATAGTAAGTTACTTAAAATGTTTTGTTGACGTTAGGGCCGTGACCCTACTAGATTAGTTGTCGAAGTGTGTCAATTTTGGATTGTACTACTTAATTGGAAGGTTCACGCTTTTAGTTTAGGCCCCTTTCAGGGCTAAAAAATTGGGGCGTGACATAATCCCTCTACAAGATTTAGATTTATAAGCTGAGAGATTGTCTTAAAGTTGAGGTGATTCATTTTTATATGCCAAAACCAACCCATTTTAGATTCACTTTTAGCCACAAAGCATGTTGGGTTGTTATCTATTGTTGAACCCCAATCTACCAAATACACATTGTTTGTTCTTTTACATTTCAATTTAGTAGATTTAGTCTTAGCGTCATTAATATAGCAACAGTCGCTTGAGAATTTGACTTCAAAGCCGTTATCACAAAATTGACTTATGCTTAATAGATTATGCTTAAGACCCTCAACATAATAAACATCACTAATCATGATGTTCCCCCTATGCACAGTACCTAAACCTTTGGTTTTACCTTTGGAGTTGTCACCAAATACAACCTAAGGACCATTGGCTCGATAGTTCTTGAAGCCTGTCATGTGCCTTGACGACCCACTATCGATGTACCAAATAGATGTATCAGATCTAGCTCTAGGTACCTGCAGTCAAAAAGGAAGTTCTATTTCTGTTTAGGTACGTATTATGACTTAGGTCCTTTAACATTAGTAGCGTTGTTAGTTTGAACTAGAACTTTAGAAACCCATATTTTCTTATCTTCATTGCGGGAGGATTAGTCTTCTTGGGTTTCACATGGTGTTGTGTGTGCTTTTTGTTCACCTTGTGTTGTGTGTGCTTTTTGGGTGTATAATAATATCCCCGATTATAATAGTAATTATAATCGTAGTCGTAATCATAATCATCATAGTAACGATAATATAATCTAGACCGTTGTGGATATTGACGTTGGTATTTCCTTGGCTCTGGCTTAGGGTGCACTTTTGGTGCTGGACGCTTAGCGTTTGATTCATTAGTAGAAGGTTTCTCCTTAGCCTTTTGAGCGTTTGGATAGACCTTCTTTTGTGAGTCATTCACCTTAGTCTTTCCCTTGTCTGAGTCAGGTTTGGGTTTCTCATTTGGCCTCGTACCATTATCACTCGGGTCAACAGGTGTTTGACTTTTTTAACCTTTCTCAACGAAGGACACACCCTTTCCTTTGTTGCTTGCCGTAACATTAGATTTATTTGGTTGTTTACCGAATTTATTGCATCATAAACCGGTCTTTTCACCAAATAGTCTTGTTACCTCAGTCACATTGTCTAGCTTTCTTGACGCTTTAGACAATGATGAGACGAGCTGCTCTGATTTAGCAAGTCTAGCAATCAGCTCAGCTTCTCTCTTAACTATTATATCAGGATCACTTTTCAAATTGGTTATCTCACTCTCAAGTAATTCGTTCTTTTCAATGCATTGTTGCTGAACTTGCAACTCTGCCTTGAGCGTCACATTATCATTCTTGAGCGATGAAATGATATCGAAGTGATTTTGATATAACTAGGTAGCATCTTGACAATCTTTATAATATTCTTTGACTTTTTCAAGTAGTTCCTCATAAGAGAGAGGGTAAGATATTTCAGTGTTTACCTCAGGGGATGCTTCATCATCTCTGGCCATTAGACAAATAAGCGCTGAGTCATCCACTGGCTCATCATCACTACTCTCCTCTGAAGACTCCAAATCTTCAGGTGTGGATGCTTGTTCTGACTCCTCTAGCAAACCTTGTTGGCGAAGGTTGCTCCTGAATTGGTTTCTATCCAAATAATCCTACCTTGATGGCTTAGATACGTTTGGATAAGAGCAATTTACTTGGTAGTGCCCTGGTTTCCTGCAATTATAACAAAGATTAGTTTTCATCTTTTGTTCATTTGTTTATCTTAAAGTTTGTGGTTTTGAGACCACTGGCACTGAGAGATTCTGTTAAGTAGACGCTTGGTACTGAATTGGCACTGAGGGAGAAGGCGCAGAATATTGAGGCGCTTGATACTGTTGTTGTACTGGAGCAGACGCTTGATATGAACTTTATCCTTGATGCTTAGGACTATTTTCTTTCTTTTCATATCTTAAAAACTTTCTGAATCTATTCAGAAGCGCTAGTTCCTCATCCTCACTGATATCTGACACTTTCCCTTGTTACCCGATTTACTCTTGATTGATACTATTAGCGCTCCAAACTCTATCACTGGACTGCTCACACATCACTTGCTAAATTCAACTCGAGCTCAAATGCTTTAAGCTCTGAAAAGGCATCTTCTGGACTAAGAATATCCAACATGTTTGATTCTCTCATCGTTGTTGTTTTCATCAAAAATCTACTGGGAAGACTCCTGAAAATCTTAGCCACCATTTAACTGTTTTGTAAGTCCATTCCCAAAGATGTTAATTCTGTAATAAGAGCAGTAAATCTTATGTCCAATTGCTCTAGCGTCTCATTGGGCAACATCTTAAAGCTGTTAAATCTTTCCTTGGCGATGGAAAGTTTGTTCTCCTTGATTTGTGCTGAACCACCACAAATTATAGCCAACTTATCCCATATCTCCTTGGTAGTAGAACATGATTTGACCTTGTTGAATAAGTTGGCATTGTCACCAATGGCTATGGATAGAGCGTTTCTACCAATATTGTCCAAATTAGCTCTTCGACGCTCATCTGTAGACCATTCACTTTTTGGCTTCTCAGCATAGCCATCTGGAGTATCTTCTGTGGCTCCAGGCGCTCTAGTGATAACCTTGAGAATTTGAATAGGTCCATCTGAAATAATATCGCACATTTTGTCATCACATGAATAGAGATATGTAAATGCTTTGACCTTCCATAAGTCATAATTTGACTCGGTCAACTTAGGTACTTTAGCAAATGCCATGAAAAATTATAAAGCAACTAGATTTAAAAGGATCTAAACAAGCTGTTATGATTTAAAATTTTAACTTTAACCGCTCTGATACCACTTGTTGGTCCCAAGTGGCATACGAAAGGGTCTAGAAGGGGGGGTTGAATAGACCCTTAAGTCTTTTTCGACTTCAAAAAGTTTTGTATTAAAAATGGTTTGAACGCTTGAAAATGTAGGCACTGGGTTGAGCGTCTACTTAAAGACTGTTTTAAAAGGATTAACTCAGACTCAAGATATGAATACTTTAACCAAGTAGGTTTAAGCGTTCAGTTCTTTAATCAAGGTTAGGACAGCGGAATGATTTTAAAGTCTTCTTCTTTGAAAGTTTTAGCGTTACAAAATTTCCTTTAGTTGCTTAGCTTTTAAATGATTTTATCAATGTGTTACTTAACCAATTATGTAATGATATGACAATAATAAAATGCGGTAAATTAAGGAACACAATGTTTGAAAGGTTCGTTGGGTGGTGTAATCCCAACTACATCCTTCTTCTCCTCGAACACTTGGAGCCAATCCACTAAAATGATTCTCAAAGAATCACACAGAATCTTCTATAAATTTGGGAGAGATGATGTTGATGACTTGAGCTCCTTGATCACACAGATTTCTGCTCCAAGACACTTCTATCCTCTTGCTTTTTTCACCCAGAAATAATACAAGTGTCCAACGTCGACTTCACACATATCGCGAGGCTTGGACAGGATTTGTTCATAGTTTGTTTGATTTTTGGAAAGTTCAAACAACTTGGAAATATCACAATAATAGTGTAGGTCTCTCCGAAAGAATGTTTCAGATATTGGTTGACTGTCTCAGGGATTGGTGAAAAGCAAAGAGAACGTTTTCTTGAATATTTTGGCTTTTCTGAAAGTTTGAGGTTTGAGACTTCAATGCAACAGAGTTTTGGTTTGTAAGCTTGTACCGTGTTAATCTCTTATTTTGGCTTGTTGCTGAAGTCTATTTATAGACATTCTTGGAAAAAGTGTCCATTTGACACATGCACAGGCGAGTGTCTCTCACTTCCGCGAGTGAACCACTTTTGTCCTTTTTCCTGAAAATCTGCTGCACAAAAGTTGGTGTTGCAGTCTCTGTAAAGTTGACAGTCCAATAGGGTGGCTTCTCCATACGTCCTGAAAAGCTTATTGCACTTAATGTTCTTATCAACATTTAATGCATTTGAATTAAATGCCCATTGGCAATTAATGATCTGAGAATATTTACATTAAACTCCTTCTGGACTTAGAAATAAATTCAGGTGGCATTTGGTCATTGATAGACGCTCAATCACTACTGAATGATTTCTGTCCTCAATCAATGCTTGGACGCTTGGACGCTTGGAAACTTCATCTTCATTCAGTCTTCAGACGCTTGAATCTTCAGACCTAACTACTGATAAGCTCACTCAGAAATTATCAGACGCTTAGTATAAGACTACTTAGCCTAACAGACTAAAGAGAAAATAAATAAAGCCTATACAAATCTAACACTCAAAGCCTATACAAGATTTTTTTAAATAAAATCAAACTTACATATATTGGGGTCTAAGAAAAATCCTAATTGTCATCATCAAAACTTCTAACAAGAAATTTCCTAACAGTAAGTCAGTGTAGTTGAGCATGGAGCGAACCATGTCCAACAAAGTTTGATTCCTTCGCTTGGCCATCCCTTTTAACTGTGGTGTCGTTGGAGTGTGAGTTGTAGTACTATACCATTTTCTCTAAGGTATTCATCAAACTCCGTACTCATACATTCTCCTCCTCGGTCAGACCGAAGAGCCTTTATATGTTGTCCAGTTTGATTTTCAACTAAAGCCCTAAATTCTTTGAATCTATCAATGGATTCAAACTTATGTTTCATCAAGTACACTAGACCATATCTTGAATTATCATCTGTAAATGTGATGAAGTAAAGGAAACCTTCACGAGCCATTTCTCCAAATGGTCCACAAACATCGGTATGCACTAAACCTAAGATTTGTGTGGTTCTTTCAATAGTCCCGGTGAAGGGGGATCTACCCATTTTGCCCTTGAGACATGATTTACAAGTAGGATAGGGATCCAATCCCAATGGACCTATGAGTCCATCTTTCTCCATTTTGTGTATCTTATGTTCACCACCATGGCCTAGTCGAAGAAGCCAAACTAATCTTTAGTTAGTTTCTTGCCTACCACGTTTCCTTTGTATAGTATTAACAACACACTCAATCTGGACATTAAGGTAATACAAATCATTTACTAAAGAAGCATAGCCTACTTATTTATTACCATAACAAATGTTGCAATGTTCGTTAATAAAACAGAAAGTACATCCATGCTTAACTAAAGCAGGATTTGAAACAATGTTCTTAAGACCATTGGGCAAAACCAAAACATTGTCCAGAAATAGTATATGTCCAGAATTTAAAAGTAATGAGGTAGATCCAATTCCAGTAGCCGCGACGCTTTGCCCGCTACCTACTCTTATCTTTACCTTATCTTTGCCTAGCTTCCTTCCTCGTACCAGGTCCTGATTCATACAACAAATGTGAGCAGTACTAGCACCAGAATCAAGAATTCATGATGTGGAAAAGACGGTCATGGAATAATAAGTTCCATACCTTGTGCGCCATGGCCCATGCTGGGACAGTTCCTTCTCCACTGGCCTAGCTCACCGCAGTGGTAAGAATCTATTCATTTTCTTTGGCCCCTTATGCTTATGAACCACAGGAGCTTTCCCCTTCCCCTTATCGACACCATCCTGAGCTCTAAGCCCGCCATCTTGCTTATTGGTTTTCTTCTTCTTATCCTTAGCCCAATTGGGCCCAAAAGTGATAACCAGTGCACTTTTCTTTCCCTTGGGCTTCAATTGAGATTGTGAAGCTGTTAATTTGTTCATTAGCACATCAATAATTAAAGTTCATGATAAATTGGGAAAAGGAATCAAGAAGAGACTGCAAAGCGAGATCCGTTTGAAGTTGTGGGTTCATTGTAAAATCAAGAGCCTCCAATCTCTCAATCCTCGTTATCATCTTGAGGACATGATCCCCAACTTTTTCACTCTCTCTCATTTAGGCTCCGAAGAGCTCTTTGGATATCTCATATCTGGCAGTGCGACTGTGCTCACCATAAAGCTCGACCAAGTGTGCCAAGATAGCCCTCGCAGTGGCCATCTTCTCGTGGGACCTTTGAAGCTCATTTGTCATTGAGCCCAACATTTACCCACGCACTTGGACGTTGTCCCTTACCCATTTTTCATTAGCTTGGACTTCTTCCTCTTTGGCACGTGTTCTGCAGGTGGAGCTGGGATGTCTGTGTCCAACACATATCCCAATGACTCCATGTTGAGGACAATCCTCAAGTTCCTTAGCCAGTCTATGTAGTTGGGTCCGGTAAGGATGTTCTTTTCGAGTAAAATGGAAAGTGAGTTGATAGTCATTATGATCGAGAGAGATAAAACAATAAATAACTGCAGATAATGAACCAGACTTGATTAGATGATCATAATTTAAATTATAACCAAGTTAAATCAAGGACTTCGATTCACAACTTGGCTCCCACTACATTTGTCGAGATCCACACTCCCACTGTGAAAATCGAAAGTGATCGTTGTTCATTACTTCGTAGTGAAGATTGATTTCTTTAATCAAAATAGTGTATTACAACCCTTTAACGATATATAGTTCACTATTTAATTAAAGTGATGTCTAACATGAACCTATCCAATAGACGGTCCAATCTTCTTTTCCCATAATCCACCAAAACCGCAACCCTTTAACGATATATAGGTTTGTGAATTACCTAAGTTCATTCTCACTAACACCTTTTAATCTAACATTCGAATTTCACCTTTCAACCCTATAACGATATATGGGTGAAATATGTTTCGATTAAGGCATCCAATGCACTTTATAAAATTTTAGAATTGGGTCCAAATACATGACCCCCACTAACTGGGACAACGCCATATACTAGACTCAATTCTTAACCTTATTAAGCTTATTGGAAGAAGAGGACGCCTAGCGCCCTTTCCTAACTTGGTATTGTTTTGAATTGGGAGAATTGTGTTCTAAACATTTATTTGTGTCTCACTTTGCACATTATCAATTGTTATAGCGCAAGATAGGGGGATAAATGCAAAAAAAAAAACCTGTGATAATGCGAAATTGCAAAAAAAAACGTGTTAACGAAATAGGCTAAATACTCCCATGTGTTATTCAAAAGTGTGCACACTTGCCCATTCCGTCAAATGAAACTAACGCCGTTAATTTTTTCATGGAATGCCTGTTATGCCCTTTATACAATAAGTTTAATCTCATTTATTCTCAACCATTGGATCACTTTTGATCAACTTTTACATTTTGATTATTAGATAAATACAAAAAAATCAGAAAAGAATCAGAAAAATGAAAAAAATCAGAAAAAATAAAAACAAAATGAGAAAATGTTGAATTTCATAAAAAAAGGTTAAAATTTTAAATTAAAAAAAATCATCAAAGAATCAAAAAAATGAAAAAATTAGAAAAAATCAGGGAAAAATAAAAACAAAATGTGAAAATTCTGAATTTCATTAAAGAAATTAAAAATTAAAATTGAAAAAAATCAGGAAAATGAAAAAAAATTAGAAAAAAATAAAATCAAAATGAGAAAATTCTGAGTTTCATAAAAAAATTAAAAGAAAATAAAAATTTCAACCCCCATTTATAGTAATTGCCTCATTTCAATATCTGAAAACGAAAAAAATGAAAAAAGAAAAAGAAAGAAAGAAACCCATGCCAAAAGACCCACCACCAAGCCTCACCTCTCCTCCATGGATATAGCCACCATTACTATTATCAAGCTCCATCACACCTCGATTTCAAACATATCAGCACCAACAACTTCTCATTTTCTAGGTCTATAGGCACATCACCACCAGGTCACCCCCAATTGCAATCAACTTCCTCGTCAACCAATGGAGATTTGCAATCAACTTCCTCTTCAACAAAATCTAAGAAAAAGGGACTGATTTTGTCTTAGAATTGATGGGCATACGGTGGGGCGAGGAGGGAGGGAGAGGAGACGGGGGGTTGGTGTGGAAGGTGAACATTTCTTCTTCTTTCTTCTTCTTCTTTCTTTGTTTTCTTCTTCTTCTTCTTCTTCTTCTTCTTCTTCTTTCTTTCTGCCAAAAAAACCAAAGAGAAAGATAGCTAAAGGGGGAAAAAAGGAGAAAAAAGAGAAGAAAAAAAGAGAAAAAGGAAAGGACAGAAAGAAAATAATAGGTCAATAAAGCTGAAAATCAGGAAAAACACGCCCAACATCTCATTACATGTGCGTGCACAACACTTCCGTTAACTTCCAACGGAATAGGGATATTTTGCAGATTTTTGAATATCACATGGGGGTGTTTAGCCTATTTCATTAACACAGGTGTGTTTTTGCAATATCGCATTATCACAAGGGGATTTTTTGCATTTATCCCCAAGATAGGATCATACATGAAACATACATCGAATGAAACATGCATCATAAAGCTATTAAAAGCATCACACTTATTGATGGGCTTTTCTAGTGGGCCCAAGCCAATGGACCTTCATAAAGGAAAAAGAAAAATTCTAAACTACTCTTCTTGGGCTCCAACCTTCTTTCCTTTTTGGAGCGACTTCTTTTTCAAGGTCTATTCTAATTCTATCTATTACATAAGAATGATAACGCCCTACACATAAACTCTAAGAAATAGAAATGCAATTGGCTAAAAAAAAGGGCCCTTACAACCTATAAAAAGGAAATACATCCAAAAGGAAACATAAGCCCATGAATAATGTCACCATCACATAAGACATTCTCGCGAAAAATAAACCAATTATGTTAGTGATTAAGATTTTATTAATTAGTCGAACTAATTAATTTTCTCATAAAATTCTAAATTTTATTCACATTTATAATATAAAGCCTTCTAGTGAGAAAAATATTATTTAAATAAATTAATTAATTAAAATCCTCCAAGAATAATTAATTAATCTTTATTCAAATAATTAAAATTCAATAAATACTAATTGGGCTCGATTTCAACAAACTTAAATCAACATCTCATTGGCCCATTTAAATTTAATGAGTTTGGCCCAATACCAATTTATGGAATATCCAATCTTTTAATAAAATCGATTTGGGCTTATTTAATTAAAATTCGGGTCATTATCCTTTTGACCTACCCAGATAATTAAAATAGCCCAAAGCCTAATTATTAAAAAATTAGACCCATTTTCCACAAGACCAGACCCAATTCCAGTCTGGTCAAAAACCTAGGCCCTTAAGGGCCAGCGCACGGCCCGATGGGTCGCGTGACTGTGCGACTAGCGCGCGTTGTGCGTGCACTCTGTGTTCATGTCGGGTGGCCTTCTGCCACCTGTTGTGTGCGCAGCCTGCGCACAGCATGCGCCAAGTTTGTGTGCACGTGGGGTGGCCGGTTGTGCGCACAACCTGCGCACAGCGTGTGGCCAGTCAGCACACATACAGTGCACGTTCTGCGTCTTGCGCACAGTTCGGGGCTTTTCAGCCCCGTTTTCTCACACAACTTGATTTTCTCAATTCACCATATTATCATACAATAATATCCAAGAAAAACGCAGAAAAATCAAAGCTTTTTATCATAAATAAAACTCCATATTTAGCATGCTTCATAAACACAAAAATCACGTAAAACACGTAATTGACTAAATACGAAAATCAGAGACTGGCTTTGATACCAATATTGGGTTTTGTGACATAAAACGCAGCGGAATAAAAATTTCCCAAGGTGGTTCAGCTCCTATTTCACATATTCAAGCCATGTTAAAAACACATACCTTTTTCGAGTTTTCTAATTTTCTGAAATAGCTTCTGGCTTCCTATTCCAAGCAGCGAATCAGCCACTGCCTCTATATCACCACGCCAGAATTCAAAGCAAAAAATGTCCTCTTTTTCTTCTCCTTGGACGACTAGAGAGAGAGAGAGTGGTAGGATTTTCTTGACTTGGAGAGAAAGATAATAATTGAGGCTAGGGTTAATTATTTTCACTAAGTAGTATTGGGTTTTGTGACATAAAACGCAGCGGAATAAAAATTTCCCAAGGTGGTTCAGCTCCTATTTCACATATTCAAGCCATGTTAAAAACACATACCTTTTTCGAGTTTTCTAATTTTCTGAAATAGCTTCTGGCTTCCTATTCCAAGCAGCGAATCAGCCACTGCCTCTATATCACCACGCCAGAATTCAAAGCAAAAAATGTCCTCTTTTTCTTCTCCTTGGACGACTAGAGAGAGAGAGAGTGGTAGGATTTTCTTGACTTGGAGAGAAAGATAATAATTGAGGCTAGGGTTAATTATTTTCACTAAGTAGTATTGGGTTTTGTGACATAAAACGCAGCGGAATAAAAATTTCCCAAGGTGGTTCAGCTCCTATTTCACATATTCAAGCCATGTTAAAAACACATACCTTTTTCGAGTTTTCTAATTTTCTGAAATAGCTTCTGGCTTCCTATTCCAAGCAGCGAATCAGCCACTGCCTCTATATCACCACGCCAGAATTCAAAGCAAAAAATGTCCTCTTTTTCTTCTCCTTGGACGACTAGAGAGAGAGAGAGTGGTAGGATTTTCTTGACTTGGAGAGAAAGATAATAATTGAGGCTAGGGTTAATTATTTTCACTAAGTAGTATTTATACTACACAAGCAAACAATTAACCCTTGAATACCAAGGCCTAGGCATCCTAAGTGGACATCCAAGTGGACAATTAACCCTTGGGCTAGTCCATACGTTTGGTCCAAGTTTAATTAATTATTTAATTAATACTATTTATCAAATAAATAAATAATTAAATAACTAATCAATTCATATTACTTCCATAATTAATTTCTTCCAAGAAATTAATTAATAAATTAACATGATTAATCATCCAATGACTAATTAATTAATTAATTTACAGCATCAAATACCGAAAAATCCCTTTGCGCCGTGAATACCGTATGAGTATAAACTTTTTATTCTTATATCCCAATCAAGTGAGAGTCACAGTGTTAGGTATATGCCCTAGATGTCAATGAGGACAAATAGATTGTATAGGTATCCAATTATGTTGTAAAAACTTATCTTTAATAAAAGCATTTATTCTTATGTTCATATAAAACTTCATTGCATTAATAAGTATTGAACAAAAAGTCCATGTGTATCTAGGTTAACTCTTCGCCCTTTATGGAATAAAGAAGTGGCACGAGAAGAGTCTGACACCTGATCACTTAAAAGGGTTCGCAAGTCAAGGAATCTTAATTAGGCATTAAGATTTGACTTGTATGACATTTGCTCTGATACCACTGTAATGAATCTTTTGAGCGAAAAACGCAACGGAAGATTTGAAAATTTCTAGAGTCGAATCATTAGAACGTGGGTTTGATGATTTTTGACGTTTTACAAAAATTAAACGAAATTAAATACCTTTTCAATTTCATTCTCCTGAATTCGTGTAATAACAACTCTCTCGGAATTCCTGTCTCCAAAGATTCACGCGAAACGAGCCTTCCAAATATCCCCGAAAAACTCTCCTTGTGGTGGTGGTGGACATCTAGAGAGAGATTTAATGCACAGTATCAATTTTAGTGAGTTTGACATATACCATGACTCTAACTTAATCAGGATACGTCAGTGAAGTGCTTATACACATATGGTATTTATGGTCTAGAGGTTCGTAAATGATTCATTCATTTCGTACTCAATTAGATTAAGACATGAGTCCACGGGACTGGCTAGGTGACACTCACATCCTCTGGTAATTCCTCTCATTGCCAATTGAGACGAACTTAAAAAGCCGCTCTATAAGAAACAAACAGGATGTCTTTTTGTGTTAATCTTTTAGAAAGATAAAATTAATTGGACGGATTGATTTAATGGTAAATCAATAAATTAAATATTTAATTTAATTAGATTAAATTAAATTATTTAAGTAAAAAATTAATTAAATGGAATTAATTAATTAATAATATATTTTGGATTTAAATAAGATTTAAATTAAACATATATTAAAAGGTGGACTAAGTCGACCGGGCCCATAAACTAATTTCCAATCAATTTATGAAATAATTAAATCTAATTTAATTATAAAAGTCAAATCCAATTTAACTTATTAAATCTAATTTACTTTTAGAAAAAAAAAAGTCAATTTTATTAGGAAAAAGGGGCAATTGACAAATCCGGGTCAAATTTATCTTTTGGGTCAAACCTAATAATTATTAATATATATATATATTAAATATATAAATATATATAATTAATCGTTGCTGGGCCCGGCCCGGCACCGTGTGTGCTGGTGCCGGAATCAAAACTGGGTCGGCTAACACCGCCCCTGTTTCGCCCGTCGGTGGGGGCACTGAACAAGCTCTCAGCTGCTCAGGGACAGATGAAGCGCAAGGGGAAGGAAGTTGCTTTAGCCATTACCACTAGGGCATCCAAGCCCTTTAGAAAAAGGAAAGGCAAAGGCAAAAGCAACTGGGAGTATCAAAAGCATCGAGTGACACAGGGAAAGGCAAGGGGAAAGGGTTCAACGGAAGAGGTCCAAAGAAGACAGACATATGTCTTCACTGTAGTGAGATGGGACACTGGAAACGTGACTGTCCCAAGCTGAAAGCAGAGATTGCTTCAGGTATAGAACTTAATGTTTTAGAAACAAATTGTTCTATTACTATTTTTTCTACTTCCTGGATTCTAAACTCTGGGGCTAGTGCACACATATGTGTTTTGAATCAGGAGCTGGAAAGAAGTAATAAGCTGGAGCATAGAGAAGTGATGATCAATGTTGACAGCGGTCAAAGTGTAGCAGCCACAAGCATTGGAACCACTTCTGTTAGATTATTATCTGGAAATTTATTATTATTAGATGATTGCCTTGTTTTGCCCAATGGGCTTAAGAATATTGTTTCTATTTCTATTTTAGTCAGGAAAGGTTATTTATTTTCCTTTGCAAACAATTCTTATGACATTTATTTTAGAAATGAATGCATTGGCAGTGCGTCTTTGATAAACGGTTTATACTATATTAATGTCCAAAATAATTATGATATTAATGCTGTAACAAGAAAGCACAATCTGCATGATACAAACATAAGAGAACTGTGGCACTTAAGATTAGGTCATGTTGGGGAACATAAACTACATGAGTTAGAAAAGGATAGAGTCATAGACTCATTGGGATCGGATCCCTATCCCACTTGTGAGTCTTGTATTGAAGGAAAGATGAGCAAATCCCCCTTCACAGGGAATTTTGAAAGAGCCTCTAAAGTCTTAAGATTGATTCATACTGATGTTTGCGGTCCTTTTGGAAATATGGCCCGCGGTGGTTTTTAGTACTTGATAACATTTTCCAATGACCATTCTAGGTATGGCTATGTGTATTTGATGAATTACAAGTCTGAATCACTTGAGAAATTCATTGAATTCAAGACTTTAGTCGAAAACCAAAACGGGCATCATATTAAGGCAATTCGATCTGACCGCGGTGGCGAGTATATGAGTGCCGAATTTGACCAGTTGTTACGAGAACATGGCATACTGTTACAGCTTACTCCTCTAGCTACTCCACAATTAAATGGTGTAGCAGAACGAAAGAATCGAACATCGTTAGACATGGTTCGATCCATGCTCAGCTGCATAGATTTGCCCAATTCGTTGTGGGGACATACGCTGCTCACAACTGCTCATATACTGAACAGGTGTCCCTCCAAATCTGTTCCTAAAACACCATATCAAATATGTCATGGAAGGAAGCCTAATCTGAAAGACATAAAGATATGGGGTTGCCCAGCTTATGTGAAAAAGACCAAGGTAAAGAAATTGGAGGCTAGGTCCTTGAAAGGACGATTCGTTAGTTATCCCGAGGATTCCATTGGATACCTATTCTACCTTCATGATGATCAAAGGATCATTTTAGCCTTACAGGCAATCTTTATCAAAGAAGAATTCATTCGAGAAGGTGGAGCTGGTAGGAGAATTGTTCTAGAAGAACAAAATGAATCTCCTTTGGAAGACACTGTTCAAGAGATCCAATCCGAACCAAAAATGACACAGCCATCAACGCGAAGGTCTACTAGAGTATCTCAACTGCCTGAGAGATATGGTTATCTGCTACAAGGAGATCATAATTTGTATGCAGTAGTGGAAGGAAACCATGGAGACGATCCCTCTAACTATGACCAATCAATGATGGACATGGATTATGCAAAATGGCATGAAGCTATGAAAGTAGAAGTAGATTTGATGTATTCGAACCAAGTTTGGACTCTGATAGATCAACCCAAAGATATTGTACCCATTGGATGCAAATGGATCTAAAAGTGAAAGATAGGTCCAGATGGCAAGGTAAACACCTATAAGGCCAAGCTAGTGGCCAAAGGGTATAGTCAAAAGGAGGGCATTGACTATGAGAAAACCTTTTCACCTGTATCTATGGTCAAATCCATTAGAATTCTACTTGCCATAGCTGCATACCTGGATTATGAGACCTGGCAAATGGATGTGAAAACCGCGTTCTTAAATGGATTCCTCAAGGAGGAAATCTATATGGAACAACCCAAGGGTTTCATATCGGATGCAGATTCCCATAAGGTTTGCAAAATAATTAGGTCCATTTATGGACTCAAGTAGGCCTCTAGCAGTTGGAACCTTTGTTTTGATGAAGAAGTACGAAGCTATGGCTTTATCAAAAACGAGGATGAACCATGTGTCTACGAAAAGGTCAGTGGGAGCAAAATCTCATTTCTGGTGCTATATATAGATGACATTCTACTTATAGGGAATGATGTAGGTCTGCTAACTTCAGTTAAGACATGGCTTTCAATCACGTTCTCCATGAAAGACTTGGGAGAAGCCATATCCTAGGAATTCGCATCTACATGGATAGATCGAATAAGATGATAGGACTCTCCCAAGCTCTCTACTTAGAGAAGGTCCTAAAGCGATTTGGGATGGAGAAATCCAAAAGAGGTCTTTTGCCCATGAGACATGTGTTAGGTTTCGCGAAAAATCAAATAAACGCAGCGGAAGGATTTCAAAAAATTTAATTTAAAACCTAAAATTTGAATTCTTTGATCGCATATTTAAATCTTTAATTTCGCATAATGAATAACTACTTACCCGTTGAAGTGAAGTGGTTGGAGAATCCAATTCCTCCTCAAAAACTCGAATTGATGAAGTCTTGATTTCTCCAATCCTCGTGTAATCTTCAATTCTTGAATTCATTGACTTTCTTGAATTTGATCCGAACAATGAAATTACGTTGTCTCTAAATTATCACACTCGGATTGATTGACAAATAATTCCCACTTTTTCTCTAAGGGGGCGACGGCTAGAGTATAGAGAGGGGAGGAGGATTTTCTTCTTTTCTTTCTAGGAGAGTTATGAAAGTCTATGTCTTGTTTCAGGTTAAAGACTCCTTTTATATCTCATGACTTATTGACCAAGACAAACAAAAGATACCTTGTATGTTGTGCATCCTTATGGACGCCCAACTTGACTTAATAGGCGTCCTCTTGGACGCCCATTATGGTCTCGGGGTGCCTTTTTGTTTTAATTAGTTATCTATTTAATTAATAATTCATTATATCCAATAAATAAATTAATTAATTAAATTAATTAGATAAGTTAATTCATTAATTTATTTCCATAGAAAATTAATCAATAATTAATCTTATTCTTATAATTAATTATTTCTTCCAATGAATAATTAATTATTTAATTTATCCAATAAATTAAAACTCCTAGAAAAATAGAAACTCCTTTTATTCATTTTTCTTTATCAATCCTTTAGCGCGACTCTTTAGGTTCGTTTCGTTTGGCAATGAGAGGAAACCAAAGGAAGTGGGTAACGTCTAGCCAGTCACGTGGCCCACTTCGTAGCTCAAACGAAATCGAATGATTGGATCATTCCACAAGTTTCCAATCGTAAATACCGTATAAGTATAAATCTTTTGTTCACGTACCCCAGTTAAGTGAGAGTCATGGTTATGTCAAACTCACTGGACTTGACCATATGTATTAATTATAATAATATGAGATCATTGAGATCAATTTAGTGTCTCGCACAATCGTCTCTTGTTCTTTGGCCAAATACTTTGATCTCTATTTATCTATAATCACATAGGGTACTTTCTCACTCACTTATGAGAGAACAAATCCCATGTTAGATATCAGCTAAGACTACCACTTGCCCATCAAGCAGCATTTCGAGGTCGACCCCCACCAACGGGTGGATTGGGTCTAACTACTCTAATGAAATACTTGACGTCACAAGTGCATCTTCAGCCTGATACTTCAGGTCAAAGGTTCACTTATACCTATTATGCATAATCAGTTCTGTTATTGATAGTCACATAGTGAAAAACCCATGTGACAGAACCGATGCGAGTCGTGTTCGAGCATATCAGTTCCATTGATGTGCCTACAATATTAAGCTCCTACCATCCCATGGTACTCGACTAGCACTCCCATGTCAGAGCTAAGATTGTACAAGTGTTATAAGTCTTTATTTGTCCATTAAAGACTTCATTTTACTTGCGAACTAGATTTAGTAATCAAGATCGATCTCTCTAGTGTCAACCTTCTTATCCCCTAGAAAGCAGAGGGATCGCACTGAAAACATGGACAAAGCGTTTTACACAACTTATAGATGCAGATAAGATTTAAGTGAAAATTAAATAATGCCTTTATTATAAATAACAAAAAATAAGTTCATTACAAGAAAGATGCCCTATCATTCTATCCTCTATAGCATCTGAGGGCATAATCCTAACAACATGGAATTCATCTCTCTAAAAAGATGAGTCCTCAAAGTAAGGAAGATCAAAAAGAGATGAGTGCAGTTCCCTATGCCTCAGCAATGGGAAGTCTCATGTACGCAATGTTATGCATGAGACCAGATCTTGCCTATGAGGTGAGCGTGGTGAGTAGGTTTCAACCTAACCCATGCAAAGAAAATTGGATTGCTGTGAAATCTATCTTGAAGTACTTGAGAATAACCAAAGATATGATTCTCGTATATGGCAATGGAGAAATGAAAGTGGACGGTTATATTGATTCTGATTTTCAATCTGACATCAATGACCGAAAATCCACTTCTGGGTTCATATTCACTCTGAACAGTGGAGTAGTGTCTTGGAAAATTTCCAAGCAAAGCACAACTGCCGATTCCACCACTAAAGCTGAATATGTGGCAGCCTCAAAGGTAGCTAAAGAAGCTGTTTAGATTAAGAAGTTCATGACAGAACTTCAAGTTGTTCCTAGTGTGGAGCTGCCGTTGCCACTTTGGTGTGACAACAATAGAGACATCGCGCAAGCTAGGGAACTAAGGTCTCAAAACAAATCCAAACACATAGAGAGGATATATCATATAATTTGAGAAATCGTTGGAAGAGGCAACATTACTGTGCAGAAAATAGCCTCAACGGACAGTGTCGCTGACCCACTCACTAAGTTATTAGCGCAGGCGGTGCTAGAGCGACATCTTGAGAAGATGGATATTAGATACTATGGCAATTGACACTAAGTGCAAGTGGGAGATTTTTAGGTATATGTCCTAGATACCAATGAGGACAAATAGATTGTATAGGGTATCCAATTATGTTGTACGAACTTATCTTTAATAAAGGCATTTATTCTTGTGTTCATAGAAAACTTCATGGCATTCATAAGTATTGAACAAATAGTCCATGTGTATCTAGGTTAACTCTTCGCCCTTTATGAAATAAAGAAGTGGCACTGGAAGAGTTTGACACCTGATCACTTAAGAGGGTTTGCAAGTCAAGAAATCTTTAATTGGGCATTAAGATTCGATTTTTATGACACATGCTCTGACAAAGAGCGCCAGTCGAACACTGTGGAATAGTGAGAACACGTGTCATAGATATACCAATGGAATTAGTATATTCGAACACGGCTCGCGGTAATCCAATCACATGGGTATTTACTCAGTGACTGTCAATGATTGGATTACTGATCATAGTAGTATGCGTGAGCCTTAGACTATGGGGTCATGATCAATGTACTTGTACTATTGAATGTGTTACTAAAGTAATTAAGCCCAAATCACCCTTTGGTGGGACTGACCTCGAAGTGCGATCTCAATGAGTCAAGTAACACTTGTGAAGTGATTGCCAAGATGGAATTCACTATCTCGATAGTAAACGAGAAAGTATCCTGTACGATCATAGGCAAATGAAATTATAAGTCTTTGGCCAAAGCAATGAAACTAACTTATGTAAGACATGGAGGGTAGTTTGGTAATTTCATTATGCTATGATATAATGCACAGTATCAAGTTTAGTGAGTTTGACATATACAATGACTCTCCCTTGATCGGGATACGTCAGTGAAGGGCTTATACACATACGATATTTATGGTCTAGAGGTTCGTAAATGATTCGTTCATTTCGTACTCAATTGGGTTACGATGTGAGTCCAAAGGACTGGCTAGGTGACACTCACATCCTATGGTAATTCCTCTCATTGCCAATTGAGACGAACCTAAAGAGTCGCGCTATAAGAAATGAACAAGATGTCTTTTTGTGTTAATCTTTTAGAAAGATAAAATTAATTGGACGGATTGATTTAATGGTAAATCAATAAATTAAATATTTAATTTAATTAGATTAAATTAAATATTTAATTTAATTAGATTAAATTAAATTATTTAAGTAAAGAATTAATTAAATAGAATTAATTAATTAATAATATATATTTTGGATTTACATAGGATTTAAATTAAATATATATTAAAAGGTGGACTAAGTTGACCGGGCCAACAAAAGCCCACCTTGACCGTCCATTGGAGCCTTAGGGGCAGCCACTAGGAGTCCAAAAGGGGTCTCCTACTTGTTGCATAAGTCAAGAGAGATATAGATATCTCCAACTGTGTAACAAGTCTCCTAACCCTAATTGCATAACACAAGAAGAAGAAAAACTCCTACCCTAATTCTCTCTCTAGCCATCCACCACCACCACAAGAAGAGTTATTCGGGGATCTTTGGAAGACTCGTTTCGCGTGAATATTTGGAGTCAGGAATTCTGAGAGAGTTGCTGTTACACGAATTCAAGAGAACGAAATCGAAAAGCTATTTAATTTCATTTAATTTTTGTAAAACCTTGAAAATCATCAAACCCACGTTATAGTGATTCGACTCTAGGAATCCTCAATTCTTTTGCTGCGTTTTTCGCTCAAAGGATTCCTTACACATGGTTCAGTCAAACTCACAATACTTGATCATATGCTTAGCTCATAATGAATCGAGGCCATTGGGTATACATTTATGTCCAACATAAATATCTCCATTATTTTGGCCAAAGACTTTTGGCCTCACTCATTCATGACGGCATATGATACATGCTCATTCACTTATAAGAGAATAAATCTCATTTTACTAATCGGTTAAGACTGCTACTTGCCCATCAAGCTGCACTTCGAGGTCGACCCCACCAACAGGTGAATTGGATCTAACTTCTTTAATGGCAGACTTGATGTCACAAGCACATCTTCAACGTGATTGCTCAGGTCTAAGGTTCACGCGTACCTATCACAACTTATCAATTTTGTCATTGACTGTCATAGAGTGAAACCCATGTGACAAACCTGGTGCGAGTCGTGTTCGAACTCATCAGTCTCACTGATGTATTTATGACACAAGTTCCCACTAACATACTCATAGTGTTCGATTGGCACTTTCCTGTCACAACTTATGTCATACAACTCTTTATCCAGTATTGATGCTGAGCCAATACTCTTTTCGACTTGCGAACCAATTTAGATATTAAGAATCGAACTCTTGTAGTACCATTCTCCCTAACCCATAGGAAGTAAAAGATTCGCTTCAGTATCAAGGACATAAGGTTGTTTATAAAACCTTATAAATGCCTATAAAAAATAACATAATATGCCTTTTATTAAAAATAAATTGTTTTATTATAAACTAATGCCCTATAATTCTATCTGCCACCGCATTTGAGGGCATAACACGATGAAGGAATGACGATTTGGGACTCTCTACATGAAGGGTTGAAGGTTTTGATTCAGGATGATGTTGGTCAATTTTTCTAGCTTTATCTTCTTTCTGTACCAAAAATAGAGAAGAAAAAAGAGTGGGATATAGCAACGAAATTAAAGCTTAAAATGCAAGAAATAAATCAACACAAAGTTTCGAAGGATTGTTGGATGGAGTAACCTCAAGTACATGTTTTTTCGCCTTTTCCCTCACAGGAATTCACTAATATTGATCCTTAAGCAAATCGCACATAAATGCTCTACGATACAGGGGTTGATAATGTATCAGGGTGATTCAAAAATTTGTAAGTCCTCAGCTCCTTGGACTACACAAATTGTCTTTCTCAAAGTTAGAAAGTTGTAAGAATGGAGATAAAAGGGCCAAGATGCAAATATACAAAATTTCCCAACACCCCGTTGGAACATTTCAACATGCGCAGATCCACTTTTCACTGATCAAAACACAACCCCGAAGATAACGAAACCTTTGACTTTCCCAGAAGAGCAGATTTATTTCCCAACGTGAATATATCATTCATCCCTTGTAAGAAAAATTAATGGGTGCTCTTCGCAAGCTAGTTGACGCCATACTCTTCATCTTTTTCCTCTTGATCGCCATAATAGCGCCATTGATTGATGGCCAAACGTGCCTTCCCCATCACCTCTTTCCGCCCTTTTTGTTGGAGCTCAAAAGCTGGTACGCCCATGAGTATGGTGATTATCTGGTTTCTGAGAAGCCTCATTTCTTTGTAGGGCTTGTTTGGTTAGAGCTTCTCTTTCAATGGCCTCTCTCTATTGCTTGTCTATATGGCATTCTTGCTGGCAAATCTTGGTTGAACACCACCTGTTTGATGTCTGGTGTCACCAGTCTCACTTCAATGGTAATGTTTTTCTTTTTGTCTTTCTTAATCGTGCTTGTTTTTTTCTTTTAATTTACGTGCATCATTTATTCGTGTTTGGATGATTTGTTAAGAGTAGAAAATGTGTTTTTTTTTTTTTGGTTTCAATGAAATCGTGATCTTTTTAGTTTTTGTGCACTCTTTTCATTGATTAAGATTACTAAATTATGAGTAGTTAATTTGGTTATAGGAAATGGATTAGTGGAATACGATCATTACGTTGTGTTTATTGAATTGACGAGGAATTGTTTGGTGTAGAAGTGAGAATCCAATTTTATAAAAATACAATGATATGAATCAATTGTATTGCATTGAGGTGTCAAGTGGATTATGTGTTAATAGTTGATGATGTGTAAAAAGCATCTCTTGGTCTGCTAACGGCTCAAACAATCACGAAACCTGGTTATTGAATATACAGTCCGTGTCAAATGAACGAAATACTAAGGCAATGTTTGGTTATGTTTCCATATCATGTTTGGTCCAAAATTCTCATCAAATTATGTTTTGTTCACAAAATATTTGGTCAACAATACACTACTTTTTTTGTCCAAAAAAAACATAATAATTATTTTTCATCTTTCTACACCTGTTTTGTCCCTACACTCCTCTCTATGTGCTCTCTTTCTTCCCTCTCCTCTCTAACAGACAAAAGCTTCATGATTTGACCGCTATAGTAACTTTTGTTCCCTCTGGAAACAAAACCAACCAATATCTCACCAAAAAAACACACCAAAAACCAACTCCCAAAATAAAACCAAACACAATCTAATTAAACACGCACGTGTCCCTTATAAATTTTTCACCAATAGTTCTCACCAAAATACCATCCCAAAACATAACCAAACACAACCTAAGTATCCCAAAACATAACCAAACACAACCTAAGTTCTTTGGCTCGTACTTTGTCTCGTTTCTAAACGAGCTTCCTTTCGATTCAGTTTCTTTTCATCACTGTGTGTTGGCTAAAATGGATAAACCTTGTTTTGTGTGATATTTCTTGTGAAATGGATTGATGGAGACATGAGAGATTTGCTGAAATTGTGATCTTTTTCACTCTCTTGATTTGCTTAGATTAGGACCATTTGAAATTTGGTTGCTTTCTTTATTCATCATCATGTGTTGGCTATGAAGAAAGATTTTGTTTGATATTTCTTGTGGAACGTAAGAGATTTGCTGAAAACTGTTACGGTGTGTCTTGAGGTCCTAGACTACACTAGGCCGAAAGGGTGCCATGTAGACTTGGCTAACTCTAGAATATGAGATTATTTTCGAGACCAGAGTCAATACAATTTAGGCAGCCTTTTTTTATAATTTTACCTCTTTTAGATATCATAAACTTCTCTCCTTCCCGTGGATGTAGACCGGTTTGGGTGAACAACGTAAATCTTTGTATCTATTTTGTATTAATGTTCTTAATTTCTTGGCCTAGTTCACAAAATAGAGAAATAATGGACTAATCTATTTATTATATATGTACGAGTTGCCAAAAAAAAAAGAGTTTTCTTGGATTTTTGACATACCCAAACAACCTTATGTAATTATATCAATAAAATGTTTGGTTATGTTAGACTTTACAATAAAATCATACACACAATAAGTAAAGTTACACGTATAAAAACATTGCACTATATTCATCAAAAGAAAAAAAAACTTAATCAGCTTGAACTTGGAACTGTCAAATTTACAATACAAATAAATATAGACGGTTAATGTCATTCCTTTTATTTTAATTTTCAATTGATTATATGAATGTTCCATCGGTTGAGAAAATTGAGTATCCTTTCAAGAAACATACTGAAGATAATTTACTAGTAATTAGCATGTGGAATTACTAATAATTTTAGTCATTAGATAATGTAGTAGAAGCACACATATATCAATTATATATTTTGGAAGTGCATTTATACTAAATTTTAATTATATTTTAATAATAATTGTTTTTTAATCATTTATCCATTTTAGGGATTAACTTGGTGTCCATATTTCGTTAACTAGACATCCATCAACTCTTTCATAACCTTTGGTTATTTAATATTTGTTAATGGTATATGTGCATACATTTATGCTATATTATTTAGATTATATTATCATGTAATATATTGCTTGGAAATGTGAACTTCAAAGTTCATATTTTGTTAGTTATAATACAGTTGCATTATGGAATGCATATGTTATCATATTATTGATTGTTCACAAATTCGGACTTTAGAATTGATATTTTATCAAATGTTTGTACACTTTCATTATTGTATACATGTATTTAATTATAGTGTATATATATCAGTTGTGATTATGTTGTTACATCTCATATATTAATTTAATCACTTCTTTACAAATATTTGTTTGATTGTGTTGAAAGATGATTAAGAAAAAGTAATTTGGTAGTTCACTATTTAAAAATTTATGTATCATATATATATATTGAAATTAAAACCTCGAATTTTACTTTTTTAACTAGCCGCAATTGCATTAGTCAAAGAATAGTAAAATTCTAAATTTGTTTTTTGTCCTTTTCACATTTTCGATTTTATTGTTGAAAAATGAATTTTCAATTTATAATCAAATATAGTTTCATAGATATTGATTAATCTAATTCGAGGCTTTATTAATTTGTTTAGTAATCTTTTCAAAAACAATTATATACTTCGAATAGGCCTTCAATCAAACACAACAATGTTAAAATGGATACTTATGATTAAAGACTAGGACCAAAATTTATTCTATATAGATGATTATTGAGTAGTGTTAACCCAAACAAAAGTAAAATTTATGCTTTTTTAAATAAAAAAGAATCACTTTCTATGGTGTTTGTTCTTTAAGTTGAAAATTTTAAATAAATTTGAAATCATTTTTTCCCAAGATGCATACTTTTTAAGAACATATATTCATCCATAATTATGTTGAATTCGGAACAAATATTTGATAATACAGTTCATATTAATAATCATGTTTATCTGTTGAACTTCATATTTATATCAATATAACCATCTCAAATTTAGTTCATATAAATTTCTTTTGACTATGAACAAACTCAAAAGGTTCTTAACAATAAAATGACCTGTAGTTGTTCAAGATATTTATATATCGAGTTCGTTGAGAAAGTGAGTTTCTCTTTTAGCTTCATGAATCTTTAATAATGAGTTATGTGTAATTTCTGAAATTTACATAAAATCTAGAAAATAGATATAAATATTTTAGAAAATATTAATATTCTTTTGTTTACAATTTCATTTCATTTCAATGCCTTATCAATTAATAAGGAAAAAAATCAATACCAACAATCACATGTTGAATAAGGAGAACAGATAATTGAATATTCAAGAAGCAAAATGAAAAAGATCTTATGAAACAAAATTAAAAGAAAACATCACGAGTCATCAAAGTCAAACAAGAGAATTTATAAAAGCATAAAGTATTGTAATTTGTTTAGTAAGAAATTACTTAGTTATATTACGATTTAGGTTTTCTGTATGTTTAGTAATTTGTTTGTGTAAATACTGTATTCAAAAGACAGGTGTTTTGTTTTATTGCCTTCAAATATGTTAAATATTTGTTTAATCAATTATAGTTTCGAAATAATTTCAGAATACTTATATATTCAATCAAATATGTTTATGAACCAAATCATCAATGTTAGTAAAAGAATACTTATTTGGAATATGGTTAGCGCTTTGTTTTGAAAGCTTTCTAGGAATGAAGTCTAAAATACGATGATAACAAGAATCACGTAAAGAAATGAAAAACAAATCCTCATTATGTTATTGTTATTTTCTCTAATTGCACATTAGGTTTACATGCAACATATGTATGCTTTTTAAGAGACAGTTGCAAGTACACAAAGAATTCAATGAGAGGAAAGAAGAAGAGAGCAATTGATCTATAAAAATTAAACCGGAGAAGGAACAAATGAAGCATGAATTTATATAAAAATTTATTTATTTACATCAATAAATGTAGTTCTTTTATGTATTGATTCAGTCTGTCATGTTATCAATATTTGGTTTTTCAAATAACTCTAGTTTATTGAATCATAATTTACATAGTTAAATTATTATTCAAGTTATGAATATATGACATTTCTAAATTGAACAATATCTATATACATAGAATATCTTAATGAAATCATATGATATACATACGATGTACCTGTTGTTTACTAGTCAATGGAAACATTGAAGCAAAGAGGTGCCAATTTACTAGAGCTTAATGCCTATAGTTTAAGCAAAGAGATCGCCACCACTACAGGAAAAAAAAAAAGAAGAGACATCCTAGAGTCGATCCAAAATGGAAGTTTTCTTGAGTTGCTTGTATCGTAATTTTACAGCTCTTCATGAATTTTGAAACAACATCCTTATTGAAACACCATGAATCATAACTAGACTATCCAAAGTATTCATAATTGCCTAATTTTTAACCAAAATGGCGTCAAAGGGATATCTGAATCAAGATCTATATGTTAGAATATTCCCGCACTAATTGTTAGGAATCAAGGCATGCATTACATCTTTGAATGCAAATTTGTAATGGTAGAAATCACTAAGATGAGATAGAATTATCCAATTTATCAAAAAAAAAAAAAAAGAGATAGAATTATCCAAATGGAATAGGTTTCTTTAGCATTTGCTGTGAAACATCTCTTAGATGGAAATTTATCCACTATTTGGTCCTTGGAATTTAAAGAGGAAATCGCTATGGAAAATGATTCCCTCATTTCAAATCATAGTGCATTATGTGTCATTTTTACTTTCCTTTTCCATATCAAAATCCAAGTGTCAAACATAGCCTAAGTTCTGCTGGCATTTCCCTTAATGCATGTGGAGCTTTCGGATGGATTTACACTTCATCAGATTTGAGTGCCTCTTTTTTCTGCTATCTAATCTGTTCGGAAAGGCTTTTACCAGGAGTATCTTGGTGGAATATGTCATAGTTCTTGAGTTTTTATAATACAAATACTTCTTAACATCTCCATCTCTTTCTTCTTCTTCTTCTTCCTTCTTCTTCCTTCTTTTGTCTTTTTCTTCAGACATTCGTCGATGTATGTGTTCACGCATATTCCTTAGCTTATGTGCCTTGGCTCGATTTTATGGTTTACCGTGATAAAACTAGTTCCAAGCCGTATTAGATTCATGCTTAAAATTAAGTTGTGGTAGGCTGAATTTCAATATTCACCTTTACAAATGTAAGGCCATGTTTGTTTATGTTTTTTGATACTATTTTCCGTTTTCTAGATCACAATTTTCAGAAAATTACAACTACGAACCATTTCAACCAAAAACATCCTTTTTCAACTTCACTTGTCATTCCCCTATTTAACTCCCTTTGAATCAATAAATTCATCATTTCACACTATTCTTCATCAATAATTACATACTTCAACTAATCTTTCATTTCTCTTTCTTACTTCTCTAGTTTACATAATCATTACCTAAATAACAAAACGCAATCATATATATAAATCACAATTTATTTATATAAATCACATATTATTGATATAAATCACATTTTCTAATTACAGATCATATATTAATAAATCACGTTTTATTACTTCAGGCCATATTCTGATTACATAAGCAAAAACAACCAACATCCCTATTATTTTCACATAAATATCCATATAGTACATATTTCCCTTAACATTTTCTGAAAGATTACTCAAAAGCATAAACAAACATAGCCTAAGTTTCATTAAACTGTCAGATTCTACCACATTTTCTTTCGGGAAGGACCTCAAAAATTTGATTCTACCCGGTAGCTAGAAGAGGTGATTCAATTATATGGCGTGGCTTATGTTATTAAAAACAAATTGCACTTTAAATGTTATTACTTCTTTAAATAGTTTTGCATCAATTTTTGCTATGAGTATTTGCAGTTTTCTTTTTAAGATTGCATTTCATCCTCTTTTTTGAGTACTTGGATGCATTCCCACGGACTGAGACAAATCAAAATTTGAAATAGGCTTCTTATATCTGTATGAAGCCAGAGGAAGTATTTGAAACCTGCACTTGACTTGGAAAGCTACCTACCAAATTCTTCTTTTGCTGGTATCATCAAAAAGAAACAGATTACTAATACAAAGCAGCTTATTTATGCTTCTATCATAATAATATTTAGGGAAAATTACTAAAACCTTCCTAAAATTAACTTTTGTATCCGAAAAACCCATGAAAATATTTTTCAATCCAAATAGCCCATTCCACCAACTTTTCATTCCAAAACCCCAAAAATTTAAGGTCATTAAATTAATGGACTTAATCGCCCTTAGTCTTCTAGATTATAAATTAACCAATTGTAGTTTCGTGTAGAATTTATTTACTTAGAACTTTTATATTGATAATCGATACTAATTGATTTTAATCTTAAATTTTCAGATTTTTTTAGTATTTTAAAAATTTTAAAAATTATATTTTTAGATAATTACCATATTAAAATCAAAAATAAATTATATAAAAATGTTTAAAATATTTAATATTAAAAAATAAAATCAGCATTATACGATTTATCAATTTGAAAATTTTAAAAGAAAAAAAAATTGATAAAAAAAGATCAATTAATCAATATTTAACCTAATAAATGGAGGGTAATTTAGTCCAAAAAGTTTTGAATCCTAATTTTTGGGTTTTTTGGAATGAAAAGTTTTGAAAAATGGGTTTTTGAGGGGGGAGGGGGGTGGGGGTGGGGGTGGGGGTTAGTAATTTTCCCTAATATTTATTCTCATTATTATAAAAAACATAATTTGCAGTATCTGTTTTTTTTATTAAATTTTTGGTTCAAACTATCTGCCCCGTGTAAAATTGATTAGAAATTCATTAGGTGGTAGTTATATCTTAATAATTTATAGAAATGTTCTTGCTTTTAGGATTCTCATGATTAACCTCGCATCATATTCAAGTTTGACCAACTATCTTCACTTAATGCACTATATTTAATTTGGAATACTACTTTTCTTGGCGTTTAATTTTAGATGAATACTTATTGTTTCAAATTCAGTCTGTAAAAATCTCTACTTGAAATGTTTTTTATATAAGCAGAAACTACAGTAATCCAATGATCACAAAGTCATATTGTATATCTCTTTGTGAACGAAATATATCAGTCATTTCAAATTCCAGCTAAGATAATGACGTCGAGCTTGGAGTTCTTCTCAAACGGATCTAATCTGAATCCAAAAACACGTTAGGTTTTGCTGGGGTGGCTCCCAACAATAGTCCTCGGATGCATAAGTTATAGTTGGTCCTTACAAGCATAGCGGTTACACTAGAAAATATTCAAACGCAATAAATGTCATATCTTTTGAAAATGATTTCCTAAGTGGTTATACATGAGCCCTTGCACAGAATGACAATTCTTCATGGTCATAAGTGTTGAAGAATGGCTCTTTCAAAAGAAGAGCAAAGAATCCCACATAGGAAAACATTAGAAGTGATGGGCTCATTTGTTGTATAAAAGGAGTCCACCTCTTCACTTTGTTAATCATCCCAAATTGTCTAAGTATTTTAGCAATTTCTACTTTCTTCCTTTATAGTTTGTAATAGTTTCACTTTAGTCCTTTAGTGAAATATTTTGGTGGGGTCCGAGGACGTAGGCTAAATTAGCCGAACCTCGTTATATTTGGTGTTCTTTATTTTTGTGTTATTCTTCAAGTAGCCATTGTTAGTTATAGTTGTAGTGTTATATTGTACTATTAAATTCGTCTAGTTAATTCTGTCGAGGAGGTTGGGTTTTAAGCGCGACCGTTGTGACGCCTCCAATCTTTCCTGAGAATTAAATCTAGTGTGGTTTTCTAGTACAATATTTCCCTCGCTATTTCTATATTTGGTGGAATATGACTCTGAGTTCCACAACAAGTGGTATCAGAGCTCGGGTATTCTGAGTATGCTCTGTGGTCGCAGTTTAATCTGATCTTCCACATCAGAAAAGTTTTCCCGGGCTATTTAGCTTTCGCATTTGGAGGGCTATTGAAGAATAATTTGTAACCAAAAATGGAAGGCAGCTCAAAAGCATCGTCGTCGTCCATTTGGGCGAGAACCACTGTGGCGAATACGCGATTGGCAGTGGAGTCTTTTGATGGCACAGGCCATTTTGGTATGTGGCAAAGCGAAGTTGTAGACGCACTCTTTCAACAAGGTCTATACTTAGCTATTGAAGAGAAGAAACCAAATGATATAGAGGAAAAAGATTGGAGTATGATGAATCGGTTTGCATGTGGAACAATTCGTTCGTGTCTATCCAGAGAGCAGAGATATGCGTTTTGGAAAGAAAACTCGGCATATAAATTGTGGATGGCACTGGAGGAGAAATTTCTGAAGAAAAGCTGTCAGAATAAGCTCCATTTGAAGAAGCGGCTCTTTCGCTTCACATTTGTTTCGGGTTCCACTATGAATAGTCACATTACCAGTTTTAATCAACTGGTTACCGATTTGATCAATTTGGATGAGACTTTTAAAGACCAGGATTTGGCTCTGATGTTGCTGGGATCCCTTCCTGAGGAGTTTGAGTTTCTTGAAACAACTCTACTTCACGGGAAGGCTGCTGTATCTCTTAGCGAAGTTTGTGCTGCCCTGTACAGTTTTGAGCTGAGAAAGAAGGACAAGCAAGTTAGTTCAGGCGGAGATGCAGAGGTTTTGTTCGTCAGAGGTCGTTCACAAAACAAAAACAAAGGAAAGAAAGGGAGATCCAAGTCCAGACATAAACTAAGCAAAGACGAGTGTGCCTATTGTCGAGAAACAGGACACTGGAAGAGAGATTGCCCAAAGCTGACAACTAAGGGCAATTCTAAGGCCGTGGCGGAATCAAATGTAACCGCGTGTGATGATGCCGAATCGGACTTCTCATTGGCGACATCATCCAGCGGTGCTTCTGAAGTATGGATGCTGGATTCAACATGTAGTCATCATATGACACCACATTTGGATTGGTTCTTTGATTTCAAAGAACAAAATGACGTTGTCTTCACAGCAAATGAAGCTCCTCTTACTACACTTGGGATTGGTTCAGTTCGCTTGAAAAATCACGATGGATCAATCATAACCCTAAAGGGTGTTCGGTATGCACCAGAAGTGAGGAAAAACCTTATTTCCGTTGGAACTTTAGAATCGAAAGGTTTTGAAGTAAGAGCTAAGGATGGGGTGATGAAGATCATCTCTGGTGCACTCGTGGTAATGAAGGGAATTCGGAAGAACAACAATACGTATCACTACATGGGTGGTACAGTTGTGGGTGCAGTAGCAGCAGTTACTGTTGATGATCGGAATTCAGAAGCAGTTAGGCTATGGCATATGCGCTTGGGACATGCAGGTGGAAAATCCTTGAATCTCCTCATAAATCAAAAATTGTTGAAAGGAGTGAAATACTCCAAATTGGAGTTTTGTGAACATTGTGTTCGTGGGAAACAGACAAGGGTTAAATTTGGAACAACAATCCATAATATTGAGGGTATCTTGGATTATGTTCATTCGGATGTATGGGGTCCCTCAAAAACGAGTTCTTTGGGAGGGAAACACTATTTTGTAACATTTGTTGATGATTTTTCCCGGAGAGTTTGGGTGTATACTATGAAGACAAAGGATGAAGTGTTTGAGGTATTCCTCAAATGGAAAAAGATGGTGGAAACTCAGACTAATAAAAAAGTCAAACGTCTCCGTACAGACAATGGTGGAGAATTTAGGAGTGGTCCATTTCAAAAATTTTGTGAGGATGAAGGCATTGTCAGACACTTCACTGTTAGACATACACCACAACAGAACGGAGTGGCAGAACGCATGAACCGGACTTTGCTGGAGAAAGTTCGGTGTTTGTTATCCAATGCTGGGTTGGGTAAAGAATTTTGGGCTGAGGCTGTCACGTATGCATGCCATCTCGTTAATCGTCTACCATCTACTGCTATTGATGGAAAAACACCATTTGAAAAATGATTTGGAAAGCCTGCTGCTGATTATGATTCCTTACATGTGTTTGGTTCCGCTGCATATTATCATGTTAAGGAATCAAAGTTGGATCCTAGAGCAAAGAAAGTTGTGTTCATGGGGATCACCTCTGGTATAAAAGGCTATCGTCTTTGGTGTCCAGAAACAAAGAAAATAATCTTTAGCAGGGATGTCACCTTTGATGAATCTACCGTGTTGGAAAAGGTGAATGCAGAACAGCATGATGGTACTCCCAAACAGGTGGAGTTTGAAAAGTTTGTTGTCCCAACAGATCAAGAAACTCTTGATCATTCTCCTACGGTAGAAGGAGATTTTGAAGAAGAGGAAGTTCAACCCCAAGAACTTCCACAGCAACTTGAATCAATTGCAACTAGCAAGCCAAAGAGGACAATCAGAAACCTGCTCGCTTTGATGATATGGTGGCTTGTGCATCTGCAATTGCCGCTGATGATGTTCCTACCACTTATATTAAAGCAGTCAAAGGACCAGAGAAAGATAAGTGGAGGATTGCCATGAGTGAAGAAATGCAGTCCCTTCATAAGAATCAAACATGGAAACTGGCCAGTCTCCCGAAGGGAAAGAAGGCAATTGGATGCAAATGGGTATTTGCAAAGAAAGATGGATTTCCTAGCCAAGGTGATGTTCGCTACAAAGCCAGATTGGTGGCCAAATGTTACGCTCAGAAGGAGGGCATTGATTATAATGAGGTGTTTTCTCCAGTTGTAAAACACTCCTCCATTAGAATTTTGTTGGCTTTGGTAGCACAGTTGGATTTTGAACTAGTTCAGTTGGATGTAAAAACTGCATTTTTACATGGAGACTTGGAAGAGGAAATCTATATGACTCAGCCAGAGGGATTCAAAGTTGCTGAAAATGAAAATTTGGTTTGTAAACTTCAAAAATCGTTGTACGGATTGAAGCAATCTCCGAGGCAGTGGTACAAGAGATTTGACAAGTTTATGATGGGAATTGGGTATACAAGAAGCAAATACGATCATTGTGTGTATTTGCATAAGCTACAAGATGGATCCTTCATATATCTTCTTATGTATGTTGATGATATGTTGATTGTCTCCCCAAGTCTAATAGAAATTGAGAAGTTGAAGACTCATTTGAAAAGGGAGTTCGAGATGAAGGATCTAGGTGAGGCGAAGAAGATTCTCGGCATGAGATTTTCAGAGATAGAAAATTGAGGAGGCTTTGTTTGACTCAGAAACAATATCTGAGTAGGATGTTGAGGCGTTTTGGCATTGATGAAAAGTCAAAACCAATTAGTACTCCGCTTGCTCCTCATTTTAAGCTTAGCGCCGCTTTGTCACCGAAATCTGATGCAGAATGGGAATACATGTCAAAAGTACCGTATGCAAATGTTGTTGGTAGCTTGATGTATGCTATGGTGTGTACAAGGCCTGATATTTCCCAAGCAGTGGGGGTTGTGAGCAGGTATATGCATGATCCTGGAAAAGAACATTGGCAAGCTGTGAAATGGATTTTGCGATACATCCATGACACAGCTGATGTTGGTTTGATATTTGAGCGGGAACATAGTATGTAGTCGGATATTGCGATTCAGACTATGCTGGTGATTTAGATAAGCGTAGATCAACTATAGGCTACGTATTTACTCTTGCTAAAGCACCAGTCAGTTGGAAGTCTACCTTACAGTCAACGGTTGCTCTGTCTACTACGGAAGCAGAGTATATGGCAATTTTAGAGGCTGTAAAGGAAGCAATTTGGCTTCAAGGGTTGCTTGGTGAACTGGGAATTGGACAAAAGTATGTGAAAATATATTGTGATAGTCAAAGTGCTATCCATTTAGCAAAGAACCAAGTTTATCATGCAAGGACGAAGCATATTGATGTTCGATATCATTTCATAAGAGAGATACTCGAAGAAGGTGGAGTCAAAATCGAGAAGATCCATACTACTGAGAATCCTGCTGATATGTTGACAAAAGTTGTGACTGCAATCAAATTCAAATTTTGTTTGGACTTGATCAACATTGTCAAAATTTGAAGATTGGTTTTGGTGACCCCGTTTGACGAGGAGATTGAAGATTTTGAAATTCGCCAATGTGGAGATTTGTTGAAGAATGGCTCTTTCAAAAGAAGAGCAAAGAATCCCACATAGGAAAACATTAGAAGTGATAGGCTCATTTGTTGTATAAAAGGAGCCCATCTCTTCACTTTGTTAATCATCCCAAATTGTCTAAGTCTTTTAGCAATTTCTACTTTCTTCCTCTATAATTTGTAATAGTTTCACTTTAGTCCTTTAGTGAAATATTTTGGTGGAGTCCGAGGACGTAGGCTAAATTAGCCGAACCTCGTTATATTTGGTGTTCTTTATTTTTGTGCTATTCTTCAAGTAGCCATTGTTAGTTATAGTTGTAGTGTTATATTGTACTATTAAATTCGTCTAGTTAATTCTGTCGAGGAGGTTGGGTTTTAAGCGCGACCGTTGTGACGCCTCCAATCTTTCCTGGGAATTAAATCTAGTGTGGTTTTCTAGTACAATATTTCCCTCGCTATTTCTATATTTGGTGGAATATGACTCTGAGTTCCACAACAATAAGTTCCCGGGTTTAAGTCTTGGTATAGACCCGGATACTTTTGTTGGATAGGTCCACTCAAAAAGGAGTTGTTCATTTTTTGAGTATCGGCAGTTCTTCGTAATGTAATTTTAAAGGGTATTTCCATCTTGTACATTTGTGGTGACAGTGTAGTTTACCCAATCAAGTACAACGAATATTTTTCTGTTTTATTATCTAAATTGTGTTTTGATTTCAGGTTGCTATACTATCGGAGCTGAAATTCTCCAACAGAGCATCTGATCGGCTGTTAATGATGTACGCGCCGTTTCTGGGATTTGGGCTTTTAGCTTTGCTGCGTGGTCTTGTGACTCAATCAGGCAAGAGCGTAACAATTGGGAAAAGACCTGCTGGAATTAGAAAAAAGAGGGCTTGAGTTTGTGTTATCACTAAATTTTGGAACCTTGCTTGTTGAATTTTGTAGTTGGTTAATCCATGGAGCTGAAATCAAGTTCCTAGCAATTGCTCTAACTGATTTTTTTTTTTTATAAATATTTTCATTTATGTTATAATAAACAACAACAAATGGCTTAGTTCTGCAAATCATTGGGATTTAGAATAAGATTTTTATCAGTAGATGTGATGTGCTCTTAGTTGCGCAAGTTACTGTGGCTTTTGAGATCAAGCAGCACGTTAGAAATAGTTTGCGCCAGCTTATTATTACCGTTGTTGATGAAAATTCGTATAATACACACACACACATATATATATACATACTAGAAAGAATCACGTGCCTCGCACGTGGTGGTTCGATGACAAGTTAAATTGAAGTAAATATGTCATGCTTATTGGTAAATTAATAACTGGTTGAGAATCGATTATTTGGTATTGCATATTTTATACCTCTTATTTATTTATTCTGTAATCATATAACATCATCATGTATTTTAGACTAAATCTATTTAAAAAAAATGAAACTTTTGATAAAATAATATCAATATTAATTTTTAGCATGTTTATTTATTTTTTGATTTAACCAACAAGGTCCAACACAGTTGGTATATAGATGAGTTCCTTAAGCATTTGTCCAGGGTTCGATTCCTCGCAGTGTGTATGGGAAAAAGGCTTTGTTGGGAGAGGAAAAATCCACTTCGGTGATCTCTACGCCTCGAAGGGAAATAGTCTCCGGCATCCGGCTGGGGAAAACCCTGGTATATACCAAGAAAATAATTTATTTTTTGATTTATAACCAAGGGTGTTCCCAGTCAAACGCCGGAGACAAGTCCATTCTAGGTAGAGAGATCACCGAAGTGGGTACAACCTCTCCCAACAAAGTTTTTTCCATACACACGGCCAGGGATCGAACTCTGGACAGCATGCTTAAGGAACCGAATTATCTACCAACTATGTTGGACCTTGTTGGTATTTTTAGCATGTTTATGCATAGATCATTAGTCTATGTATTTTTCCTGATTGACAACAACATTGCATTTTTGTGCTTCGCACAAGTAAATTCATTTTCTTTTATTCTATCGGTCTTTCTAATAATGTAGAAATATATTTTTCATATTTTTACATGCAGTAACACTGAATACCGTCTTTATTCATGAGCTTATAAAGATGAAATAAATGCAAACAACTGATTATATATGAATACTCATGTTTAAAAGGTTTTTTTTTTTGTAAATAAAATAAAAAATGCATCGTATTTTCACTCAATTCACTTATTTGATTTTATTTTCAAGTACAATTTTGCATTTCTTGTTATTTTAAGGACAAAATGCATTTTCGACTTTACCTATGTCGGTCGGAGCACTTTGGTACCTAATCTGTTAACTTTTACACTCGAACACCCAACCTTTGTAAATTGTAACAAATAAGTCCACCGGAGAAATGATTTGGAATATTCCATCTGATAAGTCTGTCACGTGCCTTAGGCATGACTTAAATTATGTAACAAAGTGCACATATCATGCAATGTATTATAGGATAGGATGTTAAGAAAATGTATGTTAGGAGTATGTTAAGTAGCCATGAATTTCATAATTCTTTACTTTAAATTTAATTAGATACTCATTATACAACCATGTGTATCGCACGTGATACTTTCTAGAACATATACTAAATTTACATGACCAAAAAAATAAAAGAACTTCCACATATAAAATGATGATTTACGTGTGCAAACATGTTATAGATTCAACTTATCTATCTTCATATACTTCTATTTCGAGTTTGACCAAATTGAATTTGAGGTAGAAGTTCCACTTCGAATGCACCATTATTTGGTGTGATTTAAATTGCTGAATTTATTCTAGTTAATTTTTATAATTGATTATTTATCGTCCATTAAAACCAAAACGTAAAGAAAGAAAGAAGATGATTGTATGCAAAAATAATTAAAAAGGGGTAAGTTCATCTTTTAAAGTTGATGGATTTAAATTTTCGTTGGACGGGCATTATTGTCCATTTAAACAAATCAAAAAACAAGTGGGGTGCCATTATAAGAATATGGAGTGCTGATATCAATTTTCTAAAATAATTGTAAACATTATGTTATATAAAAGCATTTGTGTGTTCTTTTAAACATTAAGTACAAATATATCATATTCTCACCCTAAAAGTACTTATATGATTTATTCTTAAATATGCTTTTTTTATATATATTTATTATCATGCTAATAACTTCTAGTACGTACAAACTTTCATATATATGTTGATAATTCTATTGTGCAAACATGTTATATTCCATAACAATGAAAAATTAATATATGTATTATATAAGAAAATGGTTCATCTATATTTCAAAATATGCATTTGTGTCTCACAATTACTATTTTTTTTTTGGGATTTCAGAAAAAGGTATAATTTTTTAAATTAGTTTTTTAATCTTAAAAGCAACTCATTCAAAGCAATAATTTGACACTATACCAATTTACTACTAATTACCAAATACTTAAAATATTTATAGATTTAAGGTTTATACAATTTTATTCTTAATACGCTTTTTTTATAATTTTTATCATGCTAATAACTTTGAGTACGCACAAATTTTTAGATGCATCTTGATAATTCTATTGTGCAAACATGTTATATTCCATAACAATGAAAAATTAATAAATATTTTATATAAGAAAAGGTTCTTCTATATCCCAGAATATGCGTTTGTGTCCCACGGTTATTACTATTTTTTTTTTGGATGTCACAATAAAGCTTAATTTTTTAAATTTACTTTTTAATCTTCAAATCAACTCACTCAAAGTAATAATCCGACACTATAACGATTTACTACTACTTACCAAATACTAAAAATGTTTATAAAATTTAAGGTTATCAAAATTAATAACCAACTTTTTTTTTAAAAAGTTGGAATATTTGTTGTGTACAAATTTTCTTCTTCTTTATTGGTGGTTGTGAGTAAAAATTTATTCTATTTTATTGGTTAGTATTTTAGAAAAAGTAGGAATCTATTTGTTTTTCTTATATTAAGTACTGTCATACTACTAACATATTTCATTTTTTCTATCAGTAATTAAAGAGTTTCCTCCTACTAAAACAATTTCAGATACTACTAAATGATTTCCTACTCCTCAATGAATTCTTTTACTTAATAAATTCAATTATTAATTATTAATAGTAAAGGTGAGTATGAAAGTCTTTTCACAATGAAACAAACAATTGAGTTATCACACATTTACATAGGGGTGTTATATATATATATTAAAGTCACTTATGGCACACTCGATTCGTGTGCTTAATTATTTAAATATTATATAATACAAAAAATTTCAATATTGTATATGTTATTTGAAACTTTGTAAATATAAATTATATTAATAATTTATGTCAATTATTTCAAGTGGTTAGAAATTAGTAGAAGAGGAACATAAAAAAATGAAAGATAGAATGAAAGAAAAAAATTTGTAGAGAAAATGAGAGAGAGAGAGAGAGATTGTAAAAAGATTAGGTTGATGTATGAATAAAGTATGAATAAACCCATGTCACAATTAGGATGAAAGAGAGAGGTCGTTATGACTTATGCCATACCAAAAAATGAAAATCCAAGATTTCGTGCTCTTTAATTATAAATGGTGTGTGTATATTAATTTTTGTGATAGTAGATTATACATATACAAAGGTATTATAAAATGGTAAATGAGAAATACTGAAATTAAATTGAATCTTTTTATCATTGAGCTAAAAACTATTCGTTTAATCCTTGATTTTTTTGGTAATGAAAACACTAAACCTCATTCGAAATGTGCTTTAATTTTGTTTTTCTTTTCCCCTTTTTTCTACACCAAAATATAAAGTTCAAACATCACATAAAAGATGCAGTTTTCGGAGATAGCACGAACTTCACATTCTTTCTTTTTCAATTTTTTGTTAAGGTTGTGGTGAAGCAACTTCTTGGACATTTGATACCTCACTCGAAGATGACAATAGCGTCTCTGTTTTGACAGTATATCTTCATCCATAATTATCGTTCATTTTTCCTTTATGGTCCAACCTACAATTTATATTTTTTATCGACAAATAATGAATGCAGAATGCATCTAAGAAGTTAAGTTGTGAAGAAGACTTTATTTTGTAAACTCACTTAAAATAATTTATTAGATGTTAACTTTTTATAATGAGGCCAGATAAAATAAGATATGACCTCATATCTCATAAATTGTTACGCTTTTATGAGTGAGTAACACATAGTAATGAATAGAAACATTTTGATATAGAATGTAATCTAAGTTTGAGTGAATTCTCGCACGAATTCTCTAAAAAAAATGGGTAAAAACGTTGACTAATGTAGTTGACCAGTCAATTTTGGACAAAAAGATTCGATTGAGAACAAATGTGATTTTTTTTTTTAAAAGGTCTAGGACACAATGTGGGAATTCCATAATAAATGAGTTCAAAATTGAAAAGGATCAAACATATCAGATAAAAAATGCAAATTTCACTTTTGTATAAATTTGAAGTTAACCTTTTTTTGTACTCAAGTTTAATTTTGTTTAAAGAATAAACATAGAATGTTACCAAGGTTTACTGATGATATTTGGTGGCTCCTGATAGTCCAACTTTTAGGTGATTTCCTCCACACTTATATTGATTTATATACGGAAAGTCCCACCATCACATACACGTAACAATAGAAATTATCTTGAAAGCTGGACTCAGTAATTTCCAAGTTTCAACCAAGATTTACATTGCTGGTGCAAAGTACAATCATTGGCCCAATAGGTCATGTTAATATCTTTCAACAGAATTTTGAGCCACAAACACAAAGTTGGTACAAAGTCCCATACATATGCAGTCGCATCAGATATTTGACGGACGTAAATTAATCATGTTTTTATTTTTCATAATGTTGTCTGTACAAACTATTCCTCATTTGCAATACACCAACAATACTAATAACGATGAGAATTCTTTAATACATTCGATGTTTAAGTACTGAAATATGTTGATTATGCCACATCATTAATGTGTATAACACGTGTTGATGTAACAAAATATACATATTGTTTTGGTTCTATAAGTAGTATTGGATTCAATTAGTCACAATTGTTCAAATTTCTGTCTTATATTGTTCAAATACAACAAGATCTTTGGCAATTTTAATAATACTTGAAATTAATACATATAAAATTAATAACACTTATTATTATTAATTATTGTTATTTTATTATGGTTGTTGATAATGCCAGAGCAATTATCCTCTTGCCAGAGCAAAATCTTTTAATTCTCTGTTATGCCCTTCAAAGTCAAGAATCATAATTTAATAATTTAATGTTTATTAATAATTCTTCCAAACATACAACGCATGTACAAGGAAACAAGAGGATGACAATCAATTTATGTTTTACTTTCCAATTTCTCCCGGTAAATGACATTTGTGGGGCAATTCTTTTTTGTCCGTTTTAGGGAAAATTACTAAAAAACCCTTGAAATAAACTTTTATAACCAAAAAATCCATGATAATATTTGTCAATCCAAAAAACCCATTTCATCAACTTTTCATTCTGAAAAACCCAATATTTAGGGTTAACAAATTTATGTACTTAATTACCGTTAGTCTTCTAGATTAAAAATTAATCAATTGTAGTTGTGCAATGAAATTTATTTATTTAAAAAATTCACATTGATAATTGATACTAATTATAATTTTAGTTTTAAATTTTCAGATTTTCTAATCTTTTTAAATAACTTAAAACATTTATTTATAGATAATTACCATATTAAATTAAAAATAAATTATATACAAATATTTAAAAATTTTAATATTACAAAATAAAATCCGTATTTTATGATTCATCAATTTGAAATAATCAAAACAAAATGATACAATAAGAAAACTTAATTGATCAATTATTAACTTAATAAATGAAGGGGCTGTTTAGTCCAAAAAGTTGTTAATCCTCACTTTTGGGATTTTTTGAATGAAAAATTTGTAGAATGGGTTTCTGAGATTGAAAAATATTTTCATTGATTTTTTGGATATGAAAAATTATTTTAGGGGGTTTTGAGTAATTTTTCCAACTTTTTATTATATGGGAAAATTACTAAAAACCCCCCTAAAATAAGAATTCAATATCCAAAAAATTCATTGGATTATTTTTCAATCTCAAAAACTCATTTTACATATTTTTCATTCCGAAATCCCAAAAACTAAGAATTAACAACTTTGTGGACTAAACTACCCTTCATTTATTAAGTAAATAATTAATCAATTATTTTTTCTTATTGGGATCGTTTTTGTTTAATTCTTTCGAATTAATGAATCATAAAATACGGATCTTATTTTATAATATTAAAATTTTAAAATATTTGTATATAATTTATTTTGATTTTAATATGGTAATAATCCATATATATGTGTTTTAATTTTTTTAAAAAGATTAAAAAATCTGAAAATTTAAAATTTAAATCAAAATTAGTATCAATTATTAATATAAATATTTTAAATAAATAAATTTCATTGAAAAACTATAATTGATTAATTTTTAATTTAGAAGGCTAAGGACAATTAAGTCCATAAATTTGTTAACCCTAAATATTGGGTTTTCTGGAATGAATAGTTGATGGAGTGGGTTTTTTGGATTGGCAAATATTATCATGGGTTTTTTGATATAAAATATTAAGGATTTTTTTAGTAATATCTTCTTATTTTAAATTACAATGATAACCATAGATCAACATATCGAATTAAATACATCGAAACAAATTACTTACTCAAAATTGAGTCTATTTTATTTGAATGACCTAAATCAATATCATAGAATCCCACGTTAATATATTAAATAAATAAAAAAAATGTACTAAAACGCTCTCAATGCAAACTGTTATATTTATAATCCTATGCTAATATTTTTAAATTCAAAATCCTCTTCGACCAATTTTGAATTAAAAAAATCCAACAGTTGAGGGTAGTAAAATTATGAGCTCAATTGTCTTAGCCTTCTAGATTAAGAATTAACCAATTGAATTTTTCTCGCAAAATTTTATTATTTAAATTTTAAAATTGATAACAGATATTTTTATGATTTTAATCTCGAATTTTTGAAACTTCTTGATCTTCTAAGTCATAAACAAAATCATTAACATATTAAACTATAAAATAAATTATATTAAAATTATACCTTTAATAGAAGTTATTGTATAATTTATCAATTTAGGTGGAAGACATGTCGATATAATCTTCAACCCATTAGGAGTACCTTAAAAATTAATATGTAAAAATGAATTGTTTATTAATAAATTTTCTTTTGTTACCACAAAATAAAAAATCAGAAATGTATCCGTTAATCAAAACGTAGTGAATTGATTTCTATTCTTATTGGAAAGAGGCATGAAAGAGTGAGAGATTAATGTCTTTCCAAGTTTCAATAGGGGAGAGACTAATAACAAAATGACAAAAAGAAGAATTTAATAAATTTGCTGAATAATTGCTCTGGCTATATCATCCGCCTTTTATTTTTATCAACCCCTGTCGCTTAACTGGATGGCAATACGAGTTGATCTTGAATTGATATATATATAAAAGAAAAAAATACAAATTATTTGGCCAATTATGTTGAAATTTTTTGTGAGTGTTAATGAAAATCTAGGAGATATTTTGGTGTCGACTAATTATGGCGCAGGAAAAAAATTGACAACCCTTTAAATAAGAACCGTAAGTTATAGTCTTTCATTGGTCACATCACTTAACCTCAAAATGAAGAAAATGCCAAACAAAAGATGGATGATATACTCAGAGATATTGCTTTAATAAACAACTTGGAATAGAGTATGTGATTGAATTGTTGAAAATGGTTTGTTGCTGGATACAATCATGCATAATAAAAGGACAACAATGTATAGTATAAAAGCTTTTCACGAACCAAAATAAAAGGGGATGGAGAAATTTGTTGTTGCTCCTTTCTCCATGACTAGAAGGCAGGGGAAATCGAATTTTGATCTCATATGTTTGACCCTTTTAAGTATTAGTTCTATTTATTATGGGATTTTCACATTAAATAAGTCATCTTATCACCCTTCTTCACTAATCAAGGTATAAACAACTAAAATACGTCTAACACCCATAGTCACCTTGTCACCCTTCTTCATTAAACAAGTTACATACAGATAAAGTACCACTTATTACGCACTAATTTGAAAAATAAATAAGTTAAACACATTATCTTAAGTTATTTTAAGGGCAAAATACATTTTGTACCCCTGAATTATTCAGTTTGTCTCGTTTAGGTCCCTAAACTATTAAATGTAACAAAATGGTCTCTAAACTATCAAACGTAACAAAATGGTCCCTCAACTTAAGGAAGTGTTTGACTAGTTTTTGAAATTGATAAATAGTATAATACAAATGTTATTTTTGTATATTAAGTACTTTAAATATTTTTATATAATTTATTAAGGAAAATTTTCAAAAATCTCCTTAAAATAAACTGTATAGCCAAAAAATCTTTTATAATATTTTTCAATCCCAAAAACTCATTTCACCAACTTTTCTTTCCAAAAAATTCAGTATTTACTTTAATAAATTTATTGATTTAATTGTCCTTAGCCTTCTAGAGCAATAAAGAATCAATTATAGTTTTATCTAAAAATTTATTTATGTAGAATTATATATCGATACTTGATACTAGTTATGATTTAAAATTTTAATCATCTTAAAAAAAATTAAAAATATATTTTAAACTAGCTTTTAACTCGTGCCAAGGCAAGGGTACATGAATAATAAAATAAAATAAATAATAATGAGTAATAAATTGTACCCAATCCTCAACGGAAATAGATACCAAATACAAATTAAAAATAAATTAAATTATATAAAAATATTTAAAGTACTTAATGTACAAAAATAATAGTTGTATTATACTATTTTTCAATTTAAAAAACTAGCCAAACAATTCCTTAAGTTGAGGGATTATTTTGTTATATTTGATAGTTCAGGGACCATTTTGTTATATGTAATAGTTTAGGGATCTAAATAAGACAAAGTAAATAATTCAAGGTACAAAGTGTATTTTGCCCTTATTTTAATTGTATGAAAAGATATATATAAAGCGGATGAAGTCCACACCCAAACCTAAACCTTTAGACGCACTTATTGTCATATTTCTTCCTCTTTCAAAGACTTTGATACACCAATTGAGGCCAAATCCAAGTGGTACGGTTAGACTTTATTAAGTACTAATTTAAAATACTTCCGGCTATTAATTTGGAATAACCAAGCTAGATGACTTTTCATTTTCCCACCAATTTTAACAATACATACTCTATTTCAAGTTGATAACTTTCGAAATTTCAATAATTAAATACATTAAGTAAACTAAAATAAACCAAAGGAATCGCATAATCAACGTATCAGATCACCCACGTAAATAATTAGTCAAACTTACCACGAAGAGTCAAAAATAATAAAATAAATTTTCCAACACATTATAACAAGTCCTTTTTTTTTAATCACTTCTATTCCACGTGGGATTGATACAATATACAAAATCAAACATTTATACTTGCTCCGAGATTACTAACAAGACTAAGAAAGATATATACGTATCATAAAAAACCCATTGAACACGAGGATTAAAAAATGATATTTGTGTCTTACCAAACTCGAGAAACTAAAGTTGACGAAAATGACAAGAACGAGTAGCAAAATGTCCACAATTATTTAAATAGTGATAATTATTGCAACGATCATTATGCAATATCAAGAGGGTTCTTCTTAGAAGAAATAAGTAAGGTCAATGTGTTGTTTATGTTTGTTTTAATTATAATCGAATTTCAAAATTTATATTTGAGGTTGCAAGGTTGTTTACCAAACAGAGCTCAAACGAGCTTCAATTCGAGCCGAATATGAGTTGAACTCGTGTAACATTATTTTTTATTTTTTTACACATTTTATCATTTTTACTAATTGAGCTGATCTCGAGCCAAGCTTCAGGCCTTATATCGAACAAAATAAGTTGTTTAAACTTGATTTCTTATGTTAACAAATATAACTTACAAAACGAGCTTTTAACAATCTATCTCAAGTCGAGTATCCAATATTTTAGTTCATCTTCTAGCCCTAAAATTCAAAGCTATATATCCCAAGATTCCAAGTGAAATTCAACCTTTAACACCCACATAATTCCAAAATATATATATTCAACTCTTTGATGTTAGGGTAGATATATCTAGTATTCAATTTATTATTTTTCATAATTATATGCACCGTTGAGATCGGCTGATGCGAAAAATTCCTATAAATTCGTCGTTTATACAATATATATATATATATATATATATATATATATAATAGTGTACGACTTTTCTCCATCGTCGAAATATATTTTTAAACAAAATTATATGTTTCTTAATTTCTGTTTTTAGCTCTCACTTTTACAAAGTCAAGTTGTATATTCAAATTAAGGAGGCTCTCAGGCCTTCCCCACTCCAACTAAAAAAAAAAATAATGAGGTTGCCACTGTAATTGTATTGGAGTTTATTCTTTTTTCTCCAACAAAATCTTTAAAATATATATTTATTATTTTATTACTTCAAGTCACTGTCTCTTTGTTTGTCCTTTCTTCCTGAAAATCAATTATTCATGTATTTCATTTTAAGGTTAAAACAGTAATTCATTCTAACTTTTTAAAATTTTACAATTTTTTATATAAACATTTTATGTTTATACTTTCTTATTTGAGCTAAGAATTTTACAAAATTTTATATTTTAGAATTTTACGGCGAAATATTTGCTGAGATTTCATCAACAACCTTTTCTTGTGGTTTACTTGTACTATAAAAATTGTCATTTCAACTTAATAAGGTAAAATAATGAGTCACAAGGGCCATTAAATTTCATTTTTACACTTAAAAAGGTCATATGTGATGCAATCTCGACGAACATTTTATCGAAAAATGTTGAAATATAAATTTTTATAAAAATTCTTGTAATTTAGATAAGAAAGTGTAAACAAAAAAAGTGTAAAAATATGTAAATTTTTGATAAGTTACTGTTTTTACAATCAAATTAGTTTACAATGCTGAGAGTGATATGATGATTCTAACACAATAATTGACACAATTGAGATACCCCGTATTTAATTATGTCAAAAGGATCTCAGAGGACCTAACCTCTTGATTCAGAGACGACAAACTCTTATAAATGAGATAGAAATTTTCATACAAAAGAAAATAATAAAATCAGTAACTGAGATAAACTTAGTTAAAAAATGATAATGTGAATGTATCACCCTGTTTTCATCTCGTTATGTTAGTAATTGAGGGTACAAAAGTTGAAGGAAAATATTCCAACCCGATTTATCAGTGAGAATATCGGCATGGTAGAGTGACTGCGCTCTCTGGCCGCCAGAGGAAACAAGGAGAATGTTGCTATAGTTTTGGAGTGAAGGGAGAAAAAAGGTTAGATGTATAAAAATGAGGTGTTCCATGAGATAGATGTTTTAGAGATAATTAGTTGAGATAGAGCCAAACTAAAGACATTCACGTGCTTAAATATTCTAACTCTGGCTTGTGACAAAATACATCTGACTAATGCTAAATCTATTGACTTGTTAGTTATTAATCTATTATTACTTTGATATTATAGTGTTGCACATCGGTTGAGTAAGGAAAATATTTGTAAAATAATTGGAAGATACTCAAAATAACATTAGTTTAGTTACAAAATTATTAATAATCACTTTGAAGCACATCACGTACTAGCTTGAAGATTCTTACTATTAGGAGATCAATATACGAATCAGACTTGTGAGCTACAAATACATCAAAATTACTTATTTTAAGATAGAGTTTTAGAATCACTTAATTTTAAAGTTCGCATATACACTCATTAAATATATATGAAATACATAGTACTACCATTATTTGCATTAGATCCTGCTTGCGGGCTTTGCATCAACAAGCGTGGCTAGCTAGGTCTTGCTTGGGGATTATTGCATAAGACCCCCCTGTGATATGAGAAATCTGCGCCAAACACCCTGTGTTAATTTTTTTGCGAATCACCCCTTTGTGTTATTTTTTATTCTGCATATTTCCCCTTTTTCGATTTTTTTGGTGTTTTTTTCCATCATAAATGTTCTAGATGCAACCCAAATTAAATTATTTAACTATTATAAACATGTTTGGGGCAAAAATACATTTGGATTGACATTTATGATGGAAAAAAACACAAAAAAAAAAACCAAAAAAGGGGGAATATGCAGAAAAAAAAATAACACAAAAGGGTGATTCGCAAAAAAATTAACACAGGGGAGTTTGGCGCAAGTTTCGCATATCACAAGGGAGTCTTATGCAATTTTCCGGTCTTGCTTGCTTGGACAAATAGTTTGAGAAAATTTGGACTAGTTTATCGGGATTTAAATAAATTTTCTTAAAATTATGTTGATTGTGCGAGAATCTCGCTTGCTGCCATTTTAATATAAGTTGACAATAAATTTTCGAAAATTAATGTTAATAACTTAATATATACCTACTAAAAAGGCGATAAAATATAAAAAAGGGGTAGGTATTTTTTTTTTTTTTTTCTGGGATAAGAAAAGAGGTAGGTATTCAATTCCAAATTTTGTGCAATTCAAAACATAAATTCCACCTCGTGCACAAATTTGAAAATAAGATGAAGGTATATTCCAAGAAAATTCATATAACACATTAGTCACTCCAATGCATACTTTCCCCCTCTCTTTGGTTGCCTTTTGCGACCCATTGACAGGCTCCAACACAACTATACAACCCAACCCTCACTGGCTTGAGAGGTCGGTTACCGCGGTGGGTCCTACCGGTCAAAAAACCCTATATATATACGCACATACATTTCTTAGGCATACTAAAATCTCAATTCAGCACTAGCAGTAGCCTTGTATCAAAAACTCTACTACTAGTGCTGCTACATTCATACACAAAGCTTTAAAAAAATGGCTTTCTCGGCAAAACAATCCTATGCAACAACATCAACTTTCCCCGAAAACATTCCGAGAAAATCACTTTTCCCCGAAAAATCTCAAAATATTTCAGCCTTACATTTCAAGAAAAATGTACTATCCCAAAAACCATTGTACATTTCTGCTGCCACTGGATTTGGCTTCACTGCTGAGTCAGAGGACTCATCGAAAGCCCGAGAGCCGCTGATGCAGTGCAACGCCTACGAAGCTCGTCGATCACCGTCCATTCCAATAACCATTGAGATCGATCAAGAAGCTGCAGCTCAGAAGCTGAAGATTGGAGTTTATTTTGCCACATGGTGGGCTCTGAATGTGGTGTTCAATATATATAACAAGAAAGTTTTGAATGCTTTTCCATTTCCGTGGCTTACGTCCACTCTTTCGCTTGCTGCTGGATCGATCATCATGTTGGTTTCGTGGGCTACGAGGATTGCTGAAGCTCCGGATACTGATCTTCAGTTCTGGAAAAACCTGCTTCCTGTAAGTGCTTTTTATGAGTACTTATATTTCCGTGGAAGAACTTAACTTTGTCTGGGTTTGTATTTGTTTGGTCGGATAATTCTATGAATTTCCTAGAGCAATGCTTCTCTAGTGCATTAAATATCGCAAATTCTACTTGGGTGAGTGTTTTTACATAGGGGTGGAATATAAAAACCACCAACTGGTATTTAATGCATTAGGACCATTAATTGTACTAGTAGTACCATAGACTTCGAGCTCGTATTTGAGTTGGCTCGGACTTTTAAAACTCGATTCCGTCCAAAAAATGGCTCAAAATCATGAAAATTGTTAATTTTAATGGCAAAATGGAAAATTAGTCCTCCTATAGGAAATGAGAAATTTAGTACGTTGAATTGTGAATGACTTTCAGCAAATTTAAGAAATTGACAAATATATTGCATGTGCCAAGCATATAATTATAAACTTTTAAATTGAAGAATTATTATTTTTGAAGGAAAACGTTGAGGACAAGAGGTGCAATTCAGCATAACTTATAGGGTAAATATTCTAAAGTTTGTGCCCGACAAATTTGCAATTTTGTTCCTACAAATTAAGAAAAAGTGGCAATTTTAGTTCTGGAAATTAGTAGAATCATTTTTGGTACTCAACGTGTACTATATGTGCGATTAGACCTATAAAAATAAAAGATTCGCAAAATAAATTGTCATGTGACCAACACACGCCACTTTCCTGCAACTTTTTCATTTACGAGGGAATTCTTCTTTATTTTGTGAAAAATTGAAAATTAGTGTACTTAAATTGTCAGTGCATAATTACAGTACTTAATTTGCCAACCCCAAAATATTTATAGGACTAAAATCACAATTTCCATTGTATTGAGTATTTTGACTCAGATTGTAGGATAATTTAGGAATTTGAAAGGGGGGCAAAACTTATTCATCTTGTAGCTTTTACGTATAAAATTTTAGATTTTACGCATTTTAATCAAATGTGAAAGATCTTACATTCTATTTATAGTGACGAGATGATAAGTAATCATCCTCAATGTGGTTAATATTTCGAAAAATCACAAGTAACATTATGTTTATGATAATGTTTCATAGGTCGCCATGGCGCATACAATTGGGCATGTAGCCGCAACGGTGAGCATGTCGAAAGTTGCAGTCTCTTTTACTCACATTATCAAGAGTGGCGAACCAGCTTTCAGCGTTTTGGTATCGAGATTTATGATGGGAGAAACTTTCCCCATGCCGGTCTACCTTTCCCTCTTGCCTATTATCGGAGGCTGCGCTCTTTCTGCAGCTACTGAACTCAATTTCAATCTCACCGGTATTAACAAACATGTCGATTAAGTTGTACAATAAGATGCATACATAGGTTCAATTGAATTTTTCGTTTTAATATACTTTAGTAAATAATGTTTGAAGGCAAGATAAATAATAATTTTGGGCTGTAATTTTGTGCAGGTTTTATGGGAGCTATGTTGTCAAATTTGGCATTTGTATTTAGGAACATATTCTCCAAGAAAGGAATGATGAAAGGAAAATCAGTTGGTGGGATGAACTACTATGCTTGTCTCTCTATGTTGTCTCTATTGATACTTACTCCCTTTGCTATAGCTGTGGAGGGTCCACAATTATGGGCACTTGGTTGGCAAGAAGCGGTCTCTCAAATTGGACCTAATTTCATATGGTAATTAACTCAATTTGATTTCACCTTTTTCTTTTCGAGTTTATTTCATTTTTCTCTCTATTTCTTGCAGCTTCAAATAAAACTAAAGGGAAATTGTGACAATCCCATCCCATCCCATTCGGTTTTTCTTTCTAATTTCTGTTTTATATTTCATCTTAGGATTCGTATTACCAAATATTTAATGCTAACTGTATATAATCCATCTCAATTGCATTTTTTAGAAAATAGTTTATGCACTTACACCCCTTTTCTTTTTGGCATTTCTCCATTTTTTTTCCCACCATTTCAGGAAAACCAACTAATTCCCCCAACTGCACAAAATTATATATATATATATATATATTTTTTTTTTGCCTTTCCTCACTATTCTTCGTAGCAACCGAACATCGGAAATGCTTTTTCTAATCATTTTCTTTTTCTCTTCTTCCTAACGACTTACACCGACTAGTACTGACTAGACCGATAATTGTTGTGCATCTCTATAATATGAAACACAACATAAAACACCAAATCAGGATACAACTAGTAGCATGGATACTATATGATAAGAAGATTGCAACATCTATAATTTTGTCAGCATTTACATGTGCATTATTTAAATAATTATTAAAAAATAATTCCTCAAATATAAACTTGTGGTTGTGAAATTTTGGTGTTGCAGGTGGGTAGTGGCTCAAAGTGTATTTTACCACTTTTACAATCAAGTGTCGTACATGTCACTAAATGAGATATCACCATTGACATTTAGCATTGGAAATACCATGAAAAGAATATCTGTGATAGTAGCTTCTATCATCATCTTCCAAACCCCACTTCAACCAATCACTGCCCTTGGTGCTGCCATTGCAATCTCTGGCACTTTCTTCTATTCTCAGGTATGGGTTCAATAAAGTCATTTCTCACTTCTAATTTCTTCTATATATATATATATATGTTTCATTTTTAATTTTATTTTTCTAACGTATCTCGTGTTACAATTTTAAATTATTTGCATACTCACTTTAGGACAAAATATCTTATTGAATCTAATTAATATCATGTGAGCATTGCAACTTGTTACATGTTATCATCTTTGCCATAACTTGTCCCCACTCGACAAGTTACACCCTATTCAACTTTTCACCCTTGAGTCGAGCACACAAATAGAGACACGGAAATTAAATAGATTATGAAAATTTTAGGAGACAATATATATACTTATATACATGTTATTCTGAAATTGTATGCATATTTGGAAGGCACATATTGAAAATCTTCTTGTCTAACCAATTATTTGTACCTTTTCAAATCTTTTATGCAGGCTAAGCAGTAAGAGATATAAATAATTCCGTTTGGTGTAAGAGGGATTTTGAGAGGAAAAAAGCCATGAGCATGCAGAATTGGACCTCTTCACAATGGACTAATCTCTTGTCAAACTATATTGGACATTACAAGTTGCAACTTCATTTAGATGCTGATGCATTTATCAGTTTTGTGGGCTTCGAGTAAATTCCTCGAATCAAGGAGTATAGACGCTAATGTGTTAAATCATAGGAAGTTTTTTGTACTAATGTATGTGAAATAGTCAATATCTCCAATAATTCTTTATACTACTTTTTATTCTTCCGAAGGAACCGTTATATACATATATATATATATATATGTATATAAAATATGATACTCGTGAAATTAGGATTTTCGGCCGAGCTATGTAAGACAAGGTTTTTGGGGGTTGCTGGGGCGGGCCAATATCTTCTCTAATCAATGGAATAGAGTTTGGACCTTGAAGTGTGGATTTGTTTATTCGAGCTAGGCTGAATTCATTAAGTAGTAACTATAGCGTAATAGCCCAGCCCAATTAAGTATAAAGTAATATAGTTTTAACTGCATCCCTTGTGCCGTCTTTATTACAACATCACCCTTTCCAACTATTTCCAAGGGTTTGTCATTTGTAATAAATTAATACCTTTCCAAATTTTCTAGAAGTATAATTTTTTAGATAATTCTTACAAGAAGTAGCATGAAATGACGCATGAGTTCAGTACCCATTGGTCAACTGGACTATCAATACAACAAACCAGTGTATCTTCGACCTCGTCTGTAGCTGCGTTTGCTTGTTGATGTTCCCGATTTTGATTCTGACCCGCCTTTTCTGGACAATTTCTCTTGTAATGGCCTTTCCCACCGCAGCCCCAGCAATCAACATCTTTGCGCGGTTTTGACTTCCCTCGCACCTTAGACTTGGATCGACCTCTACCTTTCTGACCACCTCGTTGAACACTTCTCCCACTACTTTCCACACTCAATGCAACAGATGTGAGTTTTCCTGATTCCCTCCGGCAAATATCCTCGCTCAAAATCAGATCCCGAATCTCCTGAAGTTTCAACTTCCTTTGGCCAGATGAATTACTCACAGCAGTTACCATCGCACTCCAACTCTCCGGCAATGAAGATAATAATATTATGGCCCTTACCTCATCCTCGAAATTAATATAACTGAGCTCAACTAAGTGATGATCACGTTGAACTCGTTGATATGATTGGTCACCGATCCACCTTCAGTCATCCTCAAGTTGAATAAACGTCTCACCAGTAGACTTTGTTTGGTGCGACTAGGGAATAAAATCTTCAAGTTGAATGAAAGAAAATGATAGAGAAAAACGGGATCAGCTGGATCTTAGGGCCAAGAAAATGGAATAGTTGTCGCATGATCCACTTCATCATGTAATATAATAAAATGACGTCTCAACCCATCTCCAAAATTGGTAGACAATAAGGAGCTAAAATCCATTCAGCAATGTCGGTATGGCTGGTGTTCCAGCTGAGCTACTTCGCTAGGTTTTCAGACCTAGGACGGCAAACACAAGCAAAAAGTACCTAACTTTTAGATATATACTACACATGTGTGAAAATACATTGTAGTTTCAAGTTTGGAGGAATGCTCATCAGCTGTGGTTGACAAAACTAAGATAACACGCTTGTGCTAAAGCTTAAGAAGTAAGACCAAAACCCAACTAGGGCAATCTAGTCCAACTATGATAATTTAGCTCAGCTAGATTTACCCAACAAGGTTATCCAGAAGATCCAACCCGACCTGAGCAAGCAAAAAGATTCAGGCTAGCTCATGCAGAGCGGATTTATGAGAAATGAAGGATTGCAAAATCCAAGACAAGGAAATTATGACCAAAATTACTAGATCGAGTAAATCAAATCCCTATGGATTTCCACCCTCCCTGTTCTTCTTTTTTTTTAATGTTTTTTCTTTTATTCTTTATTAATTTAACTGTCGGATCCGTTAAATCCCTAACGGAATTTTGTCATGGGACCAAAAGTGAGAATTTTGACCACTTATGGGATCAAAAGTGAGAAAACCAACAAGCGTGGGACCAAAAGTGTAGAGGGTGCCAATTATGGGACGAAAAATGCAATTTTCTCTTCACCAAGCTTACTATATCAACACGAGCTATGGGGCAATTCTCCTCCCTTGCGCGTTCCATTTCTAATTGCTGGATTGTGATTTGCGCCTTTAATAACTTTTGCATGCTCTGTGAAAAATGGGGAGGCCGGGACCAAATTAGAGAATGAAAAGATTTTGTAATTGTTTTATGGGCTTTAATCTTGTTGATTTAGGATTTACTGGACCCAAGTACAGTTGGTGTAATAAGCATTTTAAAGAAAAGGAAGCCGCCATTTTTGCTAGATTAGACCGAGCCCTTGTATTTGAAACTTGGATTCAATTTTTTTTGAATTCATGTGTGCATCACTGTATTGCCACTAGCTACTACTTACCATAACCCTATTTCAAAGTATCTAAAAATCTACGGTATAATCTGCCACCAGAGACGGAATAAGGCGTATTCTTCAAAGAAAATTAAAAATTAGGGAGTCAAATGCGAACTTATTAGAACATGGAGCAAAAGTGCTCAAACGCCTATAAGTTGAGAGGAATCTGCATTTTACCCAAACTGTTTATAGATTTTTCAAAAAATAATTAATCTATTTAGCTAAAAAAAGATGAATTAGAACATATTCAAAAACACTATACTGTCTTAACCAACAAGTTGCATAATTTTTGGGGCAGAGAATAGGGGTGGAGAGATTTGTCTTTACAACTTCCATTTATTTGGATCAAACACATAAGTTAGGCCGCAAAACTGGATAAAAACTAGGTCCATATGATAACAAAGTATTTTAACATAAGTTGTGAACAAATTGTCCTGCAACATCTCATAATTGTGGACAACTTCAATTCAATCCTCCCAAAATTGATTCGATTCAAAGTATATGTTATAACATATCATTATCTCTATTGGTTAATACAAAAGTAGCAGAACTAAAGGTTCTACGAAAGGCCACTGCTATTAATTCTTAGCACATAAACCGTTTTATATGTATTATAACATCCCCTATATCTTGAAAATAAAAATGATATGTTCATTATGTGAAAGCTTAAAAAAAGATGTGACCTAAATATCAAAGTGTTAGAGTATTACAAATTATATTACAAAAATAAAAGGTGTATACCATTGTAGATTACGAGAATCTACGTCGTACATAAATATCAAGAGTGCTAGCTATTCTGGATACGACATTTACGAACGATATAGATTCTCAAAATCTGTAAAATCATAAACCTTTTAATGCCATAATTTAAATTTATTATCTACCGATTTAGCCCTTCTAACCGCAGTAATGACTTTTTGCATTGCACAGGTATGCGTACCGTGACATTTTTGTCGTTTTCGTTTCGTTTGGTAAGTGAATCATTAGCACTAATCGTTGTAAAGAAATTATAATATTTAATTTAGCATCATGTATGCTTGGTTGTGCAAGTCGAATTCAAATATATTGTCCTATATAATAAATATATATTTCTTCACCACCCCCTCAATTTTCCTTCTTCTCCATATTACAATGGCAATACAACTCTATTTAATGCAACCACACCATCTCATCACAATCATCTCTATCTCTTATTTTCTCTTGTTACACTTTTCTTTGTCTTTCTCTCTCCCTTCCCCCCTTTCCGTTGGCTTCTTCTTAATCACTTCGTTGTTATAAAGAGTCTCCAACAATTTTATTGAACAACTACGACCTATTTGCTACACATTCTTCGTTAAATTCAAGAAAGCGCTTTATAAACCCAAAACAAGTTTTTTAAGGTTACTAGGAAGATTCAAGGAAACTCCTTTATAGATCTCGACCAACAGTTTAAAGTTACAAGAAAAGCATCATTTTAGTAAGTCGTGTGTCGTTATAATTTTTTCCTTTTGTTACAATGTATTTTTTTTCTTTTTGATTTTCATATCATTCTATACATGGTCCAATCTCGGACATACACAAGCAGATCTTGCTCACATGCATATTTATAAAACATTTCAAGCAAACATATGTACAACCATTCTAATAATCTTTTGCGTCTATCTTGCAGGACGACATGACATTGAAGGTGTGTTGCGTTATGTACTTGTTTTTATTTGTTTTACTAGATAAAAAGATCATAAAATTCACTTTCTTACATTATTTGAGAATCTTTTTCTTTGCGATTTTATTCATCTAAGTTTTTCTGCACCCATCAGCATTTCAAACCCCTAAAAATCAAAGAGATTTATGTGCATAAATTCTTGTATAAATTGTATGACTTAAATAATTCAATCTTGAGTAGATCTAAGAAATTCTTTTGACAACCGTTTAAAACTGTGGATGACTCGCTCCACTAAAGTTTTTACTAGAAATAAAAATATATCGAGTACTAACGCCCAAAGAGAAAAGCATCATACTTTAAAAGATATAAATAACACAGAAATTGACCAGAAAAAGGTTTTTCAACAGAAAAAAGTACTTAAACCCGCCTTTTGTTTAAGAACTGAGTTTATAAAAAAAGGGTATTATTTTTTTAGCATCACTATAATAATCTAACACAAATTTGGTATAAAGAAATAAGTTAAATAATTGTTTAAATACTTGTTTCAAACTTATACATTATAGTGGATTCCAATATGTCCATGTCACTAGACCAATATAATTGCTCGTAATAATTGATTGTAACCGCTCTTATTATTTCATAAGTATTTTAGTGTGTATATGTATAAATTTGAGACATGGTTTATTATGCTCTTATTACTTCATAAGTATTTTACATTGTTAAACTGAAACATAATTTATTATGATCTTGTTATTCATAAGTATTTTACAATGTATATATAAAAATGAAACGTAATTTATTATGCCGCAGGGAAAGATGATTCCAAAGCAACTTCTTGACATGAACTCATCTGAAGGTGATGAAATGCAGCAGATCGGAGATGAAGATATCGACAACACGTCTCAAAGTGAAAACGGGGACCTTGCTCCCATGGAGAATAGACAGTTGAAGAGAAAGCACTACCATCGTCATACTCCAAGTCAAATACAAGAAATGGAAGCGTAATCTTCTTTAAATAGGATTTTCACAGTAAAAGTGACTTTTTTATTTTTAGAATCTTTTTTTTTTAATTTTTTGAAACTTATTGTCCTTAAAATTTATTTTTTCTTATACAAAAGAAATAACGTTCACATGAATTTTCTGCTCACCTTTTAGTTTGGATTTTACCTTCTTTTTCCCCCCTTTTTCCGCGTCTTGCCATATCCTAGACAAGTAACCGAACTAATTTTCTTGAACGCTAAAAAAGCATTATGGATTTTTTTCGTTCGAAGAATTTTAGAAGTATATGAAAGGTATGTAATTTATGTAAAAATGTGAATTGTGTCTGCATCAACCAAATATAATTTTTATTGTGATTATGTACGAAATTCTTGATATTAATCTACTTATGTGGATTACCTTCATTTATTTAGTCCTTATCTTCTAATTTTATTCAGGTTCTTCAAGGAGTGTCCTCATCCAGATGCAAAGCAGCGAAAAGATCTTAGCATTGAACTCGGGATGGAACCATTACAAGTCAAGTTTTGGTTTCAAAACAAGCGGACTCAGATGAAGGTAAAAACATAAACCCGTTGTCAGTGTATGTATCTTTCTCAAAGTGTAGTACGTAACCGCATTCCATCATTTGTCCGATGCTGAGGAGATTCTGTGCTAAGTTAGGTACAAATAGACATTGTTAATGTAGCACGTACCTTTTCTTGTTTCCACGACAACAGTTCCTTTGCCCTTTACTTCTAGAAAGTCGTCGTTTCCTAGTCTCACCTTGGATTGAAAACTTGTGTCTAGTTAGGAGAAAATGTCTGCGTACGGTGTCATGTGGTTATTACAGCCACTATCGAGGAACCATGTGTCATGAGGCTTCTCTGTCGAGCTTCCACTTGTGAAGAATAAGTTTTCACTCTTTTCCTCCGCGATGTTTACCTGATGGACACCTCTAGCCCGACAGTACTTCTCCATGTGACCAAATCTTTTGCATTTATTACATTGCGGTTTTCCTCGGTGCCACAGTCTTTTTCTAGATGATTCTTTTTCCCACCAGTTCCGCATGGAGGATAACTTGTTTTTATATTTGATTTAGTTCTTAACTTTTCTTGATTAATTTTTCTTCCATCATTTTTGGATTTCTGAGGTCTTATATTGAATTTAGTTTTAAAAGCACTCTCTACGGATTCTTCAGTGCGCCTACTAATTCTTTTCTCATAGGCTTCGAGAGCACCTATCAACTCAGTGACTAATAGAGTGGATAGATCTTTCACATGCTCCATTGTTGTAACTACGGGGTCATATTTTCTATGAGAGTAATAAGTATTTTCTCTACCACTCTCTTATCAAATATATTTTCCCCGTATAATTTTATTTGATTAATTATTTCTCTTATTCTTGCATAATATTCTCCTATGGCCTCAGAATCCTTCATTTTCAAAGTTTCAAAATCTCTTCTTAAATATTGTAGTTTTATAGACCGTACCTTTTTGCTACCTCGGAACTCCTCCTCCAACGTATCCCATGCTTTCTTCGCACTTTGAGCGTCTGAGATTCTTGTGAAGATTGTATCTCCTACAGCTTGTTGAATGACGAATAGTGCCTGTGCATCTCTTTGTTGCTTCTCCTTCATTTCTTTTAGTTGTTGCTCGGACAAAGTGGAAGTATCTTCGGGGATATCAACTCCGTTTTGGACAATATCCCATAAACTTTGGGAGACAAAATATGTCCTTAGCTTTTGTCTCCAAATGTCATAGTTTTCACCAGTGAATACTGGTACAGGCACTGATGAAAAATTAATAGTTGTTGATGTAGCCATGTATTATAATTTCATGCCTAGTATTTGACCGAACATGCTCTGATATCACTGTTAGTGTATGGAATAGTAAGTGTGTATTTTGTGAAAAAGAATTTATTAGTTGGAAGTTGGAAGAGTAGAAGTTGTAGGAATAATTAGAAGAAGGCTGATGGATTTCTAGTTGTTACTATTACATTATTTTGCACACAATCCTCATATTTATAGGTGTAGAGACACACCTTCTAGATGTTCTACTTATCTAGAAAATTCTACATACTACATGTATAAATACCTAGACTTTTCTACATACATATTATCTAGGTATTTCTATACATATCTAGATAATTCTACATACATGATCTCTACACATTTCTTCATACATTATCTTTTCCATGTAATCTAGATTTTTCTAGAAATACTCTAATACAAGTTATCTCTAGATTTAACTAGGAAAATTTCTAGATTTCTTATTTCAACTTATTCTAGAAATCTTAAGTTCTAGAATTATCAAGAAAAGGAGCACTTATTTTAACACCCGTATTTCCTAGTTTTTACTATTGGATCCTTTAAGTAAAATGAGATTTCATTATCGACGCTTCAAATAATACATTTTAAAGTAAATGTCGCCGTTTCTTCTTTCCTTTATAGACAAAACATGATCGCCATGAGAACACACACCTTCGCACTGAGAATGAAAAACTTCGAGCTGAGAACATGTGGTACCGAGAAGCTCTAAGCAATGCACGATGCCCTGCTTGTGGTGGCATGGCATCGATTGGAGATATGTCGAGTGATGAACGTCAACTGAGAATGGAGAATGCTCGACTAAGAGAGGAGGTAATTCATTTAGATTACTATTTTTTGTTTTTCTGAAAATAATATTTTAACTTTTACCAAAGTATATATACTAATAATCATTTTCTTTTTATGTGTAGATTGATCAAATTTCAGCTGTCGCGGTTAATTACATCGGCAAGCCTTTCACGAACTCGGCTGCGACCCCCTCTTCTTCCGCTCCGCGCGACAAGTGAAAATGTTAAGGGGGCATTGAGGAATGCATGGGGAAGTTATGGAGCTGCTGAGTTTGGACTGTGAAAAAACAATGCACCATGAAACATAATTATTTTGGAGTAGAATTTCATATGAGGATTTTACTTTAAGTATCAAATTTCTATCGCATGATCAGTACATTTGCTGTTTTTACTATGTTTTATATTTCTATGATGCAATTATTATGTGCTTGAGATATAACAATTTCCTATGTTGATGCAATTAATTAGTATGACAACCTTATTTATCTGATATAATATTTTCTATTATTTTACATCTTCATTATTTCAGACTTATATATACTGACAAATTTTTTGGTTATAAAGAATTTATTTCAATTAAGACGACTATGGTTGTACATTTGATTGTTTTAATTACTTGCATTTTCTTGAGGTTGATGCATAATTTTTGAAGTTTTATGCAGAAAAGGTAATTGCATCCAACTCCATATATTGAGGTAAGTCCATCCACACAAAATATCATCTATATATTACATCTACATTCTGAGATAAATACAAATATCACAACATGCTTCTTATGGTTGACGTCGAAATTAAAAGTGTTGTTGTTATGGTACTCGAGATGTCATGTGGCGTTTCTAAAAATCGAAAGAAAATAAAAAATGTTTGACACAACCAAAACGTGTCTCCAGATGCCTAGTGCAAGATGGGGTCTCTTTTGCAAAATATGAAATTTTAAGAGTTAAAAGTTCAATTTTTTAAATAGATTAATTCACATTTCACAATATATTGATTTTACACAGCATGTGGATTTACACAAAACCGTTTATTCTTTTCTCACAATGTTTCCTCCTTCAATTCTCCCTCATTTTCATGCTATATATTTCATGGTTCATATTACATTAGGGTTAATTACATACGAGCCGACCCTTGTGATATGCTTAATTATCTACCCGCCCCTTATGAGAAAAAAAATACAAAACCTCCTAAAAAATTTAAATTATACACCGCCTCCTTTAAAAATTTTGGCTTGCAAATTTTTTTATAGGAACAAAACTACCCTTATTTTTAAAAAAATATTTACAAAAATATGTTTCTATTTCATTTTATGTTTTAATTATTATTTTTTTATTTAATTTTTTTTTCTTCTTGTCCTTCCACAACTTCATATTCTTCCTCAATTCTATCTTCATCACCCAGAACCCTAACCCTAATACACCATCTCCCATCCAAAATCAACCCTTAAACACATCAACATCTTCCCCAGACAAATTTTATTCCCAAAAGAACACCACTAATCGAGTATAGGGTGAGGCGGCGGGATGCACGCCGATTTGCAGTGGTGGATGGGAGTGGGCTAGAGGAGGTGGCATGAGCTTCGATTTCAGAGGTGATGGTGTGTAATTGGGATTCGAATTTGCATGGGCGGCGCAACTGGGAATGTTAGGTGTTATGCCCTCTATGCCCTTGAGGAATTAAATTTAATTGGGCATTTTTTTTATATTGTATAAACATTTTTGAATATTGCATTGAGTTTGTTCTTATAAATCTAATTATGGCATTGAATGTGTTGAACAGATAGGTCCTTAATATCAAGGTGTACTCACCACTACTTATTTAATAAGTAGGAGCACTGGTGGAGTTAAGTGCTTGATCTTACAAACATGGTTCGCTAGTTAAAGAATCTTAATTAGGCGTTAAGATTCAACTCGTATGACACTTGCTTTGACAAGGAAGTGCTAGTCTTACACTGATTAGATAGTGGGAGCAGGTGTCATGAATATGATTAACGAAGTTGACATATTCGAACACGACTCGTTCCTATCACATAGGTATTTACTCGGTGATAGTCAATGATAAGGATTACCTGTTATGATAGTATGAGTGTGCTTTAGACCTGAGTAGTCTTTTACATTGTGCTCGTACAATTGAATAAGTTATTAGAGTAGTGAAACCCAATCACCCGTTGGTGGGGTCGACCTCGAAGTATGATTCAACGGGTGCATTTGACATTGGGAAATGGACTACTAATAAGAAATTCATTGTCTCGAAAGTAAACAAAGCGACCTGTGCGTCATAAAGTGTTGTGAAATTAAAGTCTTTGACCAAAGTAAATAATGACTAAGTTATATCGGATACGAAGGGCAGTTTGGTAATTTCACATCAATATGATTATATAAGTATAGTATCAAGTTGTATGAGGCTGACATTCCATAACTCTTACTTGATCGGGTTGCGTCAGTGAATAGCTTATACACATATGGTAATTGTAACTTAAAGGTTCGTGATGACGTATTCATCTCGCACTTGATTGGGTTTCGGTATAGCATCACGGGACTGGCTAGGTGATAACTATGTCCTTGGAATCCTCCCAATGTCAATCAAGATGAGCCTAGAGAGTCGCGCTATATAAAGATGATAGAATAAAAGAATTTTTACTTCATAAGGGTATTTTGGTAATTTCACTTAGAGTGGAAATTATTAAAATAAAAAGTGATATATTGATTATAAAATATGTGTTTAAATATTGAAATTAAATATATCTATTCAATCAATATTAATGGTATTATTATTATAAATTTAGAATTAATAAAAAGATACTATTAATTAAAAGAGTGTAGCATTTAAATAATTGTCAATTGGATTGAACTTGAATTTTAATAAAATACTTAACATTGGGCTTGTAATTGGATGAGGGCCAGTGACCCCATCCCACGAGGCCAATTTAGCCACCCCTCTCCTTTGTAGGTAAAAGAGTGATTTTTTATTTAAATAGTTAGTGCTTGATTAAAACAAAATACAACTCATAATTTTTCATCTTAGAGAGTGAAAAGAAGTAAAAACACCAAACTCTCTCCCTCCACATAAACCCTAGCCGTTCACCCCATCTGAGGTAGAGGAGGTCGAGCTTCAAGAACGAATATCATCTTTTGCGTGATAATCTAGAGAAAGGAACAATTCATTGCTTCTCAAAACTAGGCTTAAAAATTTCGTCAAAAGGCAACTGGATTACCCATTTTCTTGTTATTTATTTTTGTGTTTATAAAAATATCAAAAGCATGAATTGAATGTTGGCTTGTGAATCGAGAAAAAATTTCATCCACTAGAACAATTCACAACGGTGGTATCAGAGCCAAATTTGTTGCTTTTAATAATTTTCATGCGATTATATGTTTGTATTATTTGATGAATATGAATGTATGATTATGTGTTTTTCATATTGTATGCAAAAACGTAAATATTGGGTGTTTTGATTTATTAATTTGCATGTTTGAACAATTAGGTTTTGATGATTAAAATTGCATGATTGAAAAAGACAAGGCGGAGCGGTGGCGGCACCGCCGAAACTCGGCCACCGGACGGCGACGGAGCCCCACCCAGAGGCCGACGGCACGGTGTCTATGCTACACAACATGGCCAGGTCGCATCATGCTATGCAGCCTGGCCGCATAGCACAACGCCGTGCAGTGTGGGGGGCAAGGTGTTGCCCTCAGCTAGGGCAATGCCGTGTGTCGGGCTTGGCCCAACATGTGATTTTGATTTAATCGGGCCAGGCCTCGACCTTGAAAAATTAATCCTATATTTTTAAAATTAATTTTTTAAATTGGGGATTGGCCCGTTTAGTGCGTTGGGGTATTTTGAACCCGATGGATAATTTTGAAAATAAAATTGGGCTCAAACCCAATTAGCATTTTTAAAATTCTTTTATGGATTAATTTTAAAATTAAAATCCCTATAAAGTCTTTTTCATTTTTTAAAATTGGATTTTGATTAAGATTAAAGTAGATTTAATTTTGATTAGTTTATTTGATAAATTGATTTATCTAAGGCCAAAATTGGATTTTTAGCCACTTAAAATTAATCATCAAAATTAATCCCTAGTATTTAATTTGGATTTTAAATGACTTCTATGAAAAATTATAATTAATTTTTCAAACTAAATAAAGCTTGTTGGGCTTGCTTTATTTTACTAATTAAATTAAATTGGATTGGCCCAAATTAATTATAATTTGATTTAATTATATATTTTTAGAATTCTTAGAGTTTAATTTTGCATTTAAATTATTCCACCCATGTTGGGCTTTATTTGATAAAAATCACTTTCATTGGATTAAAGTATATGTTTGGGCTTCGCCCACTAATATTAAAATTGAAATAAATTGAATTTATTTTTGAAAAATAGTTAAATTAAATTTAATTATTTCTTAAATAAGATTTAATAATAATCACATATGTGTTTAATCTGATTATGTGCTCCTTATAATTATGTGATGGTGACACCTCGTATAGGCTTAGGGTCGGTTTTTTTTTATTATCTGGGTTGTATTGGGCCGGAGTTTGAGCCCCCTAAGTTTGTATCTTTATTTTTATTACATCAATTGTATAGGTATGCACCATTGTAATAAAAATATTAGATAGGTCCAATAAAGAGTGAAGTTTGTGTCAAGCTCGGAACAAACATAAGAAGCTCTTTTGTAATAGATTAGATCCCCTACCCGATTAACTCGTTGGCTCGAGACAATCTAGATTATAGCCCATACGTGTGTGTTGTTAGAAATTGCTAGGCGTTTTTTCTATTACTTTTTCATAATAAGTGCTTAATAAATTAATGTGCAAAGTGAGACCCAAAATAAAATAACTATCAACAAGTTATTAATACTCCCTAATCAAATGATACTAAGTAAGTAAAGGGTATTTGATATCCTGGCTCTCCATCAAGCTTTAGAATGAGATGGCTGCATCTTATATATGGCATCGTCCCGGTATTAGGGGGCCATATATAAGGGTTATATGCTTGATCTTCTTTAGTGCATTTGATACCTTCAGTCGAAGCAAATTTCGTCCCATATATCGAAAAAAGTTGCAAGGAGAAATTAAATTGTTAGACTGATATGAGTTGATAGGAATTGACTTAGAAAAATCACCACCTATATACTGAAAAGGTGGAGGTTAAATGATTCTTAAGCTAAAGGGATTGAATCGTCAATTGAATTGACTGGCAGTGGACGCCACCTTAATTTCTAGATAGGCCATATATCGAAAAATGTTGCAACCCATCTAGACATTAAGGACCTCCGTCACTCACTATGAAATCAATCCAACGAGGTTTCCGATTATTGCAGTGGGAGTACAATAATTGAGAAAAATAGTGGGAGACAAGTAATTGTGCAAGTCCTTTAAAATTACTTATTTTAACAATATAAAGCATCTAATTGAATAATCTTGGCATTTTCTGTAGTTTGATAATTACTCTCTAAAATGGCTAACCCACTCACAATATTGCTTGAGAAAAATGTCCTCACTAGACATAATTTCATTGAATAGCAAAGAAATCTAAGGATAGTCCTTAGTCTTGAGGCCTTAGAATACCTGCTCAATGAAGAGAAGCCTCCAGTCCCAGATACTAAAAACTTTGAAGATAGTCTTGCCTATGAAAATTGGGTTAAGGATGACATCAAAGTTAGAGGTTACATACTAGGTTTGATGAGCAATGATCTACAACGTTCTCATGAAAAGATCAAAACGTCTGGGGAGATCTTGCAGAGCTTGAGAAAACTCTATGGACAATACAGTCGGACTGCTCGATATGATATATTAAAAGAATTCTTTGGAGCTAGAATGAAAGAAGGAGAGAAGGTTGGGGATCACATTCTCAAAATGATCTCCATGATTGAGAGACTTGAAGCCCTTGATTTCACCATGGACTTCCACCTTCAAACCGACATCATTCTCCAATCCCTCCCAAAATTATTTTTGCAATTCATTGTGAATTTCAACATGAATGACATTGAATGTACACTAGCTGGGCTAATGAACAAGCTGATCAATGCTCAATCACAATTTGAGCTGAAGATGAAAGAAACTGCTCTAGTCATTTCTACTGATTCTAAGAGAACTCAAAAGAAGAAAAGAGGTAAGAAGTAGCTAGGAGTCTCCAAATCAATAAGCAATGATAAGGATAAAAAGGTCAAGAATAAGGGTAGGACCCCAAAGAGAATGGACATCTGCCTCCATTGCAAGGAGCTGTGCCACTGGAAGCGCAATTGTCCTAAGCTAAAAGCTGAAAAAAATAGGAATAGAACTTTACGTTTTTGACTAATTGTTCTAAAACTATATTTTCTACTTCGTGGATTCTAGATTAGGGATCTAGTGGGTTCACATTTGTGTTTTGAACTAGGTTCTGGAAACAAGTAGGAAGCTGGGAGAAAGAGAAGTGATGATCAATGTGGGAAGCGGGCACAGTGTCGCGGCTACACACATTGGAAGCACTTCTATTACATTAATGTCTGAACATTCTATTACTTTAGATAATTGCCTCCTTTTGCCCAATGGGTTTAAGAACATTGTTTCTATTCCTGTATTGGTCAGGAAAGAATATTTGTTTACTTTTAACGACAATGGTCGTGATATTTATTTTAGAAATAAAAACGTTGGCTCAGCATCTTTAGTTAATGGATTGTATTATGTTAATGTTCAAAACCAATGTATGGTTAACACTATGACTAGAAAGCGTAGTATGAAAGGTACAAACCAAAGACTTATGTGGCATCTTAGACTTGGACATGCTGGTGAACTCAAGATTCGTGAGTTGGAGAAACGAGGGCTTATTGGCCCACTTGGATCTGATCCATATCCAACATGTAAATCCTATCTAAAAGGTAAAATGACTAGGTCATCCTTCACCAAATATTTTGAAAGATCTAAGGAAGTTTTGGGTTTAATTTATACAGATGTATGTGGGCCTTTCAAGGATGAGTCCTACAGAGGTTTTTCAGTACTTCATTACATTCACTGACGATCATAGTACATATGGACTCGTGTACCTAATGAAACATAAGTCTGAAGCACTTGAATGGTTCAAGGAATTCAAGAATATGACTGGAAAAAAAATCGGGCATAGTATTAAGGCACTGCGATCAGATCGTGATGGCAAATATTTAAGTGCTGAGTTTGATGAGTTCTTAAAAGAACACGACATAGTGTTACAACTTACTCCTCCAGCAACCTCACAATTAAATGGAGTAGCTGAACGCAGAAATCATACCCTATTGCATATGACGAGATCTATGCTTAGCTACATCGATTTACCTATTTCTTTGTAGGGGCATGCTTTGCTTACAACTGTACATATATTGAATAAGTGTCCCTCGAAATCTGTTCCCAAAACACCATATGAGTTGTCAAGTGAAAGGAAACCTAATCTTAAGTACATTAAAATATGGGGTTGCCTCGCATATGTTAAGAAGACTAAGATAGAGAAACTAGAGGAAAGATCGCTTGAGGGTCGATTCATAGGATTTCCTACAGACTCCATGGGATACCTATTTTACCTACCAAATAATCATTGGATAATCGTGCCTTTGCAAGCATTCTTTCTTGAAGATGAGTTCATTAGAGAAGGAGGTGCAGGTAGGAAACTCGTTCTATTAGAAGAACAAAATGAATCCCCTTCGGAGACATCAATTCAAGTACAAAGAACTAAACCTAAAACTCAAAAGACACAATCGTCGCTGCGACACTCTAATAGAGTATCTCGACCACCTGAGAGATATGGTTACCTTCACGAACAACAATATTTTGTTTGTTGTGGCAAATGGAAACCATGGAGATGATCCTTCTAGCTACGAGCAAGCAGCGACTGATATTGATTCAACAAAATGGCTAGAAGCTATGAAAGTAAAGATGGATTCGATGTATTCGAACCAAGTCTGGACTCTTACTGATCACCCTGAGGGTGTACGACCGATAGGGTGTAAATGGATCTATAAGAGAAAGATTGGTCTGGATACCTCGAAGAGGACATTTATATGCAGCAACTACGAGGTTTTATATTCGATGTGGATTCTCATAAGGTTTGAAAAGATGAATAAGTCCATTTATGACTTAAGTAGGCGTCTCGCAGCTGGAATCAACGGATTGATCAAGAAGTAAAATCTTATGGATTCATTAAGAATGAAGATGAACCGTGTGTCTATAAATTGTCCAGTAGGAGCAAGTAGACATTTCTAGTGTTGTATATAGATGACATACTGCTAATGTGGAATGATATAGGCTCATTGACATCAGTCAAAGCATGGCTTTCAAGAACTCGTAGCTGGAATCAATGGTTCGATCAAGAAGTAAAATCTTATGGATTCATTAAGAATGAAGACGAACCGTGTGTCTATAAATTGTCCAGTGGGAGCAAGTTGACATACCTAGTGTTGTATGTAGATGACATATGACACGAGAAATCCTCACGTGTTTGCACAGCAAGTGGACTGTTCGTGTGTAGTAATAAAGTGGATTTTTTAAGTCCGGATTGTCGATCCCACAGAGACTTGTATTTTAGACTTTTTGAATTTAAAGCAAGCAATAATTTAACTAAAACTAAGGATTTAAAGATTTTAAAAGCAATAAAATAAACTAAAACAAGAATTAACTCAAAAATTATGGAAGCAAGATACAAGAAACAAAATGTCGAAATCAAGATAGCTACGGAAGAGAGCAACTAAGACACATGTGTTGGCACAAATTAATCAATTTTCATTATAAACATGTTCTCATATTATTAGACTACTGTTGCTTTGGTGGAAATTCCTTAATTAATTACTACCCGATGTCTTGTCTGTAATAATTCTATGACTAAGTGACGGTTCTCTAAATACGTCTATCTGAGAATCAAATCATTAACCATGCATTCACGTTTTAGAATTTCCCAGGATAAATCAGGCTAACTGCACCCGGGAATCTATACCTATCCCTAGGAGCAATTCATCATGTTTTTCGGATGATGTGATGATTTCTTTGAACCCTAATCTATATTCTCCCGAATGAATAAACTAGGCTAATTAGCAAGCATGTGGTGATCAGACATATGATTGGAATTAAAGCACAAAATCAATACACAAAGCAACAATAGAATTAATATGAAAAACACAATTTATAACTCAAATATCATAATTTAGCCTCAACATGGCCTTAGTTCGAAGAATCTAATTCATCATAAAAGATAAAAGATAGAAACTTAAATTAAGATTCATATTCATAGACAAAAATAAATCTAAATCTAAGAAACTCCCTCGTATTTTTGATGGTTGAACTTCGATCTTCATCTCTTCCATGCTTCTTGATTTCTTCACCTTCAAGGGTTTTGAAAATCTTCATGAATATGTAAAAACTATGTCTAAACCCCATTAGGCTCTATTGTATGCGTATTTTCGTCTCCTAACCCAAGAGAACTGATCTAATATATATAAGGGTGGTAGAGGAAGACTCCAACTTGAATTAGATTTGGAAATTTCCAAAAATCTGCTATTTTTCCCGTCAGAACCAACGTCCGAACGTGAAGTACCCAACATCCATACGTTGGATGCATAGCACTTTCATTCTGCGCAGCGATATGGTTTCCTTCATAACGTTTTCATCTGATCTCCGATTTAGGTGATTCAAGTTTCCACGTAAAGCTAAGACAGATCTCTACAACGTTGTAGAAGAAACATTTGTCAAATTCCGTCTCTAAATTCTCTAAAATTCTGCATTTACGTCCAATTTTCCTCAATTGCAATGATTTCTCACCTTTACTCAATAAGCACACAAATTAACCGCATGTATGGCATAAATCATGCATAAACCAATGTAAATAACATAAATATGAGGCTCTAAAACATGTAAATCTCACACCTATCAACATACTACTAATGGGGAATGACATAGGTTCATTGACATCAGTCAAAGCATGGCTTTCAAGCACATTCTCCATGAAAGACTTGGGAGAAGCAACCTACATTCTTAGAATATGCATGTACCGAGATAGAACGAATCAATTGTTAGGTCTCTCTCAAGCACTCTACCTAGAGAAAAGCCTTAAGAGATATGAAATGAGTAACTCTAAGAGAGGACTTCTACCCATGGGACATGGAATACATCTCTCTAAGTCTATGAGTCCGAAATTAGATAAGGATAGACTCAAGATGAGTAAAATCCCATATGCATTAGCAGTGGAAAGTCTCATATATGCGATGTTATTCACGAGGCCTGACATAGCTTACGTTGTGAGTGTAATTAGTTGGTTTCAAGTGAACCCGGGTAAGCAGCATTGGATAGCTGTGAAGACTATCCTTAAGTATATTACAAGAACAAAGGATATGCTTCTGATATATATGGAAATGAAGAAATGAGAGTAGATGAATATTCTGACTCAAATTTTTAGTCAGATGTGGATGATCGAAAATATACGTCTGGATTTATACTCACTCTAAATGGTGGAGCAATGTCTTGGAAAAGTTTCAAGCAAAGTACAACTGCGAACTCTTCATGCGAGGCTGAATACATTGTTGTCTCTGAGGCGGCTAATGAAGTTGTTTGGATAAGAAAGTGTTGGTCCCAAGTGTCATACGAAAGGATCTAGAAGGGGGGGGGGTTGAATAGACCCTGAAGTCTTTTTCGACTTCAAAAATTCGTATCACTTTTAAAGATTTGAACCCTTAGAAAGCTGAGCGCTTGGGTCAGGCGCTTCAGTAAAGATAACTTAGACTCAGTGATTTTATCAATTTGCCAAAGTAGGGTAACGCTTAGATCGCATAATCAATTTAGCACAGCGGAAATGATTTTTAGCGTTCAATTGGTTAATTAATCGCTTTGCAATTTTACTTGTCTTTTTCAGAATGAATGATGTAATATGAAAATAAGACAATAAAATATAAATGACACAAGATATATAAGGTTCACTGGGTGATATAATCTCAATTACGTCCTTCTTCTCCTTTTTCACTTGGAGGAATTTACTAGGATGATTATCAAAGAATCACACAGAATCTTCTACAAGATAGTAAAGGATGAAAAAGATCTCGGGCTCCTTGATCACACAGATTTCAGCACCAATGAAGGTCGTCTTCTACAAGCTTCTCTCACTCAGAAATACTGCTTGAAAAGGGGTTCAACAACTTTCTCACTCAGATGAAAGGTTGAAGGTTTGTCACAAGGTTTTGTTTATTTTTGGGAAGATCAAACAACTTGGAATATCTCAATAGGAATTTAGGTTTCTTCTTTGGAAGATGTTTGAGATATTTGTGACTGTCTAGAATATAGATAAAAAGCTTGAAGGAATTTTAGCTATGGAGTTTCTAAGCTTTTTCTAAGCAAGTTTTTCTTGTGCATGTACGTAATTTTCTCTTGTAATATTATGTACCGTACTTTTGGGGTTTGCTGAAGGTAAGGTATTTATAGGCAATTCTTGGGATCTTTCTGTTGGACACATGTAGGAGAGTGCCTCTCACGCGGCGCGTGATTCTACCTAAAACCTGACATTCCTGAAAATCTGTTGGCACCGATTGGATGGGAACAACTATAAACTCTGAAATTCTGACAGTCTAGTCAAAAAGGTAACTTGTCTACAAGTCACAGTGGCTTATCACATTTAATGCTCTTATCAGGCATTTAATGCATTTGAATATATTTCCCGTTGGAAATAAATGTCTGTTGAATGATTGCATTTAAGTCCTTCATGACTTGAGGATTTATTTTAGGTGAATCTGACATCGGCCGCTTAAGTGCTTTGAGCGCTTGATCCATAAATCCTGAAAAGAGGTCCTTTAGCGTTTGATGGACGCTAAGAAACAAATCTTCATCTCTGGTTGACTTCAGACGTTGATCTTCAACTTCTTCTCTAATAGACTCCCCTAGAATTCTATTAGCGATTCAGTATCTAATACTTAGTCTAAAATTTACAAAGATAAAAATTACAAGCCTAAACAAAATAACAATTACAAACTTTCAAACGCTTAAACAATGATTTATGAAAACATAAACTTACATTTTATTTGGGGTCTAACATTGAATCCTATCTTGTCATCATCAAAACATCTAACATGAAATTTCCTAACAATTTCCCCATTTTTGATGATGTCAAGACTTTTAACTCTTATAACTCTTTTATAATTTGAGAGTTACTTAAAAGAAAAGCCCAAATGAATATAAGTTAGCGCTTAAAAAGTTAGTAAAGTTAGCTAAAGTTAGATTAGCTTCAACAAGTTGTTTCAGCATAAATTATTCATATATTGAAAGAATAAGCATACATGATTTATACTGAAAGTAATATAAATGAAAGCGACAACAGAAATATAAAAAAATTCCTTCACTTTTTCTGTCGCTTTGCTCTTTCTTCGCCTTGGAGAACTTCTAGCGCTAAGTCTATCAAGAGACGATCAATGTCGATCATTGTCGTATGTTGAACTTCATCGTAATCATGCCTATGAAGTCTAGCGCTTTCATTAAGTTCTAACAACCTTTCCGTCCATTCTCTTGGAGAAATTCCAAGTTCACGAATTAAATCGTGATAGATATCTTTGCTTGGATCTTTTGACGGTTTCCAATTGATAGGTTATCTTAGCGGTCCGGCATAAGGTTGAAATCCCATACTTTCCAAGAAATCGACATCCAATTCCGGAAGTGGATATCTTCCTAGATAATACCTTGGCTTTCTCTTTTTAGTTAACATTTTCTTGATGCTCACTAGTTCTTCAAACATTGATCGCCAATATTTATTATCTGTCTTTGATATTGCTTTGGACGCTTAATGCTTTTCTATATTTTCCCCCTTCTTGGCATCATCAAGAGAGGTTTTCAACTAAGCGACTTCTCTTAGCAAGAGTCGAACTTCGTCAACTAAGAGAGCAACTTGTTGAGCGACGCTCTGAGCAGCGGCATCGGTCGAAATATGTCTTTCAGCATCAGCCGAAGCGCTTCTGAGCTAAGTGACGGTTGAATTCCGATGAGAGTTCAGCGACAAGTGGTGATATGCTTTTCATGATTGTAACAATGCTTTTATTTGCAGCGTTTGCAATATCACGACTTCGCATATCAGACACTATTCGGATATGTCTATCAGCAGCGTCAAAAATCTTGGAGCAGGAACCTTCAATGTTGGTGAGCGAGTTCCGTACTGTCTGTCTGAAATCTCTAGCTTCTGAATCACTCTCAGAATCCGAATCGGAAGAAGGACGCTCAGGAGACGGAATGAGTCCGTAAGAGCTAGAAACTGCAACCTTGCCTTTAGATTTATCTCTGATAAATGGCTCTTCAGGCTCTTGAGCAATTTCAGCGTGCACTTCTTCAATCGCTTGATCCATTGAAGGATCTTTGATTGCTGGGGGCTCGACTACAGGGGCGCTAGAAGAATCTGGCAAAGAAGCCTCAGAAATTGGAGCGACTTCCTCAGTAGGAGCAGGTTCTTCTTCAATTATTTAGATTAGGGGAGAAGGATCTTCAATAGCAATGACCCAGAGTGGGCCAAGTGCTTCCATCACATGCCTTGGACTAATCAAGCTTGATTTCGGAATAAAGAATATAGCGTCTTCGCGCTCTTTTGTACAAAGTGCAAGTTGCACACCTTCCGGCAATTCTATTCCTGAAGTATAACACTTGAAAAAGTCCAGAATAAGAGGCATCAGCGCTTGAGCTGCTGTATGATCCACTGGCCTAATTAGCGAAATCATTTTGGCCACTTGAATGTTCTGTTGACTGAAGAGCACAAGGTGTAGATTGTATCCTCTGAAATTGCTTAACCCTAAGTAATGATTAAAAGAGATATCCAGCGCTTGGGCATTTTCTATCACTGCTCTCATATCTCTGTGGAAGATAGCAAACTCAACCTGCTCATTTGAAACATCAACATGAATTTGACTTTGACCGGGAAGAAGCGATTGTTTGCTGGATGAGGCTTCTTCGTTGAGGTTAGGAAAGACACGTTGAACAAACGCTTGACGAGGATGCAAGATGTAGCGTCCGCCTAGGCTGAATAAGGCTAGCTGCTGGCGAATGTAGGTTTCTATTGGTTGCCTTTAGCGTGGTAAGTCGCTGACATTGCCTGCAAAGTGCTGACGCTGTTGAAGCAAAAAGGTCGCAAATCCTCGGCGTCTGTATTCAATTCCAAATTCAAACAAAAATGGATATCTTATGAGTTCATCAAGGGAGTAGAAATGAAGAACGAACTCTTCAGCCCATCTGGCTGTATCCATCATCCATCTTTTTCCAAGCTTATCAGCTTTCTTTTGATCTTTTTTAGCGACTAGGAATTTCTCGAAGCGCTCGATCTCTTCGTCATAATCCTCTGCCCATAATCTGGCAAGATATTCTCGGGCTTCATCTTTTATCCACGAATTCACTGGATTGGGACGCTCAGTCACAAGCGGTCCTTTGCCTTTCCATAACTTGAGTGGAGTAGGAGAGAGAGTATTTTGAGGAGAGTTGACTACTGAAGGGAGAGCTGAATATCCTATTTTGTTTAGATCTTCCTCATCAGGATTTTTGTTCCAATCGCCCATGTGGGGATTTTTGAAGACAATCTTGCTGGCTCGAAGAGGATAGAAAGACTCGTCTGAGCGACCGGTGAAATTAAACCGTACTTGGTCAAAATCTGCTCTATTGAACACTGGTCGACGAATATACTCAAAGCTAGATTGGAGCCGCTCCAAGTTGTAGAGTCCTAAATCTGCAAGATGCTCAAAGAATTCAAACTTTTGGGTGTTGGAAAGATCAGGCTGATGGAGAGTTGTTTGAAAAGAGATTTCTAGCTCTGCAAGCGTCTGGGTGTCTCGTTCTCTAGCGGCATAATAAAATTCAAGATCAGGAGTATATCCGCGAGGAAAGAAATCGATGACACGAGGAGGAGGTCCTATTGGAGTAGGAACAAGGGCAATCGCTTCTGTTGGGATGGGGGCCACTTCTATCGACCTCTCAGCATGTAAAGTCGCTTCACTAGCTGAAGATGTTTCAGCGTTCGGAAGGGCTTGAGATGCTTCTTTTGAAATATCCACAACAGTTGCCATATCCACATCTACTTTAACTGGAATCTCGCAGAGTGGAGCAGTATCAGCGGTTGATGCATCTTGAGGTGCATCTTGAGCTGATACATGTAAGCGGTTGAGAAAAGCAAGCAAAATTTCTACCAAGTAGAAATTACAAGGAAAAGACTAAAATGCTTACCCTGAGGAATATCATCGACTGACTTAGTAGCTTGATCTGTTTCTATATTAGGGACAGGTTCCTCAGGCTCCTGAACTTCTTCTTCTGGTTCTAAATCGAGAAAAGAAGTTATTGGATCAGCACGAATGGGAATACATAATTCTTCAAGAGTGTTGAGAACATATTGAAAACTCATTTCACATTGCGCTGAAAGAGATTTTATCCTAGCGTTAGAGACTTAGAAACTAACGAGGAAAGGATAGACTAATTTGCTTAGCAAATAATTACCCTGAGCACTAGAAAGCCTCTCAGATTGAGTAGCGGCTTGAGGATCTGAGCTAATTTTGGGAACAACGTCAGAGGGAGGAACGCTCGCTGACTCTCCAAGCATTGGATTTGCTGAAACTCTTGTAGACGCGGCTTGAGTAGAGACAGGAGTACGCCTTCGGGCAAGCGGTACTTCTTCTACTACTGCTTCCTCTTCTTCAGGAACTGAGAAGATAAACGCTGGAGGAGGAGAGGGTTATTTTGGAGAAGGAGAAGAAGAAGAAGATTTTTGTATCTTCTTAGGATCCGGCTTCTGCTTCTTCTTTGCGGGCTCCAATTTTTGCTTTTGACCTGACTTTGCTGGCTCAGCGACTTTGAGAGCGATTTTTCTAATTGGTCGCTTAACCACCACTTCTTTTTTAGACGAGGACGACGATGAAGAGGAAGACTCTTGCTCTTCATCATCGCTGCGAACAACTCCTTTAGCTTGAAGTCGCTCATGCTCTTCTTTGGGAACCGCTGCACCACCATGTTTTCGAGGTTTGAGCATCCCGCTGATCATCTACTTGCCATAGAATTTTAACGTTGGGACCTTCTTTCCAGCGGAGTTTGTAAAACCGCAAGCGCTGAGAATTCTACTTAACACAATCCCATAAGGCTTGGGATTAACCGACTTGGCCATCGCTGCTTTAAAGCGATTAAAAATATAGAGAGACCAATTAATCTTCAATTTGGTCAGAATGGCCACCATCATCTTGTACTGAATATTTATAACTTTATCGAATGTCCCCTTTCTGCATTCGATCATCTTGGCGCAAATGTCCGCGAGAATGACATATTCGCCCTTCACGTCGTTTTTCTTGAAGTTTGGTTCATAAGCAGCTTCGACTTCATCTTTCTTGATCAGCGTCCAGACCTTGGTAGCATCACCAAGAGTGACGTTCACGACTTCGGCAACATCATTGGGCAAATTAAGCAATGATGAAAGCAAAGAAGAAGTGAGAGTGAAGGTTTCTTGGGCAAAAGGAAAGACGCATGAAATAGAGTTTGCATCGTCGGAAATTTTTGCATTTTTGAAGAAGAAAAGGGTTTCTGCTTTATGAAGGTTGAAAACTGCAGTAATCATGTTGCGCAAACTAGATTCCTAGACAAGTGGAAGAACAGTCCGAAGAGGAAAATTCTGGTTATCAAAAAGATAGTCCTAGTTAACAAGAAATTCGGCGTTAACCGTGACAGGTTTTTCAGCGCGGGAAGTTTTTCCGGTAGCAGACTTGGATGATTCGGAAGATTTTGAAGCTTTGGGTGCCATTGCTGAAAGTTTGAAGCTTTTGAAGGAATGAGAGAAGTTTTTGCCTTGAAAGAGATGAAGATTTTACAACAGAGAGAGTTTTTGGAAGTGATAAAGTCTGACTGTAAAAACTTTGAAGAGTTTATATAGAGGCAAAGAAAGTAACTTCTGAATGGCTTAAATTTTGCCACGTGTTGAATCATTAATTTTGAAATTTGAAAAGATTTAAATCTGAACCGTTTATTTGAAGGTGCGGATGTCAAATAGTGCCAAAAAAATAGGTTAACTGTTACAAAATAGAGAATTTTTGGGATCTGCAGTTACCCATTTAATTGAAAGACGTTTGAAAAATTTTGAAATTTTCAGCGTGAAATACACGCGCCTGATAGTACACTGACATGTACTCAGACTCATGCAGTCACTGAACCGCCTAGGTTTAGATAGGAATCATTAACCGCCAGTTTGATTTGATAGGCACGCGTGGGTAGTTATCAAATCTAACCTTTTGGACTTATCCACACGTTACTTTTAGCGATGAAAACTATGCATGATCTTTTGAAAGATAACTACTTAGCATTAAAGTGAGAATCTTTTCAACGCTGAAGTCCTTTTTTTAAAAAAAATATTTAATCTGTTAAGGATAAGATCAATCGCTTGGATTTATAAAAGACAGTTTTAGTTATTAGAGATTGATTTTGTCATGCATAAAAGAGGATAAGCGCTAGTGGTCAATGCATATTTTCAAAGTCAATTTTTTTTTATCACAGTTGCTTATGAATTGTTACAAGTACAATTTTAAAGTTCCCCTTAAAATTGATAACTTGTTTCAATTTTGAAAGACGCTTTAGATGTACAATTAAAGTGGATTCCCCCTAAAGCGTATGCCTATTAAGATATGATGCTTTTATGATTTAAACGTTTAAATCAATGATACCTAATTCACTTCTCAAAGTGAGAAAGCGTTGTTCGTTGAGCGCTTTGGTGAAGATATCTGCCAATTGTTTGTCAGTTCCAATGAAGTGCATGGAGATATCTTTCTTTTGAACATGGTCATGCAAGAAATGGTATCTAATGTCAATATGTTTGGTTCTAGAATGAAGGACAGGATTTTGGGTCATAGCTAAAGCGCTTTGGTTATCACAATGGATTGGGGTAGGACCTAAGATTGTTCCATAATCTCTAAGTTGTTGCCTCATCCAAAGGATTTGTGCACAACAGCTCCCAGCGGTTACATATTCTGCTTCAGCGGTAGAGGTAGCTATGGACTGTTGTTTCTTACTATGCCACGAAACTAGTCTATCACCTAGAAATTGACATGTACCATTAGTACTTTTTCTATCTATTTTGCATCCTGCAAAATTTGCGTCTGAATAACCAATTAGTTCAAAAGGAGAGTCACGTGGATACCATAAGCCCACATTTTGTGTGCCTTTTAGGTATTTAAGGATTCTCTTGGTAGCATTTAAGTGTGATTCTCTAGGATCAGCTTGAAAGCGTGCACACATGCATACCGAAAACATAATATCAGGTCTACTAGCGGTAAGATAAAGAAGTGATCCAATGATACCTCTATAGTTAGTGATATCAATTTTCTTCCCACTTTCATCTTTATCTAACTTAAGCATTTGGCTCATTGGAATTTTTGAAGATGATGCATTTTCCATACCAAATTTCTTAATCATATCTCTTGTATATTTAGCTTGGTTTATAAATATTCCATTAGGGAGTTGTTTAACTTGTAATCCTAAAAAGAAAGTTAATTCACCCATCATTCTCATTTCAAATTGATCTTGCATCATTTTCAAAAATTTCTCATACAATCGCTTATTTGTAGAACCAAATATAATATCATCAGCAAAGATTTGGACTAAGAGAATATCTTCGTTATGGGTAATTTTAAATAACGTTGTGTCAACGCTGCCTTTTGAAAAGCCTTTACCTATAAGGAAGATAGAGAGAGTGTCATACCATGCTCTTGGTGCTTGTTTAAGGCCATAGAGTGCCTTATCCAATTTGTAGACCATACTTTTGCCATGGTTGTTGATGAATCCTGGAGGTTGCTACATAGACTTCTTCTTGGAGTTTACCATTTAAGAATGCACTCTTCACGTCCATTTGGTACACTGTGAATTTGTTGAATGCGGCAAACGCTAGGAACATCCTAATTGCTTCAAGATGGGCTACTGGGGCATACGTCTCATCAAAATCAATACCCTCCTCTTGACAATAACCCTGAGCGACTAATCTAGCTTTGTTTCTTATAACAACGCTATCTTCGTCCATTTTATTCCTAAAAACCCATCTAGTCCCAATAACTCCTTGGTGAGTTGGCCCTGGTACTAGCGTCCAAATCTTACTTCTCTCAAATTGGTTAAGCTCCTCTTGCATCGCTTCTACCCAACTTGAATCACTGAGCGCTTCATCCACTTTCTTTGGTTCCATTTGAGATAGAAAACTTGCGAACATGGCCTCATTAATTGTAGCTGACCTAGTTCTAACAGGTGCTTCAATATCTCCAATTACTAGCTCTGGTGGATGGTCTCTAAGCCATTTACGGTCTGGTTGGAAAGGGTTGAGAGACTCTTGGTTATCAATCGCTTGATCCATATTTGTCTCTTGCGCAGTCGCTTCATCATTCACAGTTCCAATTTGCTCTTAATGATCATTCTTTTCATGATCATCAGCGATTCTGACTTTATCATTATTTGTAACCTCACGAGTAACTTTAGGAATGGGCACAAAGATCACATCATCCTCATCATCACTATTATCACCAAGATTAATTTGTGACGCTTGTTGGGTAAGATCTTCAATTCCTACATCATCAGGATTAACCTTATTCGGTTCTTGGTTAGCATCATCAAACACAACATGAATGGATTCTTCAACCTTTGATTTGATCTTATTTAGGATGCGAAAACTCTTTCCATTCTTGGCATAACCTAGAAAGATTCCCTCATCCACTTTAGGATCAAAAGTCTTTAGGCTGTGGGATCCATTGTTATGAATGAAACATTTTGAACCAAATACATGAAAATATGAAACGTTAGGCTTACGTCCCTTCCACAACTCATATGGAGTCTTCTCATGTTGCTTGTTGATCATACACCGGTTCTGAGTGTAGTAAGCGGTATTGATGGCTTCGGCCCAAAACCTTTGAGGCAGCTTAGACTCTGTAAGCATCGTCCTAGCGGCTTCTTTAAGCGTTCTGTTCCATCGCTCAGCAACTCCATTCTTTTGAGGTGTTCTAGGAGCAGAATACTCATGAAGTATTCCAAGATCTATACAAAACTTCTCAACAAATTGGTTAGTAAATTCAGTTCCTCTATCGCTTCTAATTCTCATCACCTTTAGATCTTTTGAAGTTTGCAATTGACGGATTAGCGCTGTGAGCTTGACACTAGTTTCATCTTTGGTCGCTAGAAATTCTACCCATGTATAGCGAGAGAAATCATCAACTATTACTAGAGAGTACTTTTTACCACTAACACTCATGATTTGAATAGGACCAAACAAATCTAGATGCAATAGTTCAAGAACTCTAGAAGCAGATAGGCATGGTTTCTTCTTAAAAGATGATTTAACTTGTTTACCCATTTGACATGCATCACATAAGCGATTCTTCTGAAAGGAACCCTTAGGTAATCCCTCTACTAGATTTAGTGATATTAACTGAGAGATTGCCTTAAAGTTGAGGTGATTCATTTTTCTATGCCATAACCAACCCAATTCATTTTGACTCTTAGCAACAAAGCATGTGGGGTTGTTATCAAGTGTAGAATTCCAATCTACTAAATACACATTGTTTGTTCTTTTTCCTCTTAATTTAGTAGACTTAGTCTTAGCGTCGTTAATATAGCAGAAGTCGCTTGAGAATTTTACTTCAAAGCCTTTATCACAAAATTGACTAATGCTTAACAAATATGCTTAAGACCCTCAACATAATATACATCACTAATCATGATGTTCCCCCTATGCATGATACCTATACCTTTGGTTTTACCTTTGGAGTTATCACCGAATATAACTTGAGGACCATTGGTAGCTCGATAGTTGACTAGAAGATCTTTTGATCCAGTCATGTGCCTTGATGACCCACTATCGAAATACCAAACGGAAGTATCGGTGCTGGCTCTAGGTAACTGCATTTAAAGGACAATTCTAATTCTTCTTAGGTACCCATGTTGTTTTGGGTCCTTCAGCGTTAGTAACTTTGGTTTGAATTAGAACTTTAGGAACCCATATTTGCCTAGTCTTCATGGAATACTGGCCTTCTTGGGTTTCACATCGTGTTGTGTGTGCTCTTTGTTCACCTTGTGCTGTGTGTGCTTTTTGGGTGTATAATAATATCCTCGATTATAGTAGTAGTCATAATCGTAGTCATAGTCATAGTCATAATCATCATAGTATCGATAATATAATCTTGACTGTCTCGGATATTGACTCTGGTATTTCCTTGGCGCTGGCTTGGGTTGCACTTTTGGTGCTTGACGCTTAGCGCTTGATTCACAGTCTTCGGGCTTACCTTTAGCCTTTTGAGCGTTTGGATGAACCCGTCTTTGTGAATCAATTGCTATAGCCTTACCCTTGCCTGAGTCAGCTTTGGCTTTCTCATTTGACCTCATACCATTGTCGCTAGATTCATTTAGCGTTTGGCTTTGTGAACTTTTCTCAACAAAGAAAACACCATTTCCTTTGTTGTTTGGCGTAACATTAGATTTATTTGGTTGTTTACCAAATTTATTGTATCCTAAACCGGTCTTTTCACTAAACATTCTTGTTACCTCAGTCACATTATCCAACTTTCTAGAAGCTTTTGATAATGATGAGACGAGCTGCTCTGATTTGGCAAGTCTAGCGATCAGATCAGCTTCTCTCTTGACTATTATATCAAGATCGCTTTTCAGTTGAGTAATCTCACTCTCAAGCGATTGGTTTTTCTCAATGCATTGTTGCTGAACTTGCAACTCTGCTTTGATCATTACTTTATCACTTGTGAGCGATGAGATAATAGCGAAGTGATTTTGATATATTTTGGCGGCATCTTGACAATCTTTATAATATTCATTGACTTTGTCAAGCAATTCATCATAAGAAAGAGGATGAGATAATTCATTGGTTACCTCTGGTAGCGAATCGTCAGACGCTTCATCATCTCTTGCCATAAGACAAATCAACGCTGAGTCGCTTGTAGGCTCATCATCACTCCTTTCATCTGATGATTCCAAATCCTCTTCAGGTGCGGAGAATAGTTCGGATTCCGCTAGCAAACCTTGTTGGTGAAGGTTACTCCTGAATTGGTTTCTATCCGCATAGTCTTGCCTTGTGGGCTTAGACACATTTGGATAAGGGCAATTTACCTTGTAGTGCCCTGGTTTCCTGTAATTATAACACAAATTAGTTTTCATTTTTTGTTCAGTGGTTAATCGCTTTGAAACTACTGGCGCTGAGAGATTTTGAGTAGGAGACGGAGGCGCTTGATATGGAACTGGCGCTACTGGTTGAGGTGCAGAGTACACTGGCGCTTGATACTGAGGCGCTGGTGCCGGGGGAGGAGTTTGAAATGAAGTTTGTCCAATAGTATTTCTCTTTTCATATCTTTGAAATTTCTTGAATTTCTTGACCAATAAAGCCATTTGCTTTTCTTCATTTGATTCCGTTGATTTAACCTCACTAACCGCTTTACCCTTACTTTTGGTAGTAGCGATTAAAGCTCCTGATTCAGTCGATGTGTCGCTGACTTCACCCAATTCGAATTCAAATGCCTTTAACTCTGAAAACACATGCTCTGGAGTAAGAGTCTCCAAGGTCTGTGATTCTCTCATAGCAACAGTCTTAATCAAGTATTTACTTGGAAGACTTCTGAAAATCTTATTGACCATTTCCTTGTTGGTCAATTACTTATCTAGTGACGCTAACTCGGTAATGAGCAAAGTAGATCTTGCGTCCAATTGTTCTAGCGTCTCATTGGGCTGCATTTTGAAATGCTCGAATCTTTGCATGGCTATGGAGAGCTTGTTCTCCTTCATTTGTGCTGACCCTTCACATACAATGGCCAACTTATCCCATATTTCTTTGGAAGTCTTACATTGCTTGATCTTGTTGAACAATGCATCATTGTCTCCTAACGCTGAGTAAAGTGCACTTCGTCCAACATTATCTAGATTTGCTCTTTTCCGATCATCAGGCATCCATTCTAACTTAGGTTTCTCGACATAACCATCTGGAGTGGCCTCGGTCGCTCTAGGGGCTCGAGTTACAACTTTCATAATCTAAATGGGGCCATCTGTAATCACATCACACATTTCATTATAGCAAGAGCATAAATAAGCGACTAAGTTTAAAAACAATGGATCTGAACAAGCAGTTACGCTCGGAAATGCTTAGGTTTCTAATTCAACCGCTCTGATGCCACTTGAGACCGAAAGGGTCTAGAAGGGGGGGGGGGGGTTGAATAGATTCTGAAGTCTTTTTCGACTTCAAAAATTCGTATCACTTTCAAAGATTTGAACGCTTAGAAAGCTGAGCGCTTGGGTCAGGCGCTTCAGTATAGATAACTTAGACTTAGTGATTTTAGCAATTTACCAAAGTAGGGTAATGCTTAGATCGCTTAATCAGGGTTAGCACAGCGGAAATGATTTTTAGCGTTCGATTGGTTAGTTAATCGCTTTGCAATTTTACTTGTCTTTTTCAGAATGAATGATGTAATATGAAAATAAGACAATAAAATATAAATGACACAAGATATATAAGGTTCACTGGGTGATGTAATCCCAGTTACGTCCTTCTTCTCGTCTTTCACTTGGAGGAATTTACTAGGATGATTATCAAAGAATCACACAGAATCTTCTATAAGATAGTAAAGGATGAAAAAGTTCTCGGACTCCTTGATCACACAGTTTTCAGCACCAATGAAGATCGTCTTCTACAAGCTTCTCTCACTCAGAAATACTGCTTGAAAAAGGGTTCAACAACTTTCTCACTCAGATGAAAGGTTGAAGGTTTGTCACAAGGTTTTGTTTGTTTTTGGGAAAATCAAACAACTTGGAATATCTCAATAGGAATTTAGGTTTCTTCTTTGGAAGATGTTTGAGATATTTGTGACTGTTTGGAATGTAGATAAAAAGCTTGAAGGAATTTTAGCTATGGAGATTCTAAGCTTTTTCTAAGCAAGTTTTTCTTGTGCATGTATGTAATTTTCTCTTGTAATATTATGTACCGTACTTTTAGGATTTGCTGAAGGTAAGGTATTTATAGGAAATTCTTGGGATTTGTCCGTTGGACACATGTAGGAGAGTGCCTCTCACGCGGCACGTGATTCTACCTAAAACCTGACATTCCTGAAAATCTGCTGGCACCGATTGGATGGGAACAGCTATAAACTCTGAAGTTCTGACAATCTAGTCAAAAAGGTGACTTGTCCACAAGTCACAGTGGCTTATGACATTTAATGCTCTTATCAGGCATTTAATGCATTTGAATTTATTTCCTGTTGGAAATAAATGTCCGTTGAATGATTGCATTTAAGTCCTTCATAACTTGAGGATTTATTTCAGGTGAATCTGACATCGGTCGCTTAAGTGCTTTGAGCGCTTGATCCATAAATCCTGAAAAGAGGTCCTTTAGCGTTTGACGGATGCTAAGAAATAAATCTTCATCTCTGGTTGACTTCAGACGCTGATCTTTAACTTCTAATAGACTCGCCTAAAATTCTATTAGCGATTCAGTATCTAATACTTAGTCTAAAATCTACGAAGATAAAAATTACAAGCCTAAACAAAATAACAATTACAAACGTTCAAACGCTTAAACAATGATCTATGAAAACATAAACTTATATTTTATTTGGGGTCTAACATTGAATCATATCTTGTCATCAACAAAACATCTAACATGAAATTTCCTAACAGAAAGTTCATGGCTAAACTTCAAGTGGTTCCTAGCATGGAAATGCCATTGCTTTTATGGTGTGACAACAATGGAGCAATAGCACTGGCTAAAGAACCAAGGTCTCACCACAAATCTAAACATATAGAGAGAAGGTATAACATAATTTGAGAAATCATTGGAAGAGGCGACATCGCCGTGCAGAAAGTAGCCTCAGCGAAAAACGTAGCTGACCCACTCGCTAAGCCTCTATCATCGGCGATGCTAGAGAAACATCTTGAGAATATAGGACTCAAATATAATAGAAATTGGCATTGAGTGCAAGTGGAGATTGTTAGGTGTTATGCCCTTTATGCCATTGAGGAATTAGATTTGTGACGCCCGAGAAAAGATTTGATAGATTTTACGAGTTTAGTACCTTACCCTACGAGTCTTAGTACCTTACCAATTATATTTATATTACTCCGAGTAATCGTATATGTTAATACCCTAGGTTGACCAAGTTCAAGCAAGAAAATCATAGTGAAATGAGAGTAGGTAAGACAAATTTTTTGTTCCAAATGATAACTTGTGGCATGGCCTAGTCCACGTGAGGTTTTGCATGGAAATAGGATAAATTCATATGGTTATTACTTTCTTTAAATTGACAAGAGTTATCCTCCAAATAGCAAGTTTGACTCACCCTTAGAGAAGGATACGTGGCAAGCAAAGGAAGTCTTCTAATGCCACTATTCACTCAATAGTAATGACTGGACATTACTTTCCTTAGGGGCGTACACGTTGCCTTAAGGAAGGTTTATCATCATTCTTTATTTTAATCAAAGGTTATCTTCATTTCTTACTTGCTATATATAGATAGTTGGCTGAGGGAAAGAACACACATACGTCACACACACACATACGGCACTACACATCCTATACCACCTTTTGTCTTTTTCAAACCTTTTCGGAAGAGGTGATCGTTTAGAGAGCCAATCAAGCTTAGATCAAGTTATGCCAGGCAAAGAGTTCTGTGAGTGTCATTAAAATTTTTATTAGTATTTTCAAAACTGGAGATATATATATATATAGAAAAATGTTATGTAAAATTCTTATTTTTTAAAACTCTTTTAAAGTTTTAAAGTTTATTATGGTCTTTCGACGAAAACTTTTAGCTCCATCCTTTAAAATTTTTCTTTGTGAAATCTTATAGTTTTGTAAAAATTATTATTATTTATTTCAAGGAAAGAAAATATTCTTATAAAAGTTGTATTTGTATAATTATTTATCAATTGCATGGTTCGATCGATGACTCTGACTAAGAATTATTAAAGTATCTCTCGGGCCCTGACCTAGACGGTGCGTGAGTTCGCCTGGGTAATATCGGATTACCGGGTATAGACCACTACGTCTGGGATCATTATTGGTATCCTTTCACGGGCAGGCTGGAGTTTGTCTGTAACCGTGACTGGTGCCGCCATGTACCTAGGCATGGCACAGTTTATTATTTCGCGGGGTAGCTCCCTGCAACTGAAGGATAAGGTAGTATATATTCAATGAAGATATAAGGAGGTGGTCATCTCTGAAATTCGGCATCTGCCGTTTTGCATCATCATTATCTAAATAAATTCTCACGAATTTAATTTCTTATATTTGTTATATTTATCATAGGAATAATATTATCTTGTTAAAGATTATTTGATCAAACCTTAAATTCTCACGAATATGTTTTTAATTGTTATCGTCATGATAATGTTATTTTTGTCAAATTAAATTTATTAAACCTTAACTCTTTAAAATTTCTTATGCGTACACCTTTTGACCTCACTAAGTTTTCTTATGTGTTTAAACGTTTTTTTTTCTCCAGCTGAAAATTCTGCAAATCAGGAGGATGAGGGAAATTTCTAGAAGGGCGATAATAGTCGAGTGCGAAAAGGGAGATCGAGTTTTAATCACGATACATAGCTAGAAAGTATCGTGATAGTTTTGTGTAACTCTTTTTCCGAAACTCCCATTTTGATGAAATCTGTAACCTTTTGAATATTATATTACAATAAATTTTGGTTTGTCAAAAAAAAAAAAAAAAAAAAAGGTCTTATGTTTGTTCGAGAGGAATAGTTTTTTTTCCCGTCACACGTCGGATATGCGGTCATGGATAATCCGTACATTCGGGGCGTGACAAGTGTGGTATCAGAGCTTAGGTTAATACCTGAGCTATGCTAGGATAGGATCTTTGGACAAATAGAAGTGGTTTAGATTTGTTTTATTTATTTTTTCAAAAAAAAAAATGTGTTTATACATATATATATATATATAATTTTTTTTTCGGAAATTAAAAATGGGGGACCCATTAAATTTTTGTTTCATCATGATTATCTTAGTAAAGTGTGGGCGTTCTGTTTTTAGTAATAGGGTAGTTAGTCAAATAGGTTGTTTAATTAGAATGATAATTTAGTTAAGGATTAACCTTTATAATCATATGATCAATGTGGCAGGATGGCAGCAAACGGGAACGAACCACCGCAAAACAATGGTATGAGTAACGGCTATCTAGTACCTCCTGGTCCAATAGTAGTTCGACGGGATGAACAAGTTGTGTGGTATATCCCACAACCCGAAGATCAAAGAACGGGAAATGTTCCTGACGATATCGTCCACGAGATTACCAACGATCGTGATAGGATATATATTTCTAGACAGCAAGATAATGCTGATAATCAAATGGTCATTGAACATCAAAGGAACCACCTATTTGAGCAACAAGCGGAAATAGATGGATTAAGAGGAGAAGTAGGTCAATTAAGAGCTAGATATGCAACTTTTCGGAACCATATGAGGGACATAATGCATAGGATCCACGACTCTGCTACTCGTGCTGCCGAAGAGGCAGAAGAAATTTTAGATGAACCGTCTGGGGTGTTGGGAGGACAGTTGGTGGTAAACAGGGGTGAATCTAGTATAAGGGAAGAAACGGAACCAAGTGAGGAAAGTGAAGCAAATTTTAGCGGGCCATTGAATGAAAGGGCTTCGTAAATCTTTTAAGTATTAATCGGTGCATCATATGTATCATATGTACATAGCTTTGGGATAATGTTAGAATCTCTATACATATGTCCATAGGTGTGGAAAAAGTTATCTTATAGTATATGTATCTTGTACCATAGCTAATAATGTAAAATAGTATGTAAGTTTATAAATCCTTTTATTTGCTTTTCTTACCTTGTAGTGTCTTTTATATATTTTTTTCTTCTTCTTTCTTTTCTTAAGATGGATCATCCGCGTCCACGAGGTAGACCCCGAATTCAACACCATGAAGAGAACCCAAATACCAATGTCAATCACCCCGATAATCCTAACCCAGCTCAGAATAACCCTCCCGAACATCAAGCCCCGGTAATAGACAATATAGGACCTTTTCTTGCGACTCTTCAACAGTTGATGCAATTAACTCAAAATCAAGGAAGACCTGTAGATACCTCAGCTCCTGACCAAGCTTTAGAAAGATTTCTACGTTTTCAACCTCCTAAATTCTTCGGAGAACCAGATGATCAAAAAGCCGAAGGTTGGCTTGAGGAAATAGAAAAGATTTTCAAAGTTCTCAAATACAATGACGATCAGAAAATATCTTTTGCTACATTTCGATTTGAAGAAGCAGCTCACCACTGGTGGCGAGTGGTTGAAGCCAAATGGAATCGGGAAAGAACTCTTTACTCTTGGTTAAATTTTGTTAAAGAATTCAATGATAAATTTATTCCTCAAGTGGTACGTGACAGGAGAGAGCAAGAGTTTTTCAATCTCACTCAAGGGAATAATACTGTAGCCCAATACGAGGCTAAATTTAATAAGTTAGTTAGATATGCACCACACATACTAGAGGATGAGATGAGGCGTACCAAGAAATTTATACGTGGATTACGCCTTGGTATTCAACGCAGTATTCTGTCTTGCGGTCTAGTGACTTATACGGCGGCTGTGGAGCGAGCCATGGAAATTGAAGCAGGACTTGCGGAATTAAGTTTAATCGAAGAACGTGGTAAGAAATCAAGACTAGCTACGAACAATTGGCAAAAAAGTCGAGATGGAAGAGGGGGAAAATTTCAAAGGACCATGCAGGAAAATTTTTCAGCCCGTCAAAATTCGTCTCAGCAAAGGTTTGATCTCACCAATCAAAAGGCTGAAGAAGAATGTAGTTACTGTGGACGCTCTAGGCATACTGCTAATAATTGTTGGAGAAGGTTGGGAAAATGTACACGATGTGGTAGTGATCAGCACTTAATCCAGAATTGCCCAATGATACAAGGTGCATCCACATCACAGACACAACAACTTCCACAAACTAAGAGTAATGAAACTCGAGGATCTGGAAACCCAGTAGGAAGGCCAAAAATTCGTGCTCGTGCATTCACACTAGGAGGAGGAGAGACATCAGACCCGACAACTGTAATTGAAGGTACCATCCTTATATCTAATATGCTTGGTCAAGTGTTATTTGACCCCGGTGCCACCCATTCATTTGTTGCCTTGCATTTTGCACCCAACTTAAATGTTGTTGCTGAAATCTTACCTTACAATTTTGAAGTAAGTGTACCACTGGGGAGTAGTGAAGTGACTAATATTATATTTAGATCTTGTGAGCTCAAAATCGATAACAAGACATTTTGGGCTGATTTGATTGAATTACCAATCCAAGGATATGATGTTATATTAGGGATGGACTGGTTGTTTAAACAACACGCACAGTTAGATTGTCATTCAAAAATTGTGAAATTTTGTGTACCGGGTCAATTGGACGTTGAGCTAGTTGGAAAGGACATAACCACCTCCATAAGGGCAATATCTGCGGCAAAAGCAAGAAAAATTCTTTGGAAAGAAAAACAAGGATTTATAGCCTACCTGATTAATAAACCCAAGGATACAATACAACTTGAAGATGTGCGAGTGGTGTCAAAATTTCCAGACGTATTCCCAGAAGAGTGAACCGCGTTACCTCCTGATAGAGAAATGGAATTCGTAATTGACACCTTGGCCGACACTTCCCCAATATCAAGGACACCTTACAGAATGGCACCTAGCGAGTTAAATGAATTAAAAACCCAACTTCATGAATTATTGGATAGAGGATTTATTCGTCCAAGTTCTTCACCTTGGGGGGCTCCTGTACTCTTTGTTCGGAAAAAAGATGGGACATTTAGAATGTGTATAGACTATAGAGGTTTAAATAATGTCACCATCAAAAATAAATATCCTCTACCAAGAATAGATGAGTTATTTGATCAGTTGCAAGGTTCCCGAGTATACTCTAAATTGGATTTGAGGCAAGGGTATTATCAATTAAAGGTCAAGGAGGCGGACACTCCAAAAACAACTTTTAACTCAAGATATGGTCATTTTGAGTTTGTGGTAATGCCTTTTGGATTAACCAACGCACCAACTGCATTTATGGATCTAATGCACCGAGTCTTTCGACCATATTTAGATCAGTTTGTTGTGATCTTCATCGACGACATTCTAGTATACTCCAAATCTGAAGAATACCATGAAAAGCATCTTCAAATTGTACTGCAAGTACTTCGCAAAAATAAGTTATTTGCTAAATTTAGTAAGTGTGAATTTTGGCTGGACAAGGTCAATTTTCTGGGTCATGTCATATCTGGGGATGGTATTTCGGTGGATCCCACTAAGATAGAAGCAGTGATAAAATGGAAAAGACCAGAAAATGTGACAGAAATTCGTAGCTTTTTAGGGTTAGCAGGATACTATCGAAGATTCTTGAAGGATTTCTCTAAGATAGCACGGACACTAACCCGGCTCACCCAAAAAGGAAATCCATTTATATGGGACGATTCTTGTGAAGCAAGTTTCCAGAAACTAAAACAATGTTTAACGACTTCTCCAATACTTGTACTTCCTGACGGCAGCGAAAATTTTGTGGTATACACTGATGCGTCTAAAAAAGGATTAGGATGTGTATTAATGCAAAAGGATAAGGTTATCGCATACGCATCTCGGCAATTTAAGCAATACGAAAATAATTACCCGACTCACGATTTAGAACTTGCTGCTATTATTATCGCCTTAGGAAAATGGAGACACTATCTGTATGGGGCAACCTTTGTAATATACACAGATCACAAAAGTCTCAAGTACTTGTTCTCACAGAAGGAATTAAATATGAGACAGAGAAGATGGATGGAGTTATTGGACGATTATGATTGTACCATTCAATATCACCCGGGTAAAGCAAACGTAGTGGCTGATGCACTGAGTAGGAATGTGAGTACTAATCAAGGTGAACTTCAGGATAGTAATACCATAAGACGAATCACTTGCAGGGATTCTGCAAAGAGAAGTGTGAAGTTTGCAAATATCACAATAAAGTCGGGGATAGAATAAAAAATTAAGGAAGCTCAAACAGGGGATACAGAAATTCATCAGATCAAGGAATCCGTGAAAAAGCAAATACTTCCCAATTTTTCTATTGACGCAGAAGGCACCCTAAAGTTTAGAAATAGACTTTGTGTTCCAAGTAATGAAGAAATAAAGAAGATGCTTCTAGACGAAGCCCATCGCTCACAATATACGGTGCACCCCGGAGGAACTAAAATGTACCATGACTTAAAGCGACATTATTGGTGGAATAAAATGAAGCGAGAAATTGCCAGCTACGTCCAAAAATGTCTAATATGTCAACAGGTCAAGGCTGAACACCAACGTCCTGCAGGGTTATTACAACCTTTACCCATACCCGAGTGGAAGTGGGAATCAATCACCATGGATTTTGTCACTGGATTCCCTAATACCACGAAAGGACATAACGCTATTTGGGTCATAGTCGATCGTCTAACGAAGTCCGCTCATTTTATTGCTATCAAGAAAACTTGGGTCGTGATAAAATTAGCCGAGATATATGTTAAGAAGATCATCAGATTTCATGGGGTACCAGTTACCATTGTATCGGACAGAGACCCACGCTTTGTGTCTCGACTTTGGAAAAGATTACAAGAAAACTTCGGGAGTCAGTTATAATTTAGTACGGCAGCTCACCCACAAACTGATGGACAATCAGAGAGAACAATCTTAATATTAGAAGACATGTTGCGAGCATGTATACTAGAATTTGGGGGTAATTGGAAGAAATATCTCCCATTAATAGAATTCGCGTACAATAATAGTTACCAGTCGACTATTCAAATGGCGCCTTATGAAGCATTATATGGGAGAAAATGTCCATCCCCACTTCATTGGGATCTGGATGACCACAAACAGATTGACCAAAATGGAAAAGACAAATCCCTCCAACCTGAAATCATTCAAGATGCCATCAACAAAGTACAATTAATTCGACAAAAGATTCAGACAGCTCAGAGTAGGCAAAAGAGTTATGCCGACAATCGTAGAAGAAACTTGGAATTTAAGGTAGGAGATAAAGTGTTTCTGAGAGTATCTCCAAGAAAGGGAATGGTTAGGTTCGGGAAAAGAAATAAATTGCGACCAAGATATGTTGGACCATTCGAAATAATTAAACAAATCGGTAGAGTAGCATATAAATTAAGCTTACCTTCGAATTTTGCCCAAATTCACAATGTGTTTCATGTGTCGCATCTCAAGAAGTACCACCCTGACCCTTCACATATCATCTCAAATGAGGCCCTCAAACTCCAGGAGAATTTGTCCTATGAAGAGAAACCGGTCTGTATTCTTGATCGTAAGCTTCAAGAGTTACGAACTCGGAAAATACCCCTGGTGAAAGTACTATGGAGAAACCAGAAAATCGAAGAGGCTACATGGGAACTTGAAGAAGACATGCGAAAAACTTACCCTGAACTTTTCTATGAAAAAGGTATGAATTTGGAGACCAAATTCTTTTAAGGAGGGAGGAGTGTGACGCCCGAGAAAAGATTTGATAGATTTTACGAGTTTAGTACCTTACCCTACGAGTCTTAGTACCTTACCAATTATATTTATATTACTCCGAGTAATCGTATATGTTAATACCCTAGGTTGACCAAGTTCAAGCAAGAAAATCATAGTGAAATGAGAGTAGGTAAGACAAATTTTTTGTTCCAAATGATAACTTGTGGCATGGCCTAGTCCACGTGAGGTTTTGCATGGAAATAGGATAAATTCATATGGTTATTACTTTCTTTAAATTGACAAGAGTTATCCTTCAAATAGCAAGTTTGACTCACCCTTAGAGAAGGATACGTGGCAAGCAAAGGAAGTCTTCTAATGCCACTATTCACTCAATAGTAATGACTGGACATTACTTTCCTTAGGGGCGTACACGTTGCCTTAAGGAAGGTTTATCATCATTCTTTATTTTAATCAAAGGTTATCTTCATTTCTTACTTGCTATATATAGATAGTTGGCTGAGGGAAAGAATACACCTTCACACACACACATACGTCACACACACACATATGGCACTACACATCCTATACCACCTTTTGTCTTTTTCAAACCTTTTCGGAAGAGGTGATCGTTTAGAGAGCCAATCAAGCTTAGATCAAGTTTTGCCAGGCAAAGAGTTCTGTGAGTGTCATTAAAATTTTTATTAGTATTTTCAAAACTGGAGATATATATATATATAGAAAAATGTTATGTAAAATTCTTATTTTTTAAAACTCTTTTAAAGTTTTAAAGTTTATTATGGTCTTTCGACGAAAACTTTTAGCTCCATCCTTTAAAATTTTTCTTTGTGAAATCTTATAGTTTTGTAAAAATTATTATTATTTATTTCAAGGAAAGAAAATATTCTTATAAAAGTTGTATTTATATAATTATTTATCAATTGCATGGTTCGATCGATGACTCTGACTAAGAATTATTAAAGTATCTCTCGGGCCCTGACCTAGACGGTGCGTGAGTTCGCCTGGGTAATATCGGATTACCGGGTATAGACCACTACGTCTGGGATCATTATTGGTATCCTTTCACGAGCAGGCTGGAGTTTGTTTGTAACCGTGACTGGTGCCGCCATGTACCTAGGCATGGCACAGTTTATTATTTCGCGGGGTAGCTCCCTGCAACTGAAGGATAAGGTAGTATATATTCAATGAAGATATAAGGAGGTGGTCATCTCTGAAATTCGGCATCTGCCGTTTTGCATCATCATTATCTAAATAAATTCTCACGAATTTAATTTATTATATTTGTTATATTTATCATAGGAATAATATTATCTTGTTAAAGATTATTTGATCAAACCTTAAATTCTCACGAATATTTTTTTAATTGTTATCGTCATGATAATGTTATTTTTGTCAAATTAAATTTATTAAACCTTAACTCTTTAAAAATTTTTATGCGTACACCTTTTGACCTCACTAAGTTTTCTTATGTGTTTAAACGTTTTTTTTTTCTCCAGCTGAAAATTCTGCAAATCAGGAGGATGAGGGAAATTTCTAGAAGGGCGATAATAGTCGAGTGCGAAAAGGGAGATCGAGTTTTAATCACGATACATAGCTAGAAAGTATCGTGATAGTTTTGTGTAACTCTTTTTCCGAAACTCCCATTTTGATGAAATCTGTAACCTTTTGAATATTATATTACAATAAATTTTGGTTTGTCAAAAAAAAAAAAAAAAAAAAAAAAAGGTCTTATGTTTGTTCGAGAGGAATAGTTTTTTTTCCCGTCACACGTCGGATATGCGGTCATGGATAATCCGTACATTCGGGGCGTGACAAGATTTAATTGGGAAATTTATTTATATTGTATAAACGTTTTTGAATATTAATAAAAGGCATTGAGTTTACTTTTATAAATCTAATTGTGGCATTGAATGCATTCAACAAATAGGTCTTTACAACCAAGGTGTACTTACCACTACTTATTTGATAAATAAGAGCATTGGTGGAGTTAAGTGCTTGATCTTACAAACATGGTTCGTGAGTTAAAGATTCTTAATTGGGCGTTAAGATTCAACTCGTACGACACTTCCTTTGACAAGGAAGTGCTAGTTTTACACTGTTTAGATAGTGGGAGCTGGTGTCATGCATATGATTATTGGATTTGACATATTCGAACATGACTCGTTGTAATCCTATCACATGGGTTTTTACTCGGTGACAGTCAATAATAAGGATTACTTGTTACGATAGTATGAGTGAGCTTTAGACTTGAGGAGTTCTTTGTTAGGATTATGCCCTCAGATGTCATAGAGGATAGAATGATAGGACATCTTTCTTGTAATGAACTTATTTATTATTCATAATAAAAGGCATTATTTAGTTTTCACTCAAATTTTATCTGCATCTATAAGTATTGTAAAATATTTTGTTCATGTTTTCAGTGCAATCCCTCTACTTCCTATGGGATAGGAAGATTGACACTAGAGAGATTGATCTTGATTACTAAAACTCGTTCGCAAGTAATATGAAGTCTTTAATGGACAAATAAAGACTTAGAACACTTGTACAATCTTAGCTTTGAAATGGGACAGCCAGTCGAACACCATGTGATGGTGGAAGCTTAAGACTGTAGGCACATCAGTAGAACTGATATGCTCGAACACGACTCGCATCGGTTTTGTCACAAGAGTTTTCACTCTATGACTGTCAATGATAGAACTAATTATGCGTAATAGGTATAAGTGAACCTTTGACCTGAAGTATCAGGCTGAAGACACACTTGTGACGTCAAGTCTTTCACTAGAGTAGTTAGACCCAATTCACCCGTTGGTGGGGTTGACCTCGAAATGCGACTTGATGGGCAAGTGGTAGTCTTAGCTGATAACTAATATGGGATTTGTTCTCTCATAAGTGAATGAGAAAGTACCCTATGTGATTATAGATAAATATATATCAAAGTCTTTGGCCAAAGCAAAAGAGACGATTGTGCGAGGCACTAAATCGATCTAAATGATCTCTTATTATTATAATTAATACATATGGTCAGGTCCAGTGAGTTTGACATAACCATGACTCTCACTTGGCTGGGGCGCGTGAACATTGGGTTTATACTTATACGGTATTTACGATTGGAAGGTTGTGGAATGATCCAATCATTTGATTTCATTTGGGCTACGAAGTGGGCCACGTGACTGGCTAGGTGTTACCCACTTCTTTTGGATTCCTCTCATTGCCAAACGAAACGAACTTAAAGAGTCGCATTAAAGGATTGAAAAAGAAAAATGAAAGGAATTTCTATTTTATTTTGGGAGATTTAATTAATTGGATAAATTAAATAATTAATTGATTACTCATTGGATTAAATAATTAATTATAAAGATAAGGTTAATTATTAATTAATTTCTTAAGGAAATAAATTAATGAATTATTTTATCGAATTAATTTGGTTATTTAATTAATTAATTTTTTTATTAGATAAAATAAACTATTAATTGAATAGATAATTAATTAAAACAAAAGAAAATTTCAGGCCTAGATGGGCTGTCCATTTGGACGCCTACTAGGGTAAGTTGGGTGTCTACTTGGATGCCCAACGAGAACTCTTTTTGTTTGTCTTGGTCAATAAGTCAAGTGAATATAAAAGGACTCATTGACTAAACAACACATAAGAAATCATCACTCTCCTAGAAAAGAAAAACGGAAAACTCCTCCCTCTCTCTATACTAGCTAGCCGTCGGCCTCCATAGAGAATAAGAAGGATTTTTCGTCTAATCAATCTGCGTGATAATTTAGAGGCAAAGTACGTTCGTTGTTTGGATCAAGAATTCAAGAAAGGATCAAGGATTCGTGAAGATTGGATTGCACGTGTTTTTGAAGTCTTCAAGCCTACATAGTTCAAATTTTTGAAGGAGGAATTGAGTCTCCCACCACTTCGCTTCAACGGGTAAGTAATTATTCCTTTTCGCAATTAATTGATTTGATTATGCAAACAGAGAATTGACTTTGGGTTTAAAGTTTAACATTTACGATGTACAAATTTGATTTTTTGCGTAACCCAACAGTGGTATCAGAGTCAATCTCTGATTTGCATATTTGATCATGTTTATGTGATTTTTGATATGCATATTATGTGTTTTTGAAGCATGCATTTATGCGTTCTGAAATCTGCGTTTTTTATGATTTTTAGCTTAGATTTTGATTTTTATGTTTATTATAAATCTAGGAATTTTTTGTGATATGAGAAAAAATCAAATACCGAGGAAAAACGGGGCCTGAAAGCCTTGAGGCAGCTTCGCACAAGCGCTGTGCGCCGCATTGTGCTCGGCGCCGTGTGAAAACACGCTGGCCACACGGCGACATGGCCTGTCGGGTCGTGTGTTTCGACACACGACCTGCTGAACCGAGTCTTAGATCCGGGTCTGAAAATGGGCTATGGGTTTGGGTCAAAATTGGTATTTGGGTTTTGGGTAAATTTAATTATCCGGGTGGGTCAAAAGGATGATGAATCAGAATAATTCAAATTAAGCCCAATTGAAAATTTACTCAATTTCGATTTATTAAATAGTTTGGGCTTAATTTAATTAATTCCAAATAGGCCAATGAGTTGGCGATTTGGATTTAAATTAAAACTAGTCCAATAGAAATTAACAATGCGTGCACATTTTTTTAATTAATTAATTTTGAGCCCAATTAAATTAAATCCAAGTGAACCAAAAGGATGGTGCCTTGGGTTTGATAAAATCGAGCCCAATAAGATTAATTGGAATAAAAATATTTAATTAGAATAATTAATTATTTTTCTTGGAGATTAATAATTAATTTTTGGATTAAATATTATTAATTTTTCCTCAACTTGGAAATTACTTAGTTATTTGAATAAGGAATATAAATTATTTTTCTTGGATGATTAATAATTAATTCTTTAATCAAATAAAAGCTTTTTTCAAATGGTGATGGCTTTAAATCATAATAAAATAGAATTCAATATTTTATGTATTCATTTTAGTAGGACTAATATTATTTTAGTTAAAGGTAGATATACTTAATTTATAATTTTGTATATCTGAGTCATCTAGTAGGACTAAAATAATTTTAATTGAAATAAACAATAAATATAAGTTGGGAATTTTATAAAGGACTTTTTAGTTGGACTAAAATTTTAAATTATCACCATAAGTGTTTTAATATTGCGAGAATGTATTAAATGATGCGAGCATGTCTTATGTGATGGAGACACCGATCATGGACTTAGGTTATATTCGATTTACCTTTTCTTTTTATGGATTGTAAAGCCGAATTTGAGGCTATTTATTGCTTTCTTAGAAATAATGTATAAGCTGTTTTAAAGTATTGTAATATAATAGTTCGAAATTGGTGGAGACAAGAAGCCCATGAAGTTTAGTTAAGTTTTTTGGGTTTTTTTCCCTTTCTTTGTGATGGCCCATTGTCTCGGGCCTTCTAGTAAAAGTCCATGATCGAGTGTGATAGATTTCTTTATTTAATTCCATGAATATTTATATTGATAGGCATGATTATTAGTAGTATATATTATGCATGTTCAATATATGATAATTGCGCTATATAAATTGATTAATGTGCAGAGTGAGACTAATCATTTGACAATTTAAATTCTCCGAAATAAATAATACCGAGTTAGTAAAGGATGTGTGACATCCTCGCCCTCCACTAAACTTATTAAAATTAAAATTACTACAAATGCATAATGCTTCCCAGTTATGGGGGTTATGCATTTGGAAATAATTTGAAATTTTATTAAGTGCATGATATGCGTTAGTCGAAGCATATTTCACCCTAGAAACCAGTTAGGTTGCAAAGTGAAATTCAAATATTAGATTGAAGAAGTTAGTGGAAATGAACTCGGGTAGTTCACGAGCTTAGAAATCGGTTAGGTTGCGGCTTGGTGAACTATGGGGAAAGGTATTGAAACATTTATTGGATAAATTGATGTTAGACATCACTTCAAATAATTAATGGGCCAGAAATCAAATAGGTTGCAACCCATCTAATTAATTGAGGACCTCAATACTCGATGTGGAATCGATGCTAATGATGATTCCCAATTTCTACATGGGAGTGTGGGATTCAAAAAATGCAGTGGGAGCCAAGATAAATTTTAAGTCCTTAATTTTTCTTGGTTAAGTCAAATACAAGTAATCTAATTAATATGGTCTATTTTTGCAGTTATCTCCCTATTTATCTCTCTCAAATATGACAAACCCACTTTTAAAATTACTCGAAAGAAATGTTCTGACTGGACCCAACTACATGAAATGGCTCGCGATCTTAAAGAGTGGCCTAAGTGAAGAGTCAATTGAATATGTGTTGGAAATTAATCGTCCTCCTATTCCTAAGAGGAATGAGGATGAGAGAGTTCAACTAGCTCACTTTAGCTGGACTTGTGACAACTATAAAGCTAGAAACTACATCCTAAGCTCTATGTGTAGTGAACTGCAAAGTTCTCATGATGCAATGAGCAATGCAAGGGACATAATTCTTCACCTGGAAGAAGTGTTTGGAGAGCACGATAGGACCGTAAGATATTTCATATCGAAAGATCTCTTCAGAGCGAGGATGAGAGAGGAAGAGGATGTGGGAGACCATGTTCTCAAGATGATGAACCTAATGGAAAGGTTAAGATCAATGAACTTCTATATGGATTTTTATCTTCAAGTTGATCTCATCCAACAGTCGCTCTATGACTCCTTCTACTACTTCATCATGAACTTTGATATCAATGATATCGATTGTTCATTAGTTGGGCTAACAAAGAAGCTTGAAATCGAGCAAGCTCGCATGAGGACGAGGAATAAGAGGGATTCTTCTATGTACTTCACAAATGATACATTTGATGATCAACGAAATGGAAAAAGGAGAAAGCAAGAAGGGGTATCTACAAGAACTCAAAAGAAATTAGAACATGGTCATAAAAGCAAAGGGCCTAAGAAAACAGATAGATGTCTCGAGTGTGATGAGCTTGGCCACTGGAAGCGGAACTGTCCTAAATTAGGCAAAGGCGCAAAAGGTATGGAACTCTTCGTTTTTGAAACTAATTGTTCTATGAACGTTTTTTCTACTTCATGGATTCTGGACTCAGGGGCATGTGCCCATTTATGTTGTTTGGATCAGGATTTGCAGAGAAGTAGAAAGCTGGGCCGAGAAGAAGTGATGATTAAAGTAGGCAGTGGGGAAAGCGTCGCAGCTACTAGAATTGGATTTACTTCTTTGATTTTGAATTTTGGACATTTATTGTTTTTAAATAATGTTTTTGTTTTGCCCAAGGGGCTTAAGAACATTATTTCCATTCCTATATTAGTTAAGATTGGTTATACATTCCGTTTTCTAAATTGAATTGCCACATTTATTATGGAAATAAAATAGTTGGCAATGCATCTTTAGTTAATGGTTGTATTATTTAATTGTCCAAAATTCTTTTGATGTGAATGTTGTAACACATAAACGTGGTAGGCAAGAAGCTAACTTAAGACTCATGTGGCATCTTAGACTAGGCTATGGTGGAGAGCACAAGATCCACAAAATGAAAAAAAAGGGCTTTTAAGCTCACTAGGGTCGGATCCCTACCCAACATGTGAATCATGTCTCTTAGGCAAGATGGCTAGATCTCCCTTCATCGGGACTTTTGACTACTTATGTCTTAGGATTAGTGCATACCGACGTTTGCGGACCATTAAATGGTTCGTGGAGGGTTCTACTATTTCATCACTTTCACAGACGATCATTCAAGATATGGTCTAGTGTGTCTGATGAAGCAAAAGTCTGAATCCTTTGAAAGGTTTAAAGAATTCAAAGCTTTAGTAGAAAATCAAATTGGACAAAATACATAAACTCTACATTCAGATCGTGGAGGAGAATATATGAGCGCCGAGTTTTATGAATTCCTTAGACAACAAGGAATAATGTTACAACTAACACCACCAGCAACCCTTCAACTAAATGGAGTAGCCAAGCGGAGGAACCGAACACTATTGGACATGGTTCGTTCCATGCTTAGTTACACTGATTTGCCCATTTTGTTGTGGGGACATGCGCTCCTTACTGCTGCTTATATATTGAACAGATGTCCCTCCAAATTCGTTCCTAAAACACCACATGAGATATGGAATAATAGGAAGCCAAGTCTTAACCACATCAAGATTTTGGGATGTCCTGCTTATGTCAAAAATACTAAAGTGGAGAAATTGGAGACAAGATCCCTAATGGGACGTTTTATTGGTTATTCTGAAGATTCCATGGGATTCTTCTTTTACCTACATGATGATCAAAGGATCATTATGGCCCTACAAGCCCACTTCCTTGAAGATGAATTCATCTTGGAAGGGGCAAAAGGTAGAAAGATTGTTCTAGAAGAACAAGATGAAACTCTCTCTGAGACACATGTCCAAGAACCAAGGCCTGAACCAATAGTAGCACAATCACCATGTAGATCTGGTAGAAAACCACATAAGCCTGAGAGGTATGGGTATCTACTGTAGGGAGAGCTAGAGATTCACACTGTAGTACAAGAAAGTCATGAAGATGATCCTTGTACCTATGATCAAGCGATAGTGGATGTCGACGCTTCAAGATGGCGAGAAGCAATGGAAACAGAGATGGACTCTATGAAATCGAACCAAGTTTGGACTTTGGTAGATTGTCCTGCAGGTATCAAACCTATAGAATGTAAAGGGATCTACAAAAGAAAGATAGGTAGCGATGGCAAGGTTGACACCTTTAAAGCCAGGCTCGTAGCAAAAGGCTATAGTCAAAGAGAAGGAATTGACTATTAAGAAACCTTTTAGCCCGTGGCCATGATAAAGTCCATCCGAATACTGTTATTCATAGCTGCATACTTAGATTATGAGATATGGCAGATGGATGTCAAAACGGCTTTTCTAAATGGATTCCTAGAAGAGGACATCTATATGGAACAACTAAAAAATTTTGTATCCGAGAGTGATATCCATGAAGTATGTAAACTTGAGGGGTCCATATACGGTCTCAAACAAGCATATAGAAGCTGGAATCTTCATTTTGTTGAAGTAGTAAAGGGATATGGCTTCTTCAAGAACAAAGATAAACCCTGTGTCTACAAGAAGACTAGTGGGAGCAAGATCTCATTCTTAGTACCATATGTGGATGACATTCTGCTTATAGGAAATGATGTGGGAATGTTCACCGCTGTCATGACATGTCTTTCGAGTACGTTTTCCATGAAAGACTTGCGGAAAACGACGTACAATCTAGGAATTCGTATCTATAGAGATAGAAGAAATAGAATTATAGGTCTCTCCCAAGACTTTTACTTAGAAAAGGTCCTAAAGTGATTTAGGATGGATAATTCTAAGAAAGGGTTTTTTCCCATGAGGCATGGAGTACACTTATCTAAATTTACGTGTCCTCAAAACGAGGAAGATAGAAAGGAGATGAGTAATGTACCCTATGCTTCTGCAGTTGGCATCCTGATGTATACAATGTTGTGTACAAGACCTGACATTGCCTATGTTGTAAGCAGGGTAAGTCGATTTCAGGAAAACCCGGGAAAAGAACATTGGATAACTATGAAGAATATCCTAAAGATGGAAGTTACACTGATTCGGACTTTCAGTCTGATGTAGAAGATCGAAAATCCACTTCAAGGTTTGTTTTCACGCTTAATGGTGGGGCGGTGTCTTGGAAAAGTTCCAAGCAAAGCACAACCGCTGATTCCACCATTGAAGTAGAATATGTGGTAGCCTCAAAGACAGCCAAAGAGGCTGTTTGGATGAGCAAGTTTCTAAGAGAACTTGAAGTGGTTCCTAGTGCAAAGCTCCCGTTGCCACTTTATTGTGATAACAATGGAGCAATAGCGCAAGTCAAGAAATCAAGGTCTCATAACAAGTCTAAACACATTGAGAGAAAATTTCACATCATCAGAGAGATCGTTGGCAGAGGAGAGATAGCAGTGCAGAAAATAGTCTCAGCTGACAATGTAGCTGACCCGTTCACCAAACCACTACCTCAGGCTGTTCTGGACCGACACCTGGAAATGATGGGTATAAGACACCACAATGAGTGGCATTGAGTGCAAGTGGGAGATTGCTAGGATTATGCCCTCAGATGCCATAGAGGATAGAATGATAAGGCGTCTTTCTTGTAATGAACTTATTTATTATTCATAATAAAAGGCGTTATTTAGTTTTCACTTAAATCTTATATGCATCTATAAGTAGTGTAAAACGCTTTGTCCATGTTTTCAGTGCAATTCCTCTACTTCCTATGGGATAGGAAGTTGGCACTAGAGAGATTGATCTTGATTACTTAAACTCGTTTGCAAGTAATATGAAGTCTTTAATGAACAAATATAGACTTAGAACACTTGTACAATCTTAGCTCTGACATGGGAGTGTCAGTCGAACACCATGTGATGGTGGGAGCTTAAGAATATAGACAAATAGATAAATAGAGATCAAAGTCATTGGCCAAAGCAAAAAAGACGATTGTACGAGGCACTGATCTCAACGATCTCGTCTTATTATAATTAATACATATGGTCAAGTCCAGTGAGTTTGACATAACCATTACTCTCACTTGACTGGGGCACGTGAACAAAGGGTTTATACTTATACGGTATTTACGATTGAAAGGTTGTGGAATGATCTAATCATTCGATTCCGTTTGGGCTACGAAGTGGGCCACGTGACTGGCTAAGTGTTACCCACTTCCTTTGGATTCCTCTCATTGCCAAACGAAATGAACCTAAAGAGTTGCGCTAAAATATTGATAAAGAAAAATGAAAGGATTTTCTATTTTATTCTGTGACATTTAATTTATTGGATAAATTAAATAGTTAATTAATTACTCATTGGATTAAATAATTAATTATAAAGATAAGATTAATTATTAATTAATTTCTTTAGAAAATAATTTAATGAATTAATTTATCTAATTAATTTTGTTATTTAATTTATTTATTTATTTATTGGATAAAATAAATTATTAATTGAATAGATAATTAATTAAAACAAAAGAAAATCTCGGGCCTGGATGGGGCGTCCACTTGGATGCCCAACGAGGACTCTTTTTGTTTGTCTTGGTCAATAAGTCAAGTGAATATAAAAGGACTCCTTGACCTAAACAAGACATAAGAAATCAGAACTCTCTTAGAAAAAAAAAAAGGAAAACTCCTCCCTCTCTCTATACTAGCTAGTCGTCGGCCTCCATAGAGAAAAAAAAGGATTTTTTGTCTAAACAATCCGCGTGATAATTTAGAGGCAACGTACGCTAGTTGTTTGGATCAAGAATTCAAGAAAGGATAAAGGATTCGTGAAGATTGGATTGCACGTGTTCTTGAAGTCTTCAAGCCTGCATAGTTCGAATTTTTGAAGGAGGAATTGAGTCTCCAACCACTTCACTTCAACGGGTAAATAATTATTCATTTTTGCGATTAATTGATTCGATTATGCAAATAGAGAATTCAGTTTGGGTTTAAAATTTAAAACTTCCGCTGTGCAAATTTTATTTTTCGCTTAACCCAACATCCTTGTGCTTGTACCATTGAATAAGTTTTTAGAGTAGTTAGACCCAATCACTCGTTGGTGGGGTCGACCTCGAAGTACGATTCAACTGGTGCGTTCGACATTGGGAAATAGGCTGCCAATAAGGAATTCACTGCCTCAAAAGTAAACGAGAAGCGTCCTGTACGTCATAAGGTGTTGTGAAATTAAAGTCTTTGGCCAAAGCAAATAATGGTTGACTTGTATTGGATACTAAGGCAGTTTGCTAACTTTACATCAATATGATTATATAAGTACAGTATCAAGTTATATTTGGTTAACATTCCATGACTCTTACTTGATCGGGTTACATCAATGAAGAGCTTATACACATATGGTAATAGTAACTTAAAGTTTCGTGATGACGTATTCATCTCGCACTTGATTAGGTTTCGGTATAGCTTCTGGGGACTGACTAGGTGATAACTAAATCCTTGGAATCCTCTCAATGCCAATCAAGATGAGACTAGAGAGTCGCTCTATATAAAGATGATAGAATAAAAGAGTTTTTACTTCATAAGGGTATTTTGGTAATTTCGCTTAGAGTGAAAATTATTAAAATAAAAAGGGATATATTGATTATAATACATATATTTAATCATTGGAATTAAATATATTTATTCAATCAATATTAATGGTATTATTATTATTAATTTAGAATTAATAAAAAGATACTATTAATTAAAATAGTGTTGTACTTAATTAATTGTCAATTGGATTGGACTTGAATTTTAGTTAAATACTTAACACTAGGCTTATTATTAAATGTGGACCAGTGACCCCGTCCCATGAGGCCAATTCGGCCGCCCCTCCCCTTTGTAGGTAAAGGAGTGTTTTTTTAATTAAACACTAGGTGCTTAGTTAAAACAAAATACAACTCATAATTTTTCATCTTAGAGAGTGAAAAGAAGTAAAAACACAAAACTCTCTCCCTCTACATAAACCCGAGCCATCCGCCTCGTCTGAGGTAGAGGAGGTTGAGCTTCAAGAACGAAGATCATCTTTTGCGTAATAATCTAGAGGAAGGAACGATTCATTGCTTCTCAAAGCTAGGCTTAAAGATTTCGTCAAAACGTAAGTGGATTACCCATCTTCTTGTTATTTACTTTTGTGTTTATAAAAATATCAAAAGCATGAATTGGATCCTGGCTTGTGAATTGAAAAAAAAAATTATCCGCTAGAACGATTCACAACAGGGAAGATGGGGCAAATGGGAAGCAAAAGAGGGCATTTGTAGAGGTGGATATAGGCGGTCCGTTGGGCAAAAGGCAAGATGAGCATGGCGGCAAATGAGGTTTGCTAATGTGGAAGTCGGATTGTGGCGGCAGGCAAATGGGGAGGTGAGGTGGAGGTAGAGGGGATCTGCAGATAAGGAGGTGGACTATGTTGGTAGGCAGAGGGGGAGGTGAGGTGGTTGTTGTAAAGCATGTAAATAGCCTCTACTAGCACCGTAGAAATTTAAAATTTTACTTTCTAGGATTTAAACATGCGAGGTATATTTAATCGTACCTGGTATATCACGCATGGGGTTAATTAAATACGATCCCCCCCCCACCCGCCCCGTGATATGTCTACTTATCAACCTGCCGCCTATGAAAATAAATGACACAAAAACCCTTAAAAAAATTCATTTATACATGCTACCTAGCTTAAAAGTTTTCACCTGCGAACTTTGATGTAAGGACAAAAATACTCTTAAATTTTAAGTACACAAATATTTTTATATTTTACTAATTATTTGACTCATAATTATTTTTTTATTTTCCTTCTGGCCCAATGTAATCTTATTCCTCAATTCTATCTTCTTCCCCCAAAATCCTAACCCTAATACGCCATCTCGTATCCAAAATCAACCTCTAAACACATCAACTTTGTCCTCAAAAAAATTCATCCCCCAAAAGAATGCCACCAATCGAGTAGAGCAAGAGGCAACCAGGTCAACACCGATTTGTAGAGATAGATGGGGGTGGACTAGAAGTGATGACGTGGGTTACGATTTCAAAGGCAATTGCATGAAATTAGACTTCGATTCGTGTAGGCGGTCCAGTTGGGGAAGATGAGCATGGCAGTAGAGGACATGTGGAGAGTCAAGGTAAATTGGAGGTAGAAGAGGGGATTTGAAGAGGTGGATATTGTTTAGGTGTGTGCCCTCGATGTCAACGAGGAAATAGATTGTATGAGGCACTTCATTTTGTTGTAAAAAAGTTTAATTTATCTGTAGAAAGGTTATATTTTTGTTCATATAAATCTTTATAGCATTAATGAGTATTGAACAATTAGTTTAAGTGTATAAAGGCAGACTTTCCACTCCTTATGGGATAAAGGCAAAAAATTTATTTGATTTGTATGACACATGCTCTGACAAGGAGTGCCTATCAAACACTATGAGTGGGAGCTTGTGCCATAGATATATCGATGGAATTGACATATTGAAACACGGATTGTACTAATCCGATGACATGGGCATTTACTCAGTGATTGTCAATTATTGGATTACTAATCTAGAGGTAGGAGTTCTATGGATTGCTGCTTGGGTAGAATAAACACTCATGCTTCCAGAGGTATTTCGTATTTAAGTTTTATGTTGTTGAAATCCAAAAAATCACCAAAGTCATAAAGTGATAACACTTTAAAGAATCCACCATATTTTATCTTTTGTTGCGTTTCACTATAGGATTCCTGACATATATGTGCATGGCGTCAGGCAAAAATGGAGGTGAGCATGGCGACAGATGGGATATGTAGAGATGGAAGTAGGCTATGGCGGCAGGGCAGGGAGGGAGGTGAGGTGAGGTGGCAACCAAGGGGATTTGCGGGGGGTGGAGATGGGTTGTGGTGGTGGGCAGAGGGGGAGGTGAGGTGGCGACATGCAGAGAAAAATTGTAGTGGGATGGAGGTGGTCGCATAGAAGTCTTGGAGGTGGGGTACTTGTGGTGGTTCGCGGTGAAGGCAAAGTTGAGAGGTAGAGGAATACGACAATGTTAATATTATTTTTGTGTATATGTAATATTAATATGTTCTTTATGAATTTTAAATTATTAAAAATAGGTGGTGGTGGGCGAGGCCGGCTACGGAAACTTGCAGGGTGGTGGCACTGCGTCGAAGGTGGAGAAACAACGGTGGAAAGGTGAAGGAGAAACAATGGTGACACTGCATCAGCGGCAAAGAAACAACGGTGGTGGTGCTGCGTTAGAGGGAGAAAGAGTGGTGATGCCATTGCATCAGAGGCGGAGATATAACAAGGACGGAGCGACGACTACTGGGCGGCGACAAAGGATGAAGAACAATGGTGGTGATGGTTGTCGTAAGGTGTAAATGGAGATATACATATATACTTATATATATATATATATGATATTAATAAATATTTTTAATAATATATTTTATAATTTAAAATTATAAAAAATATATATTTATATAAATATAGAATATTAAATATGTATTTAAGCTGAGCTGTTTATTCAAACACATTTGATCCAATAGTGGTTAGATCAAGGGCAAAATAGTCCAAAAAGGACAAAAATATTATAGCCACTTGCACAACACGCGAGTGTGGCGCTTGGAGAGCTAAATTGTTTATTTATTTATTTTCTTAGGGGGTGTTTTGATAACTTTTTTCACGAGTTGGTAAGTGCATAAGTCGATATATTTCAGGGGGATCATATGTATTTTTCCCGTAGTACATTAATAAATAAATATAAATGTATATTTCCATATTGGTCTATTGTTACTTTATATACTTCCATAGTCATATTTATATTGATCTAAAAAAATCAAGAGATTAAATGATACCGGTACTAATTCTAATCAATAGTTATTAAAATTACAATAATTATACAAAAAGGTAAGTAATGCATATATAAGTATATTTACATGTATTGTAGATGGGCGGTTTATTGGACTATATAAATGACAAACTCGACCTTGCATCATTGGACCTAACTGAAATGGGGTTAATACTTTAATTATTCATAACTTGCGAAAATGCAACTTCTTAATATCACCTTGAAAAAGTCTTGATGAGCTCCATTATATAAAGTACTTACCAGGCCGACCCATTAAACAACTTACTTGTTTCTACCCAATTATAGGTGAAATTAGGTTCATTGACTGGGCCGTCATAATAGGTTCGGCCCAATGATTCACCTTATAGCCTGCCACATGTAGCTCTTAATTAATCTACTAAAACCCGATCCATCCAAGAGTGATTGGATCAACATAAAGTCCTTAAATATGAAATAGAAGAACTCTAGCCATCCAAATTTGACTTGACATATAGTCCTTTTTTGATCTAACAAAATACGAATACCGCGTCACCAAAGAATTCTTGATCTAGTGGTATCCACCTCCCACTTTATGTGAAAGGTTCTAGTTTTGAATTCAGACTGCCACAAGTTGTGGCTCTCTCCTCCTTTATGGTGCTAGATAGAGTCTTTATGGTTTAGGATTATAACTATCAATCCGAGTTTATTGAGTTAGATATTTAGGATATCCCCCTTCGTCGAAAAAAACAAAAAAAATACGAATACCGTCACCCAAGATTTGATTAGATCGACATATAGTTCTTAATTTATCTTCGAAAATGCCTGTACCCAAGTGTAGTTCTTAATTTATCTACGAAAATACGAGTACTCGTGTTAAGCCTTAAACATTTGTTTTATGTTGGGCTAATTGCAATTTACCTCCGTGTGAAACATCAGAATTGCAAAAAAACCTCCATGAAACAAAACTATAGCCCGTTTCAAGTATTTTCTCGAATGAAGCCCAATTTGAAATCTCTATATATCTCAAATGTTATTTCAATTTATATTCCATTTTTGATATGCAAATCATGTGTATGAATACTCACTCTCTGTGTTATCTACACTGCCAGTGTATAAACTAAGATATATGATGAAATACAATTTTAGAATAAACGGTCCGATGTCATTCCAGCCTTGACTTGTGCACATGCCAAGCGGATGCATAAAAACATTAAACAAATAGAAAAGGAAAGCAGCATATTTCTTTTCTTGATGAAATCTTCAAACAACTACAATACAATCATGGACTCGTACTCAACCAACAATCGAATTATTGCGAAAATGAAACATCTTTATTTTGCTTAATCCCACAAAATATAAACTTCAAAGCAACAAGTTCTTCAAGCTTCTCCTTAAACCACACGAAATTCAAGTAGTTCCCTACATTCTCGATTTTGCAATCACAACACTGCTATCAGTTGCCATATTGGTCGCCCCGTCCCTAGTCCATGTCTCCTGGAATTGCTCCTCAGTCACTCCTGCAAAAATTCACAAAAAAAATAGTTCATTAAACAAAATTCTCAACTATATACGAATTTTTCGAATATATCTATGACGAAGAAATATCGTATATATTTGCCTTTTCCCATCGCAGCAGTAGAAGTAATGCCTCCTTGCACAGTCCTAAGAACCCTATCATAGTAATTAGCACCAGACCACTTCTGATGAGCCAATGTATCAACTCCATTGCTCCTCTCCTCCCTTTGGATTCTCTCAACATATGCAAGCATACCACGCTTCGCGAAATCCTTAGCAAACGTGTCGACTATTAGGGCGTCGGCGTGGAAACCGGCAAGAGTGATGAACTGCCAAACATATCCAAGTTTGGCGATCCTAGGGATGAAATCCATCATCTGCTGGTCGTTCATCCCCGATGCGTCCCAGTTGAAAGATGGGGACAAATTGTAGGCAAGCATTATCTCCGGACGCGTGGATTTCACGCCACGTGCGAATTCCGTGCACTCGACCATGTCCGGGCTCGATGTTTCCATCCAAATTATGTCGGCGTGTGGCGCAAATGCCCAGCCACGGACAACAGCTGCGTTCACCGATCCCTTGAATCTGTTTACAAGCAATTACAAGATGGAATTAGATGGAGGATAATGTATTTTAGTAAATAGAACTTTATATTTCCTCCTGTCTTTTTGTTCATTCTTTAAGTATGACTGTGAACTAGTTTGAATTTTCTATTTAGTTTGATGTGCATGTTACATACAATATCAGAAAATTAAGCCCAAAGGATCCAAAACTTTTTATATATAAAGGACGTGGAACATAAATAAAAGACTAATATATATGTACATACACATTATCGTACCAACAAGAATAAAAGCTCAAGAAAGCTTACGGGTAGGAGCATATTTCTATTCTAAAATTGTGTTGCTCTTATGTTTTAATTAATGTATGCACACCACATACATAAAATTCACATATTTAAGTACATATTAATAAAGTAAATAGAAGATCAAAGAAGATCCGATTTGTAATTGTACGTAGATCCATTAAAAAAAATATTATTTAGCATTTAATATTTCATCTTGTCTTCATGTAGGTGTTGAAAGTATATAAAATTTGAGGCACTTATATATTAGTAAAATATTATATACTTAACATGTATTATAAGTAAAATATTATATACTTAACATGCATTTATAATACGGTACGATATATATACAAGATGTAGAATTTTTTTGCACAGACCCGACTTGATCGCATCCAAATATATTTCACAAAAAAAATGTATTATACTTTTCTGTAAGTTATTTTCTAAAATACATATGATTGGCCGAGCCGGAGCAGTCTAGAATTGAAACTACAAAACTAAGAGGTGATGATCCAAATATAACATACCTGTAGAATCCTTCTCTGGTTCTTGGCAAGTCCCAATCCCAGAACAGATTTGCTAATCCAAGCCTATCAGCAATCTCACGCCCTTGATCGTTCGAAATGCATTTATCAAAGCTAGAAACATTCATCCATTCATTCAATTTCCTCTGCTTCTCACCTTCTCCAACATTCATCCTATTAATAGCATCCACCACGCAATCCGAAAACGTCTTCAGCCCTGCAATCGACAGCCACTTATCCTCGATCGCCTGCAGCTCCGGCCCCGTCTTCCCGGCCGCCATCGCCTCGGACAAAACCGTCGCCAAACCCCTACCCCTCAGGCTCGGATTGGTCACACCCAAAATAAACTGATGGTCCCTCGTGTCCACATTAGTCTGAATCAACGTCGCCGCCACCGCATCAGTACGCGCCACCAGCACCGTCTCCGTCCCCATGATATCGAACTGCAAACGCGCCGCTACGAGACGGTTAATATGCTCGCTGATAGCCACCAGCACTTTTCCCGCCATGTGGCCGCATTTCTTGGTGACGGAGGATTGGTCCTCGATGTGGACACCGGCGGCGCCGCGCTCGACGAACAGCTTGCAGAGCTTCACAGTGGCGGTGGCGCCGCCGAAGCCAGTGTCGCCGTCGGCAATGATAGGCTTCAAGTAGTCAACAAAAGGGGTTTTAGCCCTCTCCTCGCGGCTCATGCTCATTCGAGCCTCTCGTTGCTTCCGGTCGTGGTATTGCTGGGCGAAGAAGAGGTGCTCGACTTTGTTTGGAACGGTGTCGTATGGGTAGTCAGCGAGATCCGGGCCGGGCTCGTTGGTGGAGGTGTGGGTGGAGGAGCACTGCCACCCCGACACATAAATAGTATCCAAGTGTTTCGCCATCATGGTGACCTGAACCGGATCCAGTGAACCGAAGGTTCTAGAAGCTGTCCCGTTGGCTTGGTGGGTTTTGAGGGTTCGCCATAGCTTCTTCGCCAGCTCGTTTGAGGCGTAGCTTTGGCGGAGGTTGCCGCGGAGCGCCACCACGTCACGGGCGGAGTATGGGCGGTGGGTCAGCCTGAATCTCTCCGAGTTCCACCATGATTGCACCTCTGCTACTTCTGTTTCGAATCTCCCTTCTTCCTCCATTATCTGTATTCACACAAGAAATTGAATTATTTCAATTATCATACCGAATAGCAATTTACAATGAGTTTACATCAGTTAATAACAATTATTATAAAAGTAAAGAAAGTTCAGATACTTGATACTAGAATACACGATACACAAGCTCTAATATTTTGAGGACTTAATTTCGCCACTAAAACTACACTTCACCGAAATTTGCATATATATATATATATATATTGAAATGAAAATACTATGAGGAAAGAAGAATTCAATACTCACCATGGAAGGCACAGAGAAAGATGCAGCCATGTCCAGAACTCAATAATATTTGTGAATAAAAAAAAATAGAATTTCCTTTTCTCTATACAATTGATATACTATGAATTGGTGATGAAATGGGGTAAGCAATTGCCTCAATTTATAAGAGTTGAAGAGATAACATATAAAGGATCAGGACAATAAAAGGCTGCACAAAAACCAAGAAAATAATTCTGCCTTCATCTTTTCGATATATAGTTTATTCTTATCTATTTATTATATATATATATTTATAATCATGTCATACGGTGATGGCGGTTTGAAGACCATTAATGGGATTTGCTGAAATGAATTTCTATTTTCTATCACAAAGAAAGGGTTTTTGTCCTGTTTTTCTTGTGTGTGACATCATTTGTTTTCGTGGAGTAACAGATTCTGTTGTTTTCTAAATATTTTCATGCATGCATACATGGTTAACTTCTAACGAACGAAGTGATAAGGAGCACTTAGTCTGTTTTCTAATTGCTAGAAGAAAAGGGCTTATTATAAACCCAATTATTTTAATGGGCTTTTTAGAAATTTTTTAAATTTCTGGTTATGAATTAATGAAAATTCGTTAAGTAAGAAATATGAATTACGATAGTAGTCCCCTAGGTAGGGCAATATTGTATTTTTAATTTCATTATTTACAAACCTACAAATTTAGTGACATATGATATATTTTGTTGTATTTTTAGTCTCAACTGTTAAAAAACAAAAAGAAATCATTAGTTTGGCCGCGTTTCTTGCACGTGATATATAAAATTAACTTTGTGCATTACGAAATTATTTCCAAGTTTTAACAGTCTGGACCAAAATTGAAACCAAATGCATCCTACGTGAGTAATTTTATAAATTTCTAAGTAGTAGGACTAAAATTGCAATAAGTCATATCCTACGAAACTAAAATTATAGGTTTCCCTTTGAAGACTTAGGGGTATAGTGATGGATTTGAGGGTACAAAAGGGCAAATTCTTATAGGTGTAGAGTTCAAGGGGGTAAATTAATAAAGGGATAATTACGCTGGACATAAGGTATTGTGAAATTACAAAAAATATCTATTAATTCAATAAATTACATCTAACATTCATTTCGTTTCCGTCGTCTAATATTGGGCACCTTCCGTTAGGGTTCCGTTAAATTTTTAGGTGAAGTTTCAAAAATACCCCTGACTTTTTCTGGACCAGAAGACCAAACTTTTTTTGGACAATTATACACTTTTGATATTATTTGTAATATTTTATAAAAGTATAGGTGTTATATGTAATGTTGTGTATATAAAGTATATAAATAATTATTTATACTTAAAAATTATTATCAAGAAAATAAAAAAATTATAAATTATTCAAATTATAAAATACAAATATTATGTGTAAAATATCATTTTATTCTTTTAATTAAATTAATATATAATAGTTTAGGTTATATAATAGTTTATATAAATTAAAATTTTATATTTTAAATTAATTTATGAAATTTATAAATAAATCTAAAAATTGTATTTTAATTACTAATTTCTTAAAATAAATTATTTATTAATATATTATTTTATAAATAAAAAAATAAGGAGATTCAAAAAAGAAAAGAAAAGAAAAGGGGGTGGGTGTTGTCTTCTCCAATTCACCCCCATCTCCACCCCCTCCCCCACCCCACGCACGCAGTACACACACAAAAAAAAAATTACACAGCCACACACACTCACGCACATGCACACACACACACACAATTACACACACACAGAGTCACGCACACACACAAGCACACACAATTACACACTCACACAGTCACACACACGCACACGCACACACACACAAACATACATACATATACACACATATTTTTCGTTTAAGTTTTTTTATTTAATTTTAAAATTGGTATTAGAAGTAAATATAGAGAGGTAAAGGGGCAATTTGGTAATTGAGCTTGTTTACATTTTTTTAATTTTTTTTTTTAAAAAAATATTCAGTAAGGGCATTTAGGTCTTTTGTCACTTTCCATCAATACATGAAAACTTTGGATGTTAAATATAATTTATTAAACTAGGAGATATTTTTGTTAATTAGACAATACCTCGTCAGGACCCAATATAATTATCCCAATTAATAAATTTGACAGTATAAGGAGACAAGCTCTCGATCCAGATGTAGGAGGTGAAGTGTATTACCCGGCCCCTGTTATAATTGCCTCTACATATATATATTAATTTCCATCACCCGCAATTTTGTTGGCCCCAGACGACTATTAAGAAGCTACCGATTAATTTACGTCATGCGGCAACATTTTTTTTCTTTTGAGCAACTCATATTGTAGATCATGAAACAATGCTTATTACATTTTTTCCCGTATGAGTATAATGTGTTTAGAATTTCACCCACTTTAAGTTTCAAAATCTTATCCCAAATTTCAAGTGGTGACTTCATCGAAGTACATAGATCAAACAATAGATTAAATAGTCAGTTCAGAATATGTCCACAATATAGCACCTCATCTTCCTGTTTCGAGCGCGATGCTTTACCGCGTCAGAATCATTGTTATTAGAATGTGTAGCGGGGGTTTTGCATCCAGCAGACTAGCACATAAGCTACCTTCAAGAAAGTTAGCATGCAGGAACATCATCTGTCTTGTCCCTCCAAATGAGATGATTATTTCCATCAAAGCAATTTAGTTTCACAACCTCTTGGTTCATCATTTTCAAAGCAGAATTCGAACCGGTCTCTATCTCATGTTATTTACATTTTAAGATAGGAAATAAAAAAATGTACTACTGTAGTCGGATTAGAATTTGGAGGGAAATATGGAGGAAACCATCAGATTAGAATTTGGAGGGAATTATGGAGGAAACCAAAATATATATTACATATCAAGACTTGGCAATTCAACAAGTGGCACGTGCAAGTGTTTCTAAGGAAATAAATAACTTTTTTATTTATTTACTCTTAAATTAATTTCAAAAAATTGTGACATTAAATCTGCAGCTTCTAAAATTCTATGAAAAGCTGCAAGTAAAATTTTGTTTTAAAATTCAAAACATTGCAATGCTTGGAGAAAACTCTTGTTTAAAACGTTGCAATGATTCGAAAGCTAGCTAATTTTCTATATATAATCAAGGCCTAGAAATAATTCAAAATTATCTCGAATTTTCTTTCTAACATTACCCGTTTTGGAAAATTCTAGCCCAAATCCGGATTGGCCGCATCCAAGTGTATTTCACAAGGAGAGTGTATTACATTTGTCATATAATTGATAAGTTATTTTATAATATACATATGAGTTTGGCTGAACCGGAGCGGGCGAGAATTTCCCACCAGTTTTCTTCTTAGTAGGGAAAGTCTTCAGGTGATTAGTTGTACTTTAAAAGTGAATTGTGAAATAATTATTTGTAAATCCATGCTAAAATAAATTATTTGCCCCAAGTGTTAGAGTTATTATTTAATTATGTTTCCTTATTAGTTTAGGCTTCCTTATTCTACTTATTTCTATATTACTCATTCTTGTAATCTATATATACTCTCAGTCATTAATAATATACTCAAGGGGAATTTACCTTAACATGGTATCAGGCTAAAAGTTCCTAGGGTTTCGTTTTTTTTCCGAGCAAACTCGCCCAAAACAGCCGCTGTTTGCCCCCCTTTCGGCGCCTCTCCTCCCGCGCCGCCGTACTGCCGCCGTCGTCTCTTTCCCTCCTTCTAAGTCGTTGTTGCCCTCAACGCACCATATCTCACTATACAGCCTTCTACAGCACGAATCTCCCCTTCCCTCTTGGATTCTCGTGCCTTCGTCTCGCTGTTGGTCTTCAAGTTTTTTTTTCGTTTGGCTCGTTCTTTGTGTATCTCCACGGTAATTTTTCTCTTTTACTTTTCTTCTTCTCGATTTTTTTTTCCGTTCATCTCGATACGTGTTTTTTTTTCTCTTCCTCCATGTTTGATTCCGAAGAAACTACTCTCCAAAATCCCACCCCTGTCGTCCCCAAAACACCCTCTCTTCATCCCGCTTTAGCCGCTAGTAATATACATTCTTCGTTTGGTTTTAAACTTACTGATAATGATTCCAATTATAAACTATGGCGAGGCATGTTTATGGACCTCTGTTGCAGCTATTCCGTTTTTGAACATCTTTCTGGAAAATCCAAACCCTCCTCAAAAACTGATGAATCTTGGTTTGCAATTGATTCTACTATTAAACGTAGGTTCTATTCACGGTGGATTTAAAATTACTCAAAAATATTGATTTAGAATATTCCACCTCGCATGATCTTTGGCTTAAAATTGAAGAAAATTTTCTAAACAACAAACCCTCTCGTTCTTTACAACTCTCATACTCTCCAAAAAGGCACTTTAAGTATTTCTCAATATTGCCAAGAGATGAAATTTATCGCGGATAATCTCACTGATCTTGATACTCCTGTCCGTGATCAAGCACTTATTCTTCAAATTTTACAAGGTTTACCTGAGTCCTATCTCCCTCTCGTCACTATAATCACTACCCAAAAACCCTTTCCTTCCTTTTCCGAGGTTCGCAATCTTCTCCTCACTCACGAAGCTTGCGAATTACGCTTTCAATCCAATCCTCCCAATTCAAATTCCTCTACTGCTCTCTTTTCCCAAAATCCATATCCTATTCGCCCCACGTATCGAGGTAATGGAAAAAATCATGGAAGAGGTGGTAATCGGTCTATAGGTCGTGGTGGATACTCGAATTATCAAAATTCAGGCTTCCGGCAGAGCCCACATTATTCGGCCAACAGTTATTCTCGGACCCAGCAGCAGCCGCCCAATTTCACCCCTTTCAGCACGCGGCCCAATTATTCTCTTCCTCAGCAGGCCCACTCCCAGCCGCCCCACTTCAATCAGGCCGCTTACTTGTCCTCCTCTGCCTGGGCCCAGCACGCTCAGCCCACTACTTGGTCTTCATCACATGGGCTGCCTCCAGCACCTGGCCCACCTGTTTCCCATCAACACTCAGCGCCCACCTCCTATTCAGCCGGCATACTTGGGCCTTCCCCATCTGGGCCCCATTTCAGTGGTCCACCAACGCCTAAAAATCAGCATTCAACCTACCTCGCTACGGATCTTTCTCCCGTTTTTCAGACAATGTCTCTCACTCAACTGGATGAGCAATGGTACTTAGACACTGGAGCAAGTTCGCACATGACACCTCACCAAGGTAAGTTTTTAAATATTGTACCAAATTTAAATTCTAATTCTATTACGGTTGGTAATGGTGCTGTACTCCCTATCACTCATATTGGCTCTTCTTACTTTCCTTCTACTTGTCGTTCTCTCTCTCTCAATAATGTTCTTGTTTCCCCTTCTTTAGTTAAAAATCTTATTTCTGTCACTCAATTCACCCGTGACAATAATTGTTCCATTGAGTTTGACCCTTTCGGTTTTTCTGTCAAGGATCTTAGGACCGGTGACCATCTTCTTCGTAGTGACAGTGACGGTGATCTCTACCCGTTTCATGTCTCCTCTTCTGCTCTTGCCTCCACTCTTTCTTCGGCCTCGTCTTCTCCAACAACTTGGCATCGTCGTCTCGGTCACCCCGGCGTTTCTATTATTTCCTTTCTTAGTAGTCGTAATTTTATCCAATGTAATAAAGATGTTTCCCAGTCGATTTGTCATGCTTGTCAACTCGGAAAACATAAACGTTTTCCTTTTTCGTCTTCCTCATCTGTTAGTTCGTCTTTATTTGATATTATTCACTCGGATATTTGGACCTCGCCGGTTCCTAGTTTAGGTGGTTTTAAATATTATGTTTTATTTTTGGATGATTTTTCGCATTTTCTTTGGGTTTTTCCGTTACTTCAAAAATCTGATGTCTTTAAAATTTTTGCAAATTTTTATTCTTATGTTAATACTTAATTTCAATATAAAATTAAATCCTTTCAATGTGATCATGGTGGTGAATTTGACAATAAACTTTTTCACAATTTCTTTGACCAACATGGAATTCAATTTCGTTTTTCTTGCCCACATACCTGCCAACAAAATGGCAAGGCTGAATGCACTATCCAAACTATAAATAACATCGTTCGTTCCCTTCTTTTTCAAGCTACTCTCCCTTCTTCATTCTGGGCTGAGGCTTTACACATGGCCGTTCATCTCCTTAACATCCTTCCCACTACCACTCTCTCCTACCGTACTCCATTCGAGTTACTCTATGGCGTGTTTCCGACGTATGACCATCTTCGTGTGTTTGGTTGTCTGTGCTATCCCAATCTCTCTGCTACCTCTCCTCATAAACTCTCTCCCCGTTCCTCGGCTTGTCTATTCTTAGGCTACCCCACAAATCATAAAGGTTTTCGTTGTCTCGACCTTTCCTCTATTAAAATTATCATCTCTCGTCACGTTACCTTTGATGAATCTATTTTCCCATGGTCCTCATTCTCCTCTTCTCGTGACTCCTTGTCTTATGATTTTCTTACTCGTGATGACGACTCACCAATTTCCCTTCCTTCTCTCGGTACTACTTTCGTTTCCTCTTCTCGACCTTCGCACTCCGGTCCACTTCCTGGTTTTCCTCTCGCCACGTCCTCTGCTGACCGGTCACCCACTGATCTTCTTTCCCTGTCTGCCACATCAGCATCCACGTCACTTTCTTCCACATCACCTGCCACGCCACCCTCCGCCACGTCACCTACCCCGTCAGCTGCCACGTCAGCAGCCGCGTCCCCATCTGCTCCCACGTCATCATTACCCACGATTCTTTCTTCCTCTAGCCAACCTTCTCATCCGATGATTACACGCTCCAAATCTGGTATAACTAAACCTCGTTCTCTTTTCAATCTTTCTACCTCCTCTACCCTTTCTCCTTTGCCTCGTTCTTATGCTCAAGCTCTCAAAGATCCCAATTGGAAAAATGCTATGATTGATGAGCTCTCCGCCCTTCACTCAAACCACACTTGGTCTCTTGTTCCTTGCCCCCCCAATGTCAATCTCGTAGGCTCAAAATGGATTTTTCGACACAAATTTCGCTCTGATGGTTCTCTCGAACGCTATAAAGCTCGTCTCGTTGCTCAAGGTTTTACTCAACAACCTGGCATCGATTACGAAGACACCTTTAGCCCTGTAGTTAAACCTGCCACAATTCGCACTGTTCTTAGCATCGCCCTCAGCTCTTCCTGGCCTTTGCACCAACTGGATGTCAAAAATGTGTTCCTTCACGGTCACCTTTCTGAAACTATCTACATGAAACAACCCCCCGGCTTTACTAATCCCGATCTTCCTAACCACGTCTGTCTTCTTCAAAAAGCCTTGTATGGTCTCAAGCAGGCTCCTCGTGCCTGGCATCATCGTTTTGCCTCTTTTTTGTCCACCTTAGGTTTTGTTAGTAGTAAATCCGATGCTTCTTTGTTCATTTTTCACCGTGACTCCTCCATTGCTTACCTCCTGCTTTACGTTGATGATATTCTTCTCACTGCCTCCTCCTCATCTCTTCTCTCCCAACTCACTTCTCTCTTGTCCTCTGAGTTTGCTATGACGGATTTAGGTCCTCTTCATTATTTTCTAGGTATTTCTGTTTCTGGATCTTCCAATGGTCTCTTCCTTTCTCAAGAAAAGTTTGCTATGGAAATTCTTGCTCGTGCTAACATGACCGACTGCAACTCTGTCTCTACTCCTGCTAAATCTCAATCCAAACTCTCCTCATCCACTTCCGCTCCTTTCTCTGATCCCACTCTATATCGCAGTCTTGCCGGTGCTTTACAATATCTCACCTTCACTCGTCCTTATCTTTCTTTCGATGTGCACGCCTTAAAACGTGTTCTTTGTTATGTTCGCGGTACTGTTTCTCAAGATCTCTCCATTCGTCCTTGTTCCTCCTCTCAATTCATTGCTTATTCCTATGCGGACTGGGCTGGTTGTCCTGATACACGTCGCTCTACTTCCGTTTTTGTGTTTTCTTAGGGGACAACTTAATTTCTTGGTCTTCTAAACGTCAACAAGTTGTTTCCCGTTCTAGTGCTGAAGCTGAATAATAATATACTCAAGGGGAATTTACCTTAACACCAAGTTCACGTAAACTCTTGATGTTTTCGAATAAAGACTGTAATTTTGTGATTTGAATTTTTCGTCCACACCCATTCCTGCACTCCTCCACGTAAATCAATGAAAATAAGAGAAGGAATTTTCAACTATTCATTTATCGCAAAAACTGGCCCCATTTCGTGTCGTTTTTCTTTTTCTTCTGTTTTATCATTTTTCAACGTAAATTTATCAAATCCTACATAGACAAATGCAGAGTCAAAAGTTGCAGCTGAAGCAGTTCAAAGTGAGATTCATCCACACCCCAAATTTTTTTTTAATTTGTTGTGCATCCACAGTACCCCAATTAAGAAACCTTGTACATTTTACCACGTGGCTTTTCCAATCTTTTCCCACGTAATTCAGACACAAATACACGTATCTCTAGTACAAGTTACTGTCCTAATTAAAATTCGGGATAATTGCATATCATACCCCTGTGAAATATGAAACCTGCACACATCCTTCTTGTGTTAAAACAATAGCCTGAAATGACCATTGGCATAGAAAATATTCTCGTTTCTTCACATAGCACGTCTCTCTAGGCTCGATTCAATTGGCAAGGAGAGGATACTAAAGGATAAGGTTGTCACCTAGCCAGCACCGTGGAACCAAATCGTAGCCGAATTGAATACGAGATTAATACTTCATCACGAACCTTTAACACAAGCGAAGACAAGATTCACAAGTAGTATATGAGTCAGACCCAAGTGGACCAATAAGTTCACGTTTTTTCAACTCATGAATCTTAAATTCACCGGCATGTCCCAGTGTAAGATGCCATATGAGTTCTTGTTTACGTCATTTATACTATGTTTTCTAGTCATAGTATTAACAATACATTGATTCCGGACATTCAAATAGTATAAACCAGTAATTAAGGATGCAGAGCCAACACACTTATTTTCAAAATAAATATCACAAGAATTATGTTTAAAAGAAAATAAATATCCTTTCCTGACCAATATAGGAATAGAAATAATATTCTTGAGCCCACTGGGCAAAACAAGGCATCATCTGAAACTGTTTGATGTCCAGAAACTAATGTAACAGAAGTAATTCCAATCTGCGTCGCAGCCACGCTGTGTCCGCTTCGAACATTGATCGTCACTTCTTTCTCATCCAGCTTTCAACTTTCTTTCGGATCCTGGTTCAAAATGCAAATATGAGCACCAGCTCCAGAATCTAGAATCCAAGAAATAGAAAATATCATTATAGAATAATTCGTTAGAAAAACATAAAGTTCTATACCTGATTTGCTTTCAGCTCTTGGTTTAGGATAGTCATGCTTCCATTCATCCACTTCCCTGTAGTGGAGATAAGTCTTTTCAACTCTTGAGCGTTTGGACCTTTGCTCATAGTCATTAGAAGCAATCCTTACTCCAAGTAGCCTAGTTGGAGGTGGTGTTACAACATCCCATTCCTTTCTCAATTGTGCTTGCATATAAACAAGCCTGTCCTTGAGATCCATTAAGGATCCTCCTATGTCAGCTACGTCAAAGTTAGTGACAAAACTAGAGAAGGACTTAGGGAGAGATTGAAGAATGAGATCTACATCCATACGAAAATCCATGTAGCAACCCAGAGACCATATTCTTCCTATCATGGACATCATGTTCATAACAAGATTGGCAACTTCATCATTTTCTCTCATTCTAGGTTGGAAAAGCTCTTTTGATAAATAGTATCAAACTGCTTTTCCATGTTCCCCGAACATTTCCTCCGGGTGTAGCATCATTAACTTATGACTTTCCATATCAAAATGTGTACGTCTGAATTCGTTGCTCATGGAATACAACATGTAGTCATTGACCTTGCGAGCATCAGAGATCCATCTCATATACGCTTTCAGAGCAGACTTTCCTTCATCAACCCCTGGTCTAGATGGATGATCTTGCTCTAAAGTATAATAAAGTCATTTTTCCTTGAGTTCTGCCCTTAGTGCCTTGATCCAATCATAGTAGTTTGGTCATATGAGGACATCTTTCTCAAGCAATACTTTCAAAGGGTTAGTCAATGTGAAGGAAAGAAACTGCAAAAAATACCAAGATTTACGATTACATGTGTTTTATGTACTTTCAAGTAAAATCAAGGATTTCAATATTTACTTGACTCACACTATTTTTCTCGAAACACAACACTCCCACTGAAATAATTGAAAACCTCGTTGGATGGGTTTCATAGTGAGTGATTGAGTTCCTCAATGATCTAAACAAGTTACAACCATTTTTGAGATGGTGTCTTACACCAATCGGTCTAACTGATGATTCTATCTCCTTTAGCTCATGGATCACTAAATTGCAACATTGTTCGATGTATAGGTGATGATCCATCTGAGTCTTTTTCCCATCAACTCCTTTCAGTTTAACAACTTAATCCCACCTTGCAACTGTTTTTGATATATTTTGCGAAATTTGTTTTGACATGAAGGCATCAAATGCACTAGAGAAGATAGAGTACCACGTCTTGATGCATGACCCCTTATTCCGAGACGTTGCCATGCATTAGAAGTGAACCCATCTTCTAAAGCTTGATGGAGAGATAGGACATCCAATGCATGCCCCTTCACTTACTCAGTATTATTCTAATGGGAGAATTATAACATTTGAATGTTAATTAATTTGGTCTCACTTTGCACATTAATTTCTTTATCACACAATAACGGAAATGCATAAGAATAAGCCTAGCAATTCTAACAACACACACACGTATGGACTATTCTAGATCAACTCGAGCCAATGAGTGATCGGGGAGGGGTTCTATCTATTACATGGGTCTTCGCCTATACAAGATCTAATCTTCTTCTCCAAGACTTCATGTGCGACCATGAACCGCCAATTGGGACTATCTATAAACAATTACATAGAAATAACCTATACAATTTTTTTATGAAATTGGAGATACAAGCTGGGGGCTCAAACTCCAGCCCAATACAACCCAGATAAGACAGCAAAGATAAACCCTAAATCCAAACATGGTGTCACCATCACATAAATAAGGACCATGTATAAATAATTAGACACTTATGTGATTTAAACATTAAATATAATTTAATATATTTAATCTAGTTTAATGATTGATTAAATCTAATTTAATCATGTCAAAATAAATCTAATCTAGTTTTTGACTACTTTAATCAAATTAAAGTGTGACTATATCAAATAAAGTCACATGGGTAATCTAATCTAAACACATAACAAAATCATGTAAGACAAATTAGTTGGTATTTAAATCCAATTTAATAAATCTAATTTATATTCAACTTATTTTGAAAAGAATTTAAATTTGATTTAAATCATTTAATAAATCTAATTTAATTTGAAAAAGGTTAAGTCCAATTAAATAATTCATTAAATCCAATTTAAAATTTGAAAAACTTAAATTCAATCCAAATTATTCACTAAATCCAATTTAGAAGTTGAAACAAAAATTAATTTTAATTAAGGTATTGCAATTGATAAATAATTTGGTCAATTTTAATTGGGTCAAACCCACATAATTAATTATTTCACAATTGGGTTTAGTGAATAATTTAAATTGAATTTATGTTTTTCAAATTTTAAATTGGATCATGTTAGATGTTTTGATGATGAAAAGATAGGTTTTATGTTAGACCCCAAAAATAATGTAAGTTTATGTTTTCATAGATCTATTGTATAAGCGTTTGAATGTTTGTTATTTTATTAGGCTTCTAAATTTTATCTTTATAGATTTTAGACTAAGAATTAGATACCGGGTCATTAATAGAATTCTAGTTTATTAGAGATGAAGTTGAAGACCAGCGTCTGAAGTCAAGAGAAGATGAAGATTTGTTCTTAGCGTTTGTCAAACGCTAAAGGACTGTTTCAGGATTTATGAATCAAGCGCTCAAAAGCGTCAAGCGATCAAGGATCAGATTCACCTGAAATAAATTATCAAGTCATGAAGGACTTAAATGCAATCATCAACGGACATTTATTTCCAATGGGAAATAAATTCAAATGCATTAAATGCCTGATAAGTGCATTAAATGTGATAAGTTATTATGACTTGTGGACAAGCCACCATTTGACTAGACTGTCAGAAATCAAAGTTCAAAACCTGCTCATGTCCAATCAGAACCAGCAGAATTTCAAGAATGTCAGAAAGGGATTGTTTTAACGCGCTACGTGACTTACACGCGCTCACATGTGTCCAACGGACAAATCCCAAGAAACCCTATACATAGTATCCTTCACCAAACCCTAAATACACACATACATACACAAGAAAAAGGTCAACACTTTGCTGAAATTATTTGAGAGAAAAGCTTACAAACTCCTTAGCCAAAATCCTTCAAGCTTTTCTTAATTCATTCCAAAGACAGTCATAGATATCACAAACTTCTTCATAGAAGAACCCTAAATTTCTATTGAGATATCCCAAGTTGTTTGAACTTTCCAACATCAAACAAACTCGTGACTAAACCCTCAACATTTTTTATCTGAGTGAGAAAGTTTGTTGACTCTACAAGCAGCATTTCTGTGTGATAGAAGCTTGTTGAAGAAGATCTCTATTGGAGTTCAAGTCTGTGTGATCAAGGAGCTCAAGATTGTCTTCCCTTTCATCTATTTTGTAGAAATCTCTGTGTGACTCTTCGATAATCAATCTAGTGAATTCCTCCGAGTGCATAGGAGAAGAAGGACGTTGCTAGGATTACATCACTCAGTGAACCTTAAGAAAACTTGGAATTTGAACCATTCTTTACACCTAAAGAGAACTTGGAATCATCAGATAAAAGCAGTGATGATGAGCCATCAAGCGATTCAGCGTTAATTTGTCTCATGGCGAGATATGAAGAAGCGTTTGATGACTCGCTATCTAGGGTAAACACTGAATTATGTCATCCTCTTTCTTATGATGAATTACTTGACAAAGTAAATGAGTATTATAAAGATTGTCAAGATGCCGCCAAATTATATCAAAATCACTTTGATATCATTTCATTTCTCACAAGTGATAGAATGACGCTTAAGGCAGAGTTCCAAGTTCAGCAACAATGCATTGAGAAGAATCAATCACTTGAGAGTAAAATTATCCAACTGAAAAGTAATATTGATATAATAGTTAAGAGAGAAGCTGAATTGATTGCTAAACTTGCCAAATCAGAGCAGCTTGTCTCATCATTATCCAAAGCCTCAAGGAAGCTAGATAATGTGATTGAGGTAACCAGACTTTTTGGTGAAAAGACCGATTTAGGTTGTGATAAATTTGGTCAAAAATCAAAAGCTTCTAAGGTTACGGAACCAACAAAGGAAAATGTGTATTCTTTGTTGAGAAGAGTTCAAATAATCAAACGCTAAATGAACCCAAGGACAATGGTAAGAGGCCAAATGAGAAGGTCAATACCAACTCAGGCAATAAGGAGAAGACAAAAGTGAATGATTCACAGAAGGAGGTTCATCCAAATGCTCAAAAGGCTAAGGATAAACCATCTACAAGTGAATCAAATGCTAAGCATCAATCGCCAAAAGTGACTTCTAAGCCAATGCCGAGGAAATACCAACGTCAATATCCTAAAAAATCTAGATCATATTATTGATACTATGATGATTATGATTATGATTACGACTATGATTACTATTATGATCAAGGATATTACTATATACCTTAAAAGTACACACAACACAAACCGAAACCCAAGAAGGCCAATCTTCCAGTAATGAAGACAAGGCAAATATGGGTTTCGGAAGTTTTGATTCAAACCAAAGCTACTAACATTGAAGGCCCCAAGACAAAGTGGGTACCTAAGAAGAATTAGAACTGCCATTTAAATACAAGTACCTAGAGCCAACACCGATACCTCAGTTTGGTACATTGATAGTGGGTCGTCAAGGCACATGACCTGCTCGAAGGATCTCCTGGTCGACTATCATGCAACCAATGGTCCTCAAGTTGTTTTCGGTGACAACTCCAAAGGTAAAATCAAAGGTATAGGTATCATGCATAGGGGGAAAATCATGATAAGTGATGTATATTATGTTGAGGGTCTTAAGCATAATTTATTAAGCATTAGTCAATTTTGTGATAAAGGCTTTGAAGTGAAATTCTCAAGCGACTGTTGCTACGTTAATGACGCTAAGACTAAATCTACTAAATTAAGAGAAAAAGAACAAACAATGTGTATTTAGTGGATTGGGATTCAACAATAGATAACAACCCTACATGCTTTGTTGCTAAAAGTCAAAATGAATTGGGTTGGTTATGACATGGAAAAATGAATCATCTAAGCTTTAAGGCAATCTCTTAGTTAATATCGCTAAATCTAGTAGAGGGATTACCTACTGCTTCCTTTCAGAAGAATCGCATATGTGATGCATGTCAATTGGGTAAACAAGTCAAATCATCTTTTAAGAAGAAACCTCATCTATCTACTTCTAGAGTCCTAGAACTATTGCATTTAGATTTGTTTGGTCCTATTCAAATGACGAGTGTTAGTGGTAAAAAGTACTCAACTAACTAGTGTCAAGCTCACAGCGCTAATTCGTCAATTACAAATCTCTAAAGATTTAAAAGTGACAAGAATTAGAAGTGATAAAGGAACTGAATTTACTAACCATATTATTGAGAAGTTTTGTACAGATATTGGAATACTTCATGAGTATTCTGCACCTAGAACACCTCAATAGAATGGAGTGGCTGAGCGACTGAGCGAAACACTTAAAGAAGCTGCTAGGACAATGTTAGTAGAGTCCAAACTGCCTCAAAGGTTTTTGGGCCGAAGCTATCAACATCTCTTGCTACACTCAGAATCGATGTATGATCAACAAGAAACATGATAAGACTCCATATGAATTATGGAAGGGACGTAAGCCAAATGTTTCATATTTTCATGTATTTGGTTCGAAATGTTTCGTTCATAACAATGGATCCCACAATCTAAGGACATTTGATCCTAAAGCGGATGAGGGAATCTTTCTAGGCTATGCCAAGAATGGAAAGAGTTTTTGCATCCTAAATAAGATCAAATAGTAGGTTGAAAAATCCATTCATGTTGTGTTTGATGATGCCAACCAAAAACCGAGTAAGGTTAATATCGATGATGTAGGAACTGAGGATCTTGCCCAACAAGCATCACAAATCAATCTTAGTGATGACGATGAGATCTTTGTGCCAAATCCTAAGGTTACTCGTGAGGTTTCTAATGATGATATTGTCAGAAATGCTGATGATCATGAAGAGAATGATCATCAAGAGCAAATTGGAACTGTGAATGACGTAGCGACTGTGCAAGAGACAAATGAGGGTCAAGCAATTGATAATCGAGAGTCTCTCAACCCGTTTCAACCAGATCGTAGATGGCTTAGAGATCATCCACCAGAGCAAGTTATTGGAGATATTGGAGCACCTGTTAGAACTAGGGCTGTTACAATCAATGAGGCCATGTTCGCAACTTTCCTATCTTATATGGAACCAAATAAAGTGGATGAAGAGCTCAGTGATTCAAGTTGGGTAGAAGCAATGCAAGAGGATCTTAACCAATTTGAGAGAAGTACGATTTGGACGCTAGTACTAGGACCAACTCACCAAGAACTTATTAGGACTAGAGGGGTTTTTAGGAACAAGATGGATGAAGATGGCATTGTTATAAGAAACAAAGCAAGACTAGTCGCTCGGGGTTATTGCCAAGAAGAGGGTATTGATTTTGATGAGACGTATGCCCCAGTAGCCCGTTTAGAAGCGATTTGGATGTTCCTAGCGTTTTCCGCATTCAACAAGTTCACAGTGTATCAGATGGACGTGAAGAGTGCTTTCCTGAATGGTAAACTCCAAGAAGAAGTATACGTGGAGCAACCCCCAGGATTCATCAACAACCATGGTAAAAGTATGGTTTTCAAATTGGATAAGGCACTTTATGGCCTTAAACAATCACCAAGAGCATGGTATGACACTCTTTCTATCTTCCTTATTGGTAAAGGCTTTTCAAAAGGCAGTATTGATACAACGTTATTTAAAATTACCCATAATGAAGATATTCTCTTAGTTTAAATTTACGTTAATGATATTATATTCGGATCTACTAATAAGCGATTGTGTGAGAAGTTTTCGAAAATGATGCAAGATCAATTTAAAATGAGCATGATGGGTGAATTAACTTTCTTCTTAGGATTACAAGTTCAACAACTCCCTAATGGCATATTTATTAACCAAGCTAAATATACAAGAGATATGATTAAGAAATTTGGTATGAAAAATGCATCATCTTCAAAAATTCTAATGAGCCAAACGCTGAGTTAGATAAAGATGAAAGTGGAAAGAAAATTGATATCACTAATTATAGAGGTATCATTGGATCACTTCTTTATCTTACCGCTAGTAGATCTGATATTATGTTTTCGTTATGCATGTGTGCATGCTTTCAAGCAGATAAAGAAGAATCACACTTACTTGCTACCAAGAAAATCCTTAAATACCTAAAAGGCACACAAAATGTGGGCTTATGGTATCTAAGGGACTCTTCTTTTGAACTAATTGGTTATTTAGACGCGGATTTTGCAGGATGTAAAATAGATATAAAGAGTACTAGTGGTACATGTCAATTTCTAGGTGATAGATTGATTTCGTGGCATAGTAAGAAACAACAACCCATAGCGACTTCTACCGCTGAGGCAGAGTATGTAGCCGCTGGAAGCTGTTGTGCATAAATCATTTGGATGAGGCAACAATTTAGAGATTGTGGAGCAATCTTAGGTCCTACCCCAATCCATTGTGATAACCAAAGCGCCTTATCTATGACCCAAAACCCAGTCCTTCATTCTAGAACTAAACACATTGACATTCGCTACCATTTTTTGCGTGACCATGTCCAAAAGAAAGATATCTCCATACATTTCATTGGTATTGACAAACAATTGACAGATATCTTCACCAAAGCGCTCAACAAACAACATTTTCTCACTTTGAGAAGTGAATTAGGTATGATTGATTTAAACACTTAATCATAAAACATCATATCTTTCGTAGGCATATAATTTAGGGGGAATCCATTTTATTATTATGTCTATAGCGATTTCATATTGAAATGAGTTATCAATTTTAGGGGGAATTGTAAAATTGTACTTATTCCAACCAACAAGCGTCTATGATCAAAAATTGATTTTCAACAATTCCGTGCATTGATCATTAACATTTATCCTTTGTGCATGACAAAATCAATCTCTAATAAAATTAAATAAAAATATCTTTTAAAAGTGATTGAATCTTATAAAAGACTTCAGCGCTAAGAATATTCCCAATTAAACCCCAAGAAACTTGTCTCTGAAAATCATGCATTGTTTTCATCGCTAAAAGGTAGAGTGTGGATAAGTCCAAAAACGTAAGATTTGGCAACTGCCCACGTGCTCTTATCAAATCAAACTGACGGTTAATGATTCCTATCTAAAATAGGCGGTTGAGTAAATGCATGTGTCTGGGTACGTGTCAGTGTACCATTAGGCGCGTGCAACATACGCTGAACATTTTCAAAATCCTAAACGTTTTTTAAAAGTAACTGCGGACTACAAAAAATTTATATTTCACAGCAGTTAACCAAATTTATTGCACCTTTTTACATCCGTCTTTATTATTTAACGGCTCAGATTCAATTTTCTTAATGTCCGAATTAATTGCTTAATACGTGCCATTTATCTAAGCAATTGAGGAGTTACTTTTTGCCTCTGTTTAAACCCTTTAAACTTTTACAAAAAAAAACTTTATCTCTATCAAAAATTTCTTTGCTGTAAAAATCTCTCAAGGTAAAAGGATTTCCTTTTAACTCTCTTAAAAAGCTTCAATCTTTCATCAATAGCACCACCAAAGTCTTTGAAATCTGCTGCCGGAAAATCTTCTAAGTCCAAAATTGAAAAAAAAGTAGCAGTCAATGCCAGATTTCTAGTAAACTGGGACTATCTTTTTAACAACCAAAACTTCCCTTTGAGTACCATTCTCCCTTTCATTGAAGAATCTGGTCTAAAAACCATGTTAACTTCCCTTCAATCCATGAAGAAGAAGCTCTTTTCTTCTTTAAAAATGTTGTTATTTCTGACGACGGGAACTCTATTTCCTGCTCGTTTCCTTTTGCCAAAGAAACTTTCATTCTTACTCCTCAACTTCTGTCCACTTTACTGCAACTGCCTACTCATGGTGGAGAAGTTGAAGACGTGAACCTTGGAGACGCCACCAAGGTTTGGGATCTAATGACATTGACGTAGCCTCCGCATCAAATTTCAAGAAGAATGATATGAAGGGCGAATATGTCATTCTGGCTGATATCTGCGCAAAGTTGATCGAGTTCAGAAAAGGAAGTTTTGATGAGATTTTCAATATACAGTACAAGATGATGGTCGCTATTTTGACAAAGCTGAAGGTCAATTGGGCCAGATACATTTTTAATTGCTTTAAGGCAGCGATTGAGCACTCAATTAATCCCAAGACATACGGGATTGTGTTAAGTTTCCTGACACGAAAAATCCTTACGTGTTTGCACATCAAGTGGACTAGTCGTGTGTAGTAATAAAGTGTATTTTTAAGTCCGGGATGTCGAACCCACAAAGACTTGTATTTTAGATTGACAGAATTTAAAGCAATTAAAATTAAATTAAAATAAATTATCACGATTGTTTCACAAATTAAAGAAAGATTGAAAACAAGATTTGACAATGAGATTGAGATTCTTATGAGATAAAATAACTGAGGCACATGCTTCAACCGTATTTACTCGTTAATATATATGAATTATTCTTCGAATTATTAGACTAATATTGCTTTGGTGGAAATTCCTTAATTAATTACTACCCGATCTCTCGGTTGTAGTAATCCAATGACTAATTGATGGTTCTCTAAATATGTCTATCCGAGAATCTAATCAACAACCATGCATTTACATTCTAGAATTTCCCCGGATAAATCCGGCTAACTGCACCCGGGAATCTCTACCTATCTCTAGGGGCAATTTCACTATTTTTTCCGGATTATGTGATGATTTCTTTGAACCCTAACTTATATTCTTTCAAACTATTAAGCTAGGCAATTTAGCAAACATACGGTGATCAAGCATATGATTGGAATTAAAGCACAAAATCAATACACAAAGCAATAATAGAATTAATACGAACAATTACTTCATATATATAAACTCATAAATTCGGTCTTCACATGGCCCTAGTTAAAGGAATTAGTTCATAAATGTAATTTGGAAAACAATAAAAAACATCGAATTATTCATAGACAAATAATCTAGAAATAAAAATCTCCCTATTACAAATTGATGAATTGATGCAGAATCGTCGTTCTCTTCGTCTTGCTCATTTTCTGGCTCCCAAAATCTCTTCCAATGCTGAAATTTTCGAACCCTTTTGCTGTCATAAGAGGAGGTATTTATAGAAGAGGATCCCCCAAGTCTCCTAATTGAATTAGGTATCAAAACTTGCCAAAATTCGTCCAGCCGACCTCAACGTCCGTACGTTACCTACCCAACGTTCGTATGTTGTGACGTGGCATACATTGTTTGACTAGGCATTGACTGGGCTAACGTTCGAACGTTACATGTCCAACGTTCGAACGTTGGAGGCAGTAGCACTTTCTCTTCTCCGCAGCGATATTGTTTATTCATAACGTTTTCCCCAGAACTTCGATTTAGGTGATTCAAGCTGCCACATGAAGCTAAGACATAGATCTACAACTTTGTAGAAGAAACATTTGTCCAATTCAGTCTCTACGTACTTTGAAATTCTGCATTTCCGTCCAGTTTTCCTCAATTGCAATGATTTTCCACCTTTACTCAGTAAGCACACAAATAAACGCATATGTGGCATAAATCATGCATAAACCAATATAAATAACATAAATATGAGGCTCTAGAACACGTAAATCTCACATCTATCATTTCCTTTTAAGCGCTAGCAGTTATGTTAATACTGTAGGTAAAAAGGTTCCAGTGCTTAAGTTCTATGGTAAGAAAATGATCGAAGAACTGCTAAAACCCAAGCAACTAGGTGGTGCAGCGGTTCCCAAGGACGAATGTGAGTGACTTCTTGCTGAAGGAGTTGTTCAGAGTGATGATGAGGAGCAAGCGACATCGTTTTCATCATCATCAGAAGAGGAAGTGGTAGTTAAGCGACCGAAAACAAAAACTGTTTTGAAAGTTGCTGAGCCTGCCAAGCCAGAAGAAGGAGACCAAAAAGCAGAAGTCTCCCTCTCCTCCTCCTAAATCTCCTTCTCCCCCTTCCGCTTTTGTTTTCTCCAGAAGAAGAAGTGGCTGAAGAAGAAGAAGTACCACTACCATGCAAGCGTACTCCTTGGTCTACTCCAATAGGATTAACAAGCGCTCCTCCCCCTCCTCCTTCTGACGCTGTTCCCGAATTAATTCCCATTTCTGGAGTTCTTTCGACAGAATTAACTAGCGATCAGGCATTTAGGGAACATAGTATCCAGTATACATAGAATTTATTAGAAGGATTCAAAATCCCTATTCGTGCTAATCCCCTTACTTCATTCCTCAATCTTGAAAATGGTGAAGTAATCCTGGAGCCTGAGGCTATGGAAACTGAAGTTCCTATAGATCAAGCAACTGAAACAGTCGAAGAGATTCCTCAGGGTAAGCGTTTTAGTCCTTTTATTGTCTATTTCTACTCTATGGAATTTTTTTTTGTTTTCTCAAACGCTTGCTTGTATCAGCTCAAAGTGCCCCAGTGGCTGATGTACCTCCCCAGTCAGAGGCAGACCTTGATTTGGATGTCCAAATAAGGAATCCTCATATGGGCGATTGGGGAAAAAATCCTGATGAGGAACAGCTGAACAAAATGGGCTATTCAGCACTTCCCAAGGTTGTCCGTTCCGAAGCCAATAAATCTTCCAAGAAGCCGCTACGTTCATGGAAGGGAAAGGGTGCAATGCTTTAAGAACACCCCAACACTATCAACTTTTGGGTTGAAGATGAAGCTCGAGAGTTCCTTGCTAGAGTATGGGCAGAAAGTTATGTAGAAGAGAAGCAGCGATTTAAGCAACTGCTCGCTACCAGACTTGATAGAGAACTTGCTACATCCGTGATCAACTTAGACAAATAAGCCAAGGAGGCTATGAGTTGAATCTCACTCAGCGACTTCAAATTGACTTAAACGAAGATGCTTCTACAAGCAAGTAGGATGAGCATTTAGGACCAAGCGATGCCCAAATTTTTATCACCGACTATTTTGAAGTATTTCACCATGAAAGACGAGCTATTGTCAAGAACTCACAATCGTTGGATATCACTTTTAACCAACACTTTAGGTTTAGTGACTTCCATGGGTACAACTTATTTTGGTACTCAGGTTAGTGGATCAAGAAGCTGCTCAGGCTCTCATACCATTTATTTTGGACTTCTATAATTCTTATATTTCAGGTATCGATCTTCCAGAGGATGTGAATTTTGCACTAAGTACTGAAGAATGCAAACACGCTATATTCTTTATCCCGCAGATGAACATCATAGGTCCACGGCATATCAAGGAAGCGATTGGTCCACTCTGGGTCATTGCTGTTCAGAAACCTTCTCCTCAAGTGGAGATCGTTGAAATGGAATTGGAACAAACTCCTACTGTGGAAGTCACTCCCATTCAAGATGCTGACTTGCAAACTGTAGTTGCCTCTAGTGCTCCAGCAGTTGAGGTTCCAATTGTCGCTCAAGTTGCAGAAATTTGTTGCAACTCAATCTCTTGAGCACGCAATTGAAGAGATACAAGTTGAGCTGAAAGAAGTTGCTGAGAAAGAACCTCTTATCCGAGATCAAGCTAAAGGCAAGGCTCTTGCAACAATGCCTTCTCAAGCACTATCATCTTCCAGCGCTTCATCGGACTCTGAGAGTGATTCTAAAGCCAAAGACTTCAAGAAAGCGGTCAAGAACTCACTAATTAATATTTAGGGCTCCTGCTCTCGCTTAGCTGAATCCTCTGAAGAGATAATCCGAACTGTGGAAAGACAGCGAGTGACTGACATGAGATATCAAGCGTCTCAGTGCTCCTACAAAGTTCTTGATGTAATTACTCCACTGATTTTTGGCTTATCACTAGAGTTCAATCGTCACTTAGCCCAGAACGCTTCTGCAGATACTGAGCGACATAATTCTTCCAACTCAGTTGATCAAAATATCACTGAACAAGTCGCTCTACTTGTTGAAGAAGTTAGGCTATTGCGAAGAGATATGGTTGATCTCAAGACCTCCCTTGATGATGCCAAGAAAGGGGAAGATGAGAAAGAAAAGCATCATTTGTCCAAAGCCAAAGGAAAAGCCTCGACAGAGCCCATTTCTAAGATTGACAATAAGCATTGGCGCTCCATGTTTGAAGAGTTAGTAAGCATAAAGAATATGCTCACTAAGAAGCGAAAGCCAAGATACTACCAAGGCAGGCACAGGCTTCCGGACATTGATGTAGAATTTTTAGAAGGTATAGGTTTTAATCCATATGCGGCACCGTTGAGAAGACCTCTCGATTGGAAACCTTCAAACGATCGAATACGTGACATTTTCCATGATCTTATCAGAACGCTAGGGATCCCTGCAAGGGATTGGGTGGAAAGGTTACTTGAAAGGAATCACAGCGCTAAGAATCGACGCGATGACTATGAAGAAGTCTCTCACACAACAATGATTGACATCGATCAAGTCCTGCTAAATGTAGTGAATGAAATCTATCAAGAAGAGGCTTCGAAGAAGTGACAAAGAAAATAACTCTATTGTTTTATATTTTATTTCTTTGTGTATGATGTCGCTCTTTATTTTCAGTACAATCATTGTATGTTTTTAAAATTCCATATATGATGAATGAATGATTGAACGCTGAAACACCTTGTTGAGGCTAATCTAACATTAGCTAACTTATCTAACTTTCTAAACGCTAACTTATGATTATTTTGGGCCTTTCTTTATACTCTTAATCTATAAAAGAGTTACAAGAGTTAAGGTCTTGACATCATCAAAAGGGGGGAAATTGTTAGGAAATTTCATGTTAGATGTTTTGATGATGACAAGATAGGTTTTATGTTAGACCCCAAAAATAATGTAAGTTTATATATTCATAGATCTATTGTATAAGAGTTTGAATTTTTGTTATTTTATTAGGCTTGTAATTTTTAGCTTTGTAGATTTCAGACTAAGAATTGGATACCGAGTCGCTAATAGAATTCTAGGTGAGTCTATTAGAGATGAAGTTGAAGATCAGCGTCTGAACTCAAGTGAAGATGAAGATTTATTCTTAGCGTCTGTCAAACGCTAAAGGACTGTTTCAGGATTTATGAATCAAGCGCTCAAAAGAGTCAAGCGATCAAGGATCAGATTCACCTGAAATAAATTCTCAAGTCATGAAGGACTTAAATGCAATCATCAACGGACATTTATTTCCAACGGGAAATAAATATAAATGCATTAAATGCCTGATAAGTGCATTAAATGTGATAAGCTATTATGACTTGTGGACAAGCCACCTTTTGACTAGACTGTCAGAAATCAGAGTTAAAAACCTACTCATGTCCAATCGGAACCAGCAGAATTTTAGGAATGTTAGAAAGGGACTGTTTTAACACGCTGCGTGACTTACATGCACTCACATGTGTCCAACGGACAAAATCTCAAGAAACCCTATAAATAGTACCTTTCACCAAACCCTAAATACACACATACATACACAAAAATAAGGTCAACACTTTGCTGAAATTACTTGAGAGAAAAGCTTACAAACTCCATAGCCAAAATCCTTCAAGCTTTTCTTAATTCATTCCAAAGACAGTCATAGATATCTCAAACCTCTTCAAAGAAGAACCCTAAATTTCTATTGAGATATCCCAAGTTGTTTGAACTTTCCAACATCAAACAAACCCGTGACTAAACCCTCAACATCTTTTATCTAAGTGAGAAAGTCTGTTAACTCTACAAGCAGCATTTCTGTGTGATAGAAGCTTGTTGAAGATGATCTCTATTGGAGCTAAAGTTTGTGTGATCAAGGAGCTTAAGATCGTCTTCCCTTTGCTCTATTTTGTAGAAGTCTCTGTGTGACTGTTCGATAATCAATCTAGTGAATTCCTCTGAGTGCAAAGGAGAAGAAGGATGTAGCTGGAATTACATCACCCGGTGAACCTTACAATAACTTGTGTTATTTACTGTTTTATTGCTTTACTTTACATTTGCATATTATATCTTGAAAAAACATTCAAAACAGTTAAGCGACTAATTTAAGTTAAAGAGAACGCTAAGCTATAAAATCATTTTCGCTGTGCTAACCCTGATTAAGCGATTGAAACATTTCCCTACTTTGGTAATCGTTGGAATCACTAAGTCTAAGTTATCTATTCTTAAGCGTTTGACCTAGCACTAAGCTTTCAAAGCATTCAAAATTCTTCAAAATAATACGAAACTTTTTGAAGTCGAAAAACACTTCAGGTTCTATTCAACCCCCTCTTCTAGACCCTTTCGTATGTCACTTAGGACCATCAGCATTTAATGAATTATTTAAGTGGACTTAACTTTTTTCAAATTAAATTAGATTTATTAAATGATTTAAATAAGATTTAAATTCTTTTCAAAATAAGTTGTATATAAATTAGATTTATTAAATTGGATTTAAATACCAACTAGTTTATTTTACATGATTTTGTTATGTGTTTAGATTAGATTACCCATATGACTTTATTTGATATAGTCACACTTTAATTTAATTAAAGTAGTCAAAAACAAGATTAGATTTATTTTGTCATGATTAAATTAGATTTAATCAATCATTAAATTAGATTTAATGACTAAATCACATAAGTGATTAATTATTTATACATGCTCCTTATTTATGTGATGGTGACACTGCGTATGGACTTAGGGGTTATCTTTGCTGTCTTATCTGGGTTGCATTGGGCCAGAATTTGAGCCCTCCTGCTTGTATCTTCAATTTCATAGAACTTTTGTATAGGTTATTTCTATGTAATTATTTATAAATAGGCCCAATTGGCGATTTATGGTGGCGCATGAAGCCTTGGAGAAGAAGATTAGATCTTGTATACGCAGAGACCATGTAATAGATTGAACCCCTCCCCAATCACTCATTGGCTTGAGTTGATCTAGAATAGTCCATACATGTGTGTGTTGTTGGAATTGCTAGGCTTATTCTTATGCATCTTTTATTGCGCGATAAAGAAATTAATGTGCAAAGTGAGACCAAAATAACTAACATTTCAAATGTTATAATTCTCCCATTAAATTGTACCGAGTAATTAAAGGGGCATTGGATGTCCTAGCTCTCCATCAAGATTTAGAAGATCGGTTCACTTCTAATGCATGGCGTCGTCCCGAAATACGGGGGTCATGTATCAAAACGTGGTACTCAATCTTCTCTAGTGCATTTGATGCCTTCATGTCCAAAAGAATTTCACCCCATATATCGAAAAATGTTGCAAGGTGAGAATAAATTGTTAGACTGAAAGGAGTTGATGGGAAAAACAAAATCTCATGGATCACCAGCTATATATCAAATAAGATTGCGGCTCAGTGATCCATGAGCCAAAGGAGATTGAATCATTGGTTGGACCGATTGGTGTAAGACTACACCTCAAAGATCTAATAAGCCATATATCGAAAAAGGTTGCTACTTGTTTAGATCATTGAGGAACTCAATGACTCACTATAAAACCCATCCAACGAGGTTTTCGATTATTGCAGTGGGAGTGCAATGTTTCGAGAAAAATAGTGGGATTCAAGTAAATATTGAAATCCTTGATTTTACTTGAAAGTACATAATAACACATCTAATCATAAATCTTGGTATTTTCTGCAATTTATTTCCTTCACAATGATTAACCCTTTAACTGTATTACTTGAGAAAAATATCCTCACTGGACCAAATTTTGTTGATTGGCTTCGAAATTTGAGGATTGTCCTTAGCCTTGAATCCTTGGGATATGTGCGCATGTCAAGGGGTACATGCTGGGATCAATGTCCAATGAATTGTTGCAATCTCATGAAAAGATGGGAACAATTGCTGAGATAATGGTTCATTTGAATGAACTCTACGGAGAGCACAGCAAGACTGCTCGTTATGAGGTATCCAGTCAACTTTTTTTAGCGAGAAGAAAGGAAGGAGAGAAATTTAAGACCACGTCTTAAAAAGAATTTCCATATTTGAGAGATTGGAGGCTCTCGATTCTCTATGGACTTCCAGCTGCAGACTGATCTCATCAAGCAGTCACTCCTTAAGTCTTTTTCGCAATTCGTAGTGAATTTTAACATGAATGACATTGAGTGTTCATTGCCGGGTCTTTTGAACAAGCTCTCAAATGCTCAATCACAAATGAACCCTAAGATGAAAGAGACTACTTTGGTCATTTCTACTAGCCTTCCAAGACTCAGAAGAAGAAACGGGGCAAGAAGCAATTGGGAGTATCGAAATGTTTTGCGAAATGCAAAGACAAGGCAAACCAAGGGAAAAAGTTTAGGGGCAGGGGCCCTAAGAAGACAGATAACTGCCTCCACTTCAAATAAGTGGGGCATTGGAAGCGTGACTATCCAAAGCTGAAAGCAGAAAATAAAGCAGGTATAGAACTTTAAGTTTTTGAAACAAATTATTCTATGACGATATTTTCTACATCTTGGATTCTAGATTCTGGAGCTAGTGCTCATATTTGTGTTTTGAACCAAGATCTAGAGGCAAGTAGAAATCTGGAAGAGAAGGAATTAATGATCAATGTTGGAAGCGGACATAGCATAGCTGCAACGCACATTGGAATTACTTCTGTTACATTAGTTTATGGACATCAAATTATTTTAGATGATTGCCTTGTTTTGCCCAATAACTCAAGAATATTATTGCTATTCCTGTATTGGTCAGGAAAGGATATTTGTTTTTATTTAAATATAATTCTTGTGATATTTATTTTGGAAATAAGTGTGTTGCCTCTGCATCTTTAATTAATGGTTTATAATATTTGAATGTCCAAAATCAATGTATTGTTAATACTATGACTAATAAACATAGTATGAATGACGTAAACCAAAAACTCATATGGCACCTCAGACTGGGACATGCCGGTGAATTTAAGATTCATCTTGCCTTTAAGACTCCAAAGTTTTATATTTCACAGCAGTTAACCCATTTTACCGCACCTTTTAGATCCGTCTTTATGACTAAACGACTGAGATTTAATTTTTGTTATTTTCGAAATTAATTTCTTGATACGTGGCATTTATCTAGGCTATTGAAGAGTTAGTTTTTGCCTCTATTTAAACCCTCCTAAATTTTACAGAAAAGCTTTATCACTCTCAAAATTCTCTTTGCTGTAAAAACTCTCTCTCAAGGCAAAAATATTTTTTTTAACTCTCAAAAAGCTTTAACCTTCATTAATGGAGCCACCAAAATCTTCCAAAATTGAGAAACCAGTGACAGTCAATGCCGGATTCCTGGTAAACTGGGAATATCTCTTGGAAAACCAAAACTTTCTTTTGAGGAACATTCTTTTTCTCATCCAAGAATCAAGTCTAAGAAACATTCTCACCTCCCATTCCAACCTTCATGATGAAGAAACCCTGTTCTTCTTTAAACATGCTAAGATTTCAGACGATGGAAATTCTATTTCCTGCGTCTTTTCTTTGCCAAAGAGACCTTTATTCTCACTCCTCAACTTTTATCTTTCTTACTACAACTGCCCAACGATGGAGGAGAAGTTGAAGAAGTCACTCTTGGAGATGCCACCAAGATCTGGGAACTGGTGAAAAGGGATTAAGTGGATGCTGCTTATGAAGCCAACTTAAAAAAGAATGACATGAAAGGGGAATATGTCATTCTGGCTAACATCTGCTTCAAGATAATCGAATGCAGGAAAGGCAATTTTGACAAAGTCTCCAACATCCACTACAAGATGATGACTGCCATTCTGACTAAGTTGAAGATCAACTGGTCTCTATATGTCTGTAATCACTTTAAGGCAGCGATGGCAAAATCTGTTAATCCTAAGCCTTATGGGATTATTTTAAGTTTATTGTTAAGCGCTAGTAGTTTCGTCAACACCGCTGGAAAGAAAGTCCCAGCGCTTAAGTTTTATGGTAAAAATATGATCGGCGAGTTGCTGAAACCCAAGCGATGGGGTGGAGCATCTGTTCCCAAGGAGGAACATGAACGACTTCTTGCTGAAGGAGTTGTTCGGAGTGATTATGAGGAACAAGCGTCATCGTCTTCATCATCATCATCATCAGAATAGGAAGTGGTGGTTAAGCGACCAAAATGGAAAATAGCTGTTAAAGTCGTTGAGCCAACCAAGCCAACAAAGAAGCAGAAGAAGAAAGAAGACTCAGAAGAAGAAATCTCCATATCCTCCTCCTAAATTGCCCTCTCCCTCTTCCGCGTTTGTAATGGTTCCAAACGAGGTAGAAGAAGAAGAAGTGCCATTAGCATGCAAGCGTTCCACACTAGGATGATCCACTAGCATTCCTTCTGATCCAGCGCTTAAAGAACCAGCGCTTGGAGAATCATTTGGTGTTTCTCTTCCCTCTCTTTCCGCACCAATCGCCAAGCCCACTGCTGGTGCTCTCTCAATAGAACTTGGTGATTATAAGGGTAAGTACTTATCTTAGATAATGTATTCTATCCTTTCCTATGTTTTCCTTTTAACACTAGGATAAATTGTTTTTTAGAGTTTAGCGAATATAGAATCCAGTATACTCTGAATTTATTAGAAGGATTCAAAATTCCTATTCGTGCTGATTCCCTTACTTCATTCCTCAATCTTGAAGATGATAAAGTAGTCACGGAGCCTGAGGATATAGAAACTGAAGTTCCTATAGAACAAGAGACTGAAACAGTCGAAAAGAGTCCTCAGGGTAAGCGTTGTAGTCTTTTTACTGTCTATTTCTACTTTGTGGAAAGTTTGCTTGCTTTTCTCAAACGCTTGCATGAATCAGCTCAATACATCACAGACGCTGATTCACCTCCACCTTCCGAGGTCCATGTTGAAGTGGATGTAGATTTGACAACGGTTGTGGATATCGCTAAGGAAGTGGCTCAAGTCCTTCCTGACGCTGAAACATCCCCAGTCAGTGAAGCAATTCTGCAAGTTGAGCAGTCGATAGAAGTGGCCCTATCCCAACTGAAGATATTACTTTTGTGCCTACTCCAACTAGATCTCCTCCTCGTGTCATCAACTTCTTTCCCCATGGATATAATCCAGATGTTGAATTCTACTATGCCGCTAGAGAAAGTGACACCAGGCAGTTGGTTGAAATGGAGATTGGTTTCCAGGACACTCTCCATAACCCTGCTATCTCTAATTCTGATAAGTTCGGTTTTTTCGAGCATTTCGTTGATCTTGGTCTTCACTCGCTTGAGCGTCTACAATCCCATCTTGAATACATACGATGACCAGCGATCAACATGATAGACTTTTTCCGAGAGCAATTCAACTTCACAGGTCGCTCTGAAGAATCTTTTAATCCTTTGCGCCAAAATAAGATCGTCATTAAAAATCTCCACATGGGTAATTGGTTGAAGAACCCTGACGAAGAATTTTTTAACAGACTTAGACACTCTGCCTTGCCCAAAGTTGTTCTTTCTCCTCAGAACGCTCTGTCCCCAAAGCCTCTCAAAATTATGGAAAGGAAAAGGACCAGTCATAGCTGAGCGTCCTAATCCAATCAACTCTTGGATAGAGGATGAAGCCCACGAGTATCTGGATAGAATATAGGCAGACGATTATGATGAAGAAATAGAACGATTTGAGAAGTATCTGGCCGCTAGAACCGACACAAAAAAAGCTATCAAGCTTGGTAGGCGGTGGATGATGGATACTGAATGATGGGCTAAAGACTTTGTGTTACACTTCTACACGCTTGAAGAGCTCGTGAGGTATCCATTCCCTTTTGAATTTGGAGTAGATTACAGACGCAGAGGTTTTACTGTGTTTCTACTCAAGCAGCGCAAAAACCTGGTGGGGAATATTAGTGATTTGCCTTATTATAGACAGTTGATAGAACACTATATTTGCCAGCATCTAGCCTTAATCGCTCAGGGAGGACGCTATGTTTATCATCCAACTCAAGATTTTGTACGGCGTATCCTTCCCGATCTTAATGAAGATGCTTCCACGAGTAAGCGACAAATTTTTCCAGAGCACAGTGAAGCTCACATGAGATTGGACAATGATCATGATGAGTTTGAAAAATTCTATAGAGACAAGAGAGTGATTGTAGAAAATACACAATCGCTGGACATTACCTTTGCTGACTATTTTAGCCTAAATTCATTCAGAGGCTATAATCTTCACCCTGTCTTAATCTGTGAGCAGAACGTGCAAGTGGCCAAGATGATTTTGCTTATTCAGTCAGTGGATCCAGAACTGCACAAGCGCAGATGCCATCTATATTGGACTTCTACAATTCTTATATTTCAGGAGTTGATCTGCCAGAGGATGTGAAATTTGCACTTAGCATTGAAGAGCGTGAAGACACTATACTACATATTTCGCAGACCAATATCCTAAGTCCAAGGCACGTCATGGAAGTGATTGGCCCACTCTAGGTCATTACTGTTGAGAAACCTTCTCCTCGGGTGGAGATTGTTGAAATGGAAGTGGAACAAGCTCCTGCTGTGGAAGTCGCTCAAACCACAGACGCTGACATGCAAACTAAAGTTTCCCCCAGCGATCCTGCAGTCGAGGTTGCCATTGTTGAACAAGTTGTTCAGATTGAGGAAGCAACTCAATCTATTGACTTAGCGATAGAAAAAGTTCATGCAGAAATTGCTGAAGAGCCATTTATCCTAGATAAATCCAAGGGAAATGCTGCAGTTTCTAGCTCACACGTACGTATCTCGTCCCCTGAGCGTTCTTCTTCTGACTCAGATAGTGATCAAGAGGCACGATACTTTAGAAAAGTGGTTCGGAATACTCTTAGCGATATAACGGCCTATTGTTCTTGTTTGGAAGAAAGAAGCAATTCAATGCTTAATCAAGTAGAGAGAGTTTTTCTTGCTGACATGAAAAGTGCTAACAAGCTTACAATCTCTATCATGAATAGTATAGCTCCGCTAGTCAAAGAACTCTCTGATGACTTTAACCGGACGCTTACTTAGAATGCATCCGCTGACACTGAGCGACATAATTCTTCCAACTCCTTGATTCAAAGTGTCGATGAACAAGTTGCATTGCTTGTGGATGAAATTGAGCTACTGTGTCGTGACATCGCTGAGTTAAAAACCTCTCTTGATGATGCCAAGAAGGGGGACGGTGAGAAAGAAAAGCATCAAAAGTCCCAAGCCAAAGCCTTGAAGGAGCCAATTTCTAAAACAGATAATAAGCATTGGCGCTCCATGTTCGAAGAAATAGTAAACATAAAGAAGATGCTAACCAAGAAGCGAAAGCCTAGATACTACCAAGGTAGGCATAGGCTTTCGGACTTGGATATTGAATTTTTAGAGGGTATGGGCTTTCATCCATATGCTGAACCTCTTAGAAGACCTCTCAATTGGAAACCTGCCAATGATCGAAGACAAGACATTTATCATGACTCGATTCGAGAACTTGGAATCCCTCCAAGGGATTGGGTGGAAAGATTATTAGAGCCAAATTTAAGCTCTAGACAGAGAAGGCATGACTATAATGAAGTCCAGCATACTACTATGATAGACATTGATAGACTTCTTTTGGACTTAGCGAGTGAAATTCTAGCCAAAGAGGCAAACTCAAAGCGATAGAAAAGATGATTGCTTATATTTTTGTATGTTTCTGTTGTCACTTTAAATTATTTACTTTCACTATAAATCATGTACGCTTACTTTTCATATGAAGGAATGAACGATTTATTGCTGAAACAACTTGTTGAGACTAATCTAACATTAGCTAACTTAACTAACTCTCCAAACGCTAACTTATAATTACTTTTGGGCTTTTCTTTGAAATCTTGATCTATAAAAGAGTTATAAGAGTTAAGGTCTTGACATCATCAAAAAGGGGGACATTGTTAGGAAATTTCATGTTAGATATTTTGATGATGACAAGATAGGATTTTATGTTAGACCCCTAAAGAATGTAAGTTTATGTTTTCATAGAACAATTGTATAAGCGTTTGAAAGTTTGTAATCTTGCTAGGCTTGTAATTTTTATCTTTGTAGATTTTAGACTAAGTATTGGATACCAAGTCGCTAGTAGAATTCTAGGTGATTCTATTAGAGATGAAATTGAAGATCAACATCTAAAGTTAAACGAAGATGAAGATTTTGTCTTAAGCGACAGCTAATCGCTATGGACTGTTTTAGGACTTATGAATGAAGCACTCAAAGCACTCAAACGATCAAGAAGATCAGATTCACCTGAAATAAATTCCGAAGTCACTAAGGACTTAAAATACAATCATTTAACGGGCAGTTATTTTCAACGGGATATAAATTCAAATGCATTAAATGCTTGATAAGAGCATTAAATGTGATAAGAACAGATTGTATACGGAACAAGCTACCTACTGGCTTAGACTGTCAGAATTTCAGAGTTCAAACCTGCCCCTGTCCAATCGGAACCAGCAGGATTTCAGGAATGTCAGAGAAAAGACATAATTCACTTGCTCGTGAGGTACATGCGCCCACATGCGTCCAACGGACAAATCCCAAGAAACTCTATAAATAGTACCCTTCAGCAAACCCCAAAACATACGTACATACACAAGAGGGTCAACACTTTGCTGAAATATTTTCTCAAAGAAAAGCTTAGAAACTCCATAGCCAAAATTCTTTCAAGATTTTTTTTTAATTCATTCCAGACAGTCGTAGATATCTCAAAGATCTTCAAAGAAGAACCATACACTATTATTGAGATATCCTAAGTTGTTTGAACTTCCTAAAATCAAACAAACCCGTGATCAAAACCCTCAACATCATCTATCTGTGTGAAGAAGTTATTGACTCTACAAGTAGTATTTCTGAGTGAGAGAAGCTTGTTGGTGAAGATCTTCATGGTGCTGAAGTCTGTAGGATCAAGGAGCCTAAGATCATCATCCCCTCCTCTATTTTGTAGAAGCCTCTGTGTGATCCTTCGATGCAGTATTTCTGAGTGAGAAAAGCATTCTTTCAGTCCAACAACTATTGCTAATGTGTTTATAGAGTATTTCAAATCTATCCAAATACCTCAGGTTGATTAGTCCCAATGTACTCTCTTTGATGTCCAAGTTCCCCAGATTTCTAGTTTACATCATCACCAGCTTACAGTTGTACCTAACATTGATGAAATCAAACAGGCCTTATTTAAAATTGGTGATCTTAAAGCCCTGGGACCGGATGGACTTAATGCTTTTTTCTTTAAAAAATATTGGGAGGAAGTTAAAAATCCGATTAGTAACCTTGTCAACAATTTTTTTACGAACGGATCCCTCCCGAATTTTTTGAGTCACACAAGACTGGTTCTTATGCCCAAACTGGACAATCCTTCATTGCCTAGCCAGTTTCACCCCATTAGTCTCTGTAATGTGGCGTATAAAATCATTGCAAATCTTTTAGTTACAAAGATTCGACCCTTCCTTGAACATTTAATAGGACCTTTCCAAATCGCTTTTGTGCCCTCTCGCCAAATTTCGGATAATGTTTTACTTGCGCATGAAAGTTTCCATTCCATGAACAGGAAAAAAGGCAAAAATTCCTTTTTAGCGCTTAAGATCGATCTCGAAAAAGCCTATGATAAACTAGACTGGAATTTTATTCGCTTTGCGCTTCACTAATTTAATTTTCCTGGTCATCTTATTGCTCTCATTATGAAATGTGTTCAATCGGTATCTTATTCTTTAACAATTAATGAATTTATGTCCGGAACTTGGAAACCTTGCGTGGGTATTCGACAGGGGGACCCGCTCTCACTGTACTTATTTATCTTATGCATGGAGTTGTTTATTCAAAAGATTAATATGAATTGCACACTTAAGTTGTTTGACCCCCTACCCCTAGCTCGTAACTATCCCTACATTCCCATTTTAAGTTTTGCTGATGATTGCTTCTTATTCATGAATTCCAATTCCAGATTGTGTGAATATGTTCTTCAGCTTTTAGACAATTTTAAAAAAACAGCAGGGCAAACCATTAATTGGCAAATATCTTTTGTTATCTTTTCAAAAATACCCCTACAACCCAAAGGGTAGCCCTTGTGCACAAACTCAATCTTGCAACTAATAGACCTAAAGAAAAATACCTAGGCCTACCCATTATTCTGGGGCGGGTCACAAGGCAAACTTTTTTGGATATCATTACCAAAATGACACACCGAATCCAAATCTGGTACAATAAATTCCTATCTTATGCCGGCAGAGTAACCCTCCTTAAACACGTATTTAACTCTATGCCCTCTTTTCCATGAGCATATATAAAATCCCTGGCACTATCATCGAAGCAATTAATAAAATTTGTAAAAACTTCTTCTGGAATGCTCAGTATAAAGGAAAAAAACCCAACCTAGTCCCGTGGCATCAAGTTTGCCAAACAAAAGCTCTTGGGGACCTTGGCATTAGAAATTTAACTGCTCTAAACCAGGCCCATATCCTCAAACTTACTTAGCGTATACACAATTCACCCAATGCTTTAATTAGCCAAGTCCTTAAAGCCAAATACTTTCCTACACACAATCTTCTCCAAGCCACAACCAAAGCCCATCATAGTTGGACTTGGAGAAACATTAGCAAACATATACCGTTGCTTACCAGATCACTCCGTTGGACTATTGGAGATGAACAATCCACCAAATTCTAGTTTGACATATGGATCGGCAACCAACCCTTGGCAAATATTATTAGGCCAGATCCAGGATTAGTGGATTCAACTGTTGCAGACTTCATTGATCCCCAAAATCAAAAGTGGAAGACAGCCCAATTGGCATCTATCTTACCACCAATAATTCTTAATCAAATCCTAGCACTACCCTTCCCACGAACACCAATTAAGGATAACCAAGTTTGGGCATGGCACCCCTCCGACACCTTCACTTTTAAATCAGCCTATTACTGGATTTTGCCACAAGTCAGTCCCCACATCACACCTCCCCTTCCTTAGAGGGAGCTTTGGAAACTTCAGCTGAAGCCACGCACTGAGTTTTGTATCTGACTCTTAGCCCATTGGGCACTAACTACTAGCAAATTCCAACACTTTCGACATAGAATCCCCTCCCCTATTTGCCAGCTGTGTAATACTGAGGATGAAGACTATACACATGTATTTCACAATTGCCCAGTCTTTAAGACCCTGTTCAACTGTTACATAACACAATTACCCCTCAATTTCACCAAAAATGTTTTGTTTATCCTCAAAGCCTTCAGAATGGCCCAGGCACCTAAAAGACTTCTGTGTTACCTTATTTGGTATATCTGGATGACCAGAAATCAACTCATCTTTCAACACACACCCCTTAATCTTCGACAAATCTGGCACAAATCTGTTCTCAAAGTACAGCAGCATATGAAGCCTCAAACCCCTGCTCAAAAAAATAAATTAAATGTTGATGGGTCCTCTCTTGGGAATCCCGGGAAAGCAGGTATCGGTTGTATCATCTGAAACTGTGCTGGTCAATTTATCTCATCTTTTTTAATGTTCTTTGGTTATACATCTAACAATATTGCAGAACTCTGGGCGGCTTGGGAATGTTTAAAGCTTGCGTGAACCCTCGACATCCGCAAGCTAATTATTAACTATGATTCAATGTTTCTTTATTGATGTTTAACTCGCAGGCAGGTCCCTCAACCAACTTCAGTAACACTAATCCGTAATTGTCAAGCCCTAATTGCAGAAATGGAAGAAGTACAATTGTCCTTTTGTTACCGGGAGGTAAATCAAGCAGCCGACTATCTAGCCAAAGAGGCAGCAACTAGTGGTGGGACGATCCTTTACTCAGAATGCCCACAAGTTTTGATATCGGTGTTAGCAGCTGACTTAAGTTGTATTAGAAATTGTTTTGTCTGTAATGGCCTGTTTCAACATTTGATTTGTAACCTCCTTTAACTTTTAATATATGTTTGCTGTTAAAAAAAAAAAAGTACAAGCACATTCGTCACAAAATACACAAAACTAAAATTCTCATATCCCACATTATCAGTAATCAAAAATTGAAATTAACTAAATGTGGTTGACTTACCTTCTCAAATCAGAAATTAGAAGTGGAAATCGAATAACAAAGTGGTGGAGGTTGACTTACAAGAGAAAAATTAGAGATTTTTGGAAGAAAGTTTGGCGGAAATTGTATGCCTTGGCATCGGCGGAAATCTAATACTATGAATGAAAAGTTAGAAATTTGGGAAGTAAACTATGGTGGAAATCGAATACCTAAGCGACAACGGTGGAGGATCTTGGGAGATTTAAAGCCTCTCGAACTTGAGAAGAAACTGAAAAAAGGGAAGAAAAAGACACTGAATAAAGTGGGAACAATTTTGAGCAGTTAACATGATTAATTTTGTGTAAAGTTGAGGGTATTTAGAAGGTGTTTGGCTAAACTTATAACCTCCTCTAAATATCTTATAAGATGTTTTGGAGCTTATAAGCTCTATAAATTTATTTGTTAACTTACCCCCACCTTTTTTTTAACATATTATAAGATATTATATCTTATAAGCTCATAAAACATTTTATTATAAGATATAGGAGCTTATAAGATGTTTTGGATAAACTTAGCCAAACACCCTCCTAATCTTCTCTCAAGGATAGGGAGCTAAGACAAATTTTAATTTCAGAGTAGGAATTGTAGACTTTAAGAATTAGGGTTGGGGGCTGATCCGTAAATGAGATCTTTAAATGGGGATTTATCTCCAAATTTCTGTTATTTAAAAAACTTACAATTAGAAAAAGAAAAATTCATATGTATCTCATCTGAAATGAAGCCGACCACTCAACCTCCCCAAACCGCATCGCTGCTCAACGTCCCCCAAAACCCTCCAAACCATATGGCCGCCTGCCCAATTTCCTTCCCTCACCCCCTTGATGCCCAAACCCTATCGCATTTCACCCAAAACCCCATCTACGCGGCCCCATTGTTGCCCCTCTCTCTTTGTTTATCCTCGCCTCTTTACTCGTCGCCCCTCTATCTCTCTCTTGTCGCTCGGCGGTAGTCGTATGCCTGTAACTGTAAGCAACGGTGACGAAAAAGCAAGTTCAGCAACTTAATGGTGAAGGTTAAATAGGTTTTTTTTGAAAAAAAAAAATTCCAGCCTATTTTACTGCCATCAAGATATTTTCAAAGTCAAAAGGAATATAAGTGTAAATGTAAAGATAAGAGGGGTTTATTTGTAATTACACCGTACCTAGGGGTGGTAAATGTCATTAAGCCTAAAATTGCAGTTATTTGGGCCAAGACATATCATATTCTCTCATCTTCATAATGTGTACAAATTCAGATGTTTTACTACTTTTAGTTTTATAATATCACTTCTCATTACAAAAAAAATTCCCACCTTCAATTTTTTGCGGAATTTTTTTTGCGGAAAAGTCCATATGCGGGCCACATGGCCATTAACTTTGTAGTTTCCTAAAAAAGCAAATTTAGTTCCTTACTTTGGCAATTCGTTTCAATTTTGGTATTGCAAATAAAAACATTAACATGCTAAACCACGTACAAGTCCACTAACTTAACTATTCAATACAATTAATTTTTTATTATTACTTTTTTTGGGGCAGGGGGAGCAATATGAAATACTAATTCCTTAACATATATTGTCTATAATATTATATATTATAGAAAAAAATGAAAATATATAAATTATAAAATTGTATTAGTTAAATAAGTTGATGTGATTGCCAAACTCTGCAAATTAAGATGAAAGCTTGTTTATGAAATTCAAGATTAAGAATCGAGGTGAGTTGTTGTTGAAGAACGTCGAACCTATATGATGTGAAAGAAGCATTTGTTGAAAGAATAAATATCACGAAAATCAAAGGAAAAAAAATAAATTATCTCTGAAATAAAACAAAAACATCATGTAATCTTCAAACTGCACTTAAAATTTCAGGAAGAATAAATGAAAGATGAAAAAAGAATTAAGAATATGTAAATTAGATTTTTGTCGATTTTTTATTTTTCATGCAACAATAACATATATGTGGAACATATTTAATATAAATTTCAATTATCTTGAAGTTTTTTTCTAATTTTTTGTACAAATTTCCCTGACATGAAAAACATGAATTAAATATTTTATTTAGTAGAATAATTGGATTTGTTTAAGAAAGGAAAGTATGTAGTTCTATATATGAAAGTTATTAAAATGGAGATTCGACATCTTTTAGGAAAAAGTGAAAAGAATAATCTAAATGTAATTTTGTGACATTTTAGTAATCCCTTGCAACGTTTTTCAATGAATTTGTTATGTATATATATTGATATATTATGCACATCATTTATTATTCAACATTTAACAATAAATGAGTTATAATTTATAATCTATTTTAACAATGAGTTATAATTTATAATCTACTAAGAACTACTAAAACAATAGAGAATGATACATACATTGGTAGGAGAAGAACTCAAGACCTCTAATGTTTTGGGAAATTAGTTTCGCCAATAGAGGTAGATTTCATTGTCAACATGCACTTTTACTTAATTAGTTGAAAGATAACTAATCTTTTATTATTTTAAGACTTCCGCCTCTTTTTATCATAGTTTGTGCAATATTATTATTAGAAATATGCTCTCGAATGTCTTAAAGAATAGTTTATAGTACGCCTTTGATTACGTAATTATAAGCACTTTTCTTTTAATAAAAAGCTTTGTTGAATTACATAATTTTTATAGGCATTCACAAGTAGTATTCAACATAGTTCATGTGAACAAGAGTGAACTTTAATTTCTATTCCTTATGGGAGAGGGAAATTAGCACTAAAAGAGTTCAATACTTGTGCACTTAATATGTCCGCAAGTCATAGAATCTCAACTGGGCATTGAGTTTTGCCAAGACTTGTATAATGTAAGTTTTGACATGGAAAGTGTCAGTTGAATATTATGAGATAGTGGGAACTTATTTTATATGTACACTTATGGGTTCAGAGCAATCGAACTCGACTCACATTAATTCTGTTACATGCGTCTAACTCATTGACGGTCAAGGACATAATTGATTAGTTATGATAGGCATGCATGAACTTTTGACGTGAGAAATCACATTAAAAATAGGGTTGTAATGTCGAGCATGACATTGGAGTAGTTACGTCCAACACTCCCTTTGCTAGGGCCAATCTCGAAATGCGACCTCAGTGGACAAGTAGTATTCATGACTAATATCTAAGAAGGGGTTTGTTCGCTCGTGAATGAGTTAATATTCTATGTGACTATAAGTAAGTGAGATCTCAAGACTTTGGCCAAGCAGTTGAGCCGCTTGTATTTGACACGAGAGGAAGCTCATTGATTTTGACTTATTATGATCTAAACATAAAGTTAAGTTTATGCGTTTGGCAAAACTACAACCCTTACTTGATTGGAATATAAGAACGAAGAGCTTATTCTCATACAATATTCATGGCGAGAAATGTTGACAATGATCCAATAATTCGTTCTCATTTGAGCTACGATGTGAGACACGTGACTAACTAGGTGTCACTCACATTCTTTGTTTTCCTCGCCATTTTCAATTGAAATAAATCTAAACAGTCGCGCTTAAAAGGGAACTTCATAGAAATCTTGAAGTTAATATCAATGGGCATTTTGGTATTTGATACCAAAATAATTTATTGGATAAATTAGTAGAGATAAATAAATTACTTAACCATTGAATGATTAAATGTGATTATTTAATTGATTATTTTCTTGGAGACATAAATAAATAAATTTATTTATTGGATTGAGTAATTAAATAATTGAATGAGTCTAAGACTCAAATAAAAGTCCACTCGCATGCGGGGGTGTATTGGGCCGAACTTGGCTTTGTTTTCTGTTAAATGATTTAGATATTACTTTGATTGATAACGTAGCACACAGTCTTATTCTCTACATTAGTAGCCTTCAAACAGAAAACTTCCCTTCCTCTCTCTTGCTAGTGTTATGCCTCAGATACCATAGAAGATAGATATTATAGGGCATACTTATTGTAATTAAACATTCTTTTTCAATAAAAGGCATTTTATCTTGTTTTCTTATAGGCATTTATAAGTTGATGAACAACATTAAGTCCTTAACAGTAAGGCTAACCTTCTACTCCCTGTGGGTTAGGAAGATCGACATTAGAAATGTTCGCTACTTAATGACTAAACAAGTTCGCTAGTCATAGAGAGTATTGAATAGACATCAATACTGGATAAGACTTGTATGGCATAAGATTTGACATAGAAGTACCAATCGAACACTGTGGGTTAGTGGAAGCTTGTGTCATATAGACACATCAGTGAGACTGCTGTATTCGAACACGACTCGTATCGGTTTTGTCACATGGATTTCACTCTATGATAGTCAATGATAGAACTGATTAGTTGTAATAGGTACGCCTGAACCTTATACTTGAGGAATCATTTTGAAGACGTGCTTGTGACATCAAGTTCGTCATTAGTGTAGTTAGACCCAATTCACCCGATGGTGGGGTCGACCTCGAAGTGCAACTTGATGGCAAGCAGCAGTATTAACTGATTTGCAAAATGAAATTTATTCTCTCATAAGTGAATGAGCAAATATCCTATATCGTCATGAATGAGTAATGTCAAAAGTCTTTGGCCAAAGCATTGGAGTTGCTCGTGTTAGACGTAACACTTAGTGACCTCGACTCATTATGATTTAAGCATATGGTCAAGTAATGTAAGTTTGACTAAACCGTGACTCTCACTTGACTGGGAAATTAGAATAAAATTTTTTTACTCGTACAATATTCATGAGGAAAAAGGTTTTGGAATGATCCCGATCATTCGTTCTCAATTGGGTCATGATGTGAGCCACGTCACTGGCCAGGTGTTGCTCACACCCTTTGGTTTCCTCCCAATTACCTTTTGAGACGAACCTATTGAGTCACGCTTAAACAAATTGCAAAGGGAAAAAATATTATTTTACCTAAAGGATATCATCGGTATTTGATATCGTTCAGTATTAAATAATCAATTTATCATTAGATGATAAAATTAATTAATTAAAAAAATGAATAAGTTAATTAATTTCTTGGAGAAATTATTATTGACTTAATAATTTAGTTATTTAATTAATTATTTATTAGATAAATAATTAAATTAAAATTGGAACCAAGTGGGTGCACTAGCCCAAAAGCTAGTCCATGCGGGACGCCTTTTCCCTTGGTTGCCAAGGGTTTTGTCTCTCTTACAATATAAATATATTGCTAAGTAAGAAATAAAACCCTAGCTTAACTTTTATTGTAAAAGAAAAGAAACCAAGTCAAAACTCTCTCCCACCTCTCTCTCTCTTCCCCCCTCCTAGTCGTACGCTACAGAGAAAAAGAAGAGGATTTCTTGCTTTGGATTCCGACGTGGTAATTTAGAGGCAGTGACACCTTGACTGCTCGGATCAGAAAATCAAAGTAGATGCATATTTGGAAGAATTTGTAAGTTTTTTCTCCATTATGTTTGAATATGGAATTCAAAGATGACCACCGGAGGAATTTTTTTATCCTCTACGTTTTTCTATTCGTATCCCAACAGTGGTTTCAAAGCCAATCTCTGAATTTCATATTTAACATTAGCTTTGAGCTTTATGTGCATTAATTTTGTGTTTTAAAGCATGTTAAAATATGAAATTTTGTATTGTAATTGAAGCATGAATTTTTCTGTGTATTTGGATCTAAATTGCATGGTGTTTTTAAGGATCGAAAATTACAAGAAAAATTGAGAAAGAAGAAGGCAGGGCTGCGCGCCTGGACTGCACCCATAGAGTGCGCGCAGACACATAGGAGTGCACGACGGGCGCCGAAGTGACCCGATGCTGGGCATTGGGATGCCCAGGCGTCCGCACTGCAGGCGCATGACCACACGGCATGTCTGTTGGGTCGGGCCTTTGAAAGACGAGTCAGGTTTTGTGTGCACGTGTCTATTTTTTAATATTATTGGGTTGGGTGATCCCCGGGATGACTAACTCAGCGGAAGATTAAATTTTTTACACTAAACGATAGCATAAACATAAAACGACCCGACACGAATCTAATCCGCTCAATTAATTCATAAACATAATTAAAATGCGAACTAAAAATTACCAACAACGAATTTTGATTTCGGTTGGATCTTTATCAATCCTCTACAAGCTCCACAAACTTGTCCCCCTTTTGTATCTCCGGGTAGAGCGCTTCAATCGTCGCGCCTCTAAGAATAGTCCACACCTCCTCGAATCTCCAATCGTTCTATTTATGGTGCTAGCCAATAGAACGAATCTAGAACTTAACTATATAGGCTTATGTGAAAGGTGAGGAATATTTGATATGAGTAATTAGGGATAATTGCAAAAAATCTCCATGTGTTAATGCGAAATTGTAAAAAAACACCTATGTTAACAAAATAGGCTAATCACCACCATGTGTTATTCAAAAGTCTGCAAAAAGTCACTTTTTGTTAAAAAGATAGAAAAACATGTGTTTTTTGGGTGAAATAACACTATTTTACCTTTTATTTTGTTTGGAGAGTGTATAAATAACAAAGAAGCATGTCATTAAAGGTGAAAAACATAAAAAAACACGCTCATTTTTTTTCAAAAGGTGATTTTTTGCAGACTTTTGAATAACACATGGTGGTGTTTAGCCTATTTCGTTAACATAGGTGTTTTTTTGCAATTTCGCATTAACACAGGTTTTTTTTTTTGCATTTATCCAGAGTAATTAAGCTCAACACATGAGCAAAATTACGCCTTAGATAGTAAGGTTAGGAGCGGCTTTTGTGTATAAAACGAGGAACGAAAATTTCTTCCTCTTTCTTTTGTCATGGCCGATTTTAGGAGAAAAAATTACTAATGACTTAAGTCTAATTTTCTCTTACTTGATCACATATATATAGTGGTGGAATCCAAACCCTAAAAGAGTTTGTAGATAAGGAAATAACTTAATCTCCAAGATATAGTATTTTTCTTATCTTGGATTCTTCCATTCTATATATATATATATATATATATATATATATAACACGCCTAGCGTGTATATGTATATATATTATATATAATTATTTTATATGTATATCTAATATACATATAATCCTCCAAGAAATAGAATTAGTTACCAAGTAACTTATCTTTCCTTGATTGCATAAGTCAACCGATGACTTACCTTTGATTAAGTAGTTGAGGAAGGAAAGAGCTCTTCCTCCCTTCAACTCATATCACATGCCCAATAGCAAGCCTTGGAGTCCAAGTTTTAATCTCTTGATTTAATTCTTGACTCCAATTAATTAATTACAAAGAATCCAATTCTTTTAAATAATTTTCAACTATTCATATCATTTATTTAATTTGAGTCCTACCCAATTAAATAAACTACATGGACTACACAAAGTCCATTAATTAATTAATCCAATACAATTAATTAATTAGTATTAATTAGTCTTCACTAATTAATTCATATTCCAAATTAAGAAAGTACCATACTTTAATAATTTTCTCAAGTTCCTCTAATTGATTAATTCACACTTTAAGCGGAAACTCTATGGAGTTTGTGTGTGACCCCTTAAGCTCGATTATGCATTAGTAGTAGGTACATATTTCCAAAGTGTTAGTGTACTTTCCAAATATGGAAATACAAGATTAAATACAACCTTATTTAATCAAGTCTTGAATTAGACACCATAATAATTCAAGACACCTACAAATCGTGGTTACTGTCTAGTAGTGGGCCACGAAGGCCTAAACACAATCGATTAAAGTAAAGATACACCTTTAATAATCAAGATCCTCGCACAAGTAAGATCCTTCCATCAAGATCTCCCGATTGAGTCTAGGGTATAGATTTAGTCGAAACCCTAATAACTCAATAGCCAAGTTGACTTTGACCTTCTAAACGAGAAAACCCTATTCCTCTTTAGAAGTCTTCGATGGATCCAATCTTGATTCTCATGTATCTCCATATACAATCAGATCACACCCAAAATACCCACATGGTGATCTTAATAGATCATCAGTAGTCCAAAGTGTGATGGATGATATACAAGATATCCAATGGAATCTCAGCTCGTTGAGGATTACTCTTATACTACATGATCTTCGAAAGTTCCAGATTCGACTGGGATTCCTGTTAGGAATTTCATGTTAGATGTTTTAATGATGACAATTAGGACTTTATGTTAGACCCCAAAATATGTAAGTTTGTTTTTATTTAGAAATCATGTATAAGCTTTGAAGCGTTAGATTTGTAATAGGCTTTGCTTTATTTTAGATTGTTAGGCTAAATAGTCTTAGGCTGAGCGTCTGATGAATTCTGAGTGAGCTTATCAGTAGTTTAGTTCGAAGACTCAAGCGCCTAAAGTCTGACTAAAGATGAAGTTTCCAAGCGTCCAAACGACCAGCTGTACCAAGCGTTACTTATAGGACAGAAGTTATTCAAGGATGAATGAGCGTCTACCAATGACTGATTTCACCTGAATTTATTTCTAAGTCCAGAAGGAGTTTAATGCAAATATTCTCAGTGCATTAAGGGCCAACGGGCATTTAATTCAAATGCATTAAATGCTGATAAGAGCATTAAATGTGATAAGCTCTTTCGGACATACGGAGAAGCCACCCTATTGGACTGTCAACTATTCACAGACTGCAGCACCAACTTTTGTGCAACAGATTTTCAGGAAAAAGGACAAAAGTTGTTCACTCGCGGAAGTGAGAGACACACGCCTGTGCATGTGTCAAACAGACATTTTTTTAAGAATGCCTATAAATAGGACTTCAACTACAAGCCAAAAATCAATTAATTCCAAGCCAAATTGATGTTGCATTGAAGTCTCATTCCTTAAACTTTCAGAAAAGTCAGACTATTCAAGCAAACATTCTCTTTGCTTTTCTTCAATTCCTGAGACAGTCAACCAATATCTCAAACATTCTTTTTGAAGAAACCCACATTACTATTGAGATATTCCCAAGTTGTTTGAACTTCATCAAAATCAAACAAACCGTTTAGAAAAACCCCATCTGAGCCTCGCGATCGGTGTGAAGTCGAAGTTGGATACTTGCATTATTTCTGGGTGAAAGAAGCAAGGGGATTGAAGTGATTTGGAGCAGAAATCTGTGTGATCAAGGAGCTCAAGTCATCGACATCTATCTCTCCCTAATTTGTAAAAGATTCTGTGTGATTCTTTGAGAATCATTTTAGTGGATTGCCTCCAAATGTTAAAGGAGAAGAAGGACATAGTTGGGATTACACCACCCAACGAACCTTACAAATATTGTATCATTTTCTTTACAGTCAATTCTCTTATTCGTCATATCATTGCATAAATTAATTAAGTAAAACACAATCAAACGCTAAGCAACTAAGAAACAACTTGTGACGCTAAAGCTTTCAAAAGAGAAGACTCTAAAATTATTCCGCTGTGCTAACACTGATTAAAGAACTGAACGCTTAAACCTATTTGGTTAAAGTATTCAAATCTTAAAGTCTAAGTTAACTTTCTAAAATAATCTTCATTAGACGCTTAGCTTAAGTGTCTATACCTCAAGTAAACTCTCAGTTAAGCGTCTAAATTTCAAGCGTCCAAAAGCTTTTTAATACGAAAATTTTTGAAGTCGAAAAAGACTTCAGGGTCTATTCAACCCCCCTTATAGACCCTTTCGTATGCCACTTAGGACCAACAAGTGGTATCAGAGTGGTTAAAGTTGAAACTTTAAAATTTACAAGCATAACTGCTTGTTTAGATCATTTTTTCAAAATCTAGTTGCTCTTTTAAAAATTTTCGTTATGACATTTGCTAAAGTTCCCAAACTGACTGAGTCAAACTATGACACATGGAAAGTTAAAGCATTTACATATCTATGTTCATGTGATGATGACATGTGCGATATTATTTCAGATGGGTCAATCAAAATATATAAAGTTATCACAAGAGCGCCTGGAGACACGGAAGACACTCCGGATGGTTACGTTGAAAAACCAAAACAAGAATGGTCTCTAGATGAGCGTCGAAGAGCAAATTTGGACAATGTTGGTCGGAATGCTCTGTATACAGCTATTGGTGATAATGACAACCTATTTAACAAGATTAAGTCATGCAACACAACTAAGGAAATCTGGGATAAGTTAGCCATAATTTGTGGAGGTTCAGCTCAGATTAAAGAGAACAAACTTTCCATTGCCAAGGAAAGGTTTAACCGTTTTAAGATGTTATCCAATGAGACTTTAGAGCAATTGGACATAAGATTCACAGTTCTTGTTACGGAACTTACATCTTTGGGTATGGATTTACATAACCGAGAAATGGTGGTTAAGATCTTTAGAGGTCTACCTAGTAGATTTTTGATGAAGACAACAGCTATGAGAGAATCAAATATGTTAGATCGTCTAACTCCAGAAGATGCTTTTTCAGAGCTCAAAGCATTTGAGTTTAAGTTGAATTCGGAGAGTGATGCAGTGAGCAGTCCGGTAATTAAGTCTGGAGCGCTCGTAGCATCAATCAAGGGTAAATCGGTTAATAAAGGAAAAGTTTCAGATATCAGTGAGGAAGAGGCGTTGGCCTTGCTAAATAGATTCAGAAAGTTCTTGAGATATGAAAAAAAAGGAAATAGTCCTAAGCATCAAGGACAGAGTTCATATCAAGCGCCTGCTCCAGTACAACAACAGTACCAAGCGCCTGCTCAATACCAAGCGTCTACTCAAAATCTCTAAGTGCCCGTGGTCTCAAAACCACACACTGCAAGGTTAACAAATGAACAAAAGATGAAAACTAATATTTGTTATAATTACAGGAAGCCAGGGCACTACCAAGTAAATTGCCCTTATCCAAATGTATCCAAGCACTCAAGGCAGGATTATGTGGATAGAAACCAATTCAGGAGCAACCTTCGCCAACAAGGTTTGCTAGCGAAATTAGAACCAGCGTCCGCACCTGAAGATTTGGAGTCTTCAGAGGAGAGTAGTGATGATGATGAGCCAGTGGATGACTCAGCGTTTATTTGTCTCATGGCCAGAGATGATGAAGCGTCTCCTGAGGTAAACACTAAGATATCTTACCCTCTCTCTTATGAAGAATTACTTGACAAAGTCAAAGAATATTATAATGATTATCAAGATGCCACTAAAATATATCAAAATCACTTCGATATCATTTCATCGCTCAAAAGTGATAATGTGACGCTCAAAGCAGAGTTGCAAGTTCAACAATAATGCATTGAGAAAAACAAATCACTTGAGAGTGATATAATCAATCTAAAAAGTGATCTTGATATAATAGTCAAGACAGAAGCTGAGCTGATTGCTAGACTTGCTAAATCAGAACAGCTCGTCTCATCATTGTCTAAAGCATCAAGAAAGCTTGACAATGTGACTGACATAACAAGGTTATTTGGTGAAAAGACCGGTTTAGGATGCAATAAATTCGGTAAACAAACAAACAAATCTAATGTTACGGCAAACAACAAAGGAAAGGGTGTTTTCTTTGTTGAGAAAGGTTCACAAGGTCAAACACAAAATGAACCAAGCGACAAAGGTACGAGGTCAAATGAGAAAGCCAAAGCTGACTCAGGCAAGGGAAAGGCGAAAGCAGATGATTCAAAAAAAAAGGTTCATCCAAATGATCAAAAGGCTACGGATAAACCTAATCACTGTGAGTCAAGCGCTAAGCGTGCAACATCAAAAGTGTACCCTAAGCCAGCTGCCAGGAAATACCAGCGTCAATATCCACAGAGGTCTAGATCATATTATCGCTACTATGATGATTATGATTATGATTACTATTATAATCAAGGATATTATTATACACCCAAAAAGCACACACAAAACAATGTGAAACCCAACAAGGCCGGTATTCCTACAATGAAGACTAGGCAAATATGGGTTCCTAAAGTTCTAATTCAAACTAACAATGTTACTAATGTTAAAGGACCCAAGCAACAATGGGTACCTAAACATAAATAGAACTTCCCTTTTTGATTGCAGGTACCTAGAGCTAGAGCCGATACATCTGCTTGGTACTTCGATAGTGGATCGTCAAGACACATGACTGGTTCCAAGGATCTTCTGATCAACTATCGAGCTGCCAATGGTCCTCAGGTTGTATTTGGTGACAATTCCAAAGGTAAAACTAAAGGTATAGGTACTGTGCATAAGGGGAACATCATGATAAGTGATGTTTATTATGTTGAGGGTCTAAAGCACAATTTATTAAGCATAAGTCAATTTTGTGATAAAGGCTTTGAAGTCATATTCTCAAGCAACTATTGCTATATAAATGACGCTAAGGCTAAGTCTACTAAGTTGAAAGGTAAAAGAACTAACAACGTATATTTGGTGGATTGGGGTTCAACACTTGATAACAACCCAACATGTTTTGTTGCTAAAAATGAATCTAAAATGGGTTAGTCATGGCATAGAAAAATGAGTCACCTCAACTTTAAGACAATCTCTCAGCTTATAAATCTAAATCTTGTAGAGGGATTACCAAAAGGACCATTTCACAAGGATCGCCTTTGTGACGCTTGTCAAATGGGCAAACAAGTCAAATCATCTTTTAAGAGAAAACCTCATCTATCTACCTCTAGAATACTTGAACTACTTCACATGGATCTATTTGGACCTGTTCAAACGATCAGTGTAAGCGGTAAAAAGTATACTTTGGTGATAGTAGATGATTTATCTCGATTTCCTTGGGTAGAATTTCCAAAGATGAGATATGTGACAAGTTAACAATGCTTATTCTACAACTTCAAACTTTGAAAAATCTTAAGGTTGCAAGAATAAGAAGCGATCACGGTACTGAGTTTACTAACAAGGTTGTTGAGAAGTTTGTGCAGAGAATGGAATACATCATGAGTATTCAGCTCCCAGAACTCCCCAACAGAATGGTGTTGCTGAGCGCCGGAACAGACCGCTCAAGGAAGCCGCCAGGACGATGTTAGCAGAGTCCAAGCTTGCTCCTAGGTTTTGGGCCGAAGCGATCAACACTGCATGTTACACTTAAAACCGCTGCATGATCAACAAATAGCATGGAAAAACTCCATATGAACTATGGAAGGGACGTAAGCCAAATGTTTCATATTTTCATGTCGTTGGTTCTAAATGCTTTATCTATAATAATGGATCTCAAAGCCTAAAGACATTTGATCCTAAGGCGGATGAGGGAATCTTTCTAGGCTACGCCAAAAATGGAAAGAATTTTTGCATCCTAAATAAGATCAAATCGAAGGTTGAGGAATCTATTCATGTTGTTTTTGATGATGCTAACCAAGAACCTAGTAAGGTTAATATAAATGATGTAGGAGTTGAAGATCTATGTCATCAAGCATCTAAAATCACCATTGATGATGATAGTGACGACGATGAGGAGATCTCAGTGCCACCTCCTAAGATTACTCGTAAGGTTACTCTGGATAACAATGTAAGAAATGCTAATGATCATGAAGAGAGTGATCATCAAGAGCAAACAAGGATTGGTGAACTTGAAGCACCTACGCAAGAAGGTAGTCAAGCGTCAGATCGTTAAGCGCCTGTTCAACCTCTTAACCCCTTCCAACCAGATAGACTATGGCTGCGTGATCATCCACCTGAGCAGTTTATTGGAGATATTGGAGCGCCTGTTAGGACTAGAGCCGCTACATTCAATGAGGCTATGTTCACAAGCTTTCTATCTCAAATGGAACCTAAGAAAGTGGATGAAGCGCTAAGCGATCCAAGTTGGATTGAAGCCATGCAAGAAGAGCTGAATCAATTCGAGCGTAGTATGGTTTGGACGATAGTACCAAGACCAACTCACCAAGGAGTTATTGGAACTAGATGGGTTTATAGAAATAAGATGGATGAGAATGGCACTGTGATAAGGAACAAGGCCAGACTCGTGGCTCAAGGTTATTGCCAAGAAGAGGGTATTGACTTTGATGAGACATATGCTCCTGTTGCCCGTCTTGAAGCAATCCGCATGTTTCTAGCTTATGTAGCATTCAACAAGTTTACGGTGTATCAAATGGACGTGAAGAGTGCCTTCTTGAATGGTAAACTCCAAGAAGAAGTATATGTGAAGCAACCACCAGGATTCATCAACAACCATGATAAGGGTATGGTTTACAAGCTAGACAAAGCACTTTATGGGCTTAAGCAAGCACCCCGAGCATGGTATGACACTCTCTCTATTTTCCTTATTGGTAAAGGCTTTTCAAAAGGCAGCGTTGATACAATGTTATTCAAAATTACCAATGACAAAGATATTCTCTTAGTTCAAATTTATGTTGATGATATTATATTTGGTTCTACTAACAAGCGTCTGTGTGAGAAATTTTCGAAAATGATGCAAGAACAATTTGAAATGAGCATGATGGGTAAATTTACTTTCTTCTTAGAATTACAAGCTAAACAACTCCCTAATGGAATATTTATCAACCAAGCTAAATATACACGTGATATGATTAAGAAATTTGGTATGGAAAATGCATCATATTCAAAAATCCCAATGAGCCAAATGCTTAAATTAGATAAAGATGAAAGTGGGAAGAAGGTTGATATCACTAACTATAGAGGTATCATTGGGTCACTTCTTGATCTTACCGCTAGTAGACCTGATATTATGTTTTCGGTATGCATGTGTGCACGATTTCAAGCTGATCCTAAAGAGTCACACTTGATTGCTGCCAAGAAGATCCTTAAATACCTAAAAGGCACACAGAATGTGGGCTTATGATATTCAAGGGACTCTCCTTTTGAACTAATTGGTTACTCAGATGCAGATTTTGCAGGTTGCAAAATAGATTGTAAGAGTACTAGTGGTACATGTCAATTTCTAAGTGATAGGTTAGTTTCATGGCATAGTAAGAAACAACAATCCATAGCTACCTCCACAGCCGAAGCTGAGTATGTAGCTGCAGGAAGTTGTTGTGCACAAGTATTATGGATGAGGCAACAACTTAGAGATTATGGTATAATTCTAGGTCCAACCCCCATTCACTGTGATAACCAAAGCGTCTTAGCCATGACTCAAAACCCTGTTCTTCATTCCAGAACCAAACATATTGACATTAGATACCATTTTCTTCGTGACCATGTTCAAAAGAAAGATATCTCTCTACACTTTATTGGAACTGACAAACAATTGGCAGATATCTTCACCAAAGCGCTCAATGAACAACGTTTTCTCACTTTGAGAAGTGAATTAGGTATGATTGATTTAAACGCTTAATAATCAAGCATCATACTTTATTAGACATATAATTTAGGGGGAGTCCACTTTATTTATGTCCCATAATCATTTTGTTTGAAAAGTTGTTACAAGTTATCAAATTTAAGGGGAACCTTAAAATTGTACTTGAACATGACTGAAAGCGTCAATGATCAAAAAATTTCTTATCAGCATGATCATCAACGCTCAGTATTATTTATGCATAAAATATTGGACGCTCAAACATAATTTTTTTTTTATCTCAAGCGTCAATATTACAATAGTTACAATAAATACCAACAAGTGGTACAACAACATTTGTTAAGCGTTGAACCAATTCCATTCAATACTTAATATAAAATTGTTTATAAAACTGACGGGTAATCAAAACTTTTCAAAATGAGGGTTCAGAGATAGCACGTGCTAGTGTACCATCAGGCGCGTGTGTTACACTCTGAAAAAGCCAAACTTTTTTAAAATTTTAACTCGGACGTCAAATCTCTATATATACGGGAGTTACCAAATGTAACTTCTCTTTCTTACACAAAACTCACATCCGCAGTTAATATTTTCATGGCTGAGATTAAAAATTAAAAGAAATTCTTTACACGTGTCAAAACCCTACAGAGACTAGAGAACACAAGTTTCAAAAAATTCATTACTGTGTCATTTAAAACACAATTTTCGCAGAAAAATTATTCACTTTCACTCAAAGATTTCTGCAAATTTTATTCTCTCTCTCTCTCTCAAAGCAAAAAAAATCTCAGTTCATCTCTTTCACTAAAAATGGCACCAAAGAAATCCTCTACTACTTCTGCCGAGTCTACCATCAAGGTTACTGAAGGCCTTGTTGTCGATTGGAAATTTCTTTATGAACAACCTCAGATCAACCTGACAGATATGATGGACATGGTAGTCAAGACTGGGCTTAAAACATTCTTGACTCAATACTCCTATTTATTTCCGACGGAAGTTGACACCTTCTGGAAGACTGCTAAACTCTCTGAGGACAAGAAGTCTATCTCTTGTCTAATTCCTCTATCCAAGAAGGAGCCATCTAAGGAATTTATTCTGTCTACTGCCTCCATTGCCAAGAACTTCAATCTCCCAAATGAGGGTGAGGCATTGGATTGCATCACTTTGGATCAAATCAAAGAAGCATGGACAACCATGAGTGCTTATGAAGGTGTACCCTACAAACAACACTTTGAAAAGAAAGATCTGGTATCCAAATACCGACTGATGGTTGATTTCTGCAGCAAGATTATAGAATGCCGAGTGGGTACTTTTGATAAGGTGAACCCAATGCAATTTCAGATGATGACGGCAATACTCCTCAACCTCAAGATCAACTGGAGTGAGTACATTTTTGGAAGGTTTCGAGACTGTTTAAGTGCCATAGATAAACCTTATGGGCTTGTTTTGAGTGACCTGCTGTACAAATCAGAGTGTGTATACTCTTCTGGTCAACCGCTAAATAAGACCAAGTTGTTGGGAAAAAGGATTCTGAGTAATCTCTTCAATCCTCCCAAGGTTGGTGGTGCTGCTAGACCACTGTCTGAGCGTCTGGAAGTACGTCAAGCATCCGATGAGGAAGATGAGCGTCTAGTTCTAGAAGAAGCCATGAAGCGTCCAACTGCAACAAAGAAGAGGGCTCCCAGAAAGCCCAAGGCTCAAGTTATTTCCTCTCCTCAAAAGGATGATGAGGCAACTGATGAGGATGCAGAGGACAAGTTACCTCTCATCAAGCGGAGGAAGCTGGAAGGCATTATTAAACAAATAAACTTCGAGGAACCAGCTGTTGCTCCTCCCGCTCAAACGCTCAAGCTCATTGAAGGAGTAAATGTAAAGAAGATCTTTAAGCGTACCAGGACAAGCAAGCGTCAAGCTGCTCCTGTTCCTGAGAAGCCTGAGACTGTTGAGCTAAACGCTCAAGTTGCTAAATGTAAAGAAGATCTTTAAGCGTACTAGGACAAGCAAGCGTCAAGCTGCTCCTGTTCCTGAGAAGCTTAAGACTGTTGATCCAAGCACTCAAGTTGCTGCTGAGCCAAGCGCTCACGTTGCTGTTGAGACAAGTTCTCAGGGTAAGTTTATTTCTTCCCACAACATTTCTATTCCTACATCTGTAGAAGATCCTGCTCTTATAGAGGATAGTTCATGTGTTACAGCTTTAGTTCCAGCTGCTGCTGAAGCATCAACAGACGTCCACCTAGATGTTGAGATGACAGAAGTTGTGGCTATTGCCAAAGACGTTTCTGCAGAAGCTACTGCAATTGAAACCGAGGAACCTGCTCCCAAAGAGGTTCAGACATCAATTCCTATTTTGGCTATAACAGAGGCACGCTCAGAAGGTCAGAGCGTTGCTGAAGACGTTACAAAGCCAAGGCACTTCTTCAAACTGGATGATTTGAAGACGATTGATCATTCAATCAATTATATGCCTCCAGCACCTGAAGAAGATTTCATTCCTGCAGGCCATAATGAAGAAAGATACATTGCTACTGAGAATGAGATTGCCCTGCTGATTGATATTGATAGTAAGATCAAGGATATAGTGTTCAACACCGAGCTGACAGAAATTGAGAGGAAGTACTATTTGGCCGTTCAACTTGGTAAATCTCCTGGTCAGATACCATCTTCTCTTATTCTTCAACAAGACAGACAAGGAGGTAGAACTCTTAGGTGTGATGTGGATCTCGCCTACTACCTAGATTATGGGCACAGTAAGTCAACTGGTTTTTCTTTGAGAGACTACAACATCAGAGTGTATGATCCTTTTTGCCCAGAGTTTCTCAACCCTTCATAGGAAGTCTTAAACAGAGAAGGCTACACACATTTTCCTCTTATAGAAAACAGTGATGAGAACAAGAATTCTGTCAATCCTCTTCGACTTTGGAAGAATAAAGGAGTTCATGCCGGTGAGCGTCTCGAATCTCTAACAGATTTGATCCAGACCGAAGCTGATGCATACTTTGACAGTGTTTGGAATGCCAACTATCAACCTGATAGATATCGTTTTGAATCTATCAGAGATATCCATCTCATTCGTGCTATGGTCAATGCTGGAACAGACTATTGTATGGCTGAAGTCAACTGGGTTGAAGCGTATGTGGGCCACAGATATACGTTCACAGAATTAGTTCAAGCTCCCCATTTATTTGGAATAGGCATGCATGAAAAGAAGCGTTAGTTTACCAAGTATTGCCTTGTACAGCGTCAGAAGAGAGTAGGACTTGCTGCTAAGTTATCAAGAGAACGTCAACAGACAAAACTGTTTCTACGAAAAGCACTGCACAGGTTTTCCATCACTCCTCTTCAATTCAATGCTCAAGCGTCCACCAGTGGCAGTTCATCTCCATCTTGTTTGAACCTCTCATCAAGCCACTGCGATGATAACTTCAGATTGATGATGAAGATTATGTCTCCCATTCCTCATTTTGACAAGATCTTTACTAAAAATCTACGAAAGCCGAATGGCTTAAGGATCCACAACTTCCAAGGTTATCCACTTCTACCTTCTATCAGACAGGAAGTTAGCGATAATTATGTCTATGTTCTTTCTCTGCTTGAACGTAATCAAGGCATAGCTCGAGCGGTGTATCCGTATTTGGAAGACTATTGTCGAATCTACGTGCCAGAAGCTCACAAGTCACAGTGTCTTTTAACAGATTGGATTATTGGATTTTCTTTGCATTACTGCCCCGACACTTTATTTTTTATTCCACCGCCGCAGTCAAAGATCTTCCCAAACCACGTATTGGACATAATGGGACCAATGTATGTCCGAGCCAGAGATAGTCCACTCCACACTTTCATTCAAGGGACTTGCATCTCTCGCTCACCCATGACTGAACTTCTGGAAGCTGTTTCAAATTCATATGCAGATATAGCAAATGAGAAATTCCAATTCGATGATTTTCGCCAACCAGAGTCAGCTCTTGAGGAAAAAACTGCTAAGTTAGCTGAAACGTCTGCACCCTCAGAAGTTGAAAATATTCCAGCGTCTGCTGAAGAACCAGTTTAAGCGTCTCAACCAGAGGATATTCCTGATGCTCCTGAACTTGTTATTGCTGATAGTGCTGAGGATCTTCAAATTGATGTACGCGGTACAATTTTTGATCCTACATATCAAGCTCCCCTTGACTCACTCAAGCATATATCCAGATTCAAGCGAACGGCTCCTCAAGCGGTTCCATCAGATGTGAGTCAAGACTTTGGACCTTTGCTGAAATCTGTCTTAGAGGAGATGAGCAATCAAGCTACTCAGAATGAAGAATCTCTCCACTGGATTAAGACGGATTTGGCAAAGATTGAATCTCAGACTATGAGCGCCCAAATTGCTCATATGCGTGGTTCTGCTCAAGCAGCTGTTGATGAGTGTCGCAAAGATTTTCAAGATATGACTGATGCTACCAACGCCAAGCTACTCGCCATGCAAGAATGACTTGAATAGCGTCTAGATAACTTAGAAACTTCACTGAATGGTGTTATCAGCGTTAAGATCCTCGCTGTACAGGAACGTTTTGACAAGCGTCAGGATGATCTTACAGCTTCCATGTCTCAAATTGCTAATCAAGTCAGCCTGCTAACAGAACACTTCATGCAGAGTGATGATGGCAATAAGGGAGAAGAGAAAAGAAAAGGAGAGAAGAGGAGAGCATCCAGTTCAAGAGCTCAAGAACCTCTTCCGCTGCTGAAGCGTCAGTTAATATCTCCTCCTTTTGCACTAAGTCTCCCATCTTGGATAACTGGTTATGGGGTAAGTGATTCTGCTGGAGCGCCTAGTAGAACGCTAAGAGAACCTCCACTAGCACTATATCCAAATCTACCAATACCTTCTCGGGCACGGCTTGAACAGTTTGACATTCCTCTTCAAAGAGCATCTACTCCAGAACCTACAGATCCAAGAACTTTAGCTGAAGAGAGACAGATGACTGACTTCAACCGAACTTTCAGAATTTGCCTAAGGCATATTGGTATTGACCCAACTGATTTGGACAAGCACTTTGCTGCTTTCAAGGAGAGACAAAAGGAAGAGAATAAGCTCATAATCGACAAAGATCATGAAGTGATGATGACTTTGGAAGATAACCTAATTGAAGCTATCCGAGCTGAAATGCCCAAGCGATACAAAGTTATACCAAGTCGTTAAGGCTTTTTGATTTGCATTATCTATATTATTGTCTCTTATGTAAATTTTGTTTAGTTGTAAAAATGCTTGTAATCATTGATATATATAAAATGCATTTTTCAGCTGAAATATCTCGTTGAAGCGTAACTAACTTTAACTAACCATATCTAACCAAAGCTAACTTTTATTTTGGCTGTCTAACTCTTGAACTATAAAAGAGTAAGTATTGCCATCATCAAAAAGGTGGAAATTGTTAGGAACTTCATGTTAGATGTTTTGATGATGATAATTAGGACTTTATGTTAGACCCCAAAATATGTAAGTTTGTTTTTATTTAGAAATCATGTATAAGCTTTGAAGCGTTAGATTTGTAATAGGCTTTATAGGCATTGCTTTATTTTAGATTGTTAGGCTAAATAGTCATAGGCTGAGCGTCTGATGAATTCTAAGTGAGCTTATCAGTAGTTTAGTTTGAAGACTCAAGTGCCTAAAGTCTAAATGAAGATGAAGTTTCCAAGCGTCCGAACGATCAGCTGTACCAAGCGTTACTTATAGGACAGAAGTTATTCAAGGATGAATTAGCGTCTACCAATGACTGATTTCACCTAAATTTATTTCTAAGTCTAGAAGGAGTTTAATGCAAATATTCTCAGTGCATTAAGTGCCAACGGGTATTTAATTCAAATACATTAAATGTTGATAAGAGCATTAAATGTGATAAGCTCTTTCGGACATACGGAGAAGCCACCCTATTGGACTGTCAACATTTCACAGACTGTAGCACCAACTTTTGTGCAGCAGATTTTCAGGAAAAAGGACAAAAGTTGTTCACTTGTAGAAGTGAGAGACACGGGCCTGTGCATGTGTCAAACGGACATTTTTTGAAGAATGCTTATAAATAGGACTTCAACAACAAGCCAAAAATCGATTAATTCCAAGCCAAATTGTTGTTGCATTGAAGTCTCATTCCTTAAACTCTCAGAAAGTCAGAAAATTCAAGCAAACATTCTCTTTGCTTTTCTTCAATTCCTGAGACAGTCAACCAATATTTCAAACATTCTTTTTGAAGAAACCCATATTACTATTGAGATATTCCCAAGTTGTTTAAACTTCATCAAAATCAAACAAACCGTCTAGAAAAACCCCATCCAAGCCTCGCGATCTGTGTGAAGTCGAAGTTGGATACTTGCATTATTTCTGGGTGAAAGAAGCAAGGGATTGAAGTGATTTGGAGCAGAAATCTGTGTGATCAAGGAGCTCAAGTCATCGACATCTATCTCTCCCTAATTTGTAGAAGATTCTGTGTGATTCTTTGAGAATCATTTTAGTGGATTGCCTCGAAGTGTTAAAGGAGAAGAAGGACGTAGTTGGGATTACACCACCCAACGAACCGTACAAATATTGTGACATTTTCTTTACAGTCAATTCTCTTATTTGTCATATCATTGCATAAATTAATTACGTAAAACACAATCAAACGCTAAGCAACTAAAACAACTTGTGACGCTAAAGCTTTCAAAAGAGAAGACTCTAAAATTATTCCGCTGTGCTAACACTGATTAAAGAACTGAACGCTTAGCCTAAGCGTCTATACCTCAAGTAAACGCTCAGTTAAGCGTCTACATTTCAAGCGTCCAAAACCTTTTTAATACGAAAATTTTTGAAGTCGAAAAAAACTTCAGGGTCTATTCAACCCCCCCTTCTAGACCCTTTCCTATGCCACTTGGGACCAACAATTCCTTTTAAGGAACTTCCACGGGGTTATTCAGTTTACCTATATCCAATAGGAACCCTCATACATACATTGGTTTTCACTGTAGTAGTACCTATGGAATGAGGTACACTTCCGAGAGTATGTATCATACAAGCAAGTCTTTTAGGTTTTGTCAATATCCCTGATCTCGAAAAACCTATTCATGACTTGGGACATTGTTTAAGAATCATAGCCTTAGATACGTATTCCACCATCGCCATTCCTAATGCGCGATGACATCCCATACCTCTGTGTGACCCTAAGGGACTTTCTTCTAACATATATAAGATATAAAACAAGAATAAAGAATGCCATAACAAATCGACTTTATTTATAAGAAAAATATTGTCTATAAAGTCTATTTATTACAAAATTTGCACCCAAATAAATTGCCCACTTGACCCAGAGTCAATTGCCCACGTATTTGAGTCCCATCCTTGTGAGATGTTTGTCAAACACCTTTTCGCTAAGGGGTTTGGTGAAGGGGTCTGCTACATTATTTGTCGAGTCTACATGCTCCATTCGGATGTCACCTCGCCCAATGATCTCCCTGATCAAACGGTATCGCCTTTGTATGTGCTTGGATTTTTGATGAGACCTAGGCTCTTTTTCTTGCGCAATAACCCCGTTGTTATCACAGTACATCAGTATCAAGTGAACAACAGATGGAACGACACCCAATTCTTGGATGAAGTTCCCCATCCAAACAACTTCTTTTACAGCCTCCGAAGCCACAATGTACTCTGCTTCAATGGTGGAATCAGCGATACTAGATTGCTTGGTACTTTTCCAGTTCACCGCGGTACCATTAATCAAGAGCACAAAAACCAAAACAGACTTTGAGTCATCCACATCCGTCTGGAAACTAGAGTCTGTGAAGCACTCTAATTCGAATTCTCCATTCCTGTAGACTAAGAACAAATCTTTAGTTCTCTTCGGATACTTAAGAATTGTCTTAACTGCGGTCCAATGTTCTTTACCCAGATTTGCCTGATAGAGACTACACACTCCCAGTGCATATGGTAAATCAGGTCTTGTGCATATCATAGAGTACATTATGCTTCCTATGGCATATACATAAGGAGTTCGAGACATCCTCTCTCTTTCTTGCTCTGTCTTGGGAGATATTGCCTTAGAAAGATTAATTCCATGTCCCATGTTCCATAGGCAAGAATCCTCTCTTGGATTCCTCCATGTGAAATGTTTTGAGTACTCTATCAATATACAAGGATTGGGGAGCCCTAGTGGTCTGTTCGATCTATCTCGGTAGATCTTCATACCCAGTATGTAGGATGCTTCTCCCATATCCTTCTTGGAGAATTGATTAGATAACCATACTTTAGTTGATTGCATCAATCCTACATCGTTTCCTATTAGAAGAATGTCGTCAACATAAAGTACCAAAAATGTGACTGCGCTCTCATTAATCTTTTTGTACACAAACGATTCATTAGCATTTCGAACATATCCATAATTTTGTATGACAGTGTCAAAATGCCGACTCTAGCTTTGGAAAGCTTGTCTAAGCCGATAAATGGATCTTTGGACTTTACACACTTTGTGTTCGCCTCCTTTGGATATGAAACCCTCTGGCTACTGCATATATATCTCTTCCTAAATTTCACCATTTAGAAATGCAGTTTTCACATCCATCTGCGAAATATCGAAGTCAAGATATGAAGATAGTCAATTCCATGTCTTTGAGTGAACCCTTTCGCCACAAGTCGAGCCTTATAGGTAACAAACTCTCCATCAGCTCCAAGCTTTTGCTTGTGGACCCACTTGCAGCCAATAGGCATAATGCCCTTAGGTGGGTCCACCAAGGTCCATACCTTGTTGGATTACATGGAGTCCATCTCGGATTTCATGTCTTCTAGACATTTTCCCTAATCAATATCCAACATTGCTTCCTCATATCATTTAGAGTCCAAATCGATTTGAGGGTCCTCTGAGTTTCTTTCTTGCAAGTGGCCGACCCATCTTTCAAGGGCGCGTGAGACCCTTTCGGATCTCCTCAGAGGTTGTGTAGTTTCAGGTTGGTCTTCACTTTGTTCTTGTGTAGTATTAGGTGGAAGTGTTGATGGTTCTTGAGGTATCTCATCTCTTTGAGTTTCCTCAAGTTCTATGACCAACCCTTTTCTATCTAATAGAAATTCCTTTTCAAGGAAGTTCCCATACCTCGAAACAATAACCTTTTGTTCTAAGGGGTCATAGAAATATTATCCAAGGGTTTCCTTTGGATATCCCACAAACTTATATAATATGGATTTCACATCCAATGTATCTCCCACTAACTACTTCCCATAAGCAGTGCACCCCTATACCTTAAGGTGTTCGTATGAGGGTGTATTGCCACACCACAATTCGTAAGGAACCTTAAGAACAGACTTGGAAGGTAAACTATTCAACAGATAGGCCGCCGTTTCCAGTGCATAGCCCCACATAAACATTGGAACTTTAGTGAAACTCATTATGGATCGAGCCATGTCCAACCGGGTTCGATTTATTCGTTTAGCTACTCCATTGAGTTGAGGCGTGCCAGTCCACTGTGAGAGAATCCTATTCTCTTTTAGATAATTAAGAAACTCAATGGAAAGATATTCACCTCCTCGATCTGATCGAAGAGATTTGATATTCTTTCCCGTTTGTGTTTCTACTTCATGTCTGAACTCGTTAAATTTCTCAAAAGATTCAGACTTGCATCTGATCAGATACACATAACCATAATGGGAGAAGTCATCGATAAATGTTATGAAGTAATTGAACCCACGTCTAGCACTTATGCTAAGGGGGTCGCATACGTCGGTGTGGATCAAATCCAATACTTCCTTGGCTTGCTCTCCTTTCCCCATGAAAGGTAAATTGGTCATTTTTTTCCCCTAAGACTAGATTCGCAAGCAGTCAGTTCATCCAAATCTTTAATATTCAATTGACTTGATAAGCTTCGAATTCTTTATTTGGAAATGGGATCTAGTCTAGCGAGCTAAACGTGTGCGTTAATTTGATTATCTAATTTGTGTTTGTTACTTTGTTGAATATAGAGATTAGTAATAGTGGGAAAAATGGTATAAAGCCTATCTTGCAACTTTGATTCTAAGATAAGGGAAGACTCATCAAACAAAAGTAAACTTTTATTACAAATCTCAAAACAATATCCATCTTGATCCAAACAAGGAGCAGAAATGATATTTCTTATTATCAAAAGTAATTTTCTATCTCCTAGATCTAAGTAGATGGTCCCCACGGCCTTAGCGACAACCATTGCTCCATTTTCCATCATCAGGGTCATCTCTCCTCTACTTAGTTCCTTGCTTCTTGACATCACCTGCAAATCATTGCAAAGGTGAATACTATATCCAGTGTCAAGTATCCAAGAAGCATCTTTAACAATCATGTTAACTTCAACAAAGAACGTACTTTGAGCATTTAATGGCTCTTTACAGTCCCTTTGCCAGTGTCCAGGCTTCCCGCAGTTGAAGCAATTATTGGACTTGGCCCTCTTGCTTTTCTTCACTCCTCCACTGCCTTTCAGCTTTTTGTTACCCTTCTTTTTCTTGCAACTAGTTTTACCTGTCCAGGCTAGTGGTCGAGATGAAGGCTTAAGAAGCATCACTGGCTTATCCTTTCGAATTGTGCTCTCAGCAGTCTTCAGCATGTTCAACAACTCAAGAATATTAGCCTCTAGTTGGTTCATGTTCAAGTTGTCAATGAATTGGTCATAAGAACTAGGTAGTGACTGCAGCACCAAGTCCACAGAAAGTTCATTGTCAAGCTCCACCCCATCATTTTCAGCACGTGGGTACTCACATCAGAACCTTCGGTCATTTTTGCTTTGAAAAGTTCTTTGGAAATGACATATCGTTCCCTCCCAGTTCGTGTAACAGAGTTCTATTAAATGGTGGAGAATCGACACAGTATTTTCAATCATCTCATGTTGTCTTAGTGACTCGTTGTTCATGGAAGCCAACATAAGACATCTCATTAACATGTCATTCTCCTTCCATGTCTGATACTCGAACCTCTCATCATCAGACGCTTCATTGTCAAGTTCGACTTTGATGGGGTACGAGAGTATGTAATCTCTCTTTTCAGATTGGAAGGATGATTCTCAAGTTTCGAAGCCAATCCTCAAAATTTGAACCAATCAGTTTGCTTGTTTCAAGAGGGTTTTTGATTGGATTAGATATTATGATTGATCTACAAAAATAATACACTACTACAGATCAGGCCTATTACAGCGGTTTTTTTGGCCCTATTACAGCGGTTCAAACCGCTGTAATAACTGACGCTGTAATAGGTTGAAGCCTATTACAGCACTTCAAAACCGCTGTAATAGGGCCAACCAATTACAGCGGTTCCTGTAGAACCGCTGTAATAGGGCACCCTATTACAGCGGTTCTACAGGAACCGCTGTAATAGGTTCGAACCGAATTTTTTTTTTTTTGGTGACCTTTAACAGCGGTTTATTGTAAACCGCTGTAACAGGTTCGAACCGAAAGGCACCTATTATAGCGTTTTCGTGTAAACTGCTGTAATAGATTTTATTTTTTATTTATTTTTCTCCAGCCCGCCCCTCCCCTCCCGGCCCGGCCCGGCCCCCTATTAATTGATTGATAACAATAGATATTTATAACAAATTCATCAAACCAAAACACAAAAAATAGCTACCATATCGAACGAATTCAACAAAAAACAAAATCTCAATATAATCAATTCTTTCATCGAACATTCATCCAACAACAAAATTTTATAATCTATAACATGTACATCACGTGTTTATAATCAACTAATTAAGTTACTCAGTACTTAAAATACAACAAAAAAATATCACATTGTACAAAATATACATTACCTAATTCTAAGCGCATAGCGTAAGATATTGTGCAAGTTCACAGCGTACGTCATCTATTTGCTCTTGAGTATAGCAGAAGCATCGAGAATCATGAAAGTACTGCAATATATATATATATTTGAAAACCCAAATGACATTCGATCAGTTGCCTACTAAATGTTTAATAATTACTTTAAAAGTGAAAGAAATTGTGTGTCAAAACTATGCTTACGTTTGCCGGGATTATAGATTGACCATGGATGATAATCTCTTTCATGAATCTCATAACGAAGTAGCCACAATCCACTTCGTTTGTCTGCCGGGGGCACTACAAAATTAATCAAAGTTGCATTAGAACACTAACTTATATACAGATAATCTATTGAAACTATAAAACACCAACCTTTATTGTAATCCATTGACAGGCCATATTTTTGAATTTCTTCACACGGTTGTTGCAAGTTGCACGAAAATCATGCACAGCCCTATAAAAATATATAAAAAATAAGAAAATATATAAAAAAAAACAAGTAATTATTTGTAATCTAAAAAGATTCGTATCAATTAAAAAAAATACTCAATATTATTGAAACATTGATTGAACGAAAAACTTACTGATTGATTTTTTCTTTCATTTCAATTCGGTTGTCCGATTCACCGTGCACAGAATCCAGATAGTAAACTATCTCTTGAAATGGATCAATTGCAAGCAATACCCAATGTCCTCTAAATGCATTCAAAATATATTTAAGTTTAAAATTTGTTTAGCGGTTTTAACAAGTTCTATAAATTAAAGATGAGTATTTACCCGGTGTTATAAGGTGCAAGAAATAACTTATTCAGTGGTGCACTCCGTATCATAGAATCTGCTATGTACTGCACTTGAAGAGTTACTTCCATACTTGCTTCGGCAGATATAAAATGTGGGCAAAGGAATCCGAAAAGATTTTCTTTCCTTGTGGGGGTCACATAAGTAACCCATAAATGCCTAAATTGAGAATAAAAAATAAATTTCGAATAACAAAAATAATTATATTTCAGGTACAATAAAAATAATTAAAAAACTTACTTCATGTAAAAAGATATAAGAGATGCTCCTATCTCTTGTTGACATAGAAGGTGACAGATCTCCTCTCTCCCTACAAACTCTGGATATACATGATTCATAATTGCTTCGTCCATGCTTGTAGTGATCTGCTTATCAGGAGGCATAATATTCATGTACTTCCCAAGAATTAAAAGGTCATTTGGGAGTCCATCTAGTACAATGTCTTCAAATCTGTCACCTTCACCTGCAGACTTGGCCAATGGAGGTGCTGGTTTGACAACTGAGTGCTTTGAAGTCCCTGATTTCTGCTTGTTTAATGATTTGGATGATTCAAGAGACTATATAAGCAAAGAAAATAAAATTTGAATGTTACACACCAAAATACATTTAGTGATCTCAAACAATTATTATAATTTAATAATGGCTAGATATTGATTACATACCGGTGCATCAGTGACAATAACAAGACTCATAGGCCAAGCAACATAGGTACCCACAGCATTAGAAATGGAGACTATTTCATCATTCAGAGGGATGGGTAGAGGTGTATTCTTCTCAATTGCGGTGTTAATTTGCACTTTCACAAGTGTGGTGGATAATAGGCGATTGTGAAGTGTTCTATCCGATTGTCGATTGAACATCAGTCCTTTAGCCACCACACGATATGAGGGCGAGGAAAGTGCTAACTGACATGGCGCCTTAACCTATATTATATTAGAAAATTTTATAGAAATAGAGAGTCGCAAGTTACATAATTAAAGACTCAAGTTTAAATTATTACCTCAGGAAGGATTTTAACAGGTTCAGGGCAGCTATCTTTTAAAGATATCACCTGATCATCTTCATGTGTCGGCTGACCAGACCTAGACGACTCCATATTGTCAAACCGGCGTTGCAAGGTAGTTAATGATTGGGTGAGACCAAACACCATGTTTTTCAAGTTTTCTACCTCCATATCTTTAGCAGACTTTAGGTCCTTAAAATACTCTCTCTGTGAGACCCCAAAGCCAACACCTCTGACCCGACCCGGATGCTCACTTTTTTTGAGAGCTTTAGCCAATCGATCATTTTGACTTCTCTGTTCTATAGTAGTATGGCTAGTACTCTCCCCTGAAATGCTCTCCTGTAATAATGAATTTAAAAAAAAAATATTAATGAAACTTTGTTCTTTCAAAAGTATTTCAAAACAAACATACAACCAATTAGTTACTCACCATTTCATTCAATACTCTTCTAACATTGTCGTTGCCAACTTCATTCATTTTATCGGAATGCGCAATCCTCCACACGTCTGCTCGTGGCACCTCTGTGCAGTCGGACCCCGAATCCCTTCTTTTATTCCTCTATATTTTGATAAACAAGGAATTTATTATAAAAAATTATAAAGATTCACTGTAAGGATTTATTTTAACTGCATACCTCAATTTGCTCCACAAGAGCAAGTCCAAGACGTGATTTCCTGTAAGGATACTCAGGATCCTTCGCTCTTCCCTGATTTCCCGTACTTGTTTGCTGTTTATTACATAATCAAAGTATTAATTAAATATAAATGCAATAATAAACAAATGAAATGGTAAATTAAAATGACTACCTGAAACTCTTCAGTTAAGCGAATATTTACAAATGTCGTCCAGTCGTCTTGAGATATCTCATATTTTGGGGGTGGACTTTTATTAATGATCCCATTAGCATCCCATAACCACGCTCTAGTCAAGAGACTCCTAAAATTACGTAATAGCTTCCCAGCTTCTGCTAGTACGAATTTTTTTCTATCATCTTCAATATCAAATGCCCGCTAGAAAAAACAACCAACGAAATATATAAGAAAATAAACTTAATAAAGCATTAACTAAACAAAAAATAGAAAGCATAATAAACTCCAAATTACCGCTACTTCATCCCAAATTGCTTCTTTTTGAGATTTTTCCACTTTTCGCCAATTATTTTCGACAATTGACACCTTCTGTCGAGCCATGCACCCTATATAACCAACAAATAATTGTTTGTTGGGGTCAACTGGTTGGCCTCTGCTGTTCCAGCCGATAGGTAGCTTTATGCCTTTACTTCTGGCCATGTAAACTTTCCTCATAACAGTGATACCTCTCCGTACCTCCTTGTCAGTACTGCTATTTGATGCATGTACATCCTTATCGGGATAATTGTCAGCAGGATCTGAAGCCATCGACCTACAAAAGCAAACAATTTACATTAACTATAAGAAATTTGGCAGATTTAATAGGCAATAATAAATTAGATGTTAGATTCATTCTCAATATTTCTAGGAAAAATTTGACAGAGTAACGACGCAAAAATTTCTACCAAGTTCTCGACTTAATCTTCCCCAATAAACCCAACCAACAACAGCAATTACAAATATTGATCACCAGTTGAATCACACAAATCACATAAAAATACAAATAAAACATCATATTTTCAGCAACTAAATATAAATATTGATCACCAATTGGATCACATAAAGCAGAATACCAATAAACAGGCTACACTCGTTATCTTATATATATATATATATATAGAGAGAGAGAGAGAGAGAGAGAGAGAGAAAGCTTACAGTGGTGGTGGTAGTGGTGGCGGTGGTAGACGTGGAGAAGAGCGTGACAATGGTGGTATACGGTATCGACCTACAAAAGTTAAAAATACAGAAGTTAGTTTTATATACCAACATAATTTCTCAATTCATTAATACCAACATGAATTTCATTAATTCATTAAAAGAAGAGAGCAGACGCACTAACTCATACACGAATAAGAGATAAAAACATAAAAGAAACAACATGTATAATACAAGACTGTATACCTTAGTGAAACATTGACAAAGTGTGTAAAAAAATTCAAATACCTTTCATCGTTTTCTTTTTATCGTTGGCTTAGTAGTCTTTTGCTTCCCATGAGTACGACCATTTTTTTTAGTACGCCGATGAACTGAAGGATTAATCCATATCCCCTCTTGGTGATCTTGACGCATATACAATTCATCATCACTAATATCCAAGTCATCATCACCATCAGTTGATTGTGAATCACTTAAGGTAGGATTTCCTCCATCATCTTCACTATCTAGACCATCATCCTCAATACAAGTATTTTTATTTGCCCATAAAACAATAGACCACCTCTTATCAATAGGATCAGTGACAAAAAACACTTGTTTAGCTTGTGATGCCAAAATGAAAGATTCATCTTTGTATCCCACCCTTTCAAGGTCCACTCGAGTGAAGCCTATTTCACTATTATCGACACCATTTTTATTGTCAACCCACATACACCCAAATACAGGCACCCGAAACAAACTATAATCCAGCTCCCATATAAGTTCAATTACTCCATAATATGATTGATCGGCGAAGATAGGATTATTATCTTTCGCACTTGAGATATGCATTGCTTGAGCTACAAGACTCACCCCACTATTCTGCATTGTACTTCGATCATCTTGGTCTTTTGTATAGAATGTGCGACCATTTATACGATAACCGGAATAACAAAATACTAGTCTATTCGGACCCATCGACAATTGTGTCAATTTTTCTGAAATTGAAAGTGGATTCTCTTTTTGTTTCTCTTTCATATGCTTTCTGAACCAATCGATGAAAGTCTTGTTATGCTCTCTCAAAATCCAGCTCTCACTTTTCATTGGATTGAATATCCGAAGTTGGTCCTTGTGCTCTTCAACATATGGGTCAACCTCATCGGTGTTGTGGAGCACATATAGGTGTGCTTGCTCCCTTTGTGTGAAAGGAACACTAACTAATTGCTTTCCAATTACGCTTTCTCCTTCTGTTCTCCCTCCCACAACATGAGACTTTGGAAGCTCTGCAACATTAGAATCTGCTAGATACTCTGTGCAAAATGTAATGGCTTCATCAACTATGAACCGTTCAACAATGCAACCTTCTGGTCGACTACGATTTTTCACGTAACCTTTCAATACCTTCATATAACGCTCAGCCGGATACATAGATCTCATAAAAGCCGGTCCACATAGTTGTGTCTCTCTGACCAAGTGAATAGGTAGGTGAGTCATCATATCAAAAAACGCAGGTGGAAAGTACATCTCGAGTTCACACAAAGTGATAACAATTTGTTTCTGAAGTGCAGGAAATTGTTCAGGATTAAACACTTTGCTCCACATTGCTTTGAAGAAGAAACACAATCTAGTTATAGTTTCTCTCACCTTTTTTGGCAAAATGGCCCGTATAGCAATTGGTAGCAAATGATCCATGATTACATGACAATCATGAGTCTTCATGTGCTTTAGCTTCAAGTCCTTCATTGATACAAGACTGTTAATATTTGATGAATACCCTTCTGGAACTTTCACTCCATTAAGAAACTCACAAAATACAATTTTTTCTTTCCTAGATAGAGTGTGAGCTGCTGGCGGCAAATAAGTACGTTTTCCCTTCTTTGTTGGTGCCAATTTACCCCTTATCTTCATTTCAACCAAGTCTAATCTTGCTTTTACGCCATCTTTTGTTTTTCCGGGCACATTTAAAAGTGTGCCAATGACACTATCAAAAATATTTTTCTCAATATGCATAATATCTAGAAAATGTCTAACATGTAAAGACTTCCAATATGGCAGCTCAAAGAAAATTGACTTTTTTTTCCACCCAGTTTTTGTAAGGTCACGTGCAAAGGTCTTTCCAAATTTGATATCCAGGTCTTTTACTTTGTCAAACACGTCCTCACCAGTCAAGCAATTAGGAGCTCGACGTTCTTCTATATTCCCATTAAAGGCTTTCTTCCACCGACGATATCGATGGTTCCGATTCAGCCATCTCCGATGCCCTTGGAATGCATATTTCTGAGAATGTGGCAATCGATATTGATCTGTATTCCCGACACATATGGGGCATCCACATTGGCCATGTACACCATATCCCTCGAGATTTGCTCTTGCCGGAAAATCATTGATTGTTCCAAATAATACGACTCTGAGATTGAAACTTTTTTTCCTAAACTCATCATATACTTGAACGCCGGTCTCCCACAACACCTTCAAATCCTCAATTAAAGGAGCCAAGTAGACATCTATATCATTTCCAGGTTGTTTCGGCCCAGAAATGAGTATAGGCATCATGATATGCTCTCGCTTCATGCATCGCGATGGGGGTAAGTTGTAGATCATCAAAATCACCGGCCATGTACTATGTGAGCTACTTTGCAAGCCATGTGGGTTCATGCCATCTGTAGCTAATACAAGTCGCAAGTTTCTTGGTTCTTCACCAAATTCAGGAAAATCATCATCAATCTTTTTCCATTGAGGAGAATCTGAGGGGTGTCGTATATTGTCATCTTCAATCCTTTCTACAAGCCTTCTATCAGCATGCCATGTTAAGTCCTTCGCAAGCTCTACACTACTGTACATGCGCCTAAATCTAGGTATTATAGGCAGATACCACATTGTTTTAACAGGAACAGATCCATTCTTCTTGTACCGTGAGGCGCCACATTTTGGACACGCCTTCAATGATGCATAATCACTTCTAAACAATATGCAATCATTGAGACAAGCATGTATCCTCTCATATCCCATGCCAATTGAGGTTAACATCTGTTTAGCCTCATAAGTACGATTAGGCAATACATTATCCTCGGGTAACATGCTTTTTACTAAGCCAAGTAAGTCTGTGAAACTCTTATCACTCCACCCATTGTTGGCTTTTAACTTGTATAGGTTTAGGACTACTTTCAATCTTGTAAATTTACTACCACTATACAACGGTGTCTTTGAATCACTTATCAAACTGTCAAACATTTTAGGACAATTTTGCAAATCCTCCTCAATGACATTTGTCATCTCCTCCAAACGATCAGGCTCAAAATCATTCATGTTGAAATCTTGTGATGAATATGATGTACCACCCAAATCATCTGACGTGACGTTGCTTTCACCATGTCTTGTCCAACGTATGTAGCTTTTATCAATTCCATGACACACCAAATGATCTTCCAACTCACTGGACTAATTCTCTTTCCAAAACAACAACGTAAACATGGGCAAGTTATCCTATTCGGATCTAGTGCATGCTCAGCCGCAAACTTGATAAACTCTTTTACCCCTTTCTCATACTGTTTTGACATACGATCCGCTAAAATCCAACTTCGATCCATCTTGATTCTGAATTAATTAAATTAAACAAATTTAACACACAATTCCATTGGATTAATTAAATAATTTAAATTTATTTCCAATTATTCTTGAAAAAATTCGGCAGAGTAACGACGCAAAAATTTCTACCAAGTTCTCGACTTAATCTTCTCCAAAAATTTCAACCAACACAATTATATTCGAATTATTCTACAAAAAAATCGGCAGAGCAACGACGCAAAAATTTCTACCAAGTTCTCGACTTAATCTTCTCCCAAAATTTCAACCAACACAATTATATCATATAAATCACATAAAACTACAAATAAAACATCATATTTCCAACAATTAGAAATAAATATTGATCACCAATTGGATCAATGTACCCTAAATCACAAAATCACCAATTGCTTATGTATACATTATACTTATATATTTTACATATACATACTTACATACATAAGTATATATAAATATAATACACACATTTATATATATATATATTCAAAATATATAATATATTGCTACATATTCTAATCTATGTATATTATAATATAATACATTTGTATACACACATACATACATTTATATATATATATATATATATTGCTACATTATACTTCTACATGTTCAACAATAAAACTCAACCAAAATACAATCAAGAACTATCATAGTTCCCACTATAAACAATCCAACAAAAAAAGCATTCATAAATCACGCATGTTATCACTGTAGCACACGTAAAAACACATTTATGCATACCTAAGACGACACAACTTGGCTAAGAATTTCACCGTTGCTCCGAACCTATCATTTCAAAAAAAAAAAACAACTTTAATCATTAATTTCAAAACAAACAAAAACCCACAAATACTTATCATTCATTTCACAAATTAACAAAGAAACCACAAACACTTATCATTCATTTCAAAAATTAACAATATTTCACAAATTTAAAAGAACCCACAAACATTTATCATTCATTTCACAAATTAAAAAAAACCCACAAACTATTATAACTTATTTCACAAAAAAATTAAACAAAGGGAGAGAGAAATAAACCGAGGTTGGGTGGTGGTGGGTCGGCGGCGGCGGCGCGGGCAGGGGGTGGTGGGTCGGCGGCGGCGGCGCGGGCAGGAGGTGGTGGGTCGGCGGCGGCGCTGTTGGGTGGTGGGTGATGGAGAGTAGAGTGAGAGAGTGAGTAGAGTGAGAGAGTGAGAGAGTAGAGAGAGAGTGAGAGACGAACGGCGGCGGGTTGGGTGGTGGTGGGTCGGCGGCGGCGGCGGGTTGGGTGGTGGTGGGTGATATATGGAGAGTGAGAGAGTAGAGTGAGAGAGTGAGAGAGTAGAGAATGAGAGAGTAGAGAGAGAGAGAGAGAGAGTGAGAGTAGAGAGAGAGACGTACGGCGGCGGCGGGTTGGGGCGGCGGCGGGTTGGGTGGTGGTGGTGGTGGGTGATGGAGAGTGAGAGAGTAGAGAGAGAGAGTGAGAGTGAGAGTAGAGAGAGAGAGAGAGTGAAGAAGAAAGGGGGGGGCGGGTTCGGGTTTTTGGGGGGGGGGTGGTGAACCGCCTATTACAGCGGTTCGGGTCGAACCGCTGTAATAGTGGCCTATTAGAGCGGTTCGGGTCGAACCGCGGTAATAGGTGGATACCTATTACAGCGATTCGAACCGAACCGCTGTAATAGGTTCGAACCAAACTTCGTTTTTGTAGCGGTTCTTTCCAAACCGCTGTAATAGGTATTTTTTACAGCGTTTGTACTTAGAACCGCTGTAATAGGTGCGCTGTAATAGCATCTTTTTGTAGTAGTGATAAGCGAGACAGACAATTAGCATATTTACTAAATAAGGTCCTTATACAATTTTGTCTTTAATTGTACAAGTCTCCCACTATTTTTCCAAATCCCACCACCCTCTTAGTGAAAGTCGAAAGAGACATCATCTCTTTTAGTGGGCTTGAGGTCCACTTAGGTTACAACCATATACCCCAATTTCATCAGCCCATATGATTGATCTTGATCTAAGTGGTAGCCTTATCGGGCCTTCTACCTCGTTGGATAGTTCCCAAGATTGTTTATTCTCATCTTTCACATATGTCCCAATTTTATGAGCCCATATGCTAATCACTGTTAGCCTCGATCCCTCTTGACCGGGACTTTCAAAAGAGTCATACAAGTCTTAGGTTTAGTGCATACCGATGTTTGTGGGCCATTTAGTGAAATGACTTGTGGAGGTTTCCACTACTTCATCACATTCATTGATGACCATTCTAGGTTTGGTCTTGTGTATATGATGAAGTATAAGTCTGAATCCATTGTAAGATTCAAAGAATTCAAGGCTTTAGTGGAAAAACAAACTGGGCAACATATAAAAACTCTCCGGTCAGACCGAGGAGGAGAATATACGAGTGCTGAATTTGATGAATACCTCTAAGAAAATGGCATAGTGTTATAACTCACACCTCCAGCAACACCACAGTTAAACGGAGTAGCTAAACGAAGGAATCGTACTTTGTTAGACATGGTTCGTTCAGTGCTCAGCTACACTAACTTATCTATTTCACTGTGGGGTCATGCGCTACTTGCAGATGTACATATCTTAAATAGATATCCTTCAAAATTCGTTCCTAAGACTACATATGAGATATGGAGAAATAGGAAACCAAGTCTGAATCACATTAAGATTTGGGGATGTCCAACTTATGTCGAAAAGTTTTAAAGTGGAAAAGTTGGAGGCAAGATCCATAAAGGGACATTTCGTTGGGTATCCCGAGGATTCAATTGGATACTTCTTCTACTTGCATGATGATTAGGAGATCATTGTATTAGGTGTTATGCCCTCCATGCCATTGAGAAATTAAATTTAAGTGGGTGTTTTATTTATATTGTATGAACATTATTATTGATTAATAAAAGGCATTGAGTTTGTTCTTATAAATCTAATTGTGGCATTGAATGTATTGAACAAATAGGTCCTTAAGATCAAGGTGTACTCACCACTGCTTATTTGATAAGTAGGAGCACTGGTGGAGTTAAGTGCTTGCTCTTATAAAGACGGTTCACGAGTTAAAGAATCTAAATTGGGCATCTAGATTCGACTCCTATGACACTTACTTTGACAAGAAAAGTGCTAAGTCTCACACTGATTGGATAGTGGGAGCTGGTGTCATAAATATGGTTGACGGAGTTAACATATTTGAACACGACTCATTGTAATCCTATCACATGGGTTTTTACTCAGTGACAGTCAATGATGAGGATTACCGTTACAATAGAATGAATGAACTTTAGACCTGAGGAGTCATTTACATTGTGCTCGTACCATTGAATAAGATATTAGAGTACTTAGGCCCAATCACCCGTTGGTGGGGTCGACCTTGAAGTACGATTCAATTGGCGCATTCGACAATGGGAAATGGACTGCCAATAAGGAATTCACTGTCTCGAAAGTAAACGAGAAGCAACCTGTACATCATAGGTGTTGTGAAAATAAAGTCTTTGGTCCAAGCATTAATGACTGACTTATAGTGGACATAAAGGGCAGTTTAGTAATTTCACATCAGTATGATTACAGTACAGTATCAAGTTATATGAGTTTGACGTTCCATGACTCTTACTTGACCGGGTTGCGTCAGTGAAGAGTTTATACTCATGTTATTTGTAACACAAATGTTCGTGATGAAATATTCATCTAGTACTTGATTCGGTTTCGGTATAGCTTCACGAGATGACTTGGTGATAACTATACCCTTCGAATCCTCCTAATGCCAATCAAGACGAGCCTAGAGAGTCGCGCTATGTAAAGATGATAAAATAAAGTAGTTTTACTTTTTGAAGGGCAGTTTGGTAATTTTACTTGGAGTGAAAATTACCAAAGGGATGTGTATTGATTATAATAAATATATTTAATTATTGTAATTAAATTATTTTACTCAATCAATTAGATTATTTTATTCAATCAATATTAATAGTATGTTATTATTAATTTTGAATTAATAAAATACTATTAATAAAAAGAGATTAGTATTTAATTAATTACCAATTGAATTGGATTGGGAATATTAATTAAATACTTATCACTGGACTTGGAGTTCGAAAAAGTCCATTACACCTATCCCTAGAGTAGTACACGGCGCCCCCCCCCCCCCTCCCCTTCTCCTAAGGCAAGGAGAATTCTTTAATTTAAACAGTAGGTGTTTAACTAAAATCATAACTCAAATCAGTTTTTCATCTTAGAGAGTGAAAAATAGTAATTCACAAAATCCTTTTCCTCCACATAAACCCTAAAGGTGCCCAACCCAGTCTGAGGTAGAGGAGGTCGAGCATCAAGATTTGAAGGTCAACTTTCGCGTGATTATCTAGAGGAGGAACGATCTGTTGCTTCTCAATAAAAAGGCTAGGCTTTGAAGTTCATCAGAAAGGTATTTAGATTACCACCTATTCTTGATATTATTTTTGTGACCATGAAATTATCAAAAACATGAATTAAATCTGGGCTATGTGAATCGGAGAAAAAAAAATTATCCGCTGGTTCGCTTCACAACAGTGGTATCAGAGCCAAATTCATGATTTTTGATAATTTCATCATGCCTACATGCATTTATGTTATTTGGTGAATATGAATGAATCATATGAATACTTATATGTTAGACGAATATGAATATGACTTTTTATGTTTTTCCATATTATATGCAAAAACATAAAAATTGGGTGTTATGATTTAATTTTTTGCATGTTTAAACCATTTGGTTTTTGATGATTAAATTATTCGATTAAAAAAGGCGAGGCGAGACCATGGTGGGATCGCCGGAAAATAGCCATCGGGCAGCTCATGGTGCACCACCCGACGGGCTAAGGCCTTGCTGCTGTGCAGCCACACGGCGCCGAGAGGCGCCGTGTGGTAATGGGGCATGGCGCTGCTACTGTTAGGGCAGCGCCGTGCGTCGAGCTTGGCCTGATGTGTAATTTTAATTTTTGGCGGGCCGGGCCCGGACCTTGAAAAATTAATCTTACAAGTTTAAAATTAAATTTTTAAGTTGGGGCTCCTCCCGTTTAGTTCATTGGATGTATTTTGAACCCAATGGATGATTTTTGAAAAATAAAATTGGGTTCAAGCAAACTTAGCATTTTTAAAAAATTATTATTGTGGATTAATTTTAAAATTAAAAGCCCCATAAAATCTTTTTCAATTTTAAATTTGGATTTTAATTGAGAATTAAATTGAATTTAATTTTCATTGCTTTATTTAAAATTGGATTGTTATTAAGATTAAATTAGATTTAATTTTAATTAGTTTGTTTGAAAAATTGAATTTTTCTAAGGCCCAAATTGGATTTACTAGCCGCTTAATATTTAACATCAAATTTAATCCTTGATATTTAAATTGGATTTAGATGACCAAATAAAGCTTGTTGGGCTTGCTTTATTTTATGGATTAAATTAAATATGGTTGACCCAAATTAATTTGGAATTCGATTTAGATTAGATTTTAGTTTCGCTTTTAAATTATTCCACCCATAATTAGGCTCTATTTGATAAAGTCCGCTTTATTTGAATTAAAGAAAAATGTTTGGGCTTGGCCCATTAACATCAAATTCAAAAATAAATTGGATTTACTGTTGAATATTAATTAAATTAAATTAAATTAAATATCAAATAAGATTTAATAATAATCACATATGTGTTTAATTTGATTATGTGCTCCTTTTATCATTATGTGATGGTAACACCTCGTATGGGCTTAGGGTTGGTTTCTTTTTGTTATCTAGGTTATATTAGACCAGAGTTTGAGCCCCCCAGTTTGTATCTTTATTTTTATTTAGATAAATTATATAGGCATGTACCATTGTAATAAAAATATTAGATAGGTCCAATAAAAGAAGAAGACGGTGGCAAGCTTGGAGCAAAGTGAAAGATCTCTTTTTGTAATAGATTAGAACCCCTCCTCGATTGACTCGCCGGGTCGAGACAATCTAGATAAAAGCCCATATGTGTGTGTTGTTAGCAATTGCTCGGCGTTTTTCTTATGCATTTCCATAAATAGTGCTTAACAAATTAATGTGTAGTGAGACCCAAAACATAATAACTATCAAAGTTATTAAATCTCCCTATATCAAATAAAACTAAGTAAGTAAAGGGTATTTGATATTCTGGCTCTCCATCAAACTTTAGAGTGAGATGGTTGCATCTTGTTTATGGCACCATCCCGGTATTAGGGGGTCATATATAAAGGTAATATGCTTGATCTTCTTTAGTGCATTAGATGCCTTCAGTCGAAGCGAATTTCGCCCCATATATCGAAAAAGGTTGCAAGGCGAGATTAAATTGTTAGACTGATATGAGTTGATGGGAATAGACTTAGATGAATCACCACCTATATATCAAAAAAGGTTACATTTAAGTGATTCATGAGCTAAAGGGATTGAATCGAGGACCTCAATCACCCACTATGAAACCAATCCAACGAGATTTTCGATTATTGCAGTGAGAGTACAATAATTGAGGAAAATAGTGGGAGACAAGTAATTGTGCAAGTCCTTTATATTTACTTGTTTTAAACAATATAAAGCATCTGATTGATAATTTTGGTATTTTCTGCAGTTTGATAATTACTCTCTATAGTGGTTAACCCACTCAACATTCTACTTGAGAAAAATGCCCTCAGTGGACATAATTTTGTTGACTGGCAAAGAAATCTAAGGATAGTCCTTAGTATCGAGGGCTTAGAATATGTGCTCGATGAAGAGAAGTCCCCGGTCCCAGGTGCTGATAACTTTAAGGATCGACTTGCCCATGAAACATGGGTTAAGGATGATATGTGAAAGTTAGAGGTTACATACTGGGTTCCATGAGCAATGATCTCCAACGTTCTCATGAAAAGATCAAGATATCTGGAGGGATCTTGCTGCACTTGAGGGAACTCTATGGAGAACACAATCGGACTGCTCGATATGATATGTCGAGAGAACTCTTTGGAGCTAGAATGAAGGAAGGAGTGAAGGTCGGGGATCACATCCTCAGAATGATCTCAATGATTGAGAGACTTGAAGCCCTTGATTTCACCATGGACTTCCACCTTCAAACAAATCTCATTCTCCAGTCTCTCCCAAAATCATTTTCGCAATTCATTGTGAATTTCAACAAGAATGACATTGAATGCACACTAGCTGGGCTAATGAACAAGCTGATCAATGCTCAATCACAATTGGAGTTGAAGATGAAAGATACTGCTCTAGTCATTTCTACTGATTCTAAGAGAAGTCAGAAAAAGAAAAGAGGTAAGAGGCAGCTAGGAGTCTCCAAATCATTGGGCAATGATAAAGCTAAAAAGGTCAAGAAGTTCAAGGGTAAGACACCAAAGAAAATGGACTTTTGCCTCCATTGTAAGGAGCTAGGGCACTGGAAGCGGGATTTTCCTAAGCTGAAAGCTGGAAAAGCAGGTATGAACTTTTCGTTTTTGAAACCAATTGTTCTATGCCTATATTCTATACTTCATAGATTCTAGATTCGGGAGTTAGTGCTCACATCTGTGTTTTGAACCAGGATCTGGAAACAAGTAGGAAGCTAGGAGAAAATAAATGATGATCAATGTGGGGAGCCGGCACAGTGTCGCGGCTACACACGTTGGAAGCACTTCTATTACATTAATGTCTGAACATTCTATTACTTTAGATAATTACTCATTTTGCCCAATGGGCTTAAGAACATTGTTTCTATTCCTGTATTAGTCAGGAAAGGATACTTATTTACTTTTAATGACAATGGTTGTGATAATTATTTTAGAAATAAAAACTTTGGCTCATCATCTTTAGTTAATGGATTGTATTATATTAATGTTCAAAACCATTGCATGGTTAACACTATGACTAAGAAGCGTAGTATGAATGGTACTAACCAAGACTTATGTGGCATCTTAGACTTAGACATGCCGGTGAATTCAAGGTTCACGAGTTGGAGAAACGAGGGCTTATCAGCCCTCTTGGATCTGATCCATATCCAACATGTGAATCCTGTCTAAAAGGAAAAATTACTAGGTTACCTTTCACCGGACATTTTGAAAGATCCAAGGAAGTTTTGGGTTTGGTTCATGCAGATGTTTGTGGGTTCTTCAAGGATGAGGCCTATGGATGTTTTCAGTACTTCATTACATTCACTGATGACCATAGTAGATATGGACTTGTGTATTTAATGAAACATAAGTCTGAAGCTATTGAATTGTTCAAGACTATGATTGAAAAACAAACCGGGCACATTATTAAGGCACTGTGATCGGATAGTGGTGGCGAATATATGAGTGTTGAGTTAAAAGAACATGGCATAGTGTTACAACTTACTCCTCCAGCAACCCCAGAATTAAATGGAGTAGCTGAACGCAGAAATCGTACTCTATTGGATAGGACAAGATCTATGCTTAGCTACATCGATTTACCTTTTTCATTGTCGGGACATGCTTTGCTTAGTATTGTACACATATCGAATAAGTGTCCATCAAAATCTATTCCTGAAATACCGTATGAGTTGTGGTGTGTAAGGAAACCTAATCTTAAGTACATAAGAGTGTGGGGTTGCCCCGCATATGTTAAGAAGACTAACGTAGAGAAACTAGAGGAAAGATCCCTCAAGGATCGTTTCATAGGCTTTCCCACTGACTTCATGGGATACCTGTTTTACATAGCAAACAATCATCGGATAATCGTGGCTTTGCCAGGATTCTTTCTCGAAAACGAGTTCATTCGAGAAGGAGGTGCAGATGGGAAACTGGTTCTGCTAGAAGAAACAAATGAATCCCCTTTGAAGACACCAATTCAAGTACAAAGAACTGACCCTGAAACCCAAAAAACACAACCGTTGCTGGGACACTCCAGTAGAGTATCTCAATCGTCTGAGAGATATGGCTACCTTCATGAACAACACTATTTGTTTGTTGTAGGAAATGGAAACCATGGAGATGATCCCTCTAGCTACGAGCAAGCAGCGACTGATATTGATTCCGCAAAAAGGTTGGAAGCCATGAAAGAAAAGATGGATTCGGCGTACTCAAACTAAGTCTAGACTCTTACTGATCTCCCTGAGGGTGTACGACTGATTGGGTGTAAATAGATCTATAAGGTAGATACCTATAAGGCCATACTTGTCGCAAAATGTTATAGTAAAAAAGAAGGCATTGACTATGAGGAAACCTTTTCACCTGTAGTAATGATCAAGTCCATTTGAATCCTGCCTGCTGTCCAGCGAACCTAGATTATGAAATCTAGCAAATGGATGTGAAAACTGCAGTTTTAAATGGATACCTCGAGGAGGACATTTAAATGCAGCAGCCCAGAGGTTTTATATCCAATGCAGATTCTCATAAGGTTTGCAAGCTAAATCAGTCCATTTATGAACTTAAGCAGGCGTCTCGCAACTAGAATCAACGATTCGATCAAGAAGTGAAATCTTATAGATTCATTAAGAATGAAGATGAACTGTGTGTCTTTAAATTGTCCAGTGGGAGCAAGTTGACATTCCTAGTGTTGTGTGTAGATGACATATTATTAATGGGGAATGACATAAGCTCATTGACATCAGTCAAGGAACGGCTTTCAAGCACATTTTCGATGAAAGATTTAGGATAAACAACCTACATCCTTGGAATTCGCATCTACCGGGATAGGGTAAATCCGATGCTAGGTCTCTCCCAAGCGCTCTACCTCGAGAAAGTCCTTAAGAGATATGAAATGAGTAACTCTAAGGGAGGACTTTTGCCCATGGGACATGGATTACATCTCTCTAAGTCTATGTCCAAAATTGGATGAGGACAGATTAAAGATGAGTAAAATCACATATGCATCGGCAGTGGGAAGTCTCATGTATGCAATGTTATGCACGAGACCTAACATAGCCTACGCTGTGAGTATAGTTAGTCAGTTTCAAGCTAACCCTGGTGAGCATTATTGGATGGCTGTGAAGACTATCCCTAAGTATCTTAGAAGAATGAAGGATATGCTTCTAATAGCTTCTAATATATGGAAACAAAGAGATGAGAGTAGATGGATATTCTAACTCAGACTTTCAGTCTGATGTGGATGATCAAAAATCTACGTCTGGGTTTATATTCACTCTGAATGGTAGGGCAGTGTCTTGAAAAAGTTCCAAGCAAAGCACAACTGCGAACTCCACATGTGAAGCTGAATACATAGATGCGTCCCAGGTAGCTAACGAAGCTGTTTGGAAAAAGAAGTTCATGGTTGGACTTCAAGTGGTTCCTAGCGTGGAAATGTCGTTGCCCTATGATGTGAAAATAATGGAGCAATAACACTAGATAAAAAACAAGGTCTCACAATAAATCTAACACATAAAGAGAAGGTATCACATAATACGAGAAATTGTTGGAAGAGGCGACATCGTCGTCCAGAAAGTAGCCTCAACGAAAAATGTAGTAGACCCACTCACTAAGACTTTATCATCGGCTCTGCTAGAGAAACATCTTGAGAAGATGGGAGTCAAATACAATAGCAATTGGCATTGAGTGCAAGTGGGAGATTGTTAGGTGTTATGCCCTCCATGCCATTAAGGAATTAGATTTAAGAGGGCGTTTTATTTATATTGTATGAACATTATTATTGATTAATAAAAGGATTGAGTTTGTTCTTATAAATCTAATTATGGCATTGAATGTATTGAACAAATAGGTTCTTAAGATCAAGGTGTACTCACCATTGCTTATTTGATAAGTAAGAGCACTGGTAAAGTTAAGTGCTTGATCTTATAAAGACGGTTCGCGAGTTAAAGAATCTAAATAGGGCGTTTAGATTCAAATCGTATGACACTTGCTTTGACAAGGAAAGTGCTAAGTCTTACACTGATTGGATAGTGGGAGCTGGTGTCATGAATACGGTTAACGGAGTTAACATATTCGAACACGACTCGTTGTAATCCTATCACATGGGTTTTTACTCAGTGACAGTCAAGGATGAGGATTACCGTTATAATAGTATGAGTGAACTTTAGACCTGAGGAGTCATTTACATTGTGCTCATACCAATGAATAAGTTATTAGAGTAGTTAGGCCCAATCACCCATTGGTGGGGTTGACCTCGAAGTACGATTCCATTGGTGCGTTCGACAATGGGAAACGGATTGCCAATAAGGAATTCACTGCCTCGAAAGTAAACGAGAAGCAACCTGTACGTCATAGGTGTTGTGAAATTAAAGTCTTTGGCCAAAGCACTAATGACTGACTTATATTGGATATAACAGGCAGTTTAGTAATTTCACATCACTATGTTACATTACAATATCAAGTTATATGAGTTTGACGTTCTATGACTCTTACTTGATCGGGTTGCGTCAATGAAGATTTTATACTCATATGGTATTTGTAACACAAAGGTTCGTGATGAAATATTCATCTAATACTTGATTCGATTTCGGTATAGCTTCACGGGATGACTTGGTGATAACTATACCCTTGGAATCCTCCCGATGCCAATCAAAACGAGCCTAGAGAGTCGCGCTATGTAAAGATGATAAAATAAAGGAGTTTTACTTTTTGAAGGGCATTTTTGTCATTTCACTTGGAGTGAAAATTATCAAAGGGATTTGTATTGATTATAATAAATATATTTAATTATTGTAATTAAATTATTTTATTCAATCAATATTAATAGTATGGTATTATTAATTTAAAATTAATAAAATGCTATTAATAAAAAGAGATTAGTATTTAATTAATTACCAATTGGATTTGATTGAGAATTTTAATTAAATACTTATCACTGGGCATGGAGTTAGAAAAAGCCCAATACACCTATCCCTAGGGTTGTACACGGCCGCCGCCACCCCCCACTCTTCTCCTAAGGCAAGGAGAATTCTTTTATTTAAACACTAGGTGTTTAACTAAAATCATAACTCAAGTCAGTTTTTCTTCTTAGAGAGTGAAAAATAGTAAAACACAAAATCCTTTTCCTCCACATAAACCCTAAAGGCACCCAACCCAGTCTAAGGTAGAGGAGGTCGAGCTTCAAGATTTGAAGGTCATCTTTCGCGTGATTATCTAGAGGAAGGAACGATCCGTTGCTTCTCAATAAAAAGCCTAGGCTTTGGATTTCATCGAAAAGGTAATTAGATTACCACCTATTCTTGATATTGTTTTTGTGACCATGAAATTATCAAAAACATGAATTGAATCCGGGCTATGTGAATCGGAGAAAAAAAAATTTGTCCGCTGGTTCGATTCACAACACATTGTACCCTTACAAGCCTACTTTCTCAAAGATGAGTTCATTAGAGAAGGTGGAGTAGGTAGAAAGATTGTTCTTGAGGAACATGACGAAATTGCTTTGGATACATCTACACAGAAAATAGGAACTAACCCAATTATGACACAACCACAACCTTTTAGATCTGGTAGAGTACCTCAACTGCCTGAGTGGTATGGATATCTATTACGGGAGGAACTGGGTCTCCATATTATTTTAGAAGAGGGCCATAGAGATGATCCCTCTACCTATGATCAAGCGATGGTGGATATGGATGTTGCAAGATGGTTTGAAGCTATGCAAGCAGAGATACATTTGATGCATTCGAACCAAGGCTAGACACCAGTAGATTGTCCTGATGGTATTGTTCCAATTGGGTATAAATAGATCTGCAAGAGAAAGATTTGTGCCGATGGCAAAGTTGATACCTATAAAACTAGGCTAGTAGCAAAAGGGTATAGTCAAAAGGAAAGAATTAACTATTAAGAAACCTTTTCTCCAGTAGCCATGATCAAGTCCATAAGAATTCTACTTGAAATAGCAGCTCACCTAGACTATGAGATATGGCAAATGGATGTCAAAATCGCTTTTCTGAATGGATTCCTCGAAAAGGATATCTATATAGAACATCATAAAGGTTTTGTATCTGAGGGTGATATCCATAAGGTGTGAAAGCTTGAGAGATCCATCTATGAACTTAAGCAAGCATCTCGTATCTGGAATCTACGTTTGATGAGGCAGTCAAAGGATTTGACTTCATCAAAAATAAAGATGAGCCATGTGCTTACAAAAAGATTAGTGGGGGAAATATATCGTTCCTTGTGCTATATGTGGATGGCATATTTCTTACAGAAAACGTTGTAGGAATGCTCACCACAATTAAGAAATGTCTTTCTAGTACATTCTCCATGAAAGACTTGGGAGAGGCTATATACATTCTAGGAATTTGTATCTATAGAAATCGAACTAATAGAGTAATATGACTCTCGCAAGACCTTACTTAGAAAAGGCCCTAAAGAGGTTAAGGATGGAAGATTCTAAGAAAAGGATCCTGCCTATGAGACATGGGGTGCATCTCTTGAAAACTATATGTCCTTAAAGCGATGAAGATAGAAAAGAGATGAGCATTGTACCCTATGCATCTACAGTGGGTAGCCTGATGTATACTATGTTGTGAATTAGATCTGACATAGCTTATGCGGTAAGCGTTGTTAGTCTATTTCAAGAAAACCCGGTCAAGGAACATTGGAAAGCTGTGAAAAATATCCTCAAGTATCTTAAAAGGACAAAGGATATGATTCTCACCTATGGGAGTGGTGACCTAAGAGTGGACGGGTACACTGACTCAGATTTCCAATCTGATGTTGATGACCCGAAATCCACCTTAGAATTCATATTTACCCTCAAGGGTGGAGCGGTGACTTGGAAGTGTTCCAAGCAAAGCACAGCCGTAGATTCCACCACAAAGGCTGAATATGTGGGTGCCTTAGTGGCTTCCAAAGAGGCTGTTTGGCTAAGGAAGTTTCTTGGAGACCTTCAAGTGGTTCCTAACATAGAACTCTCGTTGCCACTGTATTGTGACAACAGTGGATTAATAGCACAGGCAGTGGAACTAAGGTCTCACAACAAGTCCAAACACATAGAGAGGAGATATCACATTATTAGAGAGATTTTTGATAGAGGAGAAATAGTTGCTTAGAAAATTGCCTCCGCAGAAAATGTTGCTAACTCGTTGACCAAGCCATTGGCACGGACGGTTCTTGGTAGACATCTCGAGAAGATGGGTATTAGTTACCAAATAAAATGACATTGAGTGCAAGTGGGAGATTGTCAGTGTTATGCCCTCAAATGCCATAGACAATAGATATTATAGGGCTTAATTATTGTAATTAAACATTCTTTTTCAATAAAATGCATTTTATGTTGTTTTCTTATAGGCATTTATAAGTTGATGAACAACATTAAGTTCTTGACAGTAAGGCTAAACTTCTATTCCCTGTGGGTTAGGAAGATCGGCATTAGAAATGTTCCGTACTTAATGACTAAACAAGTTCGCAAGTCAAAGAGAGTATTGATTGGACATCAATACTAGATAGGACTTCTATGACATAAGCTTTGACATGGAAGTGCCAGTCAAACATTATGATTTTGTGGGAGCTTGTGTCATAGACACATCAGTGAGACTGGTGGGTTCGAACATGACTCGTATTGGTTCTGTCACATGGGTTTCACTCTATGATAGTCAATCACAGAACTAATTAGTTGTGATAGGTACGCGTGAACCTTAAACCTGAGGAATTATGTTAAAAATCTGCTTGTGACATCAAGTTTGTCATTAGAGTAGTTAGACCCAATTCACCCGATGGTGGGGGTCGACCTCGAAGTACAACTTGATGGACAAGCAACAGCCTTAACTGATTCGCAAAATGGAATTTATTCTCTCAAAAGTGAATGAGCAAATATCCTATGTCGTCATGAAGGAGTGAGGTCAAAATTCTTTATCCAAAGCAATGGAGTTGCTCATTTTGTACATAAGAGTACACTAAGTGACCTCGACTCATTATGATTTAAGCATATGGTCAAGTACTATGAGTTTGACTAAACTGTGACTCTTACTTGACTGAGATGTTAGAATAAAAGGTCATACTCGTATAGTATTCATGACGGGAAAGGTTTGGAATGATGCTGATCATTCGTTCCCAATTGGGTTACGATATGAGTTACGTGACTGGATAGGTGTTACTCATGTCCTTTGGCTTCTTGCCAATTACCTTTTGAGACGAACCTAAGGAGTTGTGCTTAAAGGAATTGCAAAGGGGAAAAATGATTTTTGACTTAAATGGTTTCATTCGTATTTGATATCATTCAGTATTGAATAATTAATTTATCATTAGATTATTAAATTAGTTAATTAATAAAATTAATAAGTTAATTAATTTTTTGAAAAAATTTATTATTGAATTAATTGTTTTAGTTATTTAATTAATTATTTATTGGTTAAATAATTATTAAATAATTAAATTAAATTGGAACCAAGTGGGTGCGCTAGCCCGGAGGTTAGTGCACACCTAGAATAGGCGTCCATGTGGTACGCCTCTTCCCTTGGTTGCCAAAAGTTTTATCTCTCTTGCAATATAAATATATTGCTAAGTGAGAAATAAAACCTAGCCGCACTTTTACTGTAAAAGAAAATAAGCCAAGTCAAAAATCTCTCCCACCTCTTTCTCTCTCTCCCCCCCTCTCTCTCTCTCTTAGTCGTCCCCTATAGAGAAAAAGAAGACGATTTCATGCTTTGGATTCTGGCATGGTACTTTAGAGGCAACGACACCTTGGTCGCTCTGATCAGAAAACCAAAGCAGACGCATATTTGGAAGAACTTGTATGTTTTTCCTCCTTTATGTTTGAATATGGAATTCAAAGATGACAACTGGGGGGATGTTTCTTTTCGTTAGGTTTTTCTATTCGTATCCCAACATCTCTCTCCCTAGCCGTGCACTCAAGTAAAAAAAGAAGAGATTTTTACAGAGATTCCTGCATGTTGATTACCAAAGTTGGTAATACAAGAGAACCACTTTATTTAGAGTTGGTTGCATATTCATCACATGGATCAAGAAAGTTAAAGAAGGTGAATTTTCAACTATTAGAGACTCAAGAAAACAAAAGAGGTAAATTGTTTTATCCTTCCCGGTTGACGTTGACGGGATTCTAGTATTGTTTGCTTTCAGTTGCTTGAGAGGTGTAACCATCTATTGCAAAAGGAGCAGGGTCTCAATACTGTAGCAGATGGAGGCCTTTGGGACGACTCCTGTACTTATGATCAAGCAATGATGGATATAGATTTTGCGTGATGACAAGAAGCTATGCATGCAGAATAGACTTGATACATTCAAACTAGGTCTGAACTCTGGTAGATAGACACGAATGTATAGTGCCTCTTGGGGGTAAATTGATCGAGAAGAGAGATTGGTGAGGAAAACAAAGGATATACTCAAAAGAAATGAATTGACTATTAAGAGACCCTTTCGCCTTTAGCCATGATCAAGTTTATTCAAATTTTGCTTGGAATAATTATACATCTAGAATATGACATATGACAGAAGATTGTGAAGACATCTTTTCTGAATAAATTCCTCAAGAACTACTACAGAAAAGACCTATTACAGCGGTTTTTTGGACCTATTACACCTATTACAGTGGTTTTAACCACTGTAATATGGTTGAGACCTATTACAGCGGTTAAAAACCGATGTAATAGGTCCCCTATTATAGGTGTTCAATAAAAAACTGCTGTAATAGGGATACTCTATTACAGCGGTTCTAGTATGAACTGCTGTCATAGGATTAAAAAAAAAATTAACCTATTACAGTGGTTTGTAATAGGTTAATTTTTTTTTAATCCTATTACAGCAGTTCATACTAGAACCACTGTAATAGGGTAGGTTTTTTTTTTTTTTTTTTGTGTATTTGCGAAAATACGGGTTGTAATTTTACAGTGTTGGAATGACACGAAATTCGCACGGTCATAGAGAAACGGCATTCTGAACAAAACGCATTTTTGCGATCTTGTGATTTTAGCCATCTGAGATCGTTTATGGCCTCAAATTTATGAAAATAGGATATTTTCGTAATAAAACGCAAATTTGAGGCCTTAAACGATTTCAAATGGCTAAAATCACAAGACCGTATGACAAATTCATGCGTTTTGTTCAGAATGTCCTTTCGCTATGGCTGTACGAATTTCGTGTCATTCCAACATCGTAAAATTATAACCCGTATTTTCGCAAATACACAAATAATACACCCACACATACACAAATATACATACACCCACATATACATACACCCACACATACACAAATATACATACACCAACACGTACACAAATATACATACACCAACATATACACAAATATACATACACCAACATACACACAAATATACATACACCAACCCACACATACACAAATATACATACACCCACACATACGGTGGTGGTAGTGGTGGTGGTGGCGGCGGCGGTGGTGCTAAAGGTGGTGGTGGTGGCGGCGGCGGTGCTAAAGTTGGTGGTGGTGGCGACGGTGGTGCTAATGGTGGTGATGGCGGCGGCGGCGGTGCTATAGAGAGAGAGATCGAGAGAGTAGAGAGAGAGAGAGAGTAGAGAGAGAAAGACAAACAGGCAAAGAGAAGCGGGAAGATGGTTTTAAATTTTTGGTTTCGGCCTATTACAACGGTTCTTATGTGAACCGCTGTAATAGAGAGTAGAGAGAGAAACGGGAAACCGATTTTAAAATTTTGGTTTCGGCATATTACAGCGGTTCACAAAAGAACCGTGTGAACCGCTGTAATATGGTTTTTTATTAATTTTTTTTTAAAATAGCCTATTACAACGGTTCTGTCTGAACCGCTGTAATAGGCCGTTTTTTTTTTTAAAAAAAATTCGGTACCACTATTACAGCGGTTCAGAAACGAACCGCTGTAATTGGTCTGAACCGAGATTGGGCTATTACAGCGGTTCGGGGGTGAACCGCTGTAATAGCCCAATTTTTATTTTTTTTATTTTTCGGTACCCCTATTATAGCGGTTCAGAAACGAACCGCTGTAATAGGTCCGAACCGAGAAGCCATATTACAGCGATTTTGACAAAACCGCTGTAATAGGTACCTCCGTACAGCGGTTTCACCAAAATCGCTGTAATAGGTGCGCTATAATAGTGTATTTTTGTAGTAGTGAAGGAGGAAATCTATATGGAACATTCTGATGGCTTTGTGTCAGAGACAGATATCTATAAGGTGTGTAAGTTCAATTTTTGTCAATTTCGTGTGAAGACATCCTTAATTTTGAATATTTTTAGTTCTTTTTTTGGGTCAATTTTTGTCATTTTTACTTGCAAGTATATTAAATCAATATAATGTTATCTATTATTTTGTCTATACTCTATGCATAATCATTAGTTTTGGACTAATTCAATCATTTTAGACATCATCAAATCATTAATTTCAACCATTTTTGGAAACACATCCAAACATGCCGTCATTTTCACACAAAAATAAAAAAACTCATTTATTCATACATTTTAAAAAATAACAGTTGGGAATAAAATAAAAACACATTCAAACAGAGCCGTAGAGATTCCTAAAACTTTTAATTTATCTTTGCTTAATTACCCACATAATGAAAGGATTCATGACATAATCCTACCACGTAATATATTCTTAATAAAAAATAAATTTTCTGTCATGTAATTTATACACTGAGGAATGGGAAGCGATTTGGATGAGACGTGAGGAGGACATAATGACAGTGTATTATTCTATCTATCTAATCATTAAAAGCAATCTATGTAAAGGTCATAATACTCCATCATGCAATCCTTTTTTTTATATCATTCATCATGCATTTATGCTAGATCAACATTATTGGTCCCGATCTAGTTTATATGATTAAATTCCTTCAATAATGAGCATTTACTTAAATGCTCCTTGATACAATAATATACATTAGATCGATACCAATAATTTCGATATAACATAGAATTTACCCAATAGTTCATATATCAATAATAATAAAAGTATAATGTTTTTCAGTTTGGTACATTGGGATATGCAAAAAGCACTGCAATTTTGGCTCTTCCATCAATGCCTTCGGATTGAAACCCCATCTTGTTGAGTTGGTCCTTTAGTTTTCCAAGAAAAAACAGTTTCTTTTATTTTGTCTTGTTATATATAATTCATTGACCTTCACTATAATTCCATTCAATACCTTTCGTTACCAAGAAATTTGCTTTGCCAATTTGCCAAGCTTTCACAGCAGCAAATTGCACTTAAAAAGGGGAATCTATAATATAAGATATGGGCATTGACGATGGCAATTTTGTTGGTATTCAGAATAATGTATTGTTTCCCCTAAAGATTAATGTATGGTTCTTTTTTTCTTTTATTTTTTTGTAAAAAGTTTAATGATCTATAGTAACTTTCATAACTCCAGTCGCAGACATTCATAACCATTAGTTCTCCGAAGTGGGACTATATATATCATGGGGTAAAATCTAGATAGGTCGCGACCTATATATATGGGGTTTTAACTTTTAATTCACAAGGGTATAATGTATACTCACCAACCTTTAAGACTTTGGCCCTTTTCTATCAATTTATGCACGATACTTTTTTTCTTTTTTTTTTCTCTAAATTTTTAAATGCACCGATACTTCAATTTTTATTCCATTTGATGAAAGGGAAAATTACTCATAGTTTATTATGTAATTACCAAAAATTCAACTGTTGAAAATTACATAATATTCACCTGATGTTATGGTATTTCTTACAAATACACCACCTGTGTATTTATAAGTTCCTATAATTTTACCCCCTGTAAATTTTATAAATAAATTTCTTGAGAGGGTGTATTGGTAATTTGCAAATAGTGGGAGAGATTGTGATTATTACACCAATGAGGGGTTCTATGTATTATTGATAAATACTTTGGACATGTTCGCTTTAACCAAAAAACAAAAGTAAAAACATGAGTTTTAAAATTGTACGTATTTTTACATTTTCTTAGAGAATTTATTTTTTCTTTAACACTTAATCACTTGAAGTCCATGAGTTTTTGTCTTTATTATACATTTCATCGGAATTCATCTTAAAAATACAACAATACTATAGACTAAAATGGTTACATCTAACATATATAATTTAACGGCCGCATCCTCAATTGAATATTATCTGAATGTTTTGCATAGCATAAGTTGTTTATTGCATGTGTTCGTTAAAAGCGTGGCCGAAATGAACATCAATATGCTTATCACGGGACCCTTTCCTACCGAAAAGTTGATGAGCGTCACAAAGTTGCTTAATTAATGTGTAAGTTATACTGGGAAGAGTTCTTCAAGTGTCCTTATATAATGTGGGTGGTGTTGTACATAGATTTAAAATTTGAATATAACAATTACAAATTAAAACACAAATTTCAGTATATCACCATGTATAATCTCATGAGTCAATCTGTAGACAAGTAAGTAAAATCGTTGGACTATCACATTACATATGATGATTTCTCACATTATAAAAATATCGCATTTTTTGTTAATGATTCAAAATTGCATTTGGATAAATATTAAAGAGAGAAGTTGCTCTGCCCTATAGTACTAATTTTGCTAACGCCTAGAATATCTATGGGATCAAAAATCAATCTTCTCCATGTTAATAGTGAGACCTCGAAGATACTAAAATTCGAATCATGATTTATTATCATACATGATAACGTTATGATACATAACAAGTTATTGTAGTTGCTATTGTTATTATAATTATAATTATTATTCTTATTAAATATTTTCATACTTTTATTTCGAGAAAATGTCATTTTTGGTATCAAAGGACAGACCAAATCCAATTTTGGTACTATGCTTTTGCAAAGTAATACTTTTGGTACCAAATTAAGTTTTTGTCTCAATTTTGATACTTTCGTTAGCTGACTAACTGTCAACCCTAATAAATCCGTTAGTTTTCAAATTTTTTTTTCGGCAGGGGGGAGGGTGGCTGAAAACAAAAATTCCAGGCGAAATGGAGGAAAAATAACCGGTTTCATCGGCGAAAAAATCGATTTAGAGGTCTTTTTAAGCAAATTTTTGTGATTTTTTGCTCATTTGAGCTCTTCATTTTCTCCAATTACTTCTTCCAAGTTAATGGCTTCTTCTTCTTCTTTTAGCTCATCAATTTCGTTAGTTCGATCTGGAATAATTTGATTCTTCAATTCTCTTATATTGCTGCGTAGCTCGGTTATCACATCAAAAACATTTCGAGAATATAGTGGGTCATACCAAGAGAATAATTTACAGCTTTTAGCACCGTAGAATCTTCGGAGTGGGTCATCCTCGTTTTTGACGTCCACAAATAAGTTTTCTTCCCACACTCGCATTGCATGAACATTTCGTCTGCTACTAGCTACTAGCTCTGCTTGGAAGAAGTAATTGGAGATCGAAAATGAAAGTTGAAGAGCTTAAATGAGTAAATAAACATAAAAACATGCTTGAAAAAGACCCCAATCGATTTTCCCTCCAATTACACCGGTTATTTCCCTCCATTTCATCCAAAATCTCTCTCCCCCCTCCCCTCCCCTCCCCTCCCCCGCCCAACCCCAAATTAGAAAACTAATGGATTTGTAATGTTGACCGTTAGTCAACTAACGGCGGTACAAAAATTCAGACAAAAAATTGGAGTTGGTACAAAAAATATTACTTTGCAAAAATATGATGCCAAAATTGGATTTGGCTTGTCCTGTGGTATCTAAAATGACATTTTCTCTTTCTTTTATTTTGTAATCCCCCTAGCAATATCATTTCCTTCTTCATCCTTTTACTTTTCTTTTGTTTTTCATGAAAACAGTGGAAATTCTATCAAGCTTTTGCTAAAAATACTAGCATACAAGAAATTACAAAACAAGGACGGATTTAAAAGCTCACAGTAAAACCAACAGCAGGGTGAGCTAGATGGTGGGCAACAATTAATATTAGGCAAACTTTTCTAACATGCCCAAAAGAAAACGAAATGAAGCTTAATTTAACGTCTGAAATAACAGGACTAATATGCAAAAGATCAACACTGAAGCTCGTAGGCCACATTTGTTTATACTTTTTAGGGATAATTACACTCACACTCCCTCGATGATGGGGTAATTACACAAATTTCTCCTCGCCAATTGATAATTACAAACACACCCCTTCAGGGGGTTTGTGTAAGATTTACAGGGGTGCAATTGTAAGAATTGTAACACATAATTGTAAGAAATCTTTAACATGAGGGGGTGTGTTTGTAATTATCAATTAGTTGGGGGAGGTTTGTGTAATTACCCCATCATTGAGGGGTGTGAATGTAATTATCCCTATTTTTCAATACCATGTTCTATTTTCTGGATCAAATGTTTTAGAAAATTACAATCACAAACCAGTTTAAACCAATAACACATTTTTTTAGAGATAAATACATTATACCTTACTTTGATATATCAAATTCTTCAAAAGCCACCCCGTGATACAAAAACTCACAGAACATAAGAAAATAAAGGAACAACCTACCCCCTTACGTGCGCCGGTCGTCGTGTTTGCGAATGGTATATATTTTTTTTGCCTTTAAAAGACTAATATACCCCTAATCTAACACCATGGATCTGATAAGATAAAATCTGACATTTCATATTAAATACCTATTTATTTATTTATTCAATTTACATATAGTTTTTAATTTTAATTTTATAAAAATATTAAAACATAAATAACATATATAATATATATACTGTGTGTGTATATATATATATGTATATGTAAGTATACTACCGTCAACTTTCATTCGCCCACCACCGCCCCATCCTCCTCCTACATCGTAGGCGTACAACCGCCGTTCTTCTCTCATTGGTGCGCCGCCGATTTTCGTAGGGAAAGGGGGATCTTTACAGATTTATTGCAGAGGGAGAGATACCCCCTTTGCAATAAATCTGTAAATTTATTGAAGAGAGGAGCGATCCCTCTTTGCAATAATTTTGTTTACAAATTTATTGCAAAGGGGGAGGATTTACTCACCCCTCCCCCATCCCACACCCCCTCTTTAAATCAGTTGCGTTGGAGCTATACGGCGTGGTGGGTTGCTGGTGGTGGCACGAGTTTGTAGAGGGCGCATCGGTGGTGGCACTATTATGCAAGGAGGCGATGGCGGCACAATTTTGGTGAGGGAGTGATGCCGGCGAGAATTTAATTCATTTAAGGCTTTTGAATTTTAGGTTTATAGTTGGGTACTTTGATCTTATTTAATCTGAGGTGAAGGTGGTAGTGATGTCATTTGCCGATGGCAGGTAGTGGTGGTGGTGGCGGCGTATAGGAGGTTGGAGCTGGAGATTTTGGGGAAGAAGATGGTTGGGGAAAAAGAAGGTGAGAAAAAAGAAAAAAAATAAAAAATTTAATTAAAATAATTATAAAATAAAATAAATGAAATATAGTTTAAATATTTTCAAACTAAAAGGGCATTTTTGTCGTCACATTAAAATTTGTAGGCGAAACTAGTCGAGGAGGCAGTGAGTGAATTTATGTTTTCCTAGTAGGGTGTTACGTGACTTTTTGTATCACGAGGGTGCTTTTGAAGAATTCGATATATTACAGGGGGATATAATGTATTTTAACTTCATTGTTTCATTCCCGTGTATAGTTACCTTTTCAGTGAATATATCACTAATCACACTATGTCTCATCAATAATTACCTACTTAAAGTTTTCTTTATTTTCTGTTTCTTAATTAACTATTTTTTTAATAACTAACTCAATTATTTTGCATGTCATACATCAATAAATTGCATTTGATTTGACATATGTTAATACATCCAATAAGTTTCTAAGAACACAAATACAACCAATATCACATTATTTTCACACAAGAACCACCATACACATTTTTCGATTTTTTTTCTAAATATGTATTCAAAAATAGAAACAAACATGTCGTAGCTTTTGTAAGACCGTGACACAATTACCCTCAAACACAATTGATTATAATCGTGGGCCAGCTCCACCACTTCGTGGAAACTAGTAGGGATGACAATGGATTAGGATTGGAACTGGAACTGACTCAACGATTTCGGTTCTTCAGCGATAATCGATTCCGAATTTCCTTCCGAATCCAACTTATATGGGTCGTAATGAATTCGGGGCATTCCAGTTGTTACGAATCAATGTGCATAAAAGAACTTAAAAGTAAAGAAAAGCAAGAAAACAGAGACAGCGATTTTACGTGGTTCAGCAAATTGCCTACGTCCACAGACCTATGCTAGAGAGATTTTATTATTCTTCTGAGAAAGATACAATTATAATGAAGAGAATTTCATCTACTTATGTATTCTAAACTTGGAGGCAAAGATACAAAGACCTAATCACAATAGGTAACTCAAAACTTGCCAAAAAAGATGAAAATCGCATCTAACAGACGCCTACAGTTCGCTACCCGCGCCTAGGCGCCAAACCTTTCAACTATCCCAGCCTTTCTGCATCCCGCGCCTGGGAGCCATCCAGGCAGCGCCTAGGCGCCAGTTTGTCCGCGCCTGGGCGTGACGCATCCAGCAGTCTTGATTCAACTCCTTTTCTTCTTCCTTGACTCTTTGATTTGTCTCCACACTCAAACCCATCAATCTCCCACTTGGAGACCAAACTCAAAGTAGAAACACAACCTCTTCATCAAACTCCACGACTCTTCATCCTCCAAACGAAAGTACTCTCTCTAGCATAAGTCGGCCTCCTCATCACATAAGTTCGAGGCCAACTGAGGTCATGCAAAACCTCAGTTTTTCGGTGGTAACTCCCTTAGTTAACATATCCGCCGGACTCTTCGCACCAAGCATCTTCTTCAACTCCAAAGTCCCATCATCTATCATCTCTCGGATATGATGATACTTCAATTGAATATGCTTCGTCCTCGAGTGAAACACCGGATTCTTTGCCAAACAAATGGCACTTTGACTATCACTATAAAGTCTGCAATCCCATTGCTCCTTATCAATCTCCCCTAGAAAGTTCTTCAACCAAACCATCTCTTTGCCAGCTTCTGAAATGGCAATGTACTCAGCCTCGGTTGTGGAGAGTGCTACACACTTTTGTAGCCTAGAAGTCTAACTTATTGCAGTGCAACCTACAGTGTAAATGTACCCCGATGTACTCTTCCGACCATCTTGATCACCACCTAAATCCGCATCCATGAAGCCCTCCAAAGTAACACTACTGCCCGAAAAACATAAGCACATACTCGATGTGCCCCTCAAGTACCTCAGTAGCCACTTTACTGCTTCCAATGCTTTAGCCCCGGATTAGCCATATACCGACTCACAAGTCCCACTACATGGGCTATATCCGTCCTTGTACACATCATTGCGTACATCAAACTCCCAATGGCAGAGGCATAGGGAACCTTTGCCATTTGACCTCGCTCCTCCTCAGTCTTAGGTGATTGTTCCTTGCTCAACTTGAAATGACTCCCCAAAGGTGTACTTCTAGAATTTGTATTTGAGATTGCAAATCTAGCAAGTACCTTTTTAATGTACTTCTCTTGAGTCAACTTGAGACTCCCACTCGACCTATCTCGAATGATCCTCCTCCGTAGGATTGTATTTGCAGCTCCTAAGTCCTTCATCTCAAATTCTGTGAATAGTTGCTTCTTCAACTTATCAATTTCTCTCATGGTAGATCCAACCACTAACATATCATCCACATACAGTAACAATATGATGTAACAATCCCTAAACTTCTTGAAATAGCAGCAACGATCCATTTGACACCTAGTATATCCACTACTAGCCATGAAGGTGTCAAACTTCTTATACCATTGACTCGGAGCTTGTTTAAGTCCATACAAGCTTTCTCTAGCTTGCACACAAGGTCTTCTCGTCCATTCTCTAAAAAACCTTCTGGTTGAACCATGTAGATATCTTCCTCCAAATCCCCATGAAGGAATTCCGTTTTTACATCTAATTGCTCAAGATGCAAACCCTCTGCAACAAAACACTTAGAACCATCCTAATAATAGTTAACTTGACAACCGGCGAAAAAATCTCAGTGTAGTCAATCTCTTCCTTCTGCTGGAACCCTTTGACCACCAACCTCACCTTGTACCTTTTACTACCATCTGGTTCATCCTTAACCCGGAATACCCACTTGTTCTGCAAAGCCCGTTTCCCTTTCGGTAACTCAATCAACTTCCAAGTTCTATTTCTCTCAAGCGAGCTTATTTAATCCTTCATGGCTATCTCCCACTTAAGAGAATCTCCCACACCCATCGCCTCTTTGTACGAATCTGGCTCACCCGAATCTGTTAAAAGTAAATAGTGTAAGGAAGGGGAATACCTTATGCTTAGTTTAGGAGTTCTGCTCGATCTTCTCAAGGTTGGTGGTGGAGTCTCCGGATCATCCTCGATCCTATTCTCAGTGTCATTCCCAGCAACCTCATCTAGAGTGATCTCTGCCAATATCGCCTTTGGTTTCCCATTTTCCTCGGTCTTTGCTCCAAGTCTATCCTTGTAAAGCACCTTTTCGTTGAACGTGAGATCCTTATGCCTTATGATTTTGTTATTTTGGTAATCCTAGAACCGATACCCAAAACTCTCTCCTCCATAGCCAATCAAGATGCACTTTTGTGCCGTAGGATCCAACTTATCCCTGTCATCAGAACTTCGCAAGATATAAGATAAACAACCGAATATTTTTAAATGCGATAAATTTACCTCCTTTCCAAACCAAACATCCTTCGGTATTTTGAAGTCCAACAGTACTGAAGGTCCCCGGTTGATGAGGTAAGCCACCGTGCTCACTGCATCAGCCCAAAATATCTTTGGCAACCGGAGTAAAGCCTCATACTCTTAGCTCGTTCATTCAAAGTTCTATTCATCCGCTCTGCAATCCCATTCTGCTGTTGAGTCCCCAGAATGGTCTTGATCAAGTTGATCCCATTCTTTGCACAATAGTCTTTGAACTCTTGGCTGTCATACTCCCCGCCATTATCCGAACTCAGACACTTCAATCTCAACCCCGTTTCATTTTCGACTTCTGCCTTCCACTTCCTAAAGGTATTAAACACATCCGACTTATTTTTTAGAAAATAGACCCATACCTTTCGAGTGGAATCATCTATGAAGGTAACATAATATCTCGACCCTCCAAGCGACTGTGTGGGAGTCGATCCCCATACATCAGTATGCCCAAGCTCCAACTTCTCTGCCTTCGGTTCTCTACCCGTCTTGGAAAAACTCACCTTTTTCTGCTTTCCAAGCACACAGTCTTCCTAAAGACCCAATTCAACCGTCTTTGAGATTGGTAGCTTCCCCTTGGATGTCATGATTCTCATTCCCTTCTCACTTATATGCCCAAGTCGCCTATGCCATAAGTGAACATCCTCTATAGCCTTGACTGCACCAAATGAGTCCTTTTTAATTTCTGTGGTATACAAAGTCCCCGCCTTCTTACTACGAGCCACCACTAGATTCCCATTGGTGATTTTTCATACACCATCACCAAACACCGTGGTGTACCCATCACTGTCAATTTGGCCCATTGAGATCAAATTCTTTCTCAGCCCCGGAACATGTCTCACATTATGGAGTTTCAACTGCATTCCCTGTGTCGTCGTCACTGTGACCTCACCCTTACTAACTATTTCCAAGAGTTCGTCATCTGCAAGAAAAACCTTTCCAAATTTTTCCAGAAACATAATTTGTTAGATAATTCTTACATGAAGTAGCATGGAACGACGCACCTGGGTCCAGAATCCATTGGTCGACTGGACTGTCAACACAACTAACCAGAGCCTCTCCGACGTCGTCTACTGCTGTATTTTCTTATTGATGTTCCCGGTTTTGATTTTTACCCGAATTTTCAGGACAATCCCTCTTGTAATGGCCTTTCTTCCCGCAGCCCCAGCAATCAGCCTCCTTGCGCGGTTTTGACTTCCCTCGCCCCTATGACTTGGATTGACCTCTACCTTTCTGACCACCCCGTTGAACACCTCTTCCTCTGCTTTTTGCACTCAATGCAGCAGATGTGAGTTCTCCTGATTCCTTCCGACGAATATCCTCGCTCAAAATCAGATCCCGAATCTCCTGAAGTTTTAACTTCCTTTGGCCAGACGAACTACTCACAGCAGTTACCGTCGCACTCCAACTTTCCGAAAATGAAGACAACAATATTAAGGCCCTTACCTCGCCTTCGAAATTAATATCAACCGAGCTCAACTGAGTGGTGATCACGTTGAACTAGTTGATATGGTTGGTCACCGATCCTTCCTCCTTCATCCTCAAATTGAATAAACATCTCGTCAGGTAGACTTTATTCGATGCGGATGGCTTTTCATACATATTGGATAAACGCCTTCATCAAACCCACCGTTGTAGTTTGATTAGGATGTTAAACATCACGTTTCTTGATAACGTCAATCGAATAACACCTCGGGTTTGCCTATCCAATAACACCCAATCCTCGTCTGACATCTTTTCAATCTTCTTCCCCAACAACGGCTGATAAAGTTTTTTCTGGTACAGATAATCCTCCATCCGTGTTCTCCAGAATCCAAAGTCTTTTCCATCAAATTTGTCAATCTTCACTTTTCCTTCTTTAGACGCTATTGATTCACATAGATCGCTATAACCCGTGCTCTTGATACGAGTTGTTAGGAATCAATCTGCATAAAAAAACTTATAAGTAAAAAAAATAAAGAAAACCGAGACAGCGATTTTAAGTGGTTCGGCAAATTGCCTACGTCCACAGACCTATGCTAGAGAGATTTTATTAATCTTGTGAGAGAGATACAATTACAATTCAGAGAATTTCATCTACTTATGTATTCTAAACTTGGAGGCAAAGATACAAAGACCTAATCACAATAGGTAACTCAAAACTTGCCAAAAAAGATGAGAACCGCTTCTAACAGACGCCTACAGTTCGCTACCCGCACCTAGGCGCCAATACTGCCACTCCTAGGCGTTGAAACTGCCAACTATCCTAGCCTTTCTGCATCCCGCACCTGGGCGCCATCCAGGCCGCGCCTAGGCGCCAGTCTATCCGCTCCTGGGCGACGTTTTGGCCGCGCCTGGGCACAGTCAGGAGTCTTGATTCAGCTCCTTTTCTTCTTCCTTGACTCTATGATTTGTCTCCACACTCAAACCCATCACCGATTGGACTCAGTACGGACCCGGATCTGTTATAACCTTTCTACCTTATTTCTGTGTTTTTTTTTTCATGAGAGAGGCAAATTGCCTCTGTTAACCGAGGCAATTTTGTCTCTAGTCAACAGAGGCAATTTTTCCTCTGTTTGCTAGCTTCGAATTTAATCTCTAGTAAAAAAAAGGTAATATTTGCCTTTGTTTGTAAATTAAATTTTTTATTTCATTTGTATCAAAAATTAAACTTTTTTTATTTTGTGGTTTTGAGTTGTTGGGTACTAAAATTTGAGTTCCCAATTATATTTGATTTAAATTAAATAACATAAAATGCTATATCAATCCAAATTTTCTGAACTCGATGTACTAAAGAATTATTAAGTTGCAAGCATTATTGTAGTGGATTATGGAAAGACAAAAAACTTGAATTATGAGATTGCCATTTACATCCAAACATTTTGAGATAAATTCGACACATGAATATCAATTTTGGTGGTCAATATACATGTCTCAGTCTTGCAATCTGTATATTTATGCTAATGTCTTGTCAACGATGGAGCCTGTGATTTGGTGTAGTGGAAAAAATTCAAGTGAAGATTGTGTTCTAGAAAAATTATCAAGTTATATGAATTAATTATTGAAAGACAAGAAACTTGAGTTAAAGAATTGTCATCTCAATTTAAACACTTCATAATAAAATTCAAAATTGAATACCAATTTCAGTGGGCAATAGGCTAAGTAAAAATACCAAAAAATAAATAAAAATATATATATAAAAGAAAGAAAATGTCTCACTGATAGGTGGTTCCGGATCCTCTCCTTTGGTATCCGGTTCTGGATCCTGAAAAAATACAAGGGGCGGGTATAGGACCCTCCGGATCAGACCCGTAACTGCCTTGTTTCAATCCCTAAGCCAGAGCTTTCGCATGCTCACGGTCATGCTCAACACTGTAAATATGAGTCACTCAAGCCAAACGTTCCCCATTAGAACAAATGTTCCCCTTTAGAACTGCAAACTACCGTACTAATGGGGTTAGTGGAGTCGGATCACAAATAAGATGTTAGAAATGAGGAAAAGTATGTTAAGTCTGCATCGCGGTGCCACAACAACACATCAGAAAGTTGCTGGAGGGTTCGGCGTACTACACGATTATTTTAAAGGTTCTCATGCCACATAGTCGCCAACAGGCAGACCTTAGTGTGAGATTGGCTGATTAAGTGCAAATTTCATTAGTATATAGATAATTATACTCGGTTTTTGACAATCGATAAGCAAAACGCTGTAGAAATAAAACAGTACGATTCTCAGACCAAGAATCAATTTGGGGTTTTTTATTGTTAATAAAATTAATCTACCAAATAGAAAATACAACATTTGTAGCGAAATGGTTAATTTTCTAGGTGGTGACTAGGTATCGAGAAGGAGGAAATTTTTAGTCTTGTATTTTGGAGGCTTGTCATATTATGCTATGACCTAGTTCAAGAATTAGAGAATATTTAAAATAAAACCCTTCCAACAAAGCCCTATGTTACACGCCCATAAGGGCTTGGTGGACGCCTATGATGGCTAAGTTGACCTAGAAAATTTAGTCCAATTAATTTATTCCTCATGTGTTTAATTTAGCACCTAATTAAATTACTACGACCAATTAATTAATTAATTCATCCTATTAAGTGCAAATTACCAATTTTCCCTCCAAATACAAAATTACAATTTTTACTTACTTCTTTATAACGTGAATCTCTAGGTTCGTCTCCATTGGCAATGAGAGGATGCCAAAGAGTGTAGGGAAAACCTAGTCAGTCCCGTGGCCTCGCATTGTAGCACAACTGAGTACGGAATGAGTTTATCATAACGAAACTCTCGATTATAATTATCATATGGGTATAAGTCATTCACTGACGTATCTCAATCAAGTGAGAGTAATAGAACATGCCAAACTCACATGACTCGATGACATACTAGAAACTATAGTAACATGAAATTACTGAACTACCTTTCATGTCCTTCACGAGTTAGTTCATCTACTTTGGTCAAAGATTTTAATTTCATTTACCTATGATTACACATGATACTTTCTTGTTTACGACCAAGACAGTGAGTCACTTCTTGACAGTCACCTCACAACTTCTACTTGCGTACTGAGATCGCACTTCGAGGTTGGTCTCACCAAATGGTGAATTGAGGCTAACTACTGTTAGTGACAAATCCAATGTGACAAGCACTGTGTGACCTTCACTTCTCAGGTCTAAAGCTCCCACATACTATCATAATCAATAATCCAATCATTAATAGTCACTGAGTAAAAACCTATTTGATTGGATTACTACGAGTTGTGTTCAATTACATTAATCTCATTAATGTATATTTGACATAAACTTCTAGTATTTCATATTTCGACTGACACTCCTTGTTAGAGCACGTGTTATACAAGTCTAAATGAATCTTATTGCCCAATTAGGATTATCCAACTTGAGAACTCTTTGAGTGTTCAAGTACCAAACCCTTCCAATGTCCATCTACTTATCCCATAAGGAATGGAAGGTTTGCCTTGATATAGATGAACAAGATGTTTGTTCACAACTTATTATTAATGCCATAAAAAAACACATTAACAAAACGTAAATGCCTTAATATAAATACATAAGAGTTCATACAACATAAATTTGCCCTATACTAACTTACCCCTTGTTGGCACCAAGAGCGCGCACACACCTAAATATGCTAGATTATGTCACATTGGGCAAGATTAGATGAAATTGCTTGAGAGAGAAAGACTATTGGGTTCACTCTCTAAATTTAATTTATCTATTTGTGAACATTATCTTGCTGGTAAGATGACCCGAAAACTATTTGGAAAAGCCATTAGAATGGAGTTCACACTACAGTTATTCAACTCAAATAGATCTGGTCCAATGAATGTGAAGGTTAGAAATGGTGCCTTGTATTTCATTATATTCATAGAAGAATTCACGTGTTTTGGTCATGTGTATTTAATATCCTACAAGTTTGATGCATTGGAGTACTTAAAGCGTTATGTAAATGAAGTGGAGAATAAAAAAGAGAGAGCTATAGAAACTTTAGGAACTGATCGAGGGAGTGAATATCCATGGTATGAAATAGGATATGAGTCATGAGTCACCTATATGGGCTAACACTATCCATATTATTTAAAAGAGTAAAAATATATTTGTTTTGTTGGAAGTAACCACCCAAACTCCCTTGCCCTGTCCACTATCTCCATATTAGTGTGGTGGTCTTAACAAAAGATAATTACTATCTTACAATTTTCACAACAAAATTTGGGTGAAAATAGGAAGACATTATAGTCATTTTTTGTATAACTTTAGCAGAGACAACTCACTACTTGAAACACTTGGGTTGTGAAAAAGGATCTTTTTTGTAGTGACTGAGTTTACAAACATTTTGGGGCATCAACTTCGTGTGAGAAAAGCTGTGAAATAACCAAGCAATTAGATCGGTCATTTAGTAAGTGTGTCTCCACTTCAAAATGCATATTCCGTCAATATTGCTAATATAAAATATTATATCCATTAACACTAGGCTAAGGGTGAACGATTATTTATTCTCCAATAACAATGAATTCTGACTCCACCATAGTACCTGTCAAATGGGTATTTTTCAAACCTTGATTTTTTGCCTAAAACACCACTGTGCGGCCTGATTCGTCCCACACGAACCAGTCAGCCCTTACCAACACTCACAACTCTCGCGTTTCCTGAGTTTTGGAGTGATTCCCACAACCATATTCAACATCCTGTTGGTGTTATGCCCTCAGATACCATAAAGGATAGAATGTATAAGGCATATTCATTGTAATTAAACATTATTTATATAAAGGCATTTGAGTTTTTTTCTTATTAGCATTTGTAAGGTAATATAAACAACTGAAATTCCATGACATTGAGGCGAACCTTATACTCCCTATGGGTTAGGAAGAATAGCGCTAGAAGGATTTAGTACTCGTTGTCTAAATAAGTTCGCAGGTCAAAGAAAGTTCTGACTGGACATCAGGAACATATAAGACTTGTATGAAATAAGCTTTGACGTGGAAGTGCTAGTCAAACACTAAGTGGTAGTGGGAGCTTATATCATAGACATGTCAATTTGACTGATATGTTCGAACACGACTCGTATCGATTCTGTCACATGTGTTTCACTCAATGACAGTCAATCATAGAACTGATACATTGTGATAGGTACGCATGAATCTTAGACCTGAGAAATCACGTTGAAGATGTGCTCGTGATATCAAGTTCATCATTAGAGTAGTTAGGCTTAATTCACCCAGTGGTGGAGTCAACCTCGAAGTGTAACTTGATAGACAAGTAGCAGTCTTAACTAATTTGCAAAATTGAGATTTATTCTCTCATAAGTGAATGAGCAATTATCTCATGCCATCATGAATGAGTGAGGTCTAAAGTCTTTGGCCAAAACAATAAAGAATACTAGTATTAGACACAAGAGTAATCTTATTGACCCCGACTCATTATGTACTGAAGTATATAGTCAAGTACTGTGAGTTTGACTAAACCATGACTCTCCCTTGACTAGGATAAACAAATAAAAGGTTTATACTCGTACGGTATTCGCAATAGGAAAGGTTTGGAATGATCCTCATCATTCATTCTAGATTGGGTTATGATGTAAGCCACGACACTGGATAAGTGTTACTCACATCCTTTTGGCTTCCTCCCAATTGCCTTTTGAGATGGATCTAAAGAGTTACGCTTAAAGAAATTGGTAAGGGACCGTTTTTGACAAAAAGAGTTTTTCGGTATTTGATATCGATTATTTGTCATTTGATGATATGATTAATTAATAAAATTAATTTTGTGGAGAAATTAATAATATTTTAATTGATTCATTCATTCAATTAATTAAATAGAATTAAAATAATTAAAATTGGAACCAAGAGGTGCACTAGCCTGAAGGCTAGTGCAGAGCCAAGATGGGCGTCCATATCCCTTGGTTTCCAAGAGTTTTGTAACTCTTAAATTGTATATTTATACACAGCTTAACAGGAGTTAAAAACCCTCGCCTCCTTTTTTACACAGAAAAAAAAAGAACTCAGTCAAAAATTCTCTCCCCTCATCCTCTCTCTTAGCCGTGCACTACAGTGAAGCAAGGAAGAAGATTTTTGCTTTGGAATCCGGGGCGAGGCTTTTGAGGCAGTGAAAAATTTGCTGCTCGGATCAAAATTTTGAAAAAACACATACTAGGAAGAACACGTAAGTAATTCTTCCTTTTAAGCTTGAATATGGGAAATCAGAGATGACCACCTTTGGGATTTATTAACAATTCTTCCACTACCTTTTATATATTTTTGGCGTTCCCCAACAGTGGTATTAGAGCTAATCTCTGATATCCCTATTTAGCTAAGGCTATGTGTTTATGTGGTTTTAGTTTTTCGTATTTTATAGCTAAAACTCCTCTATTTGCACTTTACTTTCCTCTATTTAATAGTTTTGGAGGCATTGACATACTGATTTTCATTTGTTCTCAGAAAATTCATATTGGTTCATTTCTTAATAGTTTCAGTTTAGCATTTTGGAAATCAAATGTTTTGCGAGAATGGTATCTTTTGCAATGATAATGTAGTTGAGTGTGTTGGAGGGTTCAAGTTTCCATCTGACATTTCATACTTAGTCTGACAGTGTTCTAGTTAACAAGTGTGATTTGATTATAATAGCAAATGACAAGAAAGAGAAAATCGCATCAGGATTGCTAAATCCATTTCTCGCCCACCTAAAGACTGCCCAAGATGAGATTTGAAGTTCACAGTGCAGTTTTTGGTGAAATCAAGGACTAAGGAAGTTTTTCATTGTGGTTCTTAAGTTTATTTCTCTGTGTTCTTACTGTTCAATGGAATGACTTGTTTTAATCGACACTCTGACAGTAATTTTGTATAATGAATTCGAAAAAAAAATTAAAGTGAGGTTAATTGTCAGAAACTTACGTCTTGAAGATATTAGATAGCGATTAGATACTTGTCAACGTATTAGTTTGCATTTTCAAATTGATTGAGTTTCCCATGGTGAGTGCCTCCCAAAAGTCTGCTCATTATACATGATTATAAATGAGATATTACTCGAGTTCACATCTATAGGGCGTTACCCTCTCACTTAATTGTACAATACAATCTGATAATGCCTTAGCTATTCACATAATTGTACACTACAATCTGATATTACTCGAGTTCACATCTTAAAGCTGTTCATCCTTGGATATGAAGTTTTTACATGTGTGATTCAGATACAAATTTTGGTGATGCCTAAGCTATAAAATTTTTTTTTCAAGTAACTCTTAAAGTATAGAGAAAAATATATGGAATTAAGAATATCTTTATTCTGTTAGCAAGCGATTCCGAGGCTTTGTAATTGCAAGATAAAAGATGAAACATGTCTTTATTCTGTTTATAAAGATAATTTGATGATGTACATGAAAACATAATTTGATGATGTACATGAAAACATAATTTGATAATAATAATTGTGGAGGTAAACTTATCTTTATTCTGTTCGCATTTCTCGTAATGATGAAGGTAAACAAATCTTCTATACCCGTGATTCTCATCTTCTATACAATTTTCTATCGTAAATGGAGATATATAGGAATATCTTTATCAGTTAGCCATTTCTCGAATAAAATTTCGTTTTTTATTTTGTTAAATTTTCTTTGTGTTTGAGTTTTCTCCGGTATATCTGTTTTGTGTTGTTTTTTGCTCTGATAATTCATTATTTTTGTGTTGTGATGGAACTAGGGTTTTGTATGTCTTCATCTTAATTCATCTTGTAAAGTTTGGTTAAATTTAACAAAGGATTCTAGCTGAAAGAATCAGTTAAATGAATAGTAATTATGCTAATAATTTGATAATAATTATGTTAACAGAATAAATGAAGGGCCCTTGTATATGGCTTTCTCTTTCTCACACAAACGAATTATAAATTGATGAGGGCTATGACGAATAAGAACGCTACTGCCATGTGACCAAGGATTAAAATTTCGGTTCGATGATAATTTTTGAGTTCTTAAATATAAGAAACGTACCGGAAACGTTTCGGAAACTTCATGAAAAACTTGAAAAATGCTAGAAACAAGGTAAAAATCGTGGAAAAAAAAGTAAAGAAGAGTTGTTTTCTCTTTTCACTAGCAAAAAACAATAGTTGTGTAAAATGTTTATACATTTACATCAACAATCGATCAAATTACACTAATAAATAAAGTGGTAACGTTTGATTCAAGTTTAACATTCACAAAACATATAACCGATAAAATTTTAGTAAATTAAATTGTGAAATGAAATATTCTAAAAGTGTTGTCGTGAAAAAAATGAAAAGTGGTAATGTTTGATTCAAGTTTAGCATTCACAGAGCATATAATTGATAAAATTTTAGTAACTTAAATTGTGAAATAAAAAATTGTAAAAGTGTTGTCGTGAAAAAAAATAAAAGGTTAATATGTATGATACCATGGTTTTAAACTCATCTGCAAATTATATGAAAAAATTAATTTAATCGATAATACAACAATCTTCATCTTAAGTCGGATGATAAAAGGTCGCTCCTAGATGAAATAAATATTTTTTTGATTGTTAGATTTATTACTCTTCATTTTTTCTTCTTCTTTTTTTCCTACCTTTTTCCCTACATTGAGAGATTTGAGAGCTTTGTTGTATTTGTGATAAAGCAAATCCTTTTGAAAAAGAATTACCAAACTCTCAATGTTTCTATGATTTCCATGAAAATCTTTTTGAAACTCTCAATGCGTTGATGATAGAGCAAATCTTTTTGAAAAGAAATTACCAAACTCTCAATATTTCCATGGAAACAAACATGGAAACCATGGAAATATAGAAACATTAAGAGTTTCCTAGGAAACAATGTAATTTCGAAACTACATCGTGATTTCTTTTCCGTAAGTTGAAAAACAGAAACTTTTCAGACGTTTCGGTGGAAAAGAAAAGAAACTCTGAACCATGCATGTGACATCAAGTTATCTATTTCCATACTATTCAAATTTGGAGCTAATTAATTATCTATGGTAAATTTTGGCATGGTAACCAATAACTTAGTAAATATTTTCATATGCCACAGATTTACTCAGTTTGAACACCACAACTTACTTTATTTCCTATATCTTGACATGGTTTTTCCCTCTCTCCTACCACGCCTTGTATGTAATTTGTGCTTTTCACTTACTTTAGTGCTCTATTTATAAGGTTTGTGTTTCTCCAAAAATATCTTTTTAACTAGTCTTGTTAAATTATTGCTTGTATGGCCAAGGTTCGTGATGGTTTTGTAGCTAAATTCTTCTATTTTTCATCACAGGAGTGCAAAGAAGTGGACCAAGGCTACAACTTCTATGATTTTGAGTTTAATACGAGGCTTGTCAAATCAACAATAGTTTAATACGAGGTATCGGTGACTCTAAAAGAGCCAAATGGTTCAGATTTTGGTGTAATTGCTAAATATATAGAGGTCTGGTAATTTTTGATAATCTTTGTGATTTTTATAATGCATATTGATAAATCTAGTTGAAAGCTACAAATTAGACTCCTCGAGGACTGGCATTTTTGAAATGAAATATGTTGTGTCTGTGAGAAGTGTAAGTGTCCTAGAGATTCACGACTGACTTTCATCATTGATTGGAAGCTAACGATTTTCAAATAGCAAGTCCGACCTCATGCAGAACACTTAAATCAGGTCACTTGATTTGAATTTAAAATTTTTAATCATGTATTTTAAAGATAAGTTTTCCTTGAGCATTCAATTTTAGGAAATGTAATTTGCTTCCAGGGAAAGATCTTAACTTGAATACTCTTAGTTACTTGATCAATGGTTTTTTTCCAACACTAAATGTGGTGTCTATACTAATATCATAACATGTTCATTCTTTAATATAGCAACAATTTTTTCTGCTGAATATCTTAATTTTTGTTTTGATCATTTCGTTCATGCAGCAAAGGCATGAGGTGCCGCGGAATTTCAAAAGGATGTTGAGTTCTAGATTAAGGAGGCTTGTGCTACAAGACAAACTTGAAAAGGTGAGTTTTACATCTTATCACTTGAGAAGTCTAATACCTATTGTTGTATAGTGTTTTGTGCTATATTGCAGATTTTACATTGCAATGCATCTCATAATTATACTTTGATCACATATTAGGAAGATTTGAATCTGCCAGTTTAACTATTTAGTGAATGATGGATTAAGGTGAGTTTGATCCATTATGATAAGGCAAAATCATGAAAATAATATATAGAAGGGGGATGGGCATGTTTTGTCTTTTACATGTGCTGATTCTCCCATTGAATCAAGTTTGAGATTGTTAGAAAATAATTGGACAATGAGCAGTTTCTATTTGTGATTAATAACATAAATTTTCAGAAAAAATAAAATTACTTGAAATCAAATGAGTGCCAACATATATATTAATACTGCAAACATTATCTAAGTGTAAATTCAATAATATTTGAATTCAAATTTTTATTTTTGTGTTTTTTGTTGGCTTGATTTTTTGTTAACTAGTCAAGTGTAAGTTGATGAAGAAAGCAAATGATTCAGAAGTCACGGATGAAGTAAAGGATCAAGTTTTCTGAATTATTGGTGATTATTCTAGTTTATGTTTTATTAGTTCATTTCAATATTCATTTAATAAAGAATTGGTACAATGCAAGGTTACTTTGAGTATGGACTTAATTATTTGGTTAAAAATTTGAATATTTTGATTGGATGATGAAATTTGTGTAGTGTTTTTTGTTAAAGTGTTGAATGTTTGGATTGGATGAAAAAATTTGTGTTTATGTATTATTTTTTATAAAGATTTTTACATTTGTAAACTGTTTTATTGCTGATTCCAGATTTTTAGGTGAACATTAGATTAACAGGATAAAAAAATTAGGAATCAAAATAATACCAAAAATAAAAAAAAAAAAAATGCAAAATACTATCAACTACGGGCCTCTAAACCGTAGTCTAAGCCTTGGGATTTTTTTTCCGCCACCTATAACTACTTTGGTAAACAAGTAGGGAAAGACAAACCAATTATACTTACTGGTGCCAAAGCGTAGGCAGCAATTCATAATAGCTATGGTTTTGCTTTAGGAGGTATTGTTGACCTTTTTGTCAGCACCTTTTCACACCTTGACAAAACCATAGACACAAGTGTACGCTTTACATTGACTACGCTCGGCAAACTGTAGGCCATTATTGCCTACCCATGCATTTACGACGGGGTGCAATGCGTAGCTAAACCGTAGGCAATAATGTATTGCTTACGGTTTACACCTTTTAGCTACGGTTCAGCCTCCGTAGAAAAACCCTATTTTTTTTTGTAGTGCATGATCAAATCAATAAGAATTCTATTAGCGATAGCGGCCCACCTAAATTATGAAATATGGCAAATGGATGTCAAAACGGCATTCCTAAACGCATTCCTGGAAGAGGATATCTATATGGAGCAGCCAAAAGGTTTTGTATCCAAGAATGATATTCATAAGATGTGCAAGCGTGAAAGATCCATCTATGGACTCAAGCAAGCATCTCGTAACTGGATTTTGTGTTTTGAAAAAGCAGTAAAAGGATTTGACTTTATCAAAAACGAATATGAACAATGTATACAAGAAGGTTAGTGGGAGCAAGATATCATTCGTTGTGCTATATGTTGATGACATACTGCTTATAGGAAATGATGTAGGAATGCTCACCACTGCAAAGGAATGGTTGTCAAGTACATTCTCCATGAAAGACTTGGGAGAAGTCACATACATTCTGGAAATTCGGATCTATAGGGATCGAACAAACAGAATGATAGGACTTTCCCGAACCCTTTACTTAGATAAGGTCCTAAAGAGATTTAGGATGGAGGATTCTAAGAAATGGTTCCTGCTAATGAGGCATGGGATATGTTGGGAATATGCCCTCGATGCCAACGGGGAGTTAGAATATAAGGCATGAGTTTATATTGTGCAACCTCTAATTAATATAAAGGCAACAATATGTTGTTCATATAATTCTTGATGGCATCTATAAAGTCTTAAATGAACAACTAGTCCACGTGTGTCAAGGCAAACCTTAGCACTCCTTATAGTAGTTAAGGAGATGAGCACTGGAAGGGTTTGATACTTGATCTCTTAAATGGTTCGCAAGTCGGAGAATCTCAATGGGGCATTGAGATTCGTATGAACTTGTATGATATATGCTCTGACAAAGAAGTGTCAGTCAAACATTATGGGATAGTGGGAGTGTGTGTCATAGATACATAGATGGGATTAGTGTATTCGAACACGGCTCGTAGTAATCCGTTCACATAGGTTTTTACTCAGTGACTGTCAATGATTGGATTATTGATTATGAAGGTATGCGTGAGCCTTAGACTTGAGGAGTTACGGTCAAAGTGTGCTTGTGATGTTGGATTTTGTCACTAGAGTAGTTAGGCCCAATTCACCCATTGGTGGGGTCGACCTCGAAATGCGTTTCAATGGGCAAGTAGCATGTGAAGTGATTGCCAAGAAGGAATTCACTGTCTCGAAAGTAAATGAGAAGTATCCTATACTGATCATAGGTAAATGAGATAGAAAGTCTCTGGCCAGAGCTGATGAACTAACTCGTGTTTAGTAATCTCATATTACTATGATTCTTAAACATAGCATCGAGTCCTGTGAGTTTGACATATTCCATGACTCTCACTCGATAGGATACATCAGTGAAGGGCTTATACTCATACGGTGTTCATAATCTAGAGGTTCATAATGAAATAGTCAATTTCGTACTCGGTTAGGCTACGATGTGGGGCCACGGTACTGACTAGTTATCACCCACATCCTTTGCTATCCTCCCATTGCCAATTGAGACGAACCTAGAGAGTCGCGCTATAAAGGAATAGAGGGGAAAATCAAGTCTTGTATTTGGAGGGTGTTTTGGTAATTTATCTTTGGAAGGACGAATTAATTAATTGAACACATTAATTTAATTGGATTAAACAATGAAAAATTAAATTAATAAGTTTTAATATTTAATTGACAGGTTAATTAAATATTTAAACTAGAATATTAAATCATTATTTATTTAATTAATTTATATTCATTTAATCAATATGTATTTAATTGGATTAAATATTAATTGGACTAAGTTGACTGGGTCAACATAGCCCAATTAATTGTCCAATGAGCCCATATGGGCGTGTGTATGAGATCCGGTGGGCTTAGGTTGGAGGATTTACTTAATCGTCCAACACAAGTCAAAGAACACATGAAAAACATCACGTGAAATTCCTCCACGAGAAATACAATACAGAGAAAAACTTTTCTTCCTTCTCTCTCTCGCTAGCCCCCTATGGAGATGGTGTCGGAGATTTCCCAGAGTTGATTCCACCGCGTGATGATCTAGAGACGGTACAATTGAACCGTTGGAGAAGATCAAAAATTTGCAAGGATTAAAGATTGAATACGCAAAAAGGTAAGTTTTCCGTAGCCATCTTTTTCTTGTTCAAAATCAATGAAAGCCACAAATTGATCTTTGTTTGGGAATCCGGATCTAGTTTTATATTCTGCTGCACATGCCGACATGATTCCTAACAGTGGTATCAGAGCCAAATTTGTTGGCTTCGTTGATTTATTTACGTGTTCTTCGTGTTTATGTGATATATCATGATTGAATTCGTAATTGTTGATTTTGAATCAATAAAATCATGGATCGAAAAATCTGTTATAAAATCTGAAATTGAATGTTTTGAATCGATTTTTATTTTTTGGTAAAATCTGAAAATTAAGATTCAAATCACATTGATTGGGTTGAAAATTCTGAAATATTGGTGATTTGGAATTATCATGTTTGTTTTACAAATCTGAAATTGAAGATTGAAAAGTTCTGGGATTGTAATCTGAATGCTGGAATTTAATCTGAAATTTCTATTGAAATTCCGCCGGAATCGCAAAAGGAGTTTTACACGGAGAAGCGAAAGCACGAAATGGAAAAATTGAGGCTTGATACGCCGCTGTTCATTCTTAGCAGCAGATATCATGTGCCGCTGTTCGCCGCTGGAAAAAATGCCTTCGAGTTTTCTGATTTGCGTTGGGAAAAGGGCTGATGTGCATCGCTGAAATCGGCTCCAATTCCGCCGAATTTGGTTGCTAAAATGAGCGTCTGAATCGCTGCCGCACGCCGCTTACGCCGCTTAGAGGCGGCGCTGGGTTCGCCGCTTTATTTTGGAGGAGTCACCGTTGAAGGTGACCGGAGAAGGCCTTGGAATCGAGCGGTGTTTCACGTTGCAAAAACTGCCTGATTGTCGTGTTTGTCGTCGCTCCGGTGACAGGAAACGGCTTCAAAGTTCTCGACAATGTTTGTGGCATCCGACACGACAACCGCGGCCGGCCAATCGACGGCCTCATTGTCGGCGACGCGTGACGGACCGCTGTTAGGGAAAAAGCTGTTGTGCCCTAGTGGGCAACAGCCTATTGTGTGTTGGGCTTGGCCTAACTCTTATTAATTAATTTCGATGTTGGGGTTAGCCCAATCGGTAATAAATTAATATGATGGGTTCTTAAATTGAATTGGGCTTGGTCCAATATAATTAAAAAAAGTCTGACAGCTGTTGAATCAATTTTAATTAAGAAGTGTTGGGATTGACCCAGTACGAATTAAATAATAGTTGGCCCAACACGAATTAATTCAATTAAATATTGGGCTTGGACCCAATTGCAATTGGATTATTAATTGTGTAAGACCCAAAACCAATTTTAACTGATTGGGTCAATCTTCTTCCTTATCAAATTAAAACCCTCTTTGTAAATTAAATTAAACTTAATTATTATTAAATTGGATTTAATATAAATTAAATTATATTTGATTTACATAAATTAAATTAAGATTTAAATTATTAAACGAAATTAAATGGGATTTAGTTTTGTTGTTATTTTGAATCCCATCAAAGTTAAATGAGATTCAATTTTGTAATTGATTAAGTGAGACTTAGTCAATGATTTGTAAGCCCATAGAAATTAAGTAGAACTTAATTTCAAATTGTAATTGAATTAATCTTTCATTGAAATTGAGTAGGACTTAATTTCACTAAGATTAAAGTTGATTTAATCATTCTCATTGAACTTAAGTGTAACTTGATATCACACTGTTTGAAATTGATTTAATCTTTTCATAGAAATTGAGTGGGACTTAATTTCACTAAAATCAAAATTGATTTAATCATTTTCATGAAAATTACGTGAGATTCGTTTTCACATTGATTGAAATCGGTTTAATGTTCTTCATGGAAATTAAGTAGGAATTAATTCCACTTAGATTAAAGTTGATTTAATCCTCCCATTGAAATTAAGTAAGAATTAATTTCAAATAGATTTATATCGCTTTGATTAAATTAGTCTTAATCTTCTAATGGAAATTTAATTGGATTTAATTCCATGAAGAATAAATTGGATTGAATCATTATATCAAAATCAAATTAAATTTAGTATTGTTATTAACAAAATTAGATTTAATTGATTATGATATAGATTTTTTTATCACACAAAACTAAATTGGATTTAATTTCACTTCGATTAAATAGGATTTAGTCTTAGTGACAAAATTAAATGGGATTTAGTTTTGTAATAATCAAATTGGATTTGATTAACAAATAAATTAAATTTATTTTATGCTTTTATCGCATGTGTGCTTTTATGTTTAAATGCTTGTTATATGTGATGAGACACACCTTTCATGGACTTAGCTTTTATGTTTTATTATCATGCTTAAAATATATATGTTGATTAGCCCATTGGCTTGGACAGATCTAGTTAGTCCACGAAAATGTGTAATAGTAGAATTGCTAGGTTTTTCTACACTTTATATGCATGTTAGCATGTTAGGAGTTAATATGCATAGTGAGACTTTAATTAAATATTTAAATTCTCCCAAATTAAATAATACCGAGTTAGTAAAGGATGTGGGACATCCTCTCCCTCCACTAAGCTTAATGAAATTAAAATTACGACCAATGTGTATTGCTTCCCAGTTATGGGGGTTATGCGTTCGGAAATAATTTGAAGTTTTGCTAAGTTCATGGGATGCCTTAGTCGAAACATATTTCACCCCAAAAACCGGTTAGGTTGCAAGGTGAAATTCAAATGTTAGATTAAAGGAGTTAGTGCGATGAATTCCGTTAATTCACGGGCTTAGGAATTGGATAGGTTGTGGCTTTGTGAATTATGGGGAAAGGTATTGAATCATTTATTGCATAAGTTGGTGTACGACACCACTTTGAATAATCAGTGGGCCAGAAATCAGTTAGGTTGCAACCTACTGAATTATTTGAAGAACTCAATACTCACTACGAAATCTATCCAACGAGATTTTCGAAAATTGCAGTGGGAGTGCGATGTTTCAAAAAATGTAGTGGGAGCCAAGTAAAATTAAAGTCCTAGTTTTACTTGTGTACAATATAAACATCCTAATTGAATCTTGTTTATTTTCTGCGTTTATTATATATATCTCTCTTAGAAATGAACCCGTTTAATATTATGCTTGAGAATTTTGTCTGTACTGGCCTAACCAAATCAATAGACTTAAGAAACTTGAGGAAGGTCCTCAGTTAAGAGTCATTGATTTGTATGCTTGAAGCAAACATTACTCAAGTCTAAGAATGAGAGGATGAGTAGGGCTTAAATATGAAGTGCAAACATAGAATCATTTGTTTTGGAAACAACTGTTCTATGAACGGCTTTCTCAATTTTTTTTATTCTACATTCTAAAGCTAGTGCTCATGATTAAAGAATTAGAAAGCAGTACAAAAGCTGGAAAAACAAGAGGTGATCAATATTGGAACCAGACATGATGGGGTGTATCCAAATATAATCCACCTCTATTCTTTTATAATTCTGAACACGTTTGGACAATTGATTAATTACACCAAATGGTACTATGAACGTTATCTTTTTCTGACATGGTCAAGAAATGGAACTTCTTTAAGTTTGGTAGTAACTTTCATGGCATTTATTTTGGAAATAATTGTAGGAACAATACATCCTTACTAAAATTGTTAACATGATTTGAAAGTTCGGAATTAGTATACTATGAACACATAAACTAGAGAACGTAGCATGCTAGAAACAAACTAGAGGAATTGTTTGGTACCTAAGATTAGGTCATGCCTTACGAGCATAATATTCATTAGTTAGGAGAAACATGGGGGTACAAGCCCATTGGGATTGGATCCCTATCCAAACTTAAGAATCTTATCTCATAGGCAAGATGACCAAATCTCCTTTCACAGGGAACATATTAAAGGGCCACTCACGTTCTTATGGTCAATGATTCCGGGGATCATTATGGCCTCAGAGGTTTGTTGTCTCGAACATAAAATCTTTCGAGAAATTGGAGAAGGTGGAAAGAATATTCTAAGAGAATATAACAAAACATCTCAGGACACTACTATTCAAGGACCCAAACTAAGCCCATTAAAACACAACCACCAACGATTGATATGGTAGAGTATCTCAGCCGCCTGAGAGAAGTGGTTGTCTGCTACAAAGAAAGCATAAGATGTATGATGTAGCAGAGGAGAACCAATGATACAATCCCTCTACCATGACAAATCGATGGTGGATATGGACTTTACGAGAAGGTGTCAAGGTTATGAAAGTGAAGATGGATTAGATGTCTTTGAATCAATCCTAGCCTCTAATAGATCGCCCTAATAGTTTTATACTCACCAGAGGCGAATACATCTACAAAAGAAAGATTGATTCAAAGGGCAAGACTAGGCTGATGGCGAAAGGGTGTAGTCAAAAGAAGGGCATTGACTATGAGGAAGCCCCTTTGCCTACAATCAAATCCATTAGAATCTTACTTGCGATAACAACACACCAATATTATGAAAAATCTTTCAAGTGGATGTGAAGACTCGTTCATAAATGGATTCCTCTAGAAGGACACCCATTTTGAACAACCCAAAGGTTTCACATTTGAGGTCGATTCTCATAAGGTCTACATGTTGTATGAATCCATTTATGGATTTAAGCGAACCTCTCGTAGTTATAATCTTCACTTTGATGACATAATTTGGAATTATAATATCATCAAAACGAAGAGAGACCATCTGTGTGCAATATGGTCAGTGGGAACGAGATATCATTTCTGGTGCTATTGTACAGAATGCTCTACTTATGAGAAATGATGTGGGCTCATTGACTATATCAAGACATAAACATCGAGCATATTCTCTATGAAAGACTTGGGAGAAGCCATCTTTATCCTTATAATTTGCGTCTATGAAAATAGAGCGAATAGAATAATAGGCCCCTCCGAAGCCCTTTGCTTAGAATAAAATCCTAAATCAATTTAGGAAGAAGACCTGAGAAAGGGCTCCTGCCTAGAGAGGAAGAGCAGTGGCTAGACATAATATATATCATGAAGTACTTGAGAAGAACTTAAGATATATTCTTCGTCTATGCCCATGGAGAACTGATAATGGAAATTTTATACTTACTCGGACCTTGAGTCTGAGAAAGAAGATTAAAATTCCTCTCTGGGTTAGTATTCACCTTTAATTGTAGATTAGTAACTTGGTAAGGTTCCAAGTAAAATACTTCACTACTGAGAATGAATATGAAATTGCCTTGGAGCCTTGGAGGCTGTCGATCTGAAGTATAAAATATGAAATATAAAATACTTCACTACTGTTTGGATCTGAAGTTTGTGGTAGAACTTCTATTGGTCCCTAGCTCAGAGCTTGCATTGTCACTTTACTGTGATGAAATGAAATTCATGCGTATGAAAGGAACCTAGGTCTCACAAATCCAGACAAATGATGAGAGATAAAACATCTCTTGAGAGATCGTTGGAAATGGCGATATAGACTTGTAGAAAATAAGTTCAATCGATTAAACGGATGACCCACTCACTGGGTCATTATCACAGGTGATGCTAGAGCGACATCTTTTAGAATATGGGTATTTAATACCATAGCGATTGACATTAAGTGCAAGTGGGAGATTGTTGGGAATATGCCCTCAATGCCAACGAAGAGGTAGAATATAAGGCATGAGTTTATATTCTGCAACCTCTAATTAATATAAAGGCAAAAATATATTATTTGTATAATTCTTGATGGCATCTATAAAGTCTTAAATGAACAACTAGTCCATGTGTGTCAAGGCAAACCTTCGCACTCCTTATAGTAGTTAAGGAGATGGGCACTGGAAGGGTTTGATACTTGATCACTTAAATGGTTCGCAAGTCGGAGAATCTCAATTGGGCATTGAGATTCGTATGAACTTCTATGACACATGCTCTGACAAAGAAGTTCCAGTCGAATACTATGGGATAGTGGGAGTGTGTGTCTTAGATACATTGATGGGATTAATGCATTCGAACACGGCTCGTAGTAATCCGATCAAATGGGTTTTTACTCAATGACTGTCAATGATTGGATTACTGATTACGAAGGTATGTGTGAGCCTTAGAGCTGAGGAGTTACGGTCATAGTGTGCTTGTGACATTGGATTCTGTCACTCGAGTAGTTAGACCCAATTCACCCGTTGGTGGAGCCAAACTCGAAATGCGTTCCAATGGGCAAGTAGGATGTGAGGTGATTGCCAAGAAGGAATTCACTGTCTCGAAAGTAAACGAGAAGTATCCTATGCGATCATAGGTAAATGAGATTGAAAGTCTCTGGCCAGAGCTGATGAACTAACTCGCTGTTACTAATCTCATATTACTATGATTCTTAAGCATAACATCGAGTCCTGTGAGTTTGACATATTCCATGACTCTCACTCGATCGAGTTACGTCAGTAAAGGGCTTATACTCATACGGTATTCATAATCTAGAGGTTCGTAATGACATAGTCATTTCGTACTCGGTTGAGCTACGATGTGGGGCCACGGTGCTGGCTAGGTGTCACCCACATCCTTTGGTATCCTTCCATTGTCAATTGAGATGAACCTAGAGAGTCGCGCTATAAAGGAATAGATAGGGAATCAAATCTTGTATTTGGAGGGCATTTTGGTAATTTGTATTTGGAAGGAAGAATTAATTAATTGGACAAATTAATTTAATTGGTTGATTAATTGAATTAAACAATGGAAAATTAAATTAATAAATTTGAATATGTAATTGACTAGGTTAATTAAATATTTAAACTAGAATATTAAATGATTATTTATTTATTTAACTAATTAATATTAATTTAATCAATGTGTATTTAATTGGATTAAATATTAATTGATTAAATTAATTGGACTAAATTGACTGGTCAAAATAGCCTAATTAATTGTTTAATGAGCCCATATGGGCGTGTGTATGTGATCCAGTGGGCGTAAGTTGGAGGATTTATTTAATCCTCCAATACAAGTCAGAGAACACATGAAAAACGTCATGTGAAATTCCTCCACGAGAAATACAATACAAAAAAAAACTTTTCTTCCTTTTCGCTCTCGCTAGCCGCCTATGGATATGGAGTCGGAGATTTTTCGGAGTCGATTTCACCGCATGATGATCTAGAGATGGTACAATTGAACCGTTGGAGAAGATTGAATATTACAGAGTTAAAAGTCTTGACATCATCAAAAAGGGGGAAATTGTTAGGAAATTTCATGTTGATGTTTTGATGATGACAAGATAGGATTTTATGTTAGATCCCAAATACAATGTAAATTTCTGTTTTGATAGATCTTTGTATAAGCGTTTGAAAGTATGTAATTTTTTTTATTAGGCTTGTAATTTTTATCTTTATAGATTTTAGACTAAGTATTAGATACCGAATCGCTAATGGAATTCTAGGTGAGTCTATTAGAGACAAAGTTGAAGATCAGTGTCTGAAGTCAGTTGAAGATAAAGATTTGTTCTTAGCGCCCGTCAAACGCTAAAGGACTATTTCAGAATTTTTTGAATCAGGCGCTCAAATCATTCTAGCGATCCGATGTCAGATTCACCTGAATTAAATCCTCAAGTCATGAAGGACTTAAATACAATCATTCAACGGACATTTATTTCCAACGGGAAATAAATTCAAATGCATTAAATGCCTAATAAGAGCATTAAATGCGATAAGCCACTATGACTTGTGGACAAGCCACCTTTTTGACTAGACTGTCAAAACTTCAGAGTTTATAGCTGCTCACATCCAATCGGTGCCAACAAATTTTCAGGAATGTCAGGTTTTAGGTAAAATCACGCCCTGCGTGATAGGTACGCTTTCACATGTGTCCAACGGGCAGATCCCAAGAATTGCCTATAAATACCTTACCTTCAGCAAACCCTAAAATAGATGGTACATAATATTACAAGAGAAATTTACGTACCTTCACAAGAGAAAGCTTAGAAACTCCATAGCTAAAAATCCTTCAAGCTTTTTATCTACATTCCAGATAGTCACAAATATCTCAAACCTCTTCCAAAGAAGAAACCTAAATTCCTATTGAGATATTCCAAGTTGTTTGTTCTTCCTAAAAACAAACAAAAACCTTGTGATAAACCTTCAACCTTTCATCTGAGTGAGAAAGAAGTTGAAAACCCCTTACAGACAGTATTTCTGAGTGAGGGAAGCTTGTAGAAGACGATCTTCATTGGTGCTGAAATCTGTGTGATCAAGGAGCCCGAGATCTTTTTCATTCTTTACTATCTTGTAGAAGATTCTGTGTGATTCTTCGAAAATCATCCTAGTAAATTCCTCCAAGTGAAAAAGGAGAAGAAGGACGTAGCTGAGATTACATCACCCAGTGAACCTTACAATCTCTTGTGTTCTTTACTTTAATTATTGTCTTGATTTTACATTATATTATATTCTTTGAAAAAGACAAGCTAATTGCAAAGCGCTTAATTAACCAACTGAACGCTAAAAATCATTTCCGCTGTGCTAACCCTGATTAAGCGATCTAGGCATTACCCTACTTTGGTAAATTGCTAAAATCACTAAGTTTAAGTTATCTGTACTGAAGCGCCTGACCCAAGCGTTCAGCCTCTAAGCGTTCAAATTTATAAAAGTGATACGAAATTTCTGAAGTCGAAAAAGACTTCAGAGTCTATTCAAGCCCCCCTTTCTAGACCCTTTCGTATACCACTTGGGACCACCGGTAAGTTTTTTGCATCCATCTTTTTCTTATTTAAAATCAACGAAAGCCACGAATTGATCTCGGTTTGGAACTCCAGATCTGCTTTTATATTCCGCTGCGCATGTTAACAGGATTCCCAACGGGATACATTTTTCAAAACTATGTGTCCTCAAAGTGAGGAAGATAGAACAAAAATCAGCATTGTACCCTATGCATCAGCAGTGGGTAGTCTGATGTACGCCATGTTGTGTACAACACCCGACATATCTTATGTAGTTAGCATTGTTAGTCGATTTCAGGCAAACCCGACACGGAACACTAGATAGTTGTGAAGTATATCCTTATGTATCTTTAAAGAACAAAGGATATGATTCTCATCTATGAAAGTGAAGGAACCAAGATCTCACAACAAGTCTAAACATATAGTGAGAAGATATCACATCATTAGAGAGATCGTTGGTAGAAAAGAAATAGCAGTGCAGAAAATAGCCTCAGTCGACAACGTAGCTGACCCACTGACCAAGCCTTTAGCGCAAGCGGTGCTAGATCGACATCTAGAGAAAATGGCTATTAGATACCATAGTGAATGACACTGAGTGTAAGTGGGAGATTATTGGTGTTATGCCCTTAGATTCCATAGAGGATAGAATGTATAAGGCATATTCAATGTAATTAAACATTATTTATATAATGGCGTTTGAGTTATTTTCTTATTGGCATTTGTAAGGTAATATAAACAGCTAAAAGTCCATGACATTGAGACAAACATTCTACTCCCTATGGGTTAGGAAGAATAGAACTAGAGGATTCGGTACTCATTGTCTAAATAAGTTCGCAGGTCAAAGAAAGTCCTGACTGGGCATCAGGATCACATAAGACTTGTATGATATAAGCTTTGACGTGGAAGTGCTATTCAAAAACTAAGTGGTAGTGGGAGCTTATATCATAGACATGTCAGTTTGACTGATATGTTTGAACACGACCCGCATCAGTTCTGTCACATGGGTTTCACTCAATGACAGTCAATGATAGAACTGATATGTTGTGATAGGTACGCGTAAACCTTAGACCTGAGAAATCACGTTGAAGATGCACTTGTGATATCAAGTTCTTCATTAGTGTAGTTAGACTCAATTCACCCAATGGTGGAGTTAACCTCGAAGTGCAACTTGATAGACAAGTAGCAGTCTTAACTGATTTGCAAAATTGGGATATATTCTCTCATAAGTGAATGAGAAATTATCCTATGCCATCATGAATGAGTTAGGTCGAAAGGCTTTGGCCAAAGCAATAAAGAATACTAGTGTTAGACACAAGAGTAATCTTATTGACCTCGACTCATTATGTACTCAAGCATATAATCAAGTACTGTGAGTTTGACTAAACCATGACTCTCACTTGACTGGGATAAAAGAATAAAAGGTTTATACTCGTACGGTATTCGAAATAGGAAAGTTTTGAATGATACTCATCATTCATTCTCAATTGGGTTACGATGTGAGCCACAAGACTGAATAAGTATTACTCACATCCTTTTGGTTTCCTCCCATTGCCTTTTGAGATTAACCTAAAGAATCGCGCTTAAAGGAATTGCAAAGGGAAAAACCGTTTTTGACAAAAAGAGTTTTTTGGTATTTGATATCGATTATTATTAATTAATTTGTCATTTGATGATATGATTAATTAATAAAATTAATTTCTTGGAGAAATTAATAATATTTTAATTGATTCATTTATTTATTTAATTATTGGATAAATTAATTAAATAGAATTGAATTAATTAAAATTGAAACCAAGAGGTGCACTAGCCTGACGGCTAGTGCATGGCCAAAATGGGCCTCCAATATGGACACCCTAATCCTTGGTTTCCAAGTTTTGTTTTAACTCTTAAGTTGTGTATTTATACACAACTTAAAAAGAGTTAAAAACCCTAGCCTTCTTTTTCACAGAGAAAAAGAAATAACTCAGTCAAAAATTGTCTCCCTCATCCTCTCTTTTAGTTGTGTACTACAGTGAAGAAAGGAGGAGGATTTCTGCTTTGGAATCCGACGCGAGGTTTTAGAGGCAGTAACAAATTTGCTGCTCAGGTTAGAATTTTGAAAGACACACACTAGGAAGAACACGTAAGTAATTTTTCCTTTTAAACTTGAATGTGGAAAATCAGAGATGACCACCTTTAGGGCTTATTAACAATTCTTCCATTGCATTTTATATATTTTTCGCATTCCCCAACACATCCAGCAAGCAAAACCCAACATACTCACGCACATATGATGAATATAAATAGGGCACATATATTTACAGGCTACCATAGCCCAACCTTATATTATTATTGCATGTACCTAACACAAGGATCCTTTCCTCACTTGCACACACTCCTCACTAAACTAAAAACATGTACAAGGGACAATATTTAAAGATCCAGCAGCCTAGAGTGGACATCCCCCACTCCTAGGCTTAGCTTATCACAATATAACAAGTGTAAGCAGTTATGTCTACTCAAAACCACCGCCAATTGTTCTCGCTCTTGCAATTCGCATCCTAGTGCTTCCAAGTGTCGGGTAGTTTTTCCTTGGATAAGATAGCTGACTAGGTATGTTCATGAATTTGCTAAACCTCCCGAACCTTCCGAAAAATTAGGTATGATTTTTATTTTTATTTTTCCAAAAAAAATCAATTTTCGGTCCAGTTTTAGTTTTGAGGTGCGGTTCGGTTCAATTCGGTTAATCAAAAACCAAAAACTATAAAAAAGTGTATTCCTAGTGACAACATATACAAAAAAAAAGAAAATGAATTAAAATTAGCTATAGTTAAAAACCAATTGTTTCTATCTAGTTTAAGAAACTCATTTGAATTACATACTCCTATAAGTGATTAGTTGTCTTGACTACTTCATAAGTTGTATTAATCTATTTGGACCCTATACTAAAAAAAGGGGAAAATCAAAATTCAAATTTGGCTATTTTTTTATTTACTGGAAATTCAGTTCGACCGAAAATGAAACCGAACTGAACCGAACCAAACAGAAATTTTTGGGTTCAATTTTAGACTCTGAGCCACATGCTGAACATGAAGATGAAATTGTGATAATGGGTAATTAAGTTTCTGCTCTTCAAACAAGGTTGAATCGGAGAAAATTATACTGAAGCCATATGTGAGCCTGAACTGATGAATAGCCATCTCGCCCACAACTTCCCGGACATGCTCTCCGTACATGACGCGTTGCCCCCATGCTAGGTTGCCCAGCACTACTCGAACACAGCCTACCGTTTGTCGAATCCTGCCTAATGCTTTCGAATTTTCCCACACAATTTGCTCACAACTTGCCACAAACTTGCATTTATTGGCCAAACGCGCTTTATCCTGAGTCATTGCTCACTATTGCCCGCAACTTGACCACTTGCCTACCTTTTCTCGACCAACACTCGAGTGCCTCACCCAACACTTGACCAAACTCGCAACGATGCTACAACCTATGTTTTATCTTGACCAATCCCACATATGTCCCGAGTAACATCCAATTTTTACCTGCATCCTACCCACATCTTAGTCAATGATGCCTACTATCGGCATCCGTCGTTCCTCCTTGACACGTTTGCCCGCCATGCCAAGCACCCAACTTTTAGAGGTGTAACAAACCTCTCCCACCAACGCACTAGCACTTGAACCACTGAATCTTGCCAACTGGATTCTCGCAACCATTTGACCACGCATACATGTTGCTTGCCTAAGGTTTCGACCAAGAACCTCTCTAACTGAATCCTCTTAATGAAACATGCATTGATTCCATTCCAGCAACACGTTGCTCAAAAAACTGAAACTGCCCCACACATTGAAATTCGAACAAGCCACATACTTACTCAAATTTTCAGCAACTTTTGGCTTCATGACTCCGAGAAATTCATGCTCATTGATGACACCATGAGTATCCTTCATCAATTCCGCATGTCATGTACACCGAAAGAAGTCCTTTCTACAATTAAATACACTTCGACTTTAACCCATTCCATCCAGCAACATCTCCTTGCTTTCAATGTATTCGTGCCACCAGACAAGTATTTTCCATTGGAACCCTTACCTTGACAATCGACTCGTACTTGGATCTTTGACAGCACCCATAATTTGGTCAAGATTAAGCAAGAGCTCGAATCAATATTTGCAACCCTTGCCTACACTAATACACTTATGCCTAGCAATTTTTTCACATATGATTTTCACAGATTTCCCACGCTGAACTACACCAAATGAACTACCTCACATAATAAGCACCCACTCTTCGCAAAAATAGTCTGTAATCGTCAAGCCCACGTGAAAATCACTATCATCTATGTTTCCATGCAGACCATGCCTCTCACGCAATCTATGCATTGGCTATCCCATACTAACGAGCCTTCAACCAATTTTGTGCCACCAAGCTCAAAAAATCTCTATCGATTCCATGCACCTCAAAGGATCCAAACACACACAACGGATATTATGTCTTTTTCGACCGAATCAAGCCTAGTCCGACCATCAAAATCATCAAACGAGGTCCGGAAACCAACTGTTTATAGGGGTAATTTCTGAACCTTGATCTTTAGCCTAAAACACCACTATTTGGCCTGGTTCGTCCCACACGCACCAGTTAGCCCTCACCATTACGGAAAACTCTTGTGTTTTCCCAGTTTTGGAATGATTCCTATAAGCATATTTAACAGCCCCGCACATATGCTGAAAATAAACGAGGCACATATATTTATGAGCTACCATAGCCCAACCTTATATTATTATTGCACGTACATACTACAAGGATCTTTCCCTCACTTGCACACACTCCTCACTAAATCAAAAATTGGTACAAAAGACTGTATTTAAAGACCCATTAGTAAGGAGTGGAGATCGCCCCACTCCTTGGCTCGAATAATCACAAGATAACAAGTGTCAGACATTTATGCCCACTCAACCGCCAATTGTTTCGCTCTTGCAATTCGCATCTTAATGATTCTAAGTGTCAGGTAGTTTTTCCTTGGGTAAGGTCGCCCACAACTTCTTGCACATGACCTAACGCCTCCACGTCGGATCCCCTAGTACCGCTCGCATGCAGTCTGCTCATTTGTTGAGTCCTTTAGAGTTTCCTTGTCACCCAGTTTAGTTTTCACGAGTTTTCCTACACAACTAGACACAACCTTGCATTCATCAACCAAAACCGCTTTGTCTTGAGTTATTGCCCACTGTTGCCCACAACTTGCCCACTTGTGTACTTTTTCTCAACCACCACACGAGTGCCTTTCGCAACACTTGACGAAACTTGCACCGATGACACAACTCACGTCTTGACTCGGCCAATCCCACATATGCTCTGAGTTAAGCAATTTGTACGATCTCTAAAAGGAAACGCTTTTGACTGGTACGTTGATTTGGAACATCCATTTTTTGCCTACATCGTGCCCACATCTTAGCAATGACAGCTATATTCAGCATCCGTTGTACCACCTTAACACGTTGGCTCACCATGCTAAGTACCCAATTTTTAGGGGTGTAACATTACCTTACTAATAATATATAAGAAACAAACTAAAATCTAAGCAAGACAATTTTTGTGTCCCTAACACATCTAATTTTCTTCCTCATTGCTCCATCGGGACACCTTCGACCAAGGAAGATTTGAGAGGCATCACTCTTAATGATCGAACGGGCATGTGCGAAGTGCATGGCCAATAGATTAATTTTTTCCATGCATGCGCATCATCTCCCATCATCCGGGTCTAATTAATTTCAAGAGAAGTTTTACCACCAGAATCGTGCCATGACAAACTTTCCAACCAAACCAGCGCACCTAAATGAAAGTTTGAGGAAGTTTCAGTCAACTAAGGTATTTGTGGTATTGAAAGAGAAATAGGCTACCATAAGTATTCAATGCATAAATGATAAGTATTGTGTGACATGAAGTTACCGTTCCTAGTCTAATCAGTTCAGCGCATAACAGAATGTGACATAAAGAATTGACACCGCATCATCTGGCGAAATAAATATTCACCAGAAATCTATTCCAATCATGTGTAGTTGGGAAGATGAATTCAGAAACCTTGGCTAGTTTAAACTCTGGATGAAGGGGTGTCGAGTTGGGAAATCTTCAGAGAAAATAGCCTCTTTAGGCGTCATTTCTCAAGGCTAGCTTCTCTTCTTTTCAGGATCTTGAATTGGTACACTAGGAATGTTACTCCAATGAGTACTTGTGTGTCTATCTCTTTCACATAATAATGTGTGGGGTCCACACACAGTACACCTTCGTGTATGAAAGTGATAGACACAAGGAGTAATACTCCCGATCAACCATAGTATGACTAGAGTTGAGATTATAAAAGCATTGCCTAGGACAACCAATGTTGACGCCAAATAGTATTTTGCCGTCATTTCAACAGGTCATCTAAAGCCAGCAACTACAAAATTTCCAGACACCATGTAGATCCAACCAACCTAACTTCCAAGATGCTCTGGAGCTGACCAATCTAATTTATAGAATAAAAGCCCATTTAAACGATACATTTCCCTAAAACATACTAAATATTCATTTTCCACATAATAAACAACTTAATCTAAATTGTATCTCACATGTCTTTTGCATTTTTTCTTCTTTTCTCTTATTTTTTTGTCAATTGTTGCCACCTCCTATGACATTATTCCTATCATAGCTGCTAATCATCCCTCTTAACCCTGGGAAACATAATTACCAATTATTGAGTTTGGTGGAGTAAAAAAAAATTGAATAAATACAAGAGCCAAAAATAGAGTCAAGAGTCGAAAAAGGTCAGTGGTTGCAGTGCGAAGAAAACCACGTTGCAACGCAGAAGTGGTGCTATAGCGTGGTTCAGTGGAAGGCCAATTGTCCGCGCTGCAGTGAGCACTTTTGGTCACTGTAGCTCGAGAGGATAGAATGCCCTAACTTGTGCTGTAACAAGTACTACTGCTCGCTGCAGCGCGAATGAGCAGTTAGAGGCGACAATTTTCAACGGGTCTGGTACTTAGGCAGATCTTTGGCATGTTTTTGAGTCCTAACCTATTTGTAATTATTTCCTAAATGATAGGACTTATTTTGTAGTCATTTAGGATTATTTTTCCAAGTATTTACTCTTTCAATAGTAGAACTCAGCTGGTAAACTATGAATCACTTTGAGAGAAGTAAATACGATCTAGTTGGAAAGTTCATTGTTCCTTGATTAAGTTTCTGCCAAGAAATTATGTCTTCTTTATTTCTTTTGAATTCGTTTGTGTTCTTTATTTTTACTAGCTATTTTGCCATTAAGCTGTTATGTTCCTAACAACTGGTATCAAGAACTTAAATTTTAATTTTGGGAGACGTCTTGAAACTAGATTTGAGGGTAAACACGAGAGCTGAGTTTTTAGCCTTGAGATTTTGTCGAGTGGGAGCTATGGCATGTGATAAAGGAAAAGATAAGATCGATTCGTTTGATGATAGGGATTTTGGGTTTCGGAAGATGCAGATTGAGAATTATCTATATCAGAAAAGGCTACATGAACCTTTGTTGGAAAAGATGTCGGAGAAGATAACATATATTGACTGGGCATTGCTAGATTCTCAGGCCTTGGGTGTGATTCAATTGACGCCGGCGAGGAATGCTGCTTTCATCATTATCAACTAGAAGACTACAATAGGTCTGGTGGATGCACTATCAAATATGTAAAAGAAGCCATCCACCTCGAATAAGGTATATTTGATGCGTACGCTGTTTAATTTGAGAATGGGGTAAGGGTGGTTCTGTGATAGACAACATTAAGGAGTTCAACATAATTTTGATTCAGTTGAATTTGATTGAAATTACGTTTTACGATGAGATTTGATGAGATTCATGCTTTGATCATACTGTCTTCTCTTCCTGATAGTTGGAGAGCTAATGTGACTATGGCTCATCGAGGGACAAAACATTAAAACTTGAAGAAATTCGGGATATAATTCTAAGCTAGGAGGTTCACAGAAGGGAATCTGGAGAACTTATGGAAGGAGTCTTAAATGTCAGTGGAAAACGTAGCCAACAAGGTCATCGAAGAGACGCAAGGCGAACATAAACAGTTTCAATTGTTAGAAACTTGGCAGTATCAAAATCAGTGCAAGGAGCAGAAAAAAGATGTGAAGAAACAGCAAGATAAGGGATCATCAAATGCAACGGTGGAAGAGGATGTTAATTGTTTGGTACGCTGTAGCGAGGATCCAAACATACTTGGATTTTAGACTTAGGAGCATCTTATCACTCTACACCGGGTAGAGAAAGTTGTTCCATGACATTTTCTTGTGAGTTTGGAAAGGTTTGTCTAGGTAGAGACGAGGCCTTGAACACAATAGGTAAGGGTGATATTGATATGAATGGTGCCAATGGACTGAAACTTAGTTGCGGGATGCGAGACATGTTCGAGGTCTCAGAAACAGCCTTATATACATGGGTCAGTTGGATTGAGAGGGATATAACGCGATATTCAGTGATACACAATGATTTTTCTTCCATAATGAGAAACATCCCACCTTTTGAAGTGACATGATTGACTTTTTTACAGTGAAATATAAATTTCGTTGCTATTATTTTCCATAAATTAATCAGACTTCAAATTTCTATCTCAATAACTTTGTGTAATAGAGCATTTTACATAACATTTGTAAAATTATTTTAAAGAAAATTAACCCATTTGTAACAATGTCACTATTACAAAATTATTTTTAAGAAAATTATAAAACTCACTTTTAGTAACGAAGAGGTTTTTTTTGTAACGTCGTGGGCAAGTTTTTGTGATGACAAGATCGTTACTAGAACCAATGATATTGTGAGAAATAAGAGTTTGTCACGAATACATTTGTGAAGTCCAATAAATATTTTCACAAGAACTTTTAGTGACAGGCTTTACAGTAAAAAAAATGGCGACGAAGATTCCGTTACCAAAAGTTCTGAAGATGAAAATATCATGTATTGTAACAAAGTTGTTCCTCACTAGATGTGAAATTTCTTGTAGTATACCCTCTCTACGTACGGAATGAAAAATGTAATTTTACCTTTGAAGAAGGATGAAATAGCATAGTAGAACTAGCTAGAGCCTTGTTAGTAAAATACAGACGAAAAAAATTCAGTATTTAATACGTATGAGTATATTACGAATTTTGTACGAAAGTTATGGTGAAAAAATCGGTGATAGAATATGGGAACGGAAACTAAACGGACTCATATGTGTACGGGTACAATTAAAATAGAAATAAATTATTCAAGAGTAAGAATACAACTTATTTACATATTAGTTTGTAAGGTATATTGTTCATGCTCATTTTTTAAATTATGAAAAAATAGATTTTGTATGAATAATTGGTTGACAATAATTTATATTGTGATAAATTATTAACTTTGGTAAATTATTAACTTCTGTGTTTTTTAATTATGTAATATACAGTTAATGATTATAATAAATTCAATATAATTTTCAATTTTTAAATATAAAATATATTTTTTGTTGTTATTTTCAGAATACACACGTGAAACGAGAGTTTTTTTAAATTATACGTATGTACGTGCATTATACATGTATAATATGAGTTTTAACTAACATAGTAGAGAGCTAGAGAATTAAATGTCAAAAGCATGAAATCTAGATAGCAAGTTAATTTAAACTATTGAAAATGTAACCGAAACTTGGAATCATGAAATCTCATTGTACTTTTTGTTTTGGGGATTTCTGAAACCTCATTGTTAATAATGCTAATAAGTAGTGGATAATCTATTCCGGTTGAGCATTAATAGCATGGAGCTGTGAAGTTTTATAATTTTCTCTACAGGGACCATTCTTTCTGTCTACGTACATCTCTATCCCGTGCATTTATTTTATGGAGTGAGAAAATTAAATCACGACCCAGTATAGCCTACCCTAACTAACTTAGAATCAATGGTACCCCAAGTTATCAATACTGAAATCCAATAGAGACAACCAATGTATAAGATCAATGAAAAATCCTCAGGAATTTCCTTCATGAGTCGAGATCGAACATGTTTTCGTGTCTTTATATTCACTAGTAGACTGTCTGGAATTCCAGTACTTCTCAATTTCCTCTGCTGTTCTTCCAGGGATTCTTCCAGCAATCAGAGACCACCTAAATTCAAGATTTATTCATATCATGATACAATTTTAGTCACTTCACAAGCATTGTGAAACTAAATCTAAAAGTAAAGACCATTGAAATCAATAAACAAGCCACAAGAAGTAATAGGGAAATGAAAAGAAATTAATTAACTTGCCTGTCTCCAACCAAATTGTACATCCTGATAATTAGGGTTTCCTCATCGCTCGAAAACTCAAGCTTTGAATCTTGGTTTAAATTTCTGGGGTTTTCAGCTTCTTTTATACATGAAAGGTAATCGAAAAGTGTGGTGAGAAATCAAAATGTTCTATTGTGTTTGGCAATTACATTAATTTATGTTCATAATTCATATATATAGTGAAGAAAATGACCTAATATTATAAGAATTCATTTATTATCTTATAAAACACCATCCTAAATACATAAAATTATAGTATAAGAACATAGCAAAATTACTCCTTACATGTGATCTTAGATCGTTAACATTACCTTTAGGGCCAACCGCAGAATCATTGGTAGTAGAAGACTTCTCCAAAGGATCATCTGCCATTAGGGTTTCTATGGTTTTGAAGAATGGTGTATTTATTTATGTATATATATAATAGAAAACAGGTTCATGAATGAGTACTGTGCGTCTATATATATAATGAGATAATAATACTAGTTAAGTGTTCCAAAGAAGAACAGTGTTTAATTAAGCTGGTTGAAGGGGAATTAAGGGGTAGTTGACAAGAAGAAAGGGAATGGAGAAGGGTAGTTGATGATAAAGGTAGTGATGTCCAACTTTGATAGGTAGTTGAACTTTAAAAAAATATTTATATGTTTGTGGAAAGATATCCAATGAAGAAAGTCCTGGGAAAGAGGGATAGTAGCAATGACACAGGATTTTTAATGTTAGCTCGTGCAATAGTTTGAAAGTGTATTTTATGTTTATTTATTTTATATAAGTTTGTGTATAAAAATCATACATAATATATCTTATAATATGAGATAAATACAAAAATTATTGAACTCGATTTATCATAGAATTTTCCATTATAACACTTATATAGGCTCACACAATAATTAACAACATAAATTCATCAATTCCAAGGGCAAAAGTTAATAATTCTCTTTATTGGAGGACAGTTACTAAAACAAAAATAGTATTTTTACTTTTTGCAGATAATAAAAAAAAATTTTGAATATGTTAATTTCAGGTCAAAAGTAACAACACATACGTGAAAATTTGTTATTGGCTAAATGGTTTTTATTTTAAGCAAATATCTTAAGCGTCGATCCCTCTTAATTTAGATTCAATTAATTTCACCGACATGAATAACTCGAAATTCAATCTCTTTTTTTAAGAGTTATGAACCCCTTTCGTACGGTTTTCAAATTTTCTCATGGATCACACCAAGATCGAATACATACCCACTTTTAGATAAGATTTAAGACCCAATATACATCATTGGATACATTAAATCCAACAGTCCAAAAAATAAGGAATAAACAAGCAGGAAAAAATGGAAAATAGGAATTAGGGGTATAATGGACAAAATGACAAAATTATACATCACCCATTTACCAAAACTAACGGCAATCATCTCCTGCAATCTCTCAAAAACTGATACCCACGAACTCAGCCATTTATTATCACAATCTCAGCCCGAGATTAACGCATTTAATTTATAGAATCGTATTAACCTCAGATTTCGTTCGATTATCACAAAATTTTTTTTTGAAACCCACGAAAAAATTCTGAAAATCGAAATTGCAAACCCAGAATCTGAAAAGATTGAATTCCACATGTTTTCGCTTACATAATTGTTATTTGCTTTGATTTTTTATTTTTGAATGTTCTGTTATTTCTGTATATTGCTTAATTAGTAAACTATAATGGTGATATACCATATATTGTGATTTGAACACATTATACAGCTCATTATATTAAATTATACAGCGTATTATATTACATTATACAGTTCATACAATAGGGATATACAACATGTGATTGTGCTTCTTTCAACAGTCAGTTGAATATATTATACAGCATTTTGTACTACATTATACAGTATATTATAACCTATTATACAATATCATATAAACCATTATACAGTGAATCCAATAGCTAATTAATCCATTATATAATAGTTAATAATCAAATATACGGTAAATATAAACAAGGTAAAGTACGAAAATAATGGAAATAAATAAAAATTTGACAGAAAATACAAAAACGCGAAAAAACCTATTAAAACGATGGAATTTGGACCCGATAGGGTGGTGCTCAGCATACTTATGATAAATATATGAGTTATTTTTAAAACGACATTTCCTACAAGATTGAAGCAGAGCTTGGGACCAAATTTCAAAAACAGTTTTTGCCTTTCGGAGATTTAAAATATATATTTTTTTTATTATTTTTTTAAAGCAAAACGCAGTAGATGAGTGGTGATATACAATGTAGTATTTAGTGACATCACAATTAGTGATTTTTTAAACCATCATACAGTAGCTTATAAATCATTATACAGTAGTTTGTAACCCATTATACAGTAAATACAACTGTAATATATAATGTGTGATTAGTGACATATAATTAGTGATTTCAAACCATTATATAGTATCTTATAAACAACTATACAGTATGTTACACCATTTTATACAGTATCTTACACCCCATTATAGAGTGTGTGTTTATACATCATACAATTACAATTTCATAATTATTATACAGTATCTTATAAATCATTATACATTATGATATAATACATAATACAATGTATTGTAACTCATTATACAGTATATTATAACTAATTATATAATATATTTATTGTATAATGCAGTTCCTGGAGATTCTATTTGTCTTGTTCATAGAGCAAAATTGTTTGCAGAGACTCTATTTGTTTCTTTAAAACAACATCTTTAATTCTCTCTATATACTCAAAACTTGCAGATTAGTTTCAATTCTGTCGGATTTTAATTCATTATACCTTTTTTTTTTAATCGAAAATTGGTTGTGAAGGTTTGGAAATTCTAGAGAGAGAATCAACATTCAACACCATTCTAGAGAGAGAAACAACACCATTCTTCTCTATATACTCAGAACTTGCAGGTTAGTTTTTCTAATTATTACCTCCATTACTATAATCGCTACGAAAATGAGAAAAAATTGATCCTCTGAACTCAACTCCGGTGCGGCGGAGAGGCGGCGGCGAGACAGAGAGAGAGAGGAGTGAAGTTGCAGATTTTTGAATTGTAAAAGCGGTTGACAGCCATGGCAATCTGTTAACAATTTATTGTTTATCCTTTTTTGATTAATTTATGTTTGGAAATTACCAATTAATTGTTATACCTATTGACTAAAATGCCCTTATCATCACTAAAGTAAAGATAAAATCAAATTAATGGCTTTAAATATGGACCTTGGGATCAAATTGTTTAAATGGTCAAGATTGGGTCTTATATCTTACCTAAAGTATAGGGATGTATTTGATCCATACTCTATATATATATATATGTATATGTATATGTATATGTATATAATTGATCCACGCTTGGACATTAATTAGCACCACCTGCAAGGATGCATTTAATATTTTTTTGGGATGAAGGGCTGTGTATGTTTTCAAAGATCGTGAACATGCTACTTATATAATTCTTTACAATATAAATTTTTTTATTCCATATTAGGTACTCAAAAATTTATTCCTTTCGTACAGAAATGTCAAAATAACAAAAGAAACACGTTAGATAAATGATTTAATTAACAAGACAGAATGTTGTTAGAATTATAATAGACTCAGAATAGGTTTGTTGGTCTTTATTTCCTTCTTTATTATTTCCTTGTTAATCAAGTTTTGTACTCTATATATATGTTTCTATCATTAATAATACAAGTGTGGAGAATTATATTATAACATAGTATCAGCCAAAACCTAGTATCCTAGGACTCCAAAATCGCTGCCCTCTACGCCGCCGCCGGTGACACCGCTGCCGCCGCCTTTCTTCTTCCCTTTTCAAGTCGTTGCTCTCCACAACGCAAAATATTTCAGTAAAATAGCCTTCTACAGCACAAATTTCGCCCTCCTCTTGCGATTTTTTGTGCCTCTTTTTTCGACGATTTCAACTCAATTACAGGATCGTAATTTTCTCTATCCCCAATCTACGGTACAATTTCTGTCGTTATCTTTACCTATATTCTTGATTTTTATTTAGTTACGTCTTTTGATTCTCATTTTTCATAATGTCTGACCCCGAAACCTCCTCTGCTACTGAAATTGAAACCCCCAAAACCGTCCCTCTTCATCCCTCTCTTGCCGCCGACAACATCCAAACTTCATTTGGCTTTAAATTATCGGACGTTGATTCAAATTATAAATTATGGTGAAGCATGTTTATAGATTTATGTCGAAGTTATTCTATTTTTCCCCATCTTATTGGTATATCTAAACCTCTTAATGAACATGATGAGTCTTGGTTCTCTATTGATTCCACTATAAAAAAATGGTTTTATTCCATTGTGGATCTCAAACTTCTCAAAAATCTTGATTTAGAATATGCCACTTCACATGACATATGGTTTTCTATTGAAAAAATTTTCGTAATAACAAACCATCTCGATCTCTTCAAATTAATGCTCGTTTTTGCAATCTTCAAAAAGGAACACTTTCAATAAATCAATACTGTCAAGAGATGAAATTTTCAGCAGATAATCTCTCTGACCTCGATAGTCCAATCTCCGACCATGATTTTTTCTCCAACTTTTACATGGTCTTCCCGAATCCTATCTCCCCTTAGTTATCGTCATTACCGCAAAAACGCCCCTTCCGTCTTTTCCCGAAATTCGCATTTTACTTATTCTCCATGAGTCTCATGAATCCCGTTACCACAATAATGAGTCCGCCACTTCCCTTCTCTCTCAAACCCCTAACCACAATGCGAATCGAAACATGTCTCGAAATAATTATCGAGGTCGTGGTAGAGGTACCGGCTGAGGTCAAGGCCGTGGTCGTGGGTCTTTCTACGGTCCACAATTGGGTCAACAATTTAATTCATATAATGCTCCAATTCACTCTTTTCAGCAAGTTCCCCACACGCCTTCAGGCCCAATTACTTATTCTCCATACTCGCCTCACCTCACCTCCAGCAGCCCACTTCACATACAAGCAGACCACCTGTTCCAGCATATTGGGCTTCGCAACTTCAGCCCAGCAACTTTAGAGCCCACCAACTCCAATGGGCTTCCTCAAGCGCCGAACAATTACCACCAGCCCAGCATCCTCCTGCGCTTAGCAACATGCCTGGGCTTCTTGGACCGCCGCCCAACCAGGCCCACTCCGCAGTAAACTCCACTCCACATCAGCCCACGGATCATTCCTCAATTTTTCAAACGATGTCTCTTAGCAAACCTTATTATCAATCGTATTTGAACACCGGAGCAACCTCTCACATGACCCCTCACCAAGGTACACTTTTAAATATTGAACTGATTAATATTTCTTCTTCTATTATTGTTGGTAATGGTGTTGTGCTTCCTATTTCTTCTATTGGTAACTCCATTCTTCCTTCAAATTCTCGTTCTCTTCATTTAAATAATGTTCTTGTTTCACCTTCTCTCGTTAAAAATCTCATCTCTGTTCGTCAGTTTACTCGTAATAATTTATGTTCAATTGAATTTGACCCTTCTGGTTTTTTTATAAAGGATCTTCGGACTGGTGCCCTTCTTCTCCGGAGCAATAGTAGTGGCGACCTCTACCCTTTTCGTGCCTCCTTTACCGCTCTCGTCTCTACTCACTCTCCCGTCGTTTCCTCTCCCACGACTTGGCATCGTTGTCTGGGCCATCCTGGAGTCTCTGTCTTCTCTTTTCTTAACAGTAGAAATTTTATTCAATGTAATAAGGATTATTCTAAGTCTTTGTGTCATGCGTGTCAATTAGGCAAACATAAACGATTACCGTTTTTTTTCTTCTTCATCAGTTAGTTTCCGTTTATTTGATGTTGTTCACTCGGTTTAAATGTTATATTTTATTTTTGGATGATTTTTCTCATTTTCTGTGGATTTTTCCTTTAGTAAATAAATCGGATGCTTACAAAGTTTTTGTCAATTTTTCCTCTTATGTTCAAAATCAATTTCAAAGCACAATTAAATCTTTTCAATGTGATCATGGAGGTGAATTTGACAAAAAATCTTTTCACCAATTTTTTCAATGTCATGGCATTATTTTTCGTTTCTCATGTCCACACACCTCACAACAAAACGGTAAAGCTGAAAGAGCCATTCAATTAGTGATCAATATCATTCGTACTCTCCTTTTCCAAGCTTCTCTTCCTCTATCTCTCTGGGTCGAAGCCCTACACATGACTGTTCATCTGCTCAACATCCTCCCTACCACCACTCTTTCCTACAAAACACCTTTTGAATTATTGTTTGGTATTTTTCCGACTTATGACCATCTACGTGTCTTCGGTTGTCTCTGCTATCCTAACTGCTCCGCCTCTACTCCTCACAAACTTGCCCCTCGTTCTTCTGCGTGCGTCTTTTTAGGATATCCCTCAAATCACAAAAGTTATCGCTGCCTTGATCTTCATACTAACAAACTCATCATTTCTCATCACGTGGTATTTAATGAATCTACGTTTCCTTCCGCTTCTCTCTCTAGGCCAACCTCTTCACCTTCCTACGACTTTCTTTCTCACGCTGATGACTCACCACCAATTCTTCACATTCTTTCTTCGGCGAAACCTTGAAATTCCACACTTGGGCCTCCACCCGATTTTCCTCTCTCTACTGCCACATCTTTCTCTGCTACCACATCATCACCTGCTGCCACATCACCCCCTGCTAACACGTCATTACATACTGCCACGTCATCCACTCTTGCCACATCATCACCTACTGAAACATCATCCCCCACTACCATGTCATCATCTAATGCCACATCACCATCATCACCTTCCACGTCATCTGCAACGTCATCTCCCCCTCCGGTTTTCTCTCCTTCCTCCATATCTCTTCCCGCTCACCCTTTGATCACTCGCTCAAAATCTGGGATTACAAAACCTCGCTTCCTTTTTAATCTCTCCGCCAATTCTCTCTCCCCTCTTTCTATTTCCTCTACTCAAGCTCTTAAAGATTACAATTGAAAACTTTCCATGGATGATGAACTTTTTGCTCTTCAGTCCAATGGTATGTGGGATCTCGCTCCGTGTCCTCCTAATGTTAATATTGTGGGCTCTAAATGGATTTTTTGCCATAAGTTTTGCTCTGATGGGTCTCTTGAACGATAAAAGGCTCGTCTTGTTGCCCAAGGTTTTACTCAGCAACATGGAATTGACTATGAGGATACTTTTTGTTAGGAATATGCCCTCAGTTGCCATAGAGGATAGAATGTATAGGGCATATATCTGTATTGAACTTAAACTCTTCTTAAATAAAAGGCATTAATGAGTTTTTACTTAATTCTTATCTACATCTATAAGTTGTGTAAAACATTTTGTCCATGTTTTCAGTGCGATCCCTCTACTTCCTATGGGATAGGAGGGATGGCACTAGAGAGATCGATCTTGATTACTAAAATCAGTTCGCAAGTAATATGAAGTCTTTAATGGACAAACAAAGACTTCGAATACTTGTACAATCTTAGCTTCGACATGGGAGTACCTGTCTGGTATCATGGGATGATAGGAGATTAAGATTGTAGACACGTCAGTGGAACTGATATGTTCAAACACCACTCGCATTGGTTCTGTCACATGGGTTTTCACTCTGTGACTGTCAATGACGGAACTGATTATGCGTAATAGGTATATGTGAACTTTTGACCTGAAGTATCAGGCTGAAGATGCACTTGTGACGTCAAGTCTTTCACTAGAGTAGTTAGACCCAATTCATCCTTTGGTGGGGTCAACCTCGAAATGCGGACTTGATGGGCAAGTGGTAATCCTAGCAGATATCTAATATGAGATTTGTTCTCTCATAAGTGAATGAGTATGTATCCTATGTAATTATAGATAAATAGAGATCAAAGTCTTTGGCCAAAGCAAATGAGACGATTGTGCTTGGCACTAAATCGATCTCAATGATCTCGTATTTATTATGATTTATACATATGGTTAAGTCCAGAGAGTTTAACATAACCATGACTCTCACTTGACCGGGGAACGTGAACAAATGGTTTATACATATACGGTATTTACGATTGGAAGGTTTCGAAATGATCCTATCATTCGTTTTCGTTTGCGTTACGAAGTGGGCCACGTGACTGGTTAGGTGTTACCCACTTCCTTTGGTTTCCTCTCATTGCCAAACGAAACGAACCTAAAGAGTCGCGCTAAAAGATTGACAAAGAAAAATGAAGAAAAAGGAATTTCTATTATTTCTTCTAGGAGTGCTAATTTATTGGATAAATTAAATAATTAATTATTCATTAGATGAAATAATTAATTATAATGATAAGATTAATTATTAATTAATTTCCTTGTGAAATATATTAATGAATTAATTTATCTAATTAATTTGGTTATTTAATTAATTTATTTATTTATTGGATATAATAAATTATTAATTGAAATAAGAAATTAATCAAACAAAACAAATCCTGGGGCTAAATAAGGAGTCCAATTGGACGCCTATGAGGCCTCAAAGTTGCGTCTTTGAGAGGCCACATATTAGGGCTCTTTTGTTTTGACTTGTTCAATAAGTCATGAGGTATATAAGGACTCTTTGACTTAGAACAAAAAAGAAGAGAATACACAACTCTCATTACTCTCAAAAGAAAGAAAAATATTCCTCACCTCCTCTATACCTAGCCGTCGACCATAGAGAAACAAGAAAAGAGATTTTTCGTTTGTTGATCCATGCGTGACGATTTAGAGACGACGTATTTTCGTTGATCGGATCAAGTTCAAGTTTGAAGAATCAAATCAAAGGATTGAAGATTTGGAAGTTTCAATATTTGGAGTTTGGAGAAATAGAAGTTTTTCTCCATCATCATATTCATATTAACGGGTAAGTTTTATTCGTTATACACTTTTAGATTCAATTATGCAAATTAGAGTACCAATTGGGTTTTCATTTTAATTTTTGAAATCCCTTCCACTGTGTTTATACTTTTTCGAACGAAACCCAACAGTGGTATCATAGCCAATCTCTAATTTGCATATTTGATCTTGTTTACGTGATTTAAGAATTGCATGTTATGTGTTTTTGAAGCATGTTTGTATGTTTTTCTTAAATCTGCGTTTTATGATTTTTTGCCTAGTTTTTTTTTTTTAGTTATTGTAAATCTGGGGATATTTGATGATATTGAAAATTGAAAAATACCGAGGAAAAATTGGGCTCGAAAGCCCCGAGAAAAATGCGCGCAGCAGCGCACGCGCTGTTTAGCGAACGGCCCGACCCGGCCCTGCCCAGTCAAGGCTTGTCGGGTCGTGACCGTGGCCCGACGAGTCATGGGTTTGGATACCCAATTCGTTGATCCGGGTCATGGATTCGGGTCGTAAAACGGGCTATGTTTGGGTCGAAATTGATTTTTAAATTTTGGGTGATTTTAAATAAGTGGGTGGATCAAAAGGATGATGACCCGAATAATTTAAATCAAGCCCAATTGAAAATTATCCAATTTCGATTTGTTAATTAGTTTGGACTTAATCTAATTAAATTTAAATGGGCCAATTAGATTGGTGATTTGGACTTAAATTAAATTTAGCCCAATAAGAAATTAATAGACGTGAATGTTGTTCTATTTAATTATTGAGCCCAATTAAATTTAATCCAAGTGGACCAAAATGATGGCGACTTAGGTTTGATGAAATCAAGCCCAATGAGATTAGTTGGAATATAATATTTAATTAGAACTAATTAATTATTTTTCTTGGAGATTAGTAATTGATTTATGGATTAAATATTATTATTTTTTCCTCGACTTGGAAATTATTTCATTTTGAATAAGGAATATAACTTATTTTTCTTAGAGATTAATAATTAATTCTTTGATCAAATAAAAGTATTTCCAATTTTTGATGGCTTTAAATCATAATAAAATAAAATATAGTATTCCATATTTTATGTGTTCATATTATTTTAATTAAAGGTAGATGCACTTAATTCTTAATTTCGTACATCTAAGTCATCTAGTTGGACTAGAATGATTTTAATTGAAATAGTGAATATGTGAAATCATAAGGAATTTTATAAAGGACTTTTTAGTTGGACTAAAATTTTAATAATGAACATAAGTGATTTAATATTGCGAGCATGTATTAAATGTTGCGAGCATGTATTAATTGATGCGAGCATGTCTTATGTGTTTAAAACACTAATCATGGACTTAGGATTATATGTTTTACCTTTAATTATGAGTTATCAAATTTGAAGCTATTTATTATATTCTTAGAAATAATGCATGAGTTGTTTTAGGAATCGAGATAAAATAGTTCAAAGTTGATAAAGTTAAAAGGCCCATGAATGTTTAATATGTTTAATCTATGCCTTTTGTGATGGTCCATTGGCTCGGGCCCTCTAGTAAAAGTCCATGATCAAGTGATGAATGTATTTATTCATTTATTTAAATTCTATGTTTATTTATATTGAAAGGTATAAGTATTAGTAGTATTTTTATGCATGATCAATATCGAAGAAAGCGCTATATAAATTGAATAATGTGCAAAGTGAGACCAAAATCTTTTGACGAATTAAATTCTCCCAAATAAATTATACCGAGTTAGAAAAGGATGTTTGACATCCTCACCCTCCACTAAGCTTTCTAAAATTAGAATTACTATAAATGTGTAATACTTCCCAGTTATGGGGGTTATACATTTAGAAATAATTTGAAATTTTATAACGTGCATGCAAATGCCTTAATCGAAACATGTTTCACCCTAGAAACTTGTTCGGTTGCAAGGTGAAATTCAAATGCTAGATTATAGGAGTTAGTGGGATAAACTCAGGTAGTTCACGAACCTAAAAATCGAATGGGTTGCGGTTTGGTGAACTATGGGGAAACGTATTGAAACATTTATTGGATAAATTGATATTAGCTATCACCGGTTAGTTTGCAACCTATTTAATTAATTGAGGACCTCAATACCTGCTTTGGAATCGATGCCAATGATGATTCCCGATTTTCACATGGGAGTGTGGGATTCGAAAAATACAGTGGGAGCCAAGATAAATTTTAAGTCCTTAATTTTTCTTGGTTAAGTCAAAACAAGTAATCTAATAAATCTGGTTTATTTCTGCAGTCAATTTCTCGTTTATATCTCTCAAATATGACAAACCCACTTTCAATTCTACTCGAAAAGAATACTCTGACTGGACCCAATTATGTGGACTGGCTTAGAAATTTGAGGATTGTCCTCAATATGGAATCACTGGGATACGTCTTGGAGGTTGATATCCTGGCGGCTCGTGCTAGAACACGTGCCAACGAGGAAGAGGTCCAAGCCCATGAAAAATGGGTTAAGGACGACCTCCGGGTGAGAGGATACATGGTGGGATCTATGACTAATGATCTTCAAAGGTCACATGATAAGATGCCCACTGCAAGAGCTATCCTAGCTCACCTGGTAGAGCTCTATGGAGAGCACAGTCGAACTGCACGATATGAGATATCGAAAGAGCTCTTCGGAGCCAAGATGAAAGAAAGTGAGAAGGTTGGTGATCATGTCCTTAAAATGATTTTGAGGATCCAGAAATTGGAAGCGCTCAAATTCACCATGAATGCCACCCTTCAAACTGACTTAATCTTACAGTCTCTTCCTGATTCCTTCTCCCAATTTGTGGTTAACTTTAACTGCAATGAGATAGAGTGCAATTTAGCTGGGCTAATGAACAAGTTGGTTACTGCACAATCTCAAATGAAACCAAAGGGAAAAGAAACTACCTTGGTCATCTTTTCTGGACCCAAAAAGTCTAAGAAGAAGAACAACAAGAAAAAGTCTGGCGAGCTTGGAGCTCAAGGGGGTACCAAGAAGGGTAAGGGAAAGGCTCAAGGGTTTTACAAGAGCAAAGGACCTAAGAAAATAGATAGATGTCTCGAGTGCGGTGAGCTTGGCCACTAGAAGAGAAACTGTCCCAAATTAGGCAAAGGCGCACAAGGTATGGAACTATTAGTTTTTGAAACTAACTGTTCTATGACTGTATTTTCTATTTCGTGGATTTTGGACTCAGGGGCTAGTACCCATGTTTTTTGTTTGGATCAGGATCTACAGAAAAATAGAAAGCTGGGCCAAGAAGAAGTGATGATCAAAGTAGGCAGTGGGGAAAGCGTCGCAGCTACTAGGATCGGATCTACTTCTCTTTATTTGAATACTGGACATTTACTGTTTTGAGATAATGTTTTGGTTTTGCCCAAGGGGCTTAAGAACATTGTATCTATTCCTATCTTAGTTAAGATTGGATATACATCCATTTTTCGAAATTAAATGGCGACGTTTATTGTGGAAATAAATTAGTTGGCAATGCATGTTTAGTTAATGGTTTGTTTTATTTAAATGTCCGTAATTCATCTGATGTTAATATTGTAACACGTAAACGTGGTAGGCAATAAACTAACTTAAGACTCCAAGGGCATCTTAGACTAGGTCATGCTGGAAAGCACAAGATCCACAATATGAAAAAAGATGGGCTTTTAAGCTCACTAGGGTCGGACCCCATTCCTACTTGTGAATCCTGTCTCTTAGGCAAGATGGCTAGATCCCCCTTCATAGGGACTTTTGAAAGGGCTACGCAAGTCTTAGGATTAGTGCATACCGACGTCTGTGGACCATTTGGAGAAATGGCTCGTGGAGGTTTCTACTACTTCATCACTTTCACTGACGACCATTCAAGATTTGGTCTAGTGTATTTGATGAAACAAAATTCTGAATCCTTTGAAAGATTCAAAGAGTTCAAGGCCTTAGTAGAAAATCAAACTGTGCAAAATATAAAAACTCTACGATCGGATTGTGGAGGAGAATATATGAGTGCCAAGTTTGATAAATTCCTAAGACAACAAGGAATAATGTTACAACTAACACCACCAGCAACTCCTCAACTGAATGGAGTAGCCGAGCGAAGGAATAGAACACTGTTAGACATGGTGCGTTCCATGCTTAGTTACACTGATTTACCCATTTTGTTGTGGGGATATGCACTCCTTACCGCTGCTCATGTTTTGAACAGATGTTCCTCCAAATCCGTTCCTAAAACTCCGCATAAGATGTGGAATAATAGGGAACCGAGTCTTAATCATATTAAGATTTGGGGATGCCCCGCTTATGTCAAGAAGACTAAAGTGGAGAAATTGGAGGCAAGATCCCTAATGGGACGTTTTATTGGTTATTCTGAAGATTCCATGGGATTCTTCTTTTACCTGCATGATGATCAAAGAATCATCGTGGCCCTACAAGCTCACTTCCTTGAGGATGAGTTCATCTTGGAAGGGGGCAAAGGTAGGAAAATTGTTCTAGAAGAACAAATTAAAACTCCCTCAAATACATCTGTTCAAGAACCGAGGCCTGAACCCATAGTAGCACAACCACCACGTAGATCTGGTAGAATACTGCATAAACTTGAGAGGTAAGGTTATTACTGCAGAGGGAGCGAGAGCTTCACATTGTAGTACAAGAAGGTCATAAAGATGATCCTTGTACCTATGATCAAGCGATGGTGGATGTCGACGCTTCAAGATAGTGAGAAGCCATGGAAACAGAAATGGACTCTATGCAATCGAACCATGTCTGGACTTTCATAGATCATCCTGAAGGTATAAAACCTATAGGATGTAAGTGGATCTACAAAAGAAAGATAGGTAGCAATGGCAAGGTTGACACCTTTAAAGCCAGGCTCATAGCAAAAGGGTATAGTCAAAGAGAAGAAATTGACTATCAAGAAACCTTTTCGCCCGTGACTATGATAAAGTCCATACCAATTTTGTTATCCATAGCTGCATACTTAGAGTATGAGACATGGAAAATGGATGTCAAAACGGCCTTTCTAAATGGATTCTTCGAGGAGAATATCTATGTGGAACAGACAAAGGGTTTTGTGTCCGAGTTCGATATCCATAAAGTATGTAAACTTGAGAGGTCCATTTACGATCTCAAGCAAGCATCTATAAGCTGGAATCTCCGTTTTGATGAAGAAGTCAAGGGATATAGCTTCATCAAGAACGAAGATGAACCATGTGTCTACAAGAAGACTAGTGGGAGCAAACTCTCGTTCTTAGTACTATATGTGGATGACATTCTACTTATAGGAAATGACGTAGGAATGCTCACCATTGTCAAGAAATGGCTTTCGAGTACGTTTTCCATGAAAGACTTGGGAGAAGCCACATACATTCTAGGAATTCGTATCTACAGGGATAGAACGAATATAATGATAGGCCTCTCTCAAGCCTTTTACTTAGAAAAGGTTCTAAAGAGGTTCAGGATGGACAACTTTAAGAAAGGGTTTCTTCCCATGAGGCATGGAGTACACTTATTCAAGTCTATGTGTCCTCAAAGTGACGAAGATAGACAAGAGATGAGTAATGTACCCTATGCTTCTGTAGTTGGTAGCCTGATGTATGCAATGCTGTGTACTAGACCCGACATTGCCTATGCTGTGAGTGTGGTGAGTCGATTTCAGGCAAACCCGGGAAAGGAACATTAGATAGTTGTGAAGAATATCCTAAAGTATCTGAAAAGAACTAAGGATATGATTCTCATCTATGGAGGTGGAGACCTGAAGAAAGAAGGTTGTTCTGATTCAGACTTTCAGTCTGATGTTGATGATCGAAAATCCACTTTAGGGTTTATTTTTACTCTCAATGGTGGAGCGGTGTCTTGGAAGAGCTCCAAGCAAAGCACAATCGCTGATTCCACCACTAAAGCAGAGTATGTAGCAGCCTCAGAGGTAGCGAAAGAATCTGTTTGGATGAGGAATTTTCTTGGAGAACTTGGAACGGTCCGTAGTGCTCAGCTCCCGTTGCCACTTTATTGTGATAACAATGGAGAGATAGCGCAAGCCAAGGAATCGAGGTCTCATAACAAGTCCAACCATATTGAGAGAAGATTTCACATCATCAGGGAGATCGTTGGCAAAGGAGAGATAACAGTGCAGAAAATAGCCTCCGTTGACAATATAGTTGACCCGTTCACCAAACCACTACCTCAGGCTGTTTTGGACCGACACCTGGAAAAGATGGGTATTATATAACACAATGAGTGGCATTGAGTGCACGTGGGAAATTGTTAGGATTATGCCCTCAGATGCCATAGAGGATAGAATGTATAGGGCATATATCTTGTATTGAACTTAAAATCTTCTTAAATAAAAAGCATTATTGAGTTTTCACTTAATTCTTATCTGCATCTATAAGTTGTGTAAAACGTTTTGTCCATGTTTTCAGTGCGATCCTCTACTTCCTATGGGATAGGAAGATTGACAATAGAGAGATTGATCTTGATTACTAAAATAAGTTCGCAAGTAATATGAAGTCTTTAATGGACAAATAAAGACTTCGAATACTTGTACAATCTTAGCTCCGACATGGGAGTGCCTGTCTGGTATCATGGGATGATAGGAGATTAAGATTGTAGACACGTCAGTGGAACTGATATGTTCAAACACCACTCGCATTGGTTCTGTCACATGGGTTTTCACTCTGTGACTGTCAATGACGGAACTGATTATCCGTAATAGGTATATGTGAACCTTTGACCTAAAGTATCAGGCTGAAGATGCACTTGTGACGTCAAGTCTTTCACTAGAGTAGTTAGACCCAGTTCACCCTTTGGTGGGGTCAACCTCGAAATGCGGACTTGATGGACAAGTGGTGATCTTACCAGATATCTAATATGAAATTTGTTCTCTCATAAGTGAATGAGTATGTACCCTATGTAATTATAGATAAATGGAGATTAAAGTCTTTGGCCAAAGCAAATGAGACGATTGTGCGTGGCACTAAATCGATCTCAATGATCTCGTATTTATTATGATTTATACATATGGTCAAGTTCAGTGAGTTTGACATAACCATGACTCTCACTTGACTGGGGAACGTGAACAAATAGTTTATACATATACGGTATTTACGATTGGAAGGTTTCGGAATGATCCTAACATTCGTTTTCGTTTGGGTTACGAAGTGGGTCACGTGACTAGCTAGGTGTTACCCACTTCCTTTGGTTTTCTCTCATTGCCAAACGAAACGAACCTAACGAGTCGCGCTAAAGGATTAACAAAGAAAAATGAAGAAATTTTTTTTTCTATTATTTCTTCTGGGAGTTTTAATTTATTGGATAAATTAAATAATTAATTATTCATTAGATAAAATAATTAATTATAATGATAAGATTAATTATTTATTAATTTTCTTGTGAAATATATTAATGAATTAATTTATCTAATTAACTCTGGTAATTTAATTAATTAATTTATTTTTATTGGATATAATAAATTATTAATTGAAATAAAAAATTAATTGAACAAAACAAATCCCGGGGCTAAATAAGGAGTCCAATTGGACGCCTATGAGGCCTCGAAGTGGCTTCTTTGAGAGGCCACATATTAGGGCTCTTTTGTTTTGACTTGTTCAATAAGTCATGAGATATATAAGGACTCTTTGACTTAGAACAAGAAAGAAGAGAATACACAACTCTCAAAAGAAAGAAAAATATTCATCCCCTCCTCTATACCTAGCCGTCGACCATAGAGAAAGAAGAAAGGGGATTTTTCGTTTGTTGATCCGTGCGTGACGATTTAGAGACGACGTATTTTCGTTGTTTGGATCAAGTTCAAGTTTGAAGAATCAAATCAAAGGATTCAAGATTTGGAAGCTTCAATATTTCGAGTTTGGAGAAGAAGAAGTTTTTCTCCATCATCATATTCATATTAACAGGTAAGTTTTATTCGCTATACGCTTTTAGATTCATTATGCGAATTAGAGTACCAAATGGGTTTTTGTTTTAATTTTTGAAATCCCTTCCGTTGTGATTATGCTTTTTTGAACGAAACCCAACACTTTTAGCCCTGTTGTTAAACCTACCACCATTCGCACCGTTTTCAGTATTGCTAGCTCCCTCTGCTGGCCTCTCCATCAACTTAATGTCAAAAATGCCTTCCTCCACGGCCATCTCACGGAAACTGTCTACATGAAACAACCACCGGCTTATACACATTCTGCATTTCCTAACAATGTCCATCTTCTTAAGAAAGCTCTGTATGGGCTCAAACAAGCCCCTCGCGCTTGGCACAACCGCTTTGCCACTTTCTTATACTCTCTTGGTTTCACTAGCAACAAGTCTAATGCTTCTCTCTTCATTTTTCGCTAGGGTTTCAATACTGCCTTTCTTCTTCTTTATGTCGATGACATTGTTCTCATTGCTTCGTCTACCTGTATTTTATCTAAAATCACGTCTCTTCTTTCCTCTAAATTTTCCATGACTGACTTAGGTTCTCTGCATTTTTTTCTCGGTATTTCTGTCTCTCTCTCTTCCTCTGGTCTTTTCCTTTCTCAAGAAAAATTTGCCCTCGAAATTCTTTCTCGTGCCAATATGTCCAACTGCAATTTGGTCCCCACTTCTATCGACACCACTTCCAAACTTGCTTTATCTTTTTCTTCTCCCTTATCTGATCCTACTCTCTATCGTAGTCTCTCCGGTGCTCTTCAGTACCTCACCGTTACTCGTCTTGATATTTTTTTCGTTGTTCAGCAAATCTGTCTCTTCATGCATGACCCTTGTGATCAGCATATGACTACTCTAAAATGCGTTCTTCGTTATCTTAAGGGTACCATATCTCAAGGCCTTTTTATTCTCCCATCTTCCCCCGCTCAACTCACTGTTTATTCTGATGCTGATTGGGCGGGATGTCCTGACACTCGTCGTTCCACTTCCGGTTATTGTGTTTTTCTTGGGGATAATCTTGTTTCTTGGTCCTTTAAACGTCAACATGTTATTTCTCGTTCTTGTGCTGAAGCCGAATATCGCGGGGTTGCAAATGTTGTAGTTGAAGCATCTTGGCTCCGCAATGTTCTTCTTGAGCTCCATTGTCCTCTTCGTTCTGCGACTGTTGTTGTTTGTGATAATATCAGTACTGTTTATCTTTGTTCTAATCCCGTACAGCACCAACGTACCAAACATGTAGAATTAGATATACATTTTGAACGTGAAAAATTGGTTTTTGGTGATATTCATGTGCTTCATGTTCCATCCTCACACCAGTTTGCAGACATTTGCACTAAGGGATTACCGTCGTCTCTCTTTGTTGATTTTTGTACCAGTCTCAATGTTCGTTCCCCTCCCGTTTCGACTGCGGGGGAGTGTTACAATTATAATAGAGTTTATATTAGAATAGGTTTGTTAGTCTTTATTTCCTTCTTTATTATTTTCTTGTTTATCAAGTCTTTTACTCTATATATATGTTTCTATCATTAATAATACAAGTGTGGACAATTATATTATATCAGATGTTTGGGATGATTAATGATTTGGAGGGTATTATGTTCGTTCTTCTTGTTAGATATATAATTCGGCCCATATATGTATTGTCAAAGTTCATATTTTTGTTTATATACACCCGTTGTATTGTATGCATAATTCATTCAATCACATAATACAATCTATATTCTCTAGAGTTCTTATACAATACATACTTGAACTTTATCATGGTATCAATTGCTGGAAAAAACAAACATGTAACTATGGCTACCGTCCTCACGACAAACATAGCCCCGATCTGCATCTTCGTCTCCGCGGCCCAAATCACCACCTCCACCCCTCTCTCTTCTCTTTCTCCCTATCTTTTACCAATCTGCCCTCTCTTCCTGCAACTTCTTTCTCTTCGACGTTCACCACCGATGCCTTATTGCCCTCTTTGTCAAAAACTCTGGTGGCAGACACCCATATCGCTGACGCCTTGCAACTTCTTCTTAATCTCTCTTCTCCACTGCTTAATCTTGCACCAACATATATTCCATCTCTCCTCTCTTCCCAACCTCCACTCTTGTACCTGTTTTCTTTTCCAGCTACCTCCGCCACTTGGTGTTTCCCTCATGGCGGCACTATTGCTGTTTTACCCTCACAAAAGTGGGCCACCACTTCTCCTGTCCCTAATATTCTATCAAACTCTACTTAATTACTGTATTCCCTACATACAAAAATAAAATTAACTCTAACCCTAATCAGCAAACAAACCCTAATCCTCTCTTCCTTAATCTGAGAACTTATGTTCTTAGATATCCTTGTTGTATCCGGACGAGCTAATTTCCAAAGCACGAATGAGGCGACACATCATTCGTGGCTTGAACAAAGATTATATTCCTTTTGTTACATCTATTCAAGGATAGCAGAGGCAACCATCCTTGGAAGAGTTCGAGAATCTTCAATCCTCTCAAGAATGTTTAGCTCGTCAAATGACTGGAGTTTCTCTTAATAATGATGGACAAGCATTATTCTCTGGGGAAAAAAAAGTATGACAAAACTATAGAAGACTACAAAAAAAATGTAAACTGGTAGGAGTTTTCATCTAGAAAACAGAAAAAAGAATTCAAATGCTATCAGTGTGGTTTGGCTGGGCATTTTAAGAGAAATTATCGAGTTAAGTTGAAGCCTAGCAACATTGTAGTGAAAGAGGAGAAATAAGAGAACTCTAATTTCTGGACGAGTAAAATTTGGGAAAATGCTTTATTTCTGATTTTACATTAGTTGATGCAATGGCGTCCATCAATTTTGGAGATGACTGGATCGTGGAATTTGGTTGTGGTCATTATCTGAGTGGAGACGAGTCCAAATTCACCAAGTTCAATAATTATAGCGGGAAGGATATCGTAGTCACTACAGACAATACGGTTCATCCAGTGCAGAAAAAAGGCTTTGTCATTGTTAAAAGCAATGGTGACAATTCTATCACATTTAATAGTGTCTTCCATGTCCCAGGTATGACAAAGAATTTGTTTTCAGTTGCTAATGTTGTGGATGATGGGATTATATTCTATTTGGAACAAGTAATGTTAAATTTCTTAAAAATATAGAGAATTTTAAAGTAGAGGTAGTCCACATCGAAAAAAGAATTAATAATATGTATGTTCAGCCTCCTCATATTATGTGGAGAAGATGGGTTGCAATGATAAGGCAAGTTTATGGCATGCCCGGCTTAGCCATGTGAATATGTATAAACTAAAAGTTACGGTGCAGAAAAATTAAGTTCGTAGGTCTACCTAATATAACTAACTTTGGCACTGGAGAAATGTGTTAACGATGTCAATATGGAAAATATCATCATCTTCCATTTGAAAAATCCATCACGAGAAGTAAAGGACCACTTATATGAATCCATGGTGGTTTATTTGGGCCTACTGCAACATCTTCTTTTTCTGGGTACCGCTATATGCTAATACTTGTTGATGATTTTATGAGGTTTACGTGGGTATATTTTCTAAAGCATAAACTTGATACTCTATCCGAATTTTAAGAATTAAAAAAAGATAGTAAAAGATGTTCTTGGAAGTAAAATAAAGCAATTGAGAACAGATAATGGTGAAGAGTTCAACTCTGATGATTTTTTCTCATTTTGCCGACAACTTGGAAGAAGGAAATTAATTACTGTTCTCCCGTATGTTGAAATCTGAACCAGCTACGCAATCCTTTCTTGAACAGCAAATCCATCGCTGTCTCTAAATTGCCACGCCGGAGTTAAAAACGAAAATCTCCTTCTTCTGCACCTTTGATGGACGGCTAGAGTGAGAGAGAAAGGGAGGGAAGTTTGACTTGGAGAGAAAGTTTGTAAGTTGATTCTTTTGACCTAGTTCTTTTTTCACTAAGTAATATATATATATATATATATATATATATATACACTACTATATGAAACAATAACCTAGGCACCAATAACCCCACTTGAGGGCTTTTAAGCCCCGGGCTTTGGTCCAACTTTGGTTATTTAATTATTAAATAATTAATTTTATTTATCCAATAAATAAATTAATTAAATAATCAATCAAATTCATGTTAATATTATAATTAAATTCCCACGAGGAATTAATTAATTCAACAACTTAACTAATTAATAAAATCATCTAATGATTAATTAATTAATATCAATATCCAATTCCGAACATTTTCTCAAGTCTTTTTCCCATGATTTTATTTTTGCACTTCCTTTAAGCGCGACTCTTGAGATTCGTCTCAAAAGGCAATTGCGAGGAAATCAAAAGGATGTGAGTAACACCTAGCCAGTCGCGTGACTCACATCGTATCCCAATTGAGAACGAATGAATAGGATCATTCCAAACCATATACGCTGTGAATACCGTACGTGTATAAACCTTTTATTCTTATATCCCAGTCAAGTGAGAGTCTTGGTTTTAGTCAAACTCACATGACTTGACCATATGCTTAGCTCATAATGAGTGGAGGTCATTTTATGCTTTGGCCAAAAACTTTTAACCTCACTCATTCATGACTGCATAGGATATTTAACTCATTTACTTATGAGAGAATAAATCCCATTTTGCTAATCAGTTAACAATGCTACTTGCCCATCAAGTCGCACTTTGAGATCGATCCCACCAAAGGGTGAATTAGATCTAACTACTCTAATGACAGACTTGATGTCACAAGTACATCTTCAACTCGATTTCTCAGGTCTAAGGTTCAGGCGTACCTATCACAACTTATCAGTTTCATCATTGACTGACAGTGAATGAATACCCATGTGATGAAACTGATGTGATCCTTGTTCTGTATTGATGTCCAGTCAAATACTTTCTTAGACTTGCGAATTCTATTTAGAGAATAAGGATCAAACCCTTCTAGTGCCATTCTTCCTATCCCATAGAAAGTAGAAGGTTTGCCTTATTCTCAAGGACTTTACGTTGTTTATTAACACCTTACAAATGCGTATAAGAAAACAACAAGATAACGCCTTATATATTATAAGAAGATATTGTTTTGGTTACAAGTTAATGCTCTATAAATCTATCCTCTTTGTGGCATTTGAGGGCATATACTCTAACAATCTCCCACTTGCACTCAGTGCCATTTGCTATGGTATTTAATACCAATCCCTTCGAAATGTTTTTCTAGCACCGCCTGTGCCAATGGCTTGGTCAATGGATCAGCGACATTGTCAGCTGAGACTATTTTCTGAACAGACATTTCTACTCGTGCAACGATCTCTCATATGATATGATATCTCCTCTCGATGTGTTTAGACTTGTTGTTAAACCTAGGTTCCTTTGCTTGCGCTATTGCTGCGGTGTTGTCACAATAAAGTGGCAACAAGAGCTTTATGCTAGGAACCATTTGAAGTTCTTCTATGAACTTCCTTATCCAAACAGCCTCTTTAGCTGCCTCAGAGGCAGCTATGTATTCAGCCTCTATAGTGGAGTCTGTGGTTGTGCTTTGCTTGGAAATTTTCCAAGTTACTGCCCCACCAGTGAGGGTGAATACGAATCCTGAGGTGGATTTCCGGTCATCGACATTAGATTGAAAATCCGAGTTAGTGTACCTGTCCACACTCAGGCTACCACTCCCATAATTGAGAATCAAATCCTTGGTTCTCTTCAGGTACTTTAGGATATTCTTCACAATTATCCAATGTTCCTTGCCTGGGTTTGCTTGAAATCGACTAACAACACTTACCGAGTAAGCGATGTCAGGTCTAGTACACAACATTGCGTACATCAGGCTACGCACTGCTGATGCATAGGGTACAGTGCTCATTTCCTTTCTATCTTCCTCACTTTGAGGACACACAGATTTCGAGAGATGTATCCCATGTCTCATCTGTAGGAACCCTTTCTTAGAACCCTCCATCCTATATCTCTTTTGGACCTTTTGTAAGTAACGGGCTTGAGAGAGCCCTATCATTCTATTTATTCGATCTCTGTAGATTCGAATCCCTAGAATGTAAGTTGCCTATCCCAAGTCTTTCATGGAAAAAGTACTCGAAAGCCACTTCTTTACAGTGGTTAGCATTCCTATATCATTCCCTATGAGTAATATGTCATCTACATATAACACAAGGAATGTTATCTTGCTCCCACTAACCTTCTTGTAAACACATGGCTCGTCTTCATTTTTGATGAAGTCAAATCCTTTGACAGCCTCATCAAAACGTAGATTCCAGCTACAAGATGCTTTCTTGAGTCCATAAATGGATCTCTCAAGTTTATACACCTTATGAGTATGCTCCTCGGATACAAAACCTTTTGGTTACGTTGTTCCATATAGGTATCCTTTTCTAGGAATCCATTTAGGAAAGCAGTTTTGACATCCATTTTCCATATTTCAAAGTCTAGGTGTGCAACTATTGCAAGTAGAATCCTTATTGATTTGACCATAACCATTGGCGAAAAGGTTTCTTGGTAGTCAATTCCTTCTTTTTGACTATACCCTTTCGCCACTAGCCTGGATTTGTAGGTGTCAACCTTGCCATCAACACCAATCTTTCTCTTATAGATCCATTTGCACCCGATTGGTTTTACCCCTTCAGGTTGGTCCACAAGTTTCCAGACTTGGTTTGCATGCATCGAATCGATCTCGGTTTGCATAGCTTCACGCCATCTAGTAGCATCCACACCCACCATTGGTTGATCAAAAGTGGAGGGATCTTCTCCATGATCCTCCTCTAATACAGAATGAAGATCCTGCTCCCTCTTTACTAGATATCCGTACCTTTCAGGTGGTTGAGGTACTCTACTTGATCTTCGCGGTTGTGGTTGTGTTACAGAAGGTTCGGTTCTCACTTCCTATGTAGATGTATCCTCTGGAGTCTCGTTTTGTTCTTCTAAAACAATCTTTCTACCCGCTCCTCCTTCTTGAATGAATTCATCTTCAAGAAAGTGGGCTTGTAAAGCTACAATGATCATTTGATCATCGTGTAGGTAAAAGAGGTATCTCATTGAATCCTCAGGATATCCAACGAAACGTCCCTTCAAGGATCTAGCCTCCAACTTGTCCACTTTGGTCTTTTTGACATAAGCCGGACATCCCCAAATCTTCATGTGATTAAGACTTGGTTTTCTATTCCTCCATATCTCATAGGGAGTTATAGGAAGGGATTTGGACAGACATATATTTAAAATGTGTACAGCTGTAAGCAGCGCATGACCCCACAGTGAAATGGGTAAGTCAGTGTAGCTGAGCATGGAGCGAACCATGTCCAACAAGGTTTGATTCCTTCGCTCTGCTACACCATTTAACTGTGGTGTCGCTGCAGGTGTGAGCTATAATACTATACCATTCGCTCTGAGGTATACATCAAACTCGTCGCTCATATATTCTCCTCCTCGATCCGATCGAAGGGTTTTTATATGTTGACCGGCTTGATTTTCCACTAAAGCCTTGAATTCCTTGAACTTTTCAATGGATTCAGACTTATGCCTCCTCATGTACACTAGACCATATCTTGAATAATGGTCATTAGTGAAGGTGATGAAGTAAAGGAAACCTCCTCGAGCCATTTCTCCAAATGGACCCCAAACATAAGTGTGCCCTAAGCCTATGATTTGTGAGGCTCTTTCAAAAGTCCCTGTGAAAGGGGATCTAGTCATCTTGCCTTTGAGACAAGATTCACAAGTAGGATAGGGATCCAATCCCAATGGCCCAATTAGTCCATCTTTCTCCATTTTGCGAATTTTATGTTCGCCGGCATGGCCTAGTCTTAGATGCCAAATCAATCTTTGGTTTACTCCAAGCCTACTACATTTCCTTTGTATAGTATTTACAGAACACTCATTCTGGACATTAAGGTAATACAATCCATTTATTAAAGAAGCAAAGCCTGCTAATTTGTTACCATAATAAATGTTGCATCGTTCATCAATAAAACGGAAAGTATAACCAATTTTAAATAAAACGGGAATAGAAACAATGTTTTTAAGCCCATTGGACAAAACTAAAATATTATCCAGAAATAGTATATGTCCAGACTTAAGAAATAATGAAGCAAATTCGATTACAGTAGCGGCGACGCTTTGCCCGCTGCCTACTCTTATCTTCACCTCATCAGGGCTCAGCTTCCTACTTCTTTCCAGATTCTGATTCACACAACATACATGAGTATTAGCTCCTGAATCAAGAATCCATGAAGAGGACAAATTGGTAATAGATCAATTAGTTTCAAAAACATAAAGTTCTTTACTTTTCGCTTGTATGCTAGGACAGTCTATTTTCCAGTGGCCTAGCACACCGCAGCATAAGCACCTATCCTGATTTCGTGCCCTCTTATTTCTCCTTCGTTGTGCTTTGTTGCAAGTTGTGCTGGATGCCCCTTCCTCCAAATGGACATTTTTATTCCTTCTTCCATCCAATGGATTAGGAAAAGTAATTGCCATCGGGTCGTTCCATTTGTCCGCCTTTATTTGTTTTTGAGCAACTTTGAGTTTCTCTAATAGCCCAGCTAAAGAACCCTCAATGTCATTCATGTCAAAGTTTATGATGAAGTAATAGAACGAATCGGGGAGTGACTGTAGGATGAGATCAACTTAAAGATGTAGGTCCATGTAGAAGTTTAAAGATTTTAGTTTTTCTATCAGGGTCATCATTTTGAAAATGTGTTCTCCAACATCTTCTCCTTTGTTGGGAAAAATTGCATAAAAATAAAAACGCAGCGGAAGAATTATAAGTTTAATCCCAGTGGCTCATCTCTATTTTTCGTATTTACATTGGGTTTTACAAAATTAATTACCGTTCTCGCGTATGTTGAAATCTGAACAAGCTATGCAATCCTTTCTTCAACAGCAAATTCGTCGCTGTCTCTAAATTGCCACGCCGGAGTCAAAAACAAAAATCACCTTCTTCTTCACCTTGATGGACGACTAGAGTGAGAGAGAAAGGGAGGAGAGTTTGACTTGGAGAGAAAGTTTGTGAGTTAATTTTCTTGACCTAGTTATTTTTCCACTAAGTAGTATATATATATACTACAATAGAAAACAATAACATAGGCTTCATTAGCCCCATATGGGCGTCTACCTTAGACGCCCACTTGTAGGCTTTTAAGCCTTCGGGCTTTTGTTTATTAATTAATTAAATAATTAATATTATTTATCTAATAAATAAATTAATTAAATAATCAATTAAATCCATGTTAATATTATAATTAAATTTCCATGAGGAATTAATTAATTCATTAACTTAATTAATTAATAAAATCATCTAATGATTAATTAATTAATCTCGATATCCAATACTAAAAATTCTCTTAAGTCTTTTCCTACGATTTTCTTTTTGCACTTCCTTTAAGCGCGACTCTTTAGGTTCGTCTCAAAAGGCAATTGGGAGGAAACCAAAAGGATGCGCGTAACACTTTGCCAGTCACGTGGCTCACATCGTATCCAATTGACGAATGAATAGGATCTTTCCAAACCATCTACGCTGTGAATACCGTACGTGTATAAACCTTTTATTCTTACATCCCAGTCAAGTGAGAGTCATGGTTTTAGTCAAACTCACATGACTTGACCATATGCTTAGCTCATAATGAGTCGAGGTCATTTTATGCTTTGGCCAAAGACTTTTAACCTCACTCATTCATGACTGCATAAGATATTTAGCTCATTCACTTATGAGGGAATAAATCCCATTTTGCTAATCAGTTAACAATGCTACTTGCCCATCAAGTCGCACTTCGAGGTCGATCCCACCAAAGGGTGATTTGGATCTAACTAACTTTGAGGTCACAAGTACATCTTCAACTCGACTCCTCAGGTTTAAGGTTCACGCATACCTATCACAACTTATCAGTTTCATCATTGACTGTTAGTGAGTGAATACCCATGTGATGAAACTGATGCGAGCCGTGTTCGAACATATTAGTCCAACTTATATGTCCATGACATATGTTCCCACTATCATTCCCATAGTGTTCGACTGGCACCTTCTCTATCAAAACTTATATCATGCAAGTTGTTAGGAAATTTCATGTTAGATGTTTTGATGATGCCAAGATAGGATTTAATGTTAGACCCCAAAAATACAATGTAAGTTTCCGTTTTTCATAGATTGATGTATAAGCGTTTGAAAGTTTGTAATTATTATAGGCTTGTAATTTTTATCTTTGTAGATTTTAGACTAAGTATTAGATACTGAGTCGCTAATAGAATTCTAGGTGAGTCTATTAGAGAAGCGGTTGAAGATCAGCGTCTGAAGTCAACCAGAGATGAATATTTGTTACTTAGCTTCCGTCAAAAGCTAAAGGACATCATTTCAGGATTTATGAATCAATCGCTCAAAGCACTTAAGCAACCGATGTCAGATTCACCTGAAATAAATCCTCCAGTCATGAAGGACTTAAATGCAATCATTCAACGGGCATTTAATTCCAACGGGAATTAAATTCAAAATGAATTAAATGCCTGATAAGAGCATTAAATGTGATAAGCTAATGTGACTTGTGGACAAGCCACCTTTTGACCAGACTGTCAGAAAATTCAGAGTTTCAGCTGCTCCCGTCCAATCGGCTTCAGCAAATTTTCAGGAATGTCAGACTTTAGGTAAACTCACGTGCTGCGTGAAAGGCAAGCTCCTACATGTGTCTAACGGACAGATCCCAAGAAAATTGCCTATAAATACCTTACCACAGAAAACCCTAAATAACAAGATACAACACAAGAAGATACGTACGAAAAGAGAAATTATCGCCAAAAATCTTACGTACATTTTCAGGGAAAAAGCTTAGAAACTCCATAGCCAAATATCTCAAGCTTTTTATCTACATTCCAGACAGTCACAAATATCTCAAACATCTTCCAAAGAAGAAACCCAAATTCCAACTGAGATATTCCAAGTTGTTTGATCTTTTCAAAAACAAACAAACCCTAGTGACAAACCTCAACCTTTCATCTGAGTGAGAAAAGTTGTTGTACCCTTTCAGGCAGTATTTCTGAGTGAGAGAATCTTGAGAAAGACAATCTTCATTGGTGCTAAAGTCTGTGTGATCAAGGAGCATTCACATATTCATGTTCGTGCGATAATGAAATGTATGATGTGATTACAGATGGCCCCATTCAGATTATGAAAGTTGTAACTCGAGCCCCTAGAGCGACTGAGGCTACTCCAGATGGTTATGTCGAGAAACCTAAGTTAGAATGGACGCCAGAGGAAAGAAAAGGAGCTAATCTGGATAATGTTGGACGAAGTGCACTTTACTTAACGTTAGGAGATAACGATGCATTGTTGAACAAGATCAAGCAATGTAAGACTTCCAAAGAAATATGGGATAAGTTGGCCATTATGTGCGAAGGTTCAGCGCAAATGAAAGAGAACAAGCTCTCCATAGCCATGCAAAGATTCGAGCATTTCAAAATGCAGCCCAATGAGACGCTAGAACAATTGGACGCAAGATTCACTTTACTCATTACCGAGTTAGCGTCATTAGATAAAGAATTGACCAATAAGGAAATGGTCAATAAGATTTTCAAAAGTCTTCCAAGTAAATATTTGATTAAGACTGTTGCTATGAGAGAATCACAAACTTTGGAGACTCTTACTCCAGAACATGTGTTTTCAGAGTTAAAGGCATTCGAATTCGAGTTAGGTGAAGTCAGTGACACAACAACTTCAGCGACTGAATCAGGCGCTTTAATCGCTACCACCAAAAATAAGGGTAAAGCGGTTAGTGATGTTAAACCAGTGGAATCAAATGAAGAAAAGGAAATGGCCTTATTAGTCAAGAAATTCAAGAAATTTCTAAGATATGAAAAGAGAAATCCTATTAGACAAACTTCATTTCAAACTCCTTCCCCAGCACCAGCGCCTTAGTATCAAGTGCCAGTGTACTCCGCACCTCAACCAGTAGCGCCAGTTCCATATCAAGCGCCTCCATCGCCTACTCAGAATCTCTCAGCGCCAGTTGGATCAAAGCGATTATCCACTGCAGGAAACTAATCTATGTTATAATTGCAGGAAACCAGGGCACTACCAGGTAAATTGCCCTTATCCAAATGTGTCTAAGCCCACAAGGCAAGACTGTGTGGATAGAAACCAATTCAGGAGCAACCTTCGCCAACAAGGTTTGCTAGCGGAATCCGAACCATTTCCTGCACCTGAAGAGGATTTGGAATCATCAGATGAAAGCAGTGATGATGAGCCTACAAGCGACTTAGCGTTGATCTGTCTCATGGCAAAAGATGATGAAGCGTCTGATAAATCGCTACCAGAGGTAACCAATGAATTATCTCATCCTCTTTCTTATAGTCAATTACTTGACAAAGTTAATGAATATTATAAAGATTGTCAAGAGGCCGCCAAAATATATCAAAACGATCTCGCTATTATTTCATCACTCACAAGAGATAAAGTTACGCTCAAAGCAGAGTTGAAAGTTCAACAACAATGCATTGAGAGGAACCAATCGCTTGAAAGTGAAATTACTCAATTGAAAAGCGATCTTGATATAATAGTCAAGAGAGAAGCTGATCTGATCACTAGACTTGCTAAATCAGAGCAGCTCATCTCATCATTATCAAAAGCTTCTACAAAGTTGGATAATGTGACTGAAGTAACTAGATTATTTGGTGAAAAGACCGATTTAGGATGCAATAAATTCGGTAAACAACCTAATAAATCTAATGTTACGGTAAACAACAAAGGAAAGGGTGTTACCTTTGTTAAGGAAAGTTCACAAAGCCAAACGCTAAATGAACCTAACGACAATGGTACGAGGCCAAATGAGAAAGCCAAAGCTGACTCAGGCAAGGGTAAGGCTAAAGCAAATGATTCACAAAAACGGGTTCATCCAAACGCTCAAAAGGCTAAGGGTAAGCCTGAACACTGTAAATCAAGCGCTAAGCGTTCAACATCAAAAGTGCAACCCAAGCCTGAATACAGTCAAGATCATATTATCGATACTATGATGATTATGATTATGATTATGATTATGATTACGATTATGATTACTATTATAATCGAGGATATTACAATACACCTAAAAACCACACACAACACAAACCGAAACCCAAGAAGGCCAATCTTCCCGTAATGAAGACAAGGCAAATATGAGTTCCGAAAGTTTTAATTCAAACCAAAGCTACTAACGTTGAAGGACCCAAAACAACATGGGTACCTAAGAAGAATTAGAACTGCCCTTTAAATGCAGTTTGGTACATCGATAGTGGGTCGTCAAGGCACATGACTGGCTCAAAGGATCTCTTGATCAACTATCGTGTAACCAACGGTCCTCAAGTTATATTCGGTGATAACTCCAAAGGTAAAACCAAAGGTATAGGTATCATGGATAAGGGGAACGCCATGATCAGTGATGTATATTATGTTGAGGGTCTTAAGCATAATTTGTTGAGCATTAGTCAATTTTGTGATAAAGGCTTTGATGTTAAATTTTCAAGCGACTTCTGTTATGTCAACGACGCTAAGACTAAGTCTACTAAATTAAGAGGAAAAAGAACAAATAATGTGTATTTAGTGGATTGGGATTCTACATTTGATAACAACCCCACATGCTTTGTTGCTAAAAGTCAAAATGAATTGGGTTGGTTATGGCATAGAAAAATGAATCACCTCAACTTTAAGGCAATCTCTCAGTTAATATCGTTAAATCTTGTAGAGGGATTACCTAAGGGTTCCTTTCAAAAGAATCGCTTATGTGATGCATGTCAAATGGGTAAACAAGTTAAATCATCTTTTAAGAAGAAACCATGTCTATCTACTTCTAGAGTTCTTGAACTATTGCATTTAGATTTGTTTGGTCCTATTCAAATCATGAGTGTTAGTGGTAAAAAATACTCGCTAGTAATAGTTGATGATTTCTCTCGCTATACATGGGTAGAATTTCTAGCGACCAAAGATGAAACTAGTGTCAAGCTCACAGCGCTAATCCGTCAACTGCAAAATTCAAAAGATCTAAGGTAATGAGAATTAGAAGCGATAGAGGAACTGAATTTACTAACCAATTTGTTGAGAAGTTTTGTACGGATTTTGGAATACTTCATGACTATTCTGCCCCTAGAACACCTCAACAAATGGAGTTGCTGAGCAACAGAACAGAACGCTTAAAGAAGCCGCTAAGACGATGCTTGCAGAGTCTAAGCTGCCTCAAAGGTTTTGGGCGGAAGCCATCAACACCGCTTGCTACACTCAGAACCGGTGTATGATCAACAAACAACATGAGAAGACTCCATATGAGTTGTGGAAGGGACGTAAGCCTAACGTTTCATATTTTCATGTATTTGGTTCAAAATGTTTCATTCATAATAATGGATCCCACAGCCTAAAGACATTTGATCCTAAAGTGGATGAGGGAATCTTTCTAGGCTATGCCAAGAATGGAAAGAGCTTTCGCATCATAAATAAGTTCAAATCGAAGGTTGAAGAATCCATTCATGTTGTGTTTGATGACGCTAACCAAGAACCGAGTAATGTTAATCCTGATGATGTAGGAATCGAAGATCTTGCCCAACAAGCGTCACAAATTAATCTTGATTATAATAGTGATAATGAGGATGATGAGATCTTTGTGCCTATTCCTAAGGTTACTCGTGAGGTTACAAATGATGATAAAGTCAGAATCACTGATGATCATGAAGAGAATGATCATAAAGAGCAAATTGGGACTGTGAATGATGAAGCGACTGCGCAAGAGACAAACATGGATCAAGCGATTGATAACCAAGAGTCTCTCAACCATTTCCAACCAGACCGTAAATGGCTTAGAGACCATCCACCAAAGCTAATAATTGGAGATATGGAAGCACCTGTTAGAACTAGGTCAGCTACAATTAATGAGTCCATGTTCGCAAGTTTCTTATCTCAAATGGAACTAAAGAAAGTGGATGAAGCGCTCAGTGATTCAAGTTGGGTTGAAGCAATGTAAGAAGAGCTTAACCAATTTGAGAGAAGCAAGGTTTGGAAGCTAGTACCAAGGCCAACTCATCAAGGAGTTATTGGGACTAGATGGGTTTTTAGGAACAAGATGGACGAAGATGGCATTTTTATAAGAAACAAAGCCAGATTAGTCGCTTAGGGTTATTGTCAAGAAGAGGGTATTGATTTTGATGAGACATACACCCCAGTAGCCCGTCTTGAAGCAATTAGGATGTTCCTAGCGTTTGCTTTCACGGTGTACCAAATGGACGTGAAGAGTGCATTCTTGAATGGTAAAATCCAAGAAGAAGTCTATGTGGAGCAATATCCAGGATTCATCAACAACCATGGTAAAAGTATGGTCTACAAATTGGATAAGGCACTCTATGGCCTTAAAGAAGCACCAAGAGCATGGTATGACACTCTCTCTATCTTCCTTATAGGTAAAAGCTTTTCGAAAGGCAGCGTTGACACAATGTTATTTAAAATTACCCATAATGAAGATATTCTCTTAGTCCGAATTTATGTTGATGATATTATATTTGGTTCTACTAATAAGCGATTGTGTGAGAAATTTTCAAAAATGATGCAAGATCAATTTGAAATGAGCATGATGGGTGAATTAACTTTCTTCTTAGGATTACAAGTTAAACAACTCCCTAATGGAATATTTATAAACCAAGTTAAATATACAAAAGACATGATTAAGAAATTTGGTATGGAAAATGCATCATCTTCAAAAATTCCAATGAGTCAAACGCTTAAGCTAGATAAAGATGAAAGTGGGAAGAAAATTGATATCACTAACTATAGAGGTATCATTGGATCACTTCTTTATCTTACCGCTAGTAGACCGGATATTATGTTTTCGGTATGCATGTGTGCACGCTTTCAAGCTGATCCTAGAGAATCACACTTAAATGCTGTCAAGAGAATCCTTAAATACCTAAAAGGCACACAAAATGTGGGCTTATGGTATACATGGTACTCTCCTTTTGAACTAATTGGTTATTCAGACGCAGATTTTGCAGGATGCAAAATAGATAGAAAAATTACTAGTGGTAAATGTCAATTTCTAGGTGATAGACTAGTTTCGTGGCATAGTAAGAAACAGCAATCTATAGCGACTTCTACCGCTGAAGCAGAATATGTAGCCGCTGGGAGCTGTTGTGCACAAATCCTTTGGATGAGGCAACAACTTAGATATTATGGAATAATCTTAGGTCCTACCCCAATCCATTGTGATAACCAAAGTGCTTTAGCTATGACCCAAAATCCTGTCCTTCATTCTAGAATTAAACACATTGACATTAGATACCATTTCTTGCGTGACCGTGTTCAAAAGAAAGATATCTCCATGCACTTCATTGGAACTGACAAACAATTGGCAGATATCTTCACCAAAACGCTCAACGAACAACGCTTTCTCACTTTGAGAAATGAATTAGGTATGATCGATTTAAACGCTTAAATCATACTAGCATCATTCCTTTCATAGGCATACGCTTTAGGGGGAATCCACTTTACATATACATCTAAAGCGTCTTTCAAAATTGAAACGAGTTATCAATTTTAGAGGGAACTTTAAAATTGTACCTATAACAATGTACAAGCGACTGTGATAAAAAATGATTTTAAAAATATATCCACTGATCAATAGCGCTTATCTTTATGCATGACAAAGTCAATCTCTAAATAAAAATGTCATTTATAAATTCAAGCGATTGACTTTATCTAAAACTTTACAAAATTCAATTTGTTCTCCAAAAAGTCTTAAAGCGTTAAAGAGACTCCCACGTTAACGCTAAGAAAATTATTTTAAAAATCGAGAAAGACAGGAGAGAAGAGAAGCATCCGTTCAAGACTCAAGAACCTATTCCGCTGCGAAGCTTCCCCCCCCCCCCCCAGTAAGACTCCTCCTTTTGCACTAAGTCCTCCCATCTTGGATAACTGTTTATGGGGTAAGTGCATTCTACTGAGCGCCTAGTGAACGCTAAGAGAATCTCACTACACTATATCCAAATCTACCAATACCTTCTCGGCACGGCTTGAACAGGTTTGACTTCCTCTTCAAAGAGCTCTACTCCAGAACCTACAGATCCAAAACTTTAGCTGAAGAGAGCCAGATGACTGACTTCACCGAACTTTCATGAATTTGCCTCAGGCATATTGGGTATTGACCCAACTGATGGGACAAGCACTTTGCTGCTTTCAAAGAGGAGAGACAAAAGGAAGAGAATAAGCTCAGAATCGACAAAGATCATGAAGTGATGATGACTTTGGAAGATAACCTAATTGAAGCTATCCGAGCTGAAATGCCCAAGCGATACAAAGTATACAAAGTCGTTAAGGCTTTTTGATTTGCATATCTATATATGTCTCTTATGTAAATTTTGTTTAGTTGTAAAAATGCTTGTAATCATTGATATATATAAAATGCATTTTTCAGCTGAAATATCTCGTTGAAGCGTAACTAACTTTAACTAACCATATCTAACCAAAGCTAACTTTTATTTTGGCTGTCTAACTCTTGAACTATAAAAGATAAGTATTGCCATCATCAAAAAGGTGGAAAATTGTTAGGAACTTCATGTTAGATGTTTGATGATGATAATTAGGACTTTTGTTAGACCCCAAAATATGTAAGTTTGTTTTATATTTGTTTAAAATCATATAAGCTTTGAAGCGTTAGATTTGTAATAGGCTTTATAGGCTTTGCTTTATTTTAGATTGTTAGGCTAAATAGTCATAGGCTGAGCGTCTGATGAATTCTAAGTGAGCTTATCAGTAGTTTAGTTTGAAGACTCAAGTGCCTAAAGTCTAAATGAAGATGAAGTTTCCAAGCGTCCGAACGACCAGCTGTACCAAGCGTTACTTACAGGACAGAAGTTATTCAAGGATGAATTAGCGTCTACCAATGACTGATTTCACCTAAATTTATTTCTAAGTCTAGAAGGAGTTTAATGCAAATATTCTCAGTGCATTAAGTGCCAACGGGCATTTAATTCAAATGCATTAAATGCTGATAAGAGCATTAAATGTGATAAGCTCTTTCGGACGTACGGAGAAGCCACCCTATTGGACTGTCAACATTTCACAGACTGTAGCACCAACTTTTGTGCAGCAGATTTTCAGGAAAAAGGACAAAAGTTGTTCACTTGTAGAAGTGAGAGACACGGGCCTGTGCATGTGTCAAACGGACATTTTTTGAAGAATGCCTATAAATAGGACTTTAACAACAAGCCAAAAATCGATTAATTCCAAGCCAAATTGTTGTTGCATTGAAGTCTCATTCCTTAAACTCTCAGAAAGTCAGAAAATTCAAGCAAACATTCTCTTTGCTTTTCTTCAATTCCTGAGACAGTCAACCAATATTTCAAACATTCTTTTTGAAGAAACCCATATTACTATTGAGATATTCCCAAGTTGTTTAAACTTCATCAAAATCAAACAAACCGTTTAGAAAAACCCCATCCAAGCCTCGCGATCTGTGTGAAGTCGAAGTTGGATACTTGCATTATTTCTGGGTGAAAGAAGCAAGGGATTGAAGTGATTTGGAGCAGAAATCTGTGTGATCAAGGAGCTCAAGTCATCGACATCTATCTCTCCCTAATTTGTAGAAGATTCTGTGTGATTCTTTGAGAATCATTTTAGTGGATTGCCTCCAAGTGTTAAAGGAGAAGAAGGACGTAGTTGGGATTACACCACCCAACGAACCGTACAAATATTGTGACATTTTCTTTACAGTCAATTCTCTTATTTGTCATATCATTGCATAAATTAATTACGTAAAACACAATCAAACGCTAAGCAACTAAAACAACTTGTGACGCTAAAGCTTTCAAAAGAGAAGACTCTAAAATTATTCCGCTGTGCTAACACTGATTAAAGAACTGAACGCTTAGCCTAAGCGTCTATACCTCAAGTAAACGCTCAGTTAAGAGTCTACATTTCAAGCGTCCAAAACCTTTTTAATACGAAAATTTTTGAAGTCGAAAAAAACTTCAGAGTCTATTCAACCCCCCCCCCCCCTTCTAGACCCTTTCCTATGCCACTTGGGACCAACAATTCCTTTTAAGGAACTTCCACGGGGTTATTCAGTTTACCTATATCCAATATGAACCCTCATACATACATTGGTTTTCACTGTAGCAGTACCTATGGAATGAGGTACACTTCCGAGAGTATGTATCATACAAGCCAGTCTTTTAGGTTTTGTCAATATCCCTGATCTTGAAAAACCTATTCATGACTTGGGACATTGTTTAAGAATCATAGCCTTAGATACGTATTCCACCATCGCCATTCCTAATGCGCGATGACATCCCATACCTCTGTGTGACCCTAAGGGACTTTCTTCTAACATATATAAGATATAAAACAAGAATAAAGAATGCCATAACAAATCGACTTTATTTATAAGAAAAAAATTGTCTATAGAGTCTATTTATTACAAAATTTGCACCCAAATAAATTGCCCACTTGACCCAGAGTCAATTGCCCACGTATTTGAGTCCCATCCTTGTGAGATGTTTGTCAAACACCTTTTCGCTAAGGGGTTTGGTGAAGGGGTCTGCTACATTATTTGTCGAGTCCACATGCTCCATTCGGACGTCACCTCGCCCAATGATCTCCCTGATCAAACGGTATCGCCTTTGTATGTGCTTGGATTTTTGATGAGACCTAGGCTCTTTTTCTTGCGCAATAACCCCGTTGTTATCACAGTACATCAGTATCAAGTGAACAACAGATGGAACGACACTCAATTCTTGGATGAAGTTCCCCATCCAAACAACTTCTTTTACAGCCTCTGAAGCCACAATGTACTCTGCTTCAATGGTGGAATCAGCGATACTAGATTGCTTGGTACTTTTCCAGCTCACCGCGGTACCATTAATCAAGAGCACAAAAACCAAAACAGACTTTGAGTCATCCACATCCGTCTGGAAACTAGAGTCTGTGAAGCACTCTAATTCGAATTCTCCATTCCTGTAGACTAAGAACAAATCTTTAGTTCTCTTCAGATACTTAAGAATTGTCTTAACTGCGGTCCAATGTTCTTTACCCAGATTTGCCTGATAGAGACTACACACTCCCAGTGCATATGGTAAATCAGGTCTTGTGCATATCATAGAGTACATTATGCTTCCTATGGCATATACATAAGGAGTTCGAGACATCCTCTCTCTTTCTTGCTCTGTCTTGGGAGATATTGCCTTAGAAAGATTAATTCCATGTCCCATAGGCAAGAATCCTCTCTTGGATTCCTCCATGTGAAATGTTTTGAGTACTCTATCAATATACAAGGATTGGGGAGCCCTAGTGGTCTATTCGATCTATCTCGGTAGATCTTCATACCCAGTATGTAGGATGCTTCTCCCATATCCTTCTTGGAGAATTGATTGGATAACCATACTTTAGTTGATTGCATCAATCCTACATCGTTTCCTATTAGAAGGATGTCGTCAACATAAAGTACCAAAAATGTGACTGCGCTCTCATTAATCTTTTTGTACACAAACGATTCATTAGCATTTCGAACATATCCATAATTTTGTATGACAGTGTCAAAACGCCGACTCTAGCTTTGGGAAGCTTGTCTAAGCCGATAAATGGATCTTTGGACTTTACACACTTTGTGTTCGCCTCCTTTGGATATGAAACCCTCTGGCTACTGCATATATATCTCTTCCTAAATTTCACCATTGAGAAATGCAGTTTTCACATCCATCTGCGAAATATCGAAGTCAAGATATGAAGATAGTCAATTCCGTGTCTTTGAGTGAACCCTTTCGCCACAAGTCGAGCCTTATAGGTAACAAACTCTCCATCAGCTCCAAGCTTTTGCTTGTGGACCCACTTGCAGCCAATAGGCATAATGCCCTTAGGTGGGTCCACCAAGGTCCATACCTTGTTGGATTACATGGAGTCCATCTCGGATTTCATGTCTTCTAGACATTTTCCCTAATCAATATCCAACATTGCTTCCTCATATCATTTAGAGTCCAAATCGATTTGAGGGTCCTCTGAGTTTCTTTCTTGCAAGTGGCCGACCCATCTTTCAAGGGCGCGTGAGACCCTTTCGGATCTCCTCAGAGGTTGTGTAGTCTCAGGTTGGTCTTCACTTTGTTCTTGTGTAGTATTAGGTGGAAGTGTTGATGGTTCTTGAGGTATCTCATCTCTTTGAGTTTCCTCAAGTTCTATGACCGACCCTTTTCTATCTAATAGAAATTCCTTTTCAAGGAAGTTCCCATACCTCGAAACAATAACCTTTTGTTCTAAGGGGTCATAGAAATAATATCCAAGGGTTTCCTTTGGATATCCCACAAACTTATATAATATGGATTTCACATCCAATGTATCTCCCACTAACTACTTCCCATAAGTAGTGCACCCCTATACCTTAAGGTGTTCGTATGAGGGTGTATTGCCACACCACAATTCGTAAGGAACCTTAAGAACAGACTTGGAAGGTAAACTATTCAACAGATAGGCCGCCGTTTCCAGTGCATAGCCCCACATAAACTTTGGAACTTTAGTGAAACTCATTATGGATCGAGCCATGTCCAACCGGGTTCGATTTATTCGTTTAGCTACTCCATTGAGTTGAGGCGTGCCAGTCCACTGTGAGAGAATCCTATTCTCTTTTAGATAATTAAGAAACTCAATGGAAAGATATTCACCTCCTCGATCTGATCGAAGAGATTTGATATTCTTTCCCGTTTGTGTTTCTACTTCATGTCTGAACTCGTTAAATTTCTCAAAAGATTCAGACTTGCATCTGATCAGATACACATAACCATAATGGGAGAAGTCATCGATAAATGTTATGAAGTAATTGAACCCACGTCTAGCACTTATGCTAAGGGGGTCGCATACGTCGGTGTGGATCAAATCCAATACTTCCTTGGCTTGCTCTCCTTTCCCCATGAAAGGTAAATTGGTCATTTTTTTCCCCTAAGACTAGATTCGCAAGCAGTCAGTTCATCCAAATCTTTAATATTCAATTGACTTGATAAGCTTCGAATTCTTTATTTGGAAATGGGATCTAGTCTAGCGAGCTAAACGTGTGCGTTAATTTGATTATCTAATTTGTGTTTGTTACTTTGTTGAATATAGAGATTAGTAATAGTGGGAAAAATGGTATAAAGCCTATCTTGCAACTTTGATTCTAAGATAAGGGAAGACTCATCAAACAAAAGTAAACTTTTATTACAAATCTCAAAACAATATCCATCTTGATCCAAACAAGGAGCAGAAATGATATTTCTTATTATCAAAAGTAATTTTCTATCTCCTAGATCTAAGTAGATGGTCCCCACGGCCTTAGCGACAACCATTGCTCCATTTTCCATCATCAGGGTCATCTCTCCTCTACTTAGTTCCTTGCTTCTTGACATCACCTGCAAATCATTGCAAAGGTGAATACTATACCCAGTGTTAAGTATCCAAGAAGCATCTTTAACAATCATGTTAACTTCAACAAAGAACGTACTTTGAGCATTTAATCGCTCTTTACAGTCCCTTTGCCAGTGTCCAGGCTTCCCGCAGTTGAAGCAATTATTGGATTTGGCCCTCTTGCTTTTCTTCACTCCTCCACTGCCTTTCAGCTTTTTGTTACCCTTCTTTTTCTTGCCACTAGTTTTACCTTTCCAGGCTAGTGGTTGAGATGAAGGCTTAAGAAGCATCACTGGCTTATCCTTTTGAATTGTGCTCTCAGCAGTCTTCAGCATGTTCAACAACTCAAGAATATTAGCCTCTAGTTGGTTCATGTTCAAGTTGTCAATGAATTGGTCATAAGAACTAGGTAGTGACTGCAGCACCAAGTCCACAGAAAGTTCATTGTCAAGCTCCACCCCATCATTTTCAGCACGTGGGTACTCACATCAAAACCTTCGGTCATTTTTGCTTTGAAAAGTTCTTTGGAAATGACATATCGTTCCCTCCCAGTTCGTGTAATAGAGTTCTATTAAATGGTGGAGAATCGACACAGTATTTTCAATCATCTCATGTTGTCTTAGTGACTCGTTGTTCATGGAAGCCAACATAAGACATCTCATTAACATGTCATTCTCCTTCCATGTCTGATACTCGAACCTCTCATCATCAGACGCTTCATTGTCAAGTTCGACTTTGATGGGGTACGAGAGTATGTAATCTCTCTTTTCAGATCGGAGGATGATTCTCAAGTTTCGAAGCCAATCCTCAAAATTTGAACCAATCAGTTTGCTTGTTTCAAGAAGGTTTTTGATTGGATTAGATATTATGATTGATCTACAAAAATAATAAGCGAGACAGACAATTAGCATTTTTACTAAATAAGGTCCTTATACAATTTTATCTTTAATTGTACAAGTCTCCCACTATTTTTCCAAATCCCACCACCCTCTTAGTGAAAGTCGAAAGAGACATCATCGCTTTTAGTGGGCTTGAGGTCCACTTAGGTTACAACCATATACCCCAATTTCATCAGCCCATATGATTGATCTAAGTGGTAGCCTTATCGGGCCTTCTACCTCGTTGGATAGTTCCCAAGATTGTTTATTCTCATCTTTCACATATGTCCCAATTTTATGAGCCCATATGCTAATCACTGTTAGCCTCGATCCCTCTTGACCGGGACTTTAAAAAGAGTCATACAAGTCTTAGGTTTAGTGCATACCGATGTTTGTGGGCCATTTAGTGAAATGACTTGTGGAGGTTTCCACTACTTCATCACATTCATTGATGACCATTCTAGGTTTGGTCTTGTGTATATGATGAAGTATAAGTCTGAATCCATTGTAAGATTCAAAGAATTCAAGGCTTTAGTGGAAAAACAAACTAGGCAACATATAAAAACTCTCTGGTCAGACCGAGGAGGAGAATATACGAGTGCTGAATTTGATGAATACCTCTAAGAAAATGGCACAGTGTTATAACTCACACCTCCAGCAACACCACAGTTAAACGGAGTAGCTAAACGAAGAAATCGTACTTTGTTAGACATGGTTCGTTCAGTGCTCAGCTACACTAACTTATCTATTTCACTGTGGGGTCATGCGCTACTTGCAGATGTACATATCTTAAATAGATATCCTTCAAAATTCGTTCCTAAGACTACATATGAGATATGGAGAAATAGGAAACCAAGTCTGAATCACATTAAGATTTGGGGATGTCCAGCTTATGTTGAAAAGTTTTAAAGTGGAAAAGTTGGAGGCAAGATCCATAAAGGGACATTTCGTTGGGTATCCCGAGGATTCAATTGGATACTTCTTCTACTTGCATGATGATTAGGAGATCATTATATTAGGTGTTATGCCCTCCATGCCATTGAGAAATTAAATTTAAGTGGGTGTTTTATTTATATTGTATGAACATTATTATTGATTAATAAAAGGCATTGAGTTTGTTCTTATAAATCTAATTGTGGCATTGAATGTATTGAACAAATAGGTCCTTAAGATCAAGGTGTACTCACCACTGCTTATTTGATAAGTAGGAGCACTGGTGGAGTTAAGTGCTTGCTCTTATAAAGACGGTTCACGAGTTAAAGAATCTAAATTGGGCATCTAGATTCGACTCCTATGACACTTACTTTGACAAGAAAAGTGCTAAGTCTCACACTGATTGGATAGTGGGAGCTGGTGTCATAAATATGGTTGACGGAGTTAACATATTTGAACACGACTCATTGTAATCCTATCACATGGGTTTTTACTCAGTGACAGTCAATGATGAGGATTACTGTTACAATAGAATGAGTGAACTTTAGACCTGAGGAGTCATTTACATTGTGCTCGTACCATTGAATAAGATATTAGAGTAATTAGGCCCAATCACCCGTTGGTGGGGTCGACCTCGAAGTACGATTCAATTGGCGCATTCGACAATGGGAAATGGACTGCCAATAAGGAATTCACTGTCTCGAAAGTAAACGAGAAGCAACCTGTACATCATAGGTGTTGTGAAAATAAAGTCTTTGGCCAAAGCATTAATGACTGACTTATAGTGGACATAAAGGGCAGTTTAGTAATTTCACATCAGTATGATTACAGTACAGTATCAAGTTATATGAGTTTGACGTTCCATGACTCTTACTTGACCGGGTTACGTTAGTGAAGAGTTTATACTCATGTTATTTGTAACACAAATGTTCGTGATGAAATATTCATCTAGTACTTGATTCGTTTTCGGTATAGCTTCACGAGATGACTTGGTGATAACTATACCCTTCGAATCCTCCTAATGCCAATCAAGACGAGCCTAGAGAGTCGCGCTATGTAAAGATGATAAAATAAAGTAGTTTTACTTTTTGAAGGGCAGTTTGGTAATTTTACTTGGAGTGAAAATTATCAAAGGGATGTGTATTGATTATAATAAATATATTTAATTATTGTAATTAAATTATTTTACTCAATCAATTAGATTATTTTATTCAATCAATATTAATAGTATGTTATTATTAATTTTGAATTAATAAAATACTATTAATAAAAAGAGATTAGTATTTAATTAATTACCAATTGAATTGGATTGGGAATATTAATTAAATACTTATCACTGGGCTTGGAGTTCGAAAAAGTCCATTACACCTATCCCTAGAGTAGTACACGGCGCCCCCCCCCCCTCCCTTCTCCTAAGGCAAGGAGAATTCTTTAATTTAAACAGTAGGTGTTTAACTAAAATCATAACTCAAATCAGTTTTTCATCTTAGAGAGTGAAAAATAGTAATTCACAAAATCCTTTTCCTCCACATAAACCCTAAAGGTGCCCAACCCAGTCTGAGGTAGAGGAGGTCGAGCATCAAGATTTGAAGGTCAACTTTCGCGTGATTATCTAGAGGAGGAACGATCTGTTGCTTCTCAATAAAAAGGCTAGGCTTTGAAGTTCATCAGAAAGGTATTTAGATTACCACCTATTCTTGATATTATTTTTGTGACCATGAAATTATCAAAAACATGAATTAAATCTGGGCTATGTGAATCGGAGAAAAAAAAATTATCCGCTGGTTCGCTTCACAACAATGGTATCAGAGCCAAATTCATGATTTTTGATAATTTCGTCATGCCTACATGCATTTATGTTATTTGGTGAATATGAATGAATCATATGAATACTTATATGTTAGACGAATATGAATATGACTTTTTATGTTTTTCCATATTATATGCAAAAACATAAAAATTGGGTGTTATGATTTAATTTTTTGCATGTTTAAACTATTTGGTTTTTGATGATTAAATTATTCGATTAAAAAAGGCGAGGCGAGACCATGGTGGGATCGCCGGAAAATAGCCATCGGGCAGCTCATGGTGCACCACCCGACGGGCTAAGGCCTTGCTGCTGTGCAGCCACGGCGCCGTGTGGTAATGGGGCATGGCGCTGCTACTGTTAGGGCAGCGCCGTGCGTCGAGCTTGGCCCGATGTGTAATTTTAATTTTTGGCGGGCCGGGCCCGGACCTTGAAAAATTAATCTTACAAGTTTAAAATTAAATTTTTAAGTTGGGGCTCCTCCCGTTTAGTTCATTGGATGTATTTTGAACCCAATGGATGAGTTTTGAAAAATAAAATTGGGTTCAAGCAAACTTAGCATTTTTAAAAAATTATTATTGTGGATTAATTTTAAAATTAAAAGCCCCATAAAATCTTTTTCAATTTTAAATTTGGATTTTAATTGAGAATTAAATTGAATTTAATTTTCATTGCTTTATTTAAAATTGGATTGTTATTAAGATTAAATTAGATTTAATTTTAATTAGTTTGTTTGAAAAATTGAATTTTTCTAAGGCCCAAATTGGATTTACTAGCCGCTTAATATTTAACATCAAATTTAATCCTTGATATTTAAATTGGATTTAGATGACCAAATAAAGCTTGTTGGGCTTGCTTTATTTTATGGATTAAATTAAATATGGTTGACCCAAATTAATTTGGAATTCGATTTAGATTAGATTTTAGTTTCGCTTTTAAATTATTTCACCCATAATTAGGCTCTATTTGATAAAGTCCGCTTTATTTGAATTAAAGAAAAATGTTTGGGCTTGGCCCATTAACATCAAATTCAAAAATAAATTGGATTTACTGTTGAATATTAATTAAATTAAATTTAATTAAATATCAAATAAGATTTAATAATAATCACATATGTGTTTAATTTGATTATGTGCTCCTTTTATCATTATGTGATGGTAACACCTCGTATGGGCTTAGGGTTGGTTTCTTTTTGTTATCTGGGTTATATTAGACCAGAGTTTGAGCCCCCCAGTTTGTATCTTTATTTTTATTTAGATCAATTGTATAGGCATGTACCATTGTAATAAAAATATTAGATAGGTCCAATAAAAGAAGAAGATGGTGGCAAGCTTGGAGCGAAGTGAAAGATCTCTTTTTGTAATAGATTAGAACCCCTCCTCGATTGACTCGCCGGGTCGAGACAATCTAGATAAAAGCCCATATGTGTGTGTTGTTAGCAATTGCTCGGCGTTTTTCTTATGCATTTCCATAAATAGTGCTTAACAAATTAATGTGTAGTGAGACCCAAAACATAATAACTATCAAAGTTATTAAATCTCCCTATATCAAATAAAACTAAGTAAGTAAAGGGTATTTGATATCCTGGCTCTCCATCAAACTTTTGAGTGAGATGGTTGCAGCTTGTTTATGGCACCGTCCCGGTATTAGGGGGTCATATATAAAGGTAATATGCTTGATCTTCTTTAGTGCATTAGATGCCTTCAGTCGAAGCGAATTTTGCCCCATATATCGAAAAAGGTTGCAAGGCGAGATTAAATTGTTAGACTGATATGAGTTGATGGGAATAGACTTAGATGAATCACCACCTATATATCGAAAAAGGTTACATTTAAGTGATTCATGAGCTAAAGGGATTGAATCGTTAAATGGTTTAAGGCGACCTCAATTTCTAGACGGTCCATATATCGAAAAAGGTTGCAACACATCTAGACATCGAGGACCTCAATCACCCACTATGAAACCAATCCAACGAGATTTTCGATTATTGCAGTGAGAGTACAATAATTGAGGAAAATAGTGGGAGACAAGTAATTGTGCAAGTCCTTTATATTTACTTGTTTTAAACAATATAAAGCATCTGATTGATAATCTTGGTATTTTCTGCAGTTTGATAATTACTCTCTATAGTGGTTAACCCACTCAACATTCTACTTGAGAAAAATGCCCTCAGTGGACATAATTTTGTTGACTGGCAAAGAAATCTAAGGATAGTCCTTAGTATCGAGGGCTTAGAATATGTGCTCGATGAAGAGAAGTTCCCAGTCCCAGGTGCTAATAACTTTAAGGATCGACTTGCCCATGAAACATGGGTTAAGGACGATATGTGAAAGTTAGAGGTTACATACTGGGTTCCATGAGCAATGATCTCCAACGTTCTCATGAAAAGATCAAGATGTCTGGAGGGATCTTGCTGCACTTGAGGGAACTCTATGGAGAACACAATCGGACTGCTCGATATGATATGTCGAGAGAACACTTTGGAGCTAGAATGAAGGAAGGAGTGAAGGTCGGGGATCACATCCTCAGAATGATCTCAATGATTCAGAGACTTGAAGCCCTTGATTTCACCATGGACTTCCACCTTCAAACAGATCTCATTCTCCAGTCTCTCCCAAAATCATTTTCGCAATTCATTGTGAATTTCAACAAGAATGACATTGAATGCACACTAGCTGGGCTAATGAACAAGCTGATCAATGCTCAATCACAATTGGAGTTGAAGATGAAAGAAACTGCTCTAGTCATTTCTACTGATTCTAAGAGAAGTCATAAAAAGAAAAGAGGTAAGAGGCAGCTAGGAGTCTCCAAATCATTGGGCAATGATAAAGCTAAAAAGGTCAAGAAGTTCAAGGGTAAGACACCAAAGAAAATGGACTTTTGCCTCCATTGTAAGGAGCTAGGGCACTGGAAGCGGGATTTTCCTAAGCTGAAAGCTGGAAAAGCAGGTATGAACTTTTCGTTTTTGAAACCAATTGTTCTATGCCTATATTCTATACTTCATAGATTCTAGATTCGGGAGTTAGTGCTCACATCTGTGTTTTGAACCAGGATCTGGAAACAAGTAGGAAGCTAGGAGAAAATAAATGATGATCAATGTGGGGAGCCGGCACAGTGTCGCGGCTACACACGTTGGAAGCACTTCTATTACATTAATGTCTGAACATTCTATTACTTTAGATAATTACTCATTTTGCCCAATGGGCTTAAGAACATTGTTTCTATTCCTGTATTAGTCAGGAAAGGATACTTATTTACTTTTAATGACAATGGTTGTGATAATTATTTTAGAAATAAAAACTTTGGCTCAACATCTTTAGTTAATGGATTGTATTATATTAATGTTCAAAACCATTGCATGGTTAACACTATGACTAAGAAGCGTAGTATGAATGGTACTAACCAAAGACTTATGTGGCATCTTAGACTTAGACATGCCGGTGAATTCAAGGTTCACGAGTTGGAGAAACGAGGGCTTATCAGCCCTCTTGGATCTAATCCATATCCAACATGTGAATCCTGTCTAAAAGGAAAAATTACTAGGTTACCTTTCACCGGACATTTTGAAAGATCCAAGGAAGTTTTGGGTTTGGTTCATGCAGATGTTTGTGGGTTCTTCAAGGATGAGGCCTATGGATGTTTTCAGTACTTCATTACATTCACTGATGACCATAGTAGATATGGACTTGTGTATTTAATGAAACATAAGTCTGAAGCTATTGAATTGTTCAAGACTATGATTGAAAAACAAACCGGGCACATTATTAAGGCACTGTGATCGGATAGTGGTGGCGAATATATGAGTGTTGAGTTAAAAGAACATGGCATAGTGTTACAACTTACTCCTCCAGCAACCCCAGAATTAAATGGAGTAGCTGAACGCAGAAATCGTACTCTATTGGATAGGACAAGATCTATGCTTAGCTACATCGATTTACCTTTTTCATTGTGGGGACATGCTTTGCTTAGTATTGTACACATATCGAATAAGTGTCCATCAAAATCTATTCCTGAAATACCGTATGAGTTGTGGTGTGTAAGGAAACCTAATCTTAAGTACATAAGAGTGTGGGGTTGCCCCGCATATGTTAAGAAGACTAACATAGAGAAACTAGAGGAAAGATCCCTCAAGGATCGTTTCATAGGCTTTCCCACTGACTTCATGGGATACCTGTTTTACATAGCAAACAATAATCGGATAATCGTGGCTTTGCCAGGATTCTTTCTTGAAAACGAGTTCATTCGAGAAGGAGGTGCAGATGGGAAACTGGTTCTGCTAGAAGAAACAAATGAATCCCCTTTGACACCAATTCAAGTACAAAGAACTGACCCTGAAACCCAAAAGACACAACCGTCGCTGGGACACTCCAGTAGAGTATCTCAATCGTCTAAGAGATATGGCTACCTTCATGAACAACACTATTTGTTTGTTGTAGGAAATGGAAGCCATGGAGATGATCCCTCTAGCTACGAGCAAGCAACGACTGATATTGATTCCGCAAAAAGGTTGGAAGCCATGAAAGAAAAGATGGATTCGGCGTATTCAAACTAAGTCTAGACTCTTACTGATCTCCCTCAAGGTGTACGACTGATTGGGTGTAAATAGATCTATAAGGTAGATACCTATAAGGCCATACTTGTCGCAAAATGTTATAGTAAAAAAGAAGGCATTGACTATGAGGAAACCTTTTCACCTGTAGCAATGATCAAGTCCATTTGAATCCTGCCTGCTGTCCAGCGAACCTAGATTATGAAATCTGGCACATGGATGTGAAAACTGCAGTTTTAAATGGATACCTCGAGGAGGACATTTAAATGCAGCAGCCCAGAGGTTTTATATCCAATGCAAATTCTCATAAGGTTTGCAAGCTAAATCAGTCCATTTATGAACTTAAGCAGGCATCTCGCAACTAGAATCAACGATTCGATCAAGAAGCGAAATCTTATAGATTCATTAAGAATGAAGATGAACTGTGTGTCTTTAAATTGCCCAGTGGGAGCAAGTTGACATTCCTAGTGTTGTGTGTAGATGACATATTATTAATGGGGAATGACATAAGCTCATTGACATCAGTCAAGGAATGGCTTTCAAGCACATTTTCGATGAAAGATTTAGGAGAAACAACCTACATCCTTAGAATTCGCATCTACCGGGATAGGGTAAATCCGATGCTAGGTCTCTCCCAAGCGCTCTACCTCGAGAAAGTCCTTAAGAGATATGAAATGAGTAACTCTAAGGGAGGACTTTTGCCCATGGGACATGGATTACATCTCTCTAAGTCTATGTCCAAAATTGGATGAGGACAGATTAAAGATGAGTAAAATCACATATGCATCGGCAGTGGGAAGTCTCATGTATGCAATGTTATGAACGAGACTTAACATAGCCTACGCTGTGAGTATAGTTTGTCAGTTTCAAGCTAACCCTGGTGAGCATTATTGGATGGCTGTGAAGACTATCCCTAAGTATCTTAGAAGAATGAAGGATATGCTTCTAATAGCTTCTAATATATGGAAACAAAGAGATGAGAGTAGATGGATATTCTAACTCAGACTTTCAGTCTGATTTGGATGATCAGAAATCTACGTCTGGGTTTATATTCACTCTGAATGGTAGGGCAGTGTCTTGGAAAAGTTCCAAGCAAAGCACAACTGCGAACTCCACATGTGAAGCTGAATACATAGATGCGTCCCAGGTAGCTAACGAAGCTGTTTGGAAAAAGAAGTTCATGGTTGGACTTCAAGTGGTTCCTAGCGTGGAAATGTCGTTGCCCTATGATGTGAAAATAATGGAGCAATAACACTAGATAAAAAACAAGGTCTCACAATAAATCTAACACATAAAGAGAAGGTATCACATAATACGAGAAATTGTTGGAAGAGGCGACATCGTCGTCCAGAAAGTAGCCTCAATGAAAAACGTAGTAGATCCACTCACTAAGACTTTATCATCGGCTCTGCTAGAGAAACATCTTGAGAAGATGGGAGTCAAATATAATAGCAATTGGCATTGAGTGCAAGTGGGAGATTGTTAGGTGTTATGCCCTCCATGCCATTAAGGAATTAGATTTAAGATGGCGTTTTATTTATATTGTATGAACATTATTATTGATTAATAAAAGGATTGAGTTTGTTCTTATAAATCTAATTATGGCATTGAATGTATTGAACAAATAGGTTCTTAAGATCAAGGTGTACTCACCATTGCTTATTTGATAAGTAAGAGCACTGGTAAAGTTAAGTGCTTGATCTTATAAAGACGGTTCGCGAGTTAAAGAATCTAAATAGGGCGTTTAGATTCAAATCGTATGACACTTGCTTTGACAAGGAAAGTGCTAAGTCTTACACTGATTGGATAGTGGGAGCTGGTGTCATGAATACGGTTAACGGAGTTAACATATTCGAACACGACTCGTTGTAATCCTATCACATGGGTTTTTACTCAGTGACAGTCAAGGATGAGGATTACCGTTATAATAGTATGAGTGAACTTTAGACCTGAGGAGTCATTTACATTGTGCTCATACCAATGAATAAGTTATTAGAGTAGTTAGGCCCAATCACCCATTGGTGGGGTTGACCTCGAAGTACGATTCCATTGGTGCGTTCGACAATGGGAAACGGATTGCCAATAAGGAATTCACTGCCTCGAAAGTAAACGAGAAGCAACCTGTACATCATAGGTGTTGTGAAATTAAAGTCTTTGGCCAAAGCACTAATGACTGACTTATATTGGATATAACAGGCAGTTTAGTAATTTCACATCACTATGTTACAGTACAATATCAAGTTATATGAGTTTGACGTTCCATGACTCTTACTTGATCGGGTTGCGTCAATGAAGATTTTATACTCATATGGTATTTGTAACACAAAGGTTCGTGATGAAATATTCATCTAGTACTTGATTCGATTTCGGTATAGCTTCACAGGATGACTTGGCGATAACTATACCCTTGGAATCCTCCCGATGCCAATCAAAACGAACCTAGAGAGTCGCGCTATGTAAAGATGATAAAATAAAGGAGTTTTACTTTTTGAAGGGCATTTTTGTCATTTCACTTGGAGTGAAAATTATCAAAGGGATTTGTATTGATTATAATAAATATATTTAATTATTGTAATTAAATTATTTTATTCAATCAATATTAATAGTATGGTATTATTAATTTAAAATTAATAAAATGCTATTAATAAAAAGAGATTAGTATTTAATTAATTACCAATTGGATTTGATTGAGAATTTTAATTAAATATTTATCACTGGGCTTGGAGTTAGAAAAAGCCCAATACACCTATCCCTAGGGTTGTACACGGCCGCCGCCACCCCCCACTCTTCTCCTAAGGCAAGGAGGATTCTTTTATTTAAACACTAGGTGTTTAACTAAAATCATAACTCAAGTCAGTTTTTCTTCTTAGAGAGTGAAAAATAGTAAAACACAAAATCCTTTTCCTCCACATAAATCCTAAAGGCACCCAACCCAGTCTAAGGTAGAGGAGGTCGAGCTTTAAGATTTGAAGGTCATCTTTCGCGTGATTATCTAGAGGAAGGAACGATCCGTTGCTTCTCAATAAAAAGCCTAGGCTTTGGATTTCATCGAAAAGGAATTAGATTACCACCTATTCTTGATATTGTTTTTGTGACCATGAAATTATCAAAAACATGAATTGAATCCGGGCTATGTGAATCGGAGAAAAAAAAATTTGTCCGCTGGTTCGATTCACAACACATTGTACCCTTACAAGCCTACTTTCTCAAAGATGAGTTCATTAGAGAAGGTGGAGCAGGTAGAAAGATTGTTCTTGAGGAACATGACGAAATTGCTTTGGATACATCTACACAGAAAATAGGAACTAACCCAATTATGACACAACCACAACCTTTTAGATCTGGTAGAGTACCTCAATTGCCTGAGTGGTATGGATATCTATTACGGAAGGAACTGGGTCTCCATATTATTTTAGAAGAGGGCCATAGAGATGATCCCTCTACCTATGATCAAGCGATGGTGGATATGGATGTTGCAAGATGGTTTGAAGCTATGCAAGCAGAGATACATTCGATGCATTCGAACCAAGGCTAGACACCAGTAGATTGTCCTGATGGTATTGTTCCAATTGGGTATAAATAGATCTGCAAGAGAAAGATTTGTGCCGATGGCAAAGTTGATACCTATAAAGCTAGGCTAGTAGCAAAAGGGTATAGTCAAAAGGAAAAAATTAACTATTAAGAAACCTTTTCTCCAGTAGCCATGATCAAGTCCATAAGAATTCTACTTGAAATAGCAGCTCACCTAGACTATGAGATATGGCAAATGGATGTCAAAATCGCTTTTCTGAATGGATTCCTCGAAAAGGATATCTATATAGAACATCATAAAGGTTTTGTATCTGAGGGTGATATCCATAAGGTGTGAAAGCTTGAGAGATCCATCTATGAACTTAAGCAAGCATCTCGTATCTGGAATCTACGTTTGATGAGGCAGTCAAAGGATTTGACTTCATCAAAAATAAAGATGAGCCATGTGCTTACAAAAAGATTAGTGGGGGAAATATATCGTTCCTTGTGCTATATGTGGATGGCATATTTCTTACAGAAAACGTTGTAGGAATGCTCACCACAATTAAGAAATGTCTTTCTAGTACATTCTCCATGAAAGACTTGGGAGAGGCTATATACATTCTAGGAATTTGTATCTATAGAAATCGAACTAATAGAGTAATATGACTCTCGCAAGACCTTACTTAGAAAAGGCCCTAAAGAGGTTAAGGATGGAAGATTCTAAGAAAAGGATCCTGCCTATGAGACATGGGTGCATCTCTTGAAAACTATATGTCCTTAAAGCGATGAAGATAGAAAAGAGATGAGCATTGTACCCTATGCATCTACAGTGGGTAGCCTGATGTATACTATGTTGTGAATTAGATCTGACATAGCTTATGCGGTAAGCGTTGTTAGTCTATTTCAAGAAAACCCGGTCAAGGAACATTGGAAAGCTGTGAAAAATATCCTCAAGTATCTTAAAAGGACAAAGGATATGATTCTCACCTATGGGAGTGGTGACCTAAGAGTGGACGGGTACACTGACTCAGATTTCCAATCTGATGTTGATGACCCGAAATCCACCTTAGAATTCATATTTACCCTCAACGGTGGAGCGGTGACTTGGAAGTGTTCCAAGCATAGCACAGCCGTAGATTCCACCACAAAGGTTGAATATGTGGGTGCCTTAGTGGCTTCCAAAGAGGCTGTTTGGCTAAGGAAGTTTCTTGGAGACCTTCAAGTGGTTCCTAACATAGAACTCTCGTTGCCACTGTATTGTGACAACAGTGGATTAATAGCACAGGCAGTGGAACTAAGGTCTCACAACAAGTCCAAACACATAGAGAGGAGATATCACATTATTAGAGAGATTTTTGATAGAGGAGAAATAGTTGCTTAGAAAATTGCCTCCGCAGAAAATGTTGCTGACTCGTTGACCAAGCCATTGGCACGGACGGTTCTTGGTAGACATCTCGAGAAGATGGGTATTAGTTACCAAATAAAATGACATTGAGTGCAAGTGGGAGATTGTCAGTGTTATGCCCTCAAATGCCATAGACAATAGATATTATAGGGCTTAATTATTGTAATTAAACATTCTTTTTCAATAAAATGCATTTTATGTTGTTTTCTTATAGGCATTTATAAGTTGATGAACAACATTAAGTTCTTGACAGTAAGGCTAAACTTCTACTCCCTGTGGGTTAGGAAGATCGGCATTAGAAATGTTCCGTACTTAATGACTAAACAAGTTCGCAAGTCAAAGAGAGTATTGATTGGACATCAATACTAGATAGGACTTCTATGACATAAGCTTTGACATGGAAGTGCCAGTCAAACATTATGATTTTGTGGGAGCTTGTGTCATAGACACATCAGTGAGACTGGTGGGTTCGAACATGACTCGTATTGGTTCTGTCACATGGGTTTCACTCTATGATAGTCAATCACAGAACTAATTAGTTGTGATAGGTACGCGTGAACCTTAAACCTGAGGAATTATGTTAAAAATCTGCTTGTGACATCAAGTTTGTCATTAGAGTAGTTAGACCCAATTCACCCGATGGTGGGGGTCGACCTCGAAGTACAACTTGATGGACAAGCAACAGCCTTAACTGATTCGCAAAATGGAATTTATTCTCTCAAAAGTGAATGAGCAAATATCCTATGTCGTCATGAAGGAGTGAGGTCAAAATTCTTTATCCAAAGCAATGGAGTTGCTCATTTTGTACATAAGAGTACACTAAGTGACCTCGACTCATTATGATTTAAGCATATGGTCAAGTACTATGAGTTTGACTAAACTGTGACTCTTACTTGACTGAGATGTTAGAATAAAAGGTCATACTCGTATAGTATTCATGACGGGAAAGGTTTGGAATGATGCTGATCATTCGTTCCCAATTGGGTTACGATATGAGTTACGTGACTGGATAGGTGTTACTCATGTCCTTTGGCTTCTTGCCAATTACCTTTTGAGACGAACCTAAGGAGTTGTGCTTAAAGGAATTGCAAAGGGGAAAAATGATTTTTGACTTAAATGGTTTCATTCGTATTTGATATCATTCAGTATTGAATAATTAATTTATCATTAGATTATTAAATTAGTTAATTAATAAAATTAATAAGTTAATTAATTTTTTGAAAAAATTTATTATTGAATTAATTGTTTTAGTTATTTAATTAATTATTTATTGGTTAAATAATTATTAAATAATTAAATTAAATTGGAACCAAGTGGGTGCGCTAGCCCGGAGGTTAGTGCACACCTAGAATAGGCGTCCATGTGGTACGCCTCTTCCCTTGGTTGCCAAAAGTTTTATCTCTCTTGCAATATAAATATATTGCTAAGTGAGAAATAAAACCTAGCCGCACTTTTACTGTAAAAGAAAATAAGCCAAGTCAAAAATCTCTCCCACCTCTTTCTCTCTCTCCCCCCCTCTCTCTCTCTCTTAGTCGTCCCCTATAGAGAAAAAGAAGACGATTTCATGCTTTGGATTCTGGCATGGTACTTTAGAGGCAACGACACCTTGGTCGCTCTGATCAGAAAACCAAAGCAGACGCATATTTGGAAGAACTTGTATGTTTTTCCTCCTTTATGTTTGAATATGGAATTCAAAGATGACAACTGGGGGGATGTTTCTTTTCGTTAGGTTTTTCTATTCGTATCCCAACATCTCTCTCCCTAGCCGTGCACTCAAGTAAAAAAAGAAGAGATTTTTACAGAGATTCCTGCATGTTGATTACCAAAGTTGGTAATACAAGAGAACCACTTTATTTAGAGTTGGTTGCATATTCATCACATGGATCAAGAAAGTTAAAGAAGGTGAATTTTCAACTATTAGAGACTCAAGAAAACAAAAGAGGTAAATTGTTTTATCCTTCCCGGTTGACCTTGACGGGATTCTAGTATTGTTTGCTTTCAGTCGCTTGAGAGGTGTAACCATCTATTGCAAAAGGAGCAGGGTCTCAATACTGTAGCAAATGGAGGCCTTTGGGACGACTCCTGTACTTATGATCAAGCAATGATGGATATAGATTTTGCGCGATGACAAGAAGCTATGCATGCAGAATAGACTTGATACATTCAAACTAGGTCTGAACTCTGGTAGATAGACACGAATGTATAGTGCCTCTTGGGGGTAAATTGATCGAGAAGAGAGATTGGTGAGGAAAACAAAGGATATACTCAAAAGAAATGAATTGACTATTAAGAGACCCTTTCGCCTTTAGCCATGATCAAGTTTCTTCAAATTTTGCTTGGAATAATTATACATCTAGAATATGACATATGACAGAAGATCGTGAAGACATCTTTTCTGAATAAATTCCTCAAGCACTACTATAGAAAAGACCTATTACAGCGGTTTTTTGGACCTATTACACCTATTACAGTGGTTTTAACCACTGTAATATGGTTGAGACCTATTACAGCGGTTAAAAACCGATGTAATAGGTCCCCTATTATAGGTGTTCAATAAAAAACTGCTGTAATAGGGATACCCTATTACAGCGGTTCTAGTATGAACTGCTGTCATAGGATTAAAAAAAAATTAACCTATTACAGTGGTTTGTAATAGGTTAATTTTTTTTTAATCCTATTACAGCAGTTCATACTAGAACCACTGTAATAGGGTAGGTTTTTTTTTTTTTTTTTTTTTGTGTATTTGCGAAAATACGGGTTGTAATTTTACAGTGTTGGAATGACACGAAATTCGCACGGTCATAGAGAAACGGCATTCTGAACAAAACGCATTTTTGCGATCTTGTGATTTTAGCCATCTGAGATCGTTTATGGCCTCAAATTTATGAAAATAGGGTATTTTCGTAATAAAACGCAAATTTGAGGCCTTAAACGATTTCAAATGGCTAAAATCACAAGACCGTATGACAAATTCATGCGTTTTGTTCAGAATGTCCTTTCGCTATGGCTGTACGAATTTCGTGTCATTCCAACATCGTAAAATTATAACCCGTATTTTCGCAAATACACAAATAATACACCCACACACACACAAATATACATACACCCACACATACACAAATATACATACACCCACACGTACACAAATATACATACACCAACACGTACACAAATATACATACACCAACATATACACAAATATACATACACCAACATATACACAAATATACATACACCAACCCACACATACACAAATATACATACACCCACACATACGGTGGTGGTAGTGGTGGTGGTGGCGGCGGTGGTGCTAAAGGTGGTGGTGGTGGCGGCGGCGGTGCTAAAGGTGGTGGTGGTGGCGACGGTGGTGCTAATGGTGGTGATGGCGGCGGCGGCGGTGCTATAGAGAGAGAGATCGAGAGAGTAGAGAGAGAGAGAGAGTAGAGAGAGAAAGACAAACAGGCAAAGAGAAGCGGGAAGATGGTTTTAAATTTTTGGTTTCGGCCTATTACAACGGTTCATATGTGAACCGCTGTAATAGAGAGTAGAGAGAGAAACGGGAAACCGATTTTAAAATTTTGGTTTCGGCATATTACAGCGGTTCACAAAAGAACCGTGTGAACCGCTGTAATATGGTTTTTTATTAATTTTTTTTTAAAATAGCCTATTACAACGGTTCTGTCTGAACCGCTGTAATAGGCCGTTTTTTTTTTTAAAAAAAATTCGGTACCACTATTACAGCGGTTCAGAAACGAACCGCTGTAATTGGTCTGAACCGAGATTGGGCTATTACAGCGGTTCGGGGGTGAACCGCTGTAATAGCCCAATTTTTATTTTTTTTATTTTTTTATTTTTCGGTACCCCTATTACAGCGGTTCAGAAACGAACCGCTGTAATAGGTCCGAACCGAGAAGCCATATTACAGCGATTTTGACAAAACCGCTGTAATAGGTACCTCCGTACAGCGGTTTCACCAAAATCGCTGTAATAGGTGCGCTGTAATAGTGTATTTTTGTAGTAGTGAAGGAGGAAATCTATATGGAACATTCTGATGGCTTTGTGTCAGAGACAGATATCTATAAGGTGTGTAAGCTCAATTTTTGTCAATTTCGTGTGAAGACATCCTTAATTTTGAATATTTTTAGTTCTTTTTTTGGGTCAATTTTTGTCATTTTTACTTGCAAGTATATTAAATCAATATAATGTTATCTATTATTTTGTCTATACTCTATGCATAATCATTATTTTTGGACTAATTCAATCATTTTAGACATCATCAAATCATCAATTTCAACAATTTTTGAAAACACATCCAAACATGCCGTTATTTTCACACAAAAATAAAAAAACTCATTTATTCATACATTTTAAAAAATAACAGTGGGGAATAAAATAAAAACACATTCAAACAGAGCCGTAGAGATTCCTAAAACTTTTAATTTATCTTTGCTTAATTACCCACATAATGAAAGGATTCATGACATAATCCTACCACGTAATATATTCTTAATAAAAAATAAATTTTCTGTCATGTAATTTATACACTGAGGAATGGGAAGCGATTTGGATGAGACGTGAGGAGGACATAATGACAGTGTATTATTCTATCTATCTAATCATTAAAAGCAATCTATGTAAATGTCATAATACTCCATCATGCAATCCTTTTTTTATATCATTCATCATGCATCTATGCTAGATCAACACTATTGGTCCCGATGTAGTTTACATGATTAAATTCCTTCAATAATGAGCATTTACTTAAATGCTCCTTGATACAATAATATACATTAGATCGATACCAATAATTTCGATATAACATAGAATTTACCCAATAGTTCATATATCAATAATAATAAAAGTATAATGTTTTTCAGTTTGGTACATTGGGATATGCAAAAAGCACTGCAATTTTGGCTCTTCCATCAATGCCTTCGGATTGAAACCCCATCTTGTTGAGTTGGTCCTTTAGTTTTCCAAGAAAAAACAGTTTCTTTTATTTTGTCTTGTTATATATAATTCATTGACCTTCACTATAATTCCATTCAATACCTTTCGTTACCAAGAAATTTGCTTTGCCAATTTGCCAAGCTTTCACAGCAGCAAATTGCACTTAAAAAGGGGAATCTATAATATAAGATATGGGCATTGACGATGGCAATTTTGTTGGTATTCAGAATAATGTATTGTTTCCCCTAAAGATTAATGTATGGTTCTTTTTTTCTTTTATTTTTTTGTAAAAAGTTTAATGATCTATAGTAACTTTCATAACTCCAGTCGCAGACATTCATAACCATTAGTTCTCCGAAGTGGGACTATATATATCATGGGGTAAAATCTAGATAGGTCGCGACCTATATATATGGGGTTTTAACTTTTAATTCACAAGGGTATAATGTATACTCACCAACCTTTAAGACTTTGGCCCTTTTCTATCAATTTATGCACGATACTTTTTTTCTTTTTTTTTTCTCTAAATTTTTAAATGCACCGATACTTCAATTTTTATTCCATTTGATGAAAGGGAAAATTACTCATAGTTTATTATGTAATTACCAAAAATTCAACTGTTGAAAATTACATAATATTCACCTGATGTTATGGTATTTCTTACAAATACACCACCTGTGTATTTATAAGTTCCTATAATTTTACCCCCTGTAAATTTTATAAATAAATTTCTTGAGAGGGTGTATTGGTAATTTGCAAATAGTGGGAGAGATTGTGATTATTACACCAATGAGGGGTTCTATGTATTATTGATAAATACTTTGGACATGTTCGCTTTAACCAAAAAACAAAAGTAAAAACATGAGTTTTAAAATTGTACGTATTTTTACATTTTCTTAGAGAATTTATTTTTTCTTTAACACTTAATCACTTGAAGTCCATGAGTTTTTGTCTTTATTATACATTTCATCGGAATTCATCTTAAAAATACAACAATACTATAGACTAAAATGGTTACATCTAACATATATAATTTAACGGCCGCATCCTCAATTGAATATTATCTGAATGTTTTGCATAGCATAAGTTGTTTATTGCATGTGTTCGTTAAAAGCGTGGCCGAAATGAACATCAATATGCTTATCACGGGACCCTTTCCTACCGAAAAGTTGATGAGCGTCACAAAGTTGCTTAATTAATGTGTAAGTTATACTGGGAAGAGTTCTTCAAGTGTCCTTATATAATGTGGGTGGTGTTGTACATAGATTTAAAATTTGAATATAACAATTACAAATTAAAACACAAATTTCAGTATATCACCATGTATAATCTCATGAGTCAATCTGTAGACAAGTAAGTAAAATCGTTGGACTATCACATTACATATGATGATTTCTCACATTATAAAAATATCGCATTTTTTGTTAATGATTCAAAATTGCATTTGGATAAATATTAAAGAGAGAAGTTGCTCTGCCCTATAGTACTAATTTTGCTAACGCCTAGAATATCTATGGGATCGAAAATCAATCTTCTCCATGTTAATAGTGAGACCTCGAAGATACTAAAATTCGAATCATGATTTATTATCATACATGATAACGTTATGATACATAACAAGTTATTGTAGTTGCTATTGTTATTATAATTATAATTATTATTCTTATTAAATATTTTCATACTTTTATTTCGAGAAAATGTCATTTTTGGTATCAAAGGACAGACCAAATCCAATTTTGGTACTATGCTTTTGCAAAGTAATACTTTTGGTACCAAATTAAGTTTTTGTCTCGATTTTGATACTTTCGTTAGCTGACTAACTGTCAACCCTAATAAATCCGTTAGTTTTCAAATTTTTTTTTCGGCAGGGGGGAGGGTGGCTGAAAACAAAAATTCCAGGCGAAATGGAGGAAAAATAACCGGTTTCATCAGCGAAAAAATCGATTTAGAGGTCTTTTTAAGCAAATTTTTGTGATTTTTTGCTCATTTGAGCTCTTCATTTTCTCCAATTACTTCTTCCAAGTTAATGGTTTCTTCTTCTTCTTTTAGCTCATCAATTTCGTTAGTCCGATCTGGAATAATTTGATTCTTCAATTCTCTTATATTGCTGCGTAGCTCGGTTATCACATCAAAAACATTTCGAGAATATAGTGGGTCATACCAAGAGAATAATTTACAGCTTTTAGCACCGTAGAATCTTCGGAGTGGGTCATCCTCGTTTTTGACGTCCACAAATAAGTTTTCTTCCCACACTCGCATTGCATGAACATTTCGTCTGCTACTAGCTACTAGCTCTGCTTGGAAGAAGTAATTGGAGATCGAAAATGAAAGTTGAAGAGCTTAAATGAGTAAATAAACATAAAAACATGCTTGAAAAAGACCCCAATCGATTTTCCCTCCAATTACACCGGTTATTTCCCTCCATTTCATCCAAAATCTCTCTCCCCCCTCCCCTCCCCCGCCCAACCTCAAATTAGAAAACTAATGGATTTGTAATGTTGACCGTTAGTCAACTAACGGCGGTACAAAAATTCAGACAAAAAATTGGAGTTGGTACCAAAAATATTACTTTGCAAAAGTATGATGCCAAAATTGGATTTGGCTTGTCCTGTGGTACCTAAAATGACATTTTCTCTTTCTTTTATTTTGTATTCCCCCTAGCAATATCATTTCCTTCTTCATCCTTTTACTTTTCTTTTGTTTTTCATGAAAACAGTGGAAATTCTATCAAGCTTTTGCTAAAAATACTAGCATACAAGAAATTACAAAACAAGGACGGATTTAAAAGCTCACAGTAAAACCAAAAGCAGGGTGAGCTGGGCAACAATTAATATTAGGCAAACTTTTCTAACATGCCCAAAAGAAAACGAAATGAAGCTTAATTTAACGTCTGAAATAACAGGACTAATATGCAAAAGATCAACACTGAAGCTCGTAGGCCACATTTGTTTATACTTTTTAGGGATAATTACACTCACACTCCCTCGATGATGGGGTAATTACACAAATTTCTCCTCACCAATTGATAATTACAAACACACCCCTTCAGGGAGTTTGTGTAAGGTTTACAGAGGTGCAATTGTAAGAATTGTAACACATAATTGTAAGAAATCTTTAACATGAGGGGGTGTGTTTGTAATTATCAATTAGTTGGGGGAGGTTTGTGTAATTACCCCATCATTGAGGGGTGTGAATGTAATTATCCCTATTTTTCAATACCATGTTCTATTTTCTGGATCAAATGTTTTAGAAAATTACAATCACAAACCAGTTTAAACCAATAACACATTTTTTTAGAGATAAATACATTATACCTTACTTTGATATATCAAATTCTTCAAAAGCCACCCCGTGATACAAAAACTCACAGAACATAAGAAAATAAAGGAACAACCTACCCCCTTACGTGCGCCGGTCGTCGTGTTTGCGAATGGTATATATTTTTTTTGCCTTTAAAAGACTAATATACCCCTAATCTAACACCATGGATCTGATAAGATAAAATCTGACATTTCATATTAAATACCTATTTATTTATTTATTCAATTTACATATAGTTTTTAATTTTAATTTTATAAAAATATTAAAACATAAATAACATATATAATATATATACTGTGTGTGTATATATATATATGTATATGTAAGTATACTAACGTCAACTTTCATTCGCCCACCACCGCCCCATCCTCCTCCTACACCGTAGGTGTACAACCGCCGTTCTTCTCTCATTGGTGCACCGCCGATTTTCGTAGGGAAAGGGGGATCTTTACAGATTTATTGCAGAGGGAGAGATACCCCTTTGCAATAAATTTGTAAATTTATTGAAGAGAGGAGCGATCCCTCTTTGCAATAATTTTGTTTACAAATTTATTGCAAAGGGGGAGGATTTACTCACCCCTCCCCCATCCCACGCCCCCTCTTTAAATCAGTTGCGTTGGAGCTATACGGCGTGGTGGGTTGCTGGTGGTGGCACGAGTTTGTAGAGGGCGCATCGGTGGTGGCACTATTCTGCAAGGAGGCGACGGCGGCACAATTTTGGTGAGGGAGTGATGCCGGCGAGAATTTAATTCATTTAAGGCTTTTGAATTTTAGGTTTATAGTTGGGTACTTTGATCTTATTTAATCTGAGGTGAAGGTGGTAGTGATGTCATTTGCCGATGGCAGGTAGTGGTGGTGGTGGTGGTGGTGGCGGCGTATAGGAGGTTGGAGTTGGAGATTTTGGGGAAGAAGATGGTTGGGGAAAAAGAAGGTGAGAAAAAAGAAAAAAAAATAAAAAATTTAATTAAAATAATTATAAAATAAAATAAAATAAATTTAATTTAAATATTTTCAAACTAAAAGGGCATTTTTGTCGTCACATTAAAATTTGTAGGCGAAACTAATCGAGGAGGCAGTGAGTGAATTTATGTTTTCCTAGTAGGGTGTTACGTGACTTTTTGTATCACGAGGGTGCTTTTGAAGAATTCGATATATTACAGGGGGGTATAATGTATTTTAACTTCATTGTTTCATTCCCGTGTATAGTTACCTTTTCAGTGAATATATCACTAATCACACTATGTCTCATCAATAATTACCTACTTAAAGTTTTCTTTATTTTCTGTTTCTTAATTAACTATTTTTTTAATAACTAACTCAATTATTTTGCATGTCATACATCAATAAATTGCATTTGATTTGACATATGTTAATACATCCAATAAGTTTCTAAGAACACAAATACAACCAATATCACATTATTTTCACATAAGAACCACCATACACATTTTTCGATTTTTTTTCTAAATATGTATTCAAAAATAGAAACAAACATGTCGTAGCTTTTGTAAGACCGTGACACAATTACCCTCAAACACAATTGATTATAATCGTGGGCCAGCTCCACCACTTCGTGGAAACTAGTAGGGATGACAATGGATTAGGATTGGAACTGGAACTAACTCAACGATTTCGGTTCTTCAGCGATAATCGATTCCGAATTTCCTTCCGAATCCAATTTATATGGGTCGTAATGAATTCGGGGCATTTCCAGTTGTTAGGAATCAATGTGCATAAAAGAACTTAAAAGTAAAGAAAAGCAAGAAAACAGAGACAGCGATTTTACGTGGTTCAGCAAATTGCCTACGTCCACAGACCTATGCTAGAGAGATTTTATTATTCTTCTGAGAAAGATACAATTATAATGAAGAGAATTTCATCTACTTATGTATTCTAAACTTGGAGGCAAAGATACAAAGACCTAATCACAATAGGTAACTCAAAACTTGCCAAAAAAGATGAAAATCGCATCTAACAGACGCCTACAGTTCGCTACCCGCGCCTAGGCGCCTAACCTTTCAACTATCCCAGCCTTTCTGCATCCCGCGCCTGGGAGCCATCCAGGCAGCGCCTAGGCGCCAGTCTGTCCGCGCCTGGGCGTGACGCGTCCAGCAGTCTTGATTCAACTCCTTTTCTTCTTCCTTGACTCTTTGATTTGTCTCCACACTCAAACCCATCAATCTCCTACTTGGAGACCAAACTCAAAGTAGAAACACAACCTCTTCATCAAACTCCACGACTCTTCATCCTCCAAACGAAAGTACTCTCTCTCTAGCATAAGTCGGCCTCCTCATCACATAAGTTCGAGGCCAACTGAGGTCATGCAAAACGTCAATTTTTCGGTGGTAACTCCCTTAGTTAACATATCCGCCGGATTCTTCGCACCAAGCATCTTCTTCAACTCCAAAGTCCCATCATCTATCATCTCTCGGATATGATGATACTTCAATTGAATATGCTTCGTCCTCGAGTGAAACACCGGATTCTTTGCCAAACAAATGGCACTTTGACTATCACTATAAAGCCTGCAATCCCATTGCTCCTTATCAATCTCCCCTAGAAAGTTCTTCAACCAAACCATCTCTTTGCCAGCTTCTGAAATGGCAATGTACTCAGCCTCGGTTGTGGAGAGTGCTACACACTTTTGTAGCCTAGAAGTCTAACTTATTGCAGTGCCACCTACAGTGTAAATGTACCCCGATGTACTCTTCCGACCATCTTGATCACTACCTAAATCCGCATCCATGAAGCCCTCCAAAGTAACACTGCTGCCCGAAAAACATAAGCACATACTCGATGTGCCCCTCAAGTACCTCAGTAGCCACTTTACCGCTTCCAATGCTTTAGCCCCGGATTAGCCATATACCGACTCACAAGTCCCACTACATGGGCTATATCCGTCCTTGTACACATCATTGCGTACATCAAACTCCCAATGGCAGAGGCATAGGGAACCTTTGCCATTTGACCTCGCTCCTCCTCAGTCTTAGGTGATTGTTCCTTGCTCAACTTGAAATGACTCCCCAAAGGTGTACTTCTAGAATTTGTATTTGAGATTGCAAATCTAGCAAGTACCTTTTCAATGTACTTCTCTTGAGTCAACTTGAGACTCCCACTCGACCTATCTCGAATGATCCTCCTCCGTAGGATTGTATTTGCAGCTCCTAAGTCCTTCATCTCAAATTCTGTGGATAGTTGCTTCTTCAACTTATCAATTTCTCTCATGGTAGATCCAACCACTAACTTATACCATTGACTCGGAGCTTGTTTAAGTCCATAGAAGCTTTCTCTAGCTTGCACACAAGGTCTTCTCGTCCATTCTCTAAAAAACCTTCTGGTTGAACCATGTAGATATCTTCCTCCAAATCCCCATGAAGGAATTCCGTTTTTACAACTAATTGCTCAAGATGCAAACCCTCTACAACAAAACACTTAGAACCATCCTAATAATAGTTAACTTGACAACCGGTGAAAAAATCTCAGTGTAGTCAATCTCTTCCTTCTGCTGGAACCCTTTGACCACCAACCTCGCCTTGTACCTTTTACTACCATCTGGTTCATCCTTAACCCGAAATACCCACTTGTTCTGCAAAGCCCGTTTCCCTTTCGGTAACTCAATCAACCTCCAAGTTCTATTTCTCTCAAGCGAGCTTATTTAATCCTTCATGGCTAGCTCCCACTTAAGAGAATCTCCCACACTCATCGCCTCTTTGTACGACTCTGGCTCACCCGAATCCGTTAAAAGTAAATAGTGTAAGGAAGGGGAATACCTTATGCTTAGTTTAGGAGTTCTGCTCGATCTTCTCAAGGTTGGTGGTGGAGTCTCCGGATCATCCTCGATCCTATTCTCAGTGTCATTCCCAGCAACCTCATCTAGAGTGATCTCTGCCAATATCGCCTTTGGTTTCCCATTTTCCTCGGTCTTTGCTCCAAGTCTATCCTTGTAAAGCACCTTTTCGTTGAACGTGAGATCCTTATGCCTTATGATTTTGTTGTTTTGGTAATCCTAGAACCGATACCCAAAACTCTCTCCTCCATAGCCAATAAAGATGCACTTTTGTGCCGTAGGATCCAACTTATCCCTGTCATCAGAACTTCGCAAGATATAAGATAAACAACCGAATATTTTTAAATGCGATAAATTTACCTCCTTTCCAAACCAAACATCCTTCGGTATTTTGAAGTTCAATAGTACTGAAGGTCCCCGGTTGATGAGGTAAGCCACCGTGCTCACTGCATCAGCCCAAAATATCTTTGGCAACCGGAGTAAAGCCTCATACTCTTAGCTCGTTCATTCAAAGTTCTATTCATCTGCTCTGCAATCCCATTCTGCTGTGGAGTCCGCAGAATGGTCTTGATCAAGTTGATCCCATTCTTTGCACAATAGTCTTTGAACTCTTGGCTGTCATACTCCCCGCCATTATCCGAACTCAGACACTTCAATCTCAACCCCGTTTCTTTCTCGACTTCTGCCTTCCACTTCCTAAAGGTATTAAACACATCCGACTTATTTTTTAGAAAATAGACCCATACCTTTCGAGTGGAATCATCTATGAAGGTAACATAATATCTCGACCCTCCAAGCAACTGTATGGGAGTCGATCCCCATACATCAGTATGCCCAAGCTCCAACTTCTCTGCCTTCGGTTCTCTACCCGTCTTGGAAAAACTCACATTTTTCTGCTTTCCAAGCACACAGTCTTCCTAAAGACCCAATTCAACCGTCTTCGAGATTGGTAGCTTCCCCTTGGATGTCATGATTCTCATTCCCTTCTCACTTATATGCCCAAGTCGCCTATGCCATAAGTGAACATCCTTTATAGCCTTGACTGCACCAAACGAGTCCTTTTTAATTTCTGTGGCATACAAAGTCCCCGCCTTCTTACTACGAGCCACCACTAGATTCCCATTGGTGATTTTTCATACACCACCACCAAACACCGTGGTGTACCCATCACTGTCAATTTGGCCCATTGAGATCAAATTCTTTCTCAGCCCCGGAACATGTCTCACATTATGGAGTTTCAACTGCATTCCCTGTGTCGTCGTCACTGTGACCTCACCCTTACCAACTATTTCCAAGAGTTCGTCATCTGCAAGAAAAACCTTTCCAAATTTTTCCAGAAACATAAATTGTTAGATAATTCTTACATGAAGTAGCATGGAACGACGCACCTGGGTCTAGAATCCATTGGTCGACTGGACTGTCAACACAACTAACCAGAGCATCTCCGACGTCGTCTACTGCTGCATTTTCTTATTGATGTTCCCGGTTTTGATTTTTACCCGAATTTTCAGGACAATCCCTCTTGTAATGGCCTTTCTTCCCGCAGCCCCAGCAATCAGCCTCCTTGCGCGGTTTTGACTTCCCTCGCCCCTATGACTTGGATTGACCTCTACCTTTCTGACCACCCCGTTGAACACCTCTTCCTCTGCTTTTTGCACTCAATGCAGCAGAAGTGAGTTCTCCTGATTCCCTCCGACGAATATCCTCGCTCAAAATCAAATCCCGAATCTCCTGAAGTTTTAACTTCCTTTGGCCAGACGAACTACTCACAGCAGTTACCGTCGCACTTCAACTTTCCGAAAATGAAGATAACAATATTAAGGCCCTTACCTCGCCTTCGAAATTAATATCAACCGAGCTCAACTGAGTGGTGATCACGTTGAACTAGTTGATATGGTTGGTCACCGATCCTTCCTCCTTCATCCTCAAATTGAATAAACATCTCGTCAGGTAGACTTTATTCGATGCGGATGGCTTTTCATACATATTGGATAAACGCCTTCATCAAACCCACCGTTGTAGTTTGACTAGGATGTTAAACATCACGTTTCTTGATAACGTCAATCGAATAACACCTCGGGTTTGCCTATCCAATAACACCCAATCCTCGTCTGACATCTTTTCAGTCGTCTTCCCCAACAACGGCTGATGAAGTTTTTTCTGGTACAGATAATCCTCCATCCGTGTTCTCCAGAATCCAAAGTCTTTTCCATCAAATTTGTCAATCTTCACTTTTCCTTCTTTAGACGCCATTGATTCACATAGATCGCTATAACCCGTGCTCTTGATACGAGTTGTTAGGAATCAATCTGCATAAAAAAACTTATAAGTAAAAAAAATCAAGAAAACCGAGACAGCGATTTTAAGTGGTTCGGCAAATTGCCTACGTCCACGGACCTATGCTAGAGAGATTTTATTAATCTTGTGAGAGAGATACAATTACAATTCAGAGAATTTCATCTACTTATGTATTCTAAACTTGGAGGCAAAGATACAAAGACCTAATCACAATAGGTAACTCAAAACTTGCCAAAAAAGATGAGAACCGCTTCTAACAGACGCCTACAGTTCGCTACCCTCACCTAGGCGCCAATACTGCCACACCTAGGCGTTGAAACTGCCAACTATCCCAGCCTTTCTGCATCCCGCACCTGGGCGCCATCCAGGCCGCGCCTAGGCGCCAGTCTATCCGCTCCTGGGCGACGTTTTGGCCGCGCCTGGCACAGTCAGGAGTCTTGATTCAGCTCCTTTTCTTCTTCCTTGACTCTATGATTTGTCTCCACACTCAAACCCATCACCGGTTGGACTCAGTACCGACCCGGATCTGTTATAACCTTTCTACCTTATTTCTGTGTTTTTTTTTTCATGAGAGAGGCAAATTGCCTCTGTTAACCGAGGCAATTTTGTCTCTAGTCAACAGAGGCAATTTTTCCTCTGTTTGCTAGCTTCGAATTTAATCTCTAGTAGAAAAAAGGTAATATTTGCCTTTGTTTGTAAATTAAATTTTTTATTTCATTTGTATCAAAAATTAAACTTTTTTTATTTTGTGGTTTTGAGTTGTTGGGTACTAAAATTTGAGTTCCCAATTATATTTGATTTAAATTAAATAACATAAAATGCTATATCAATCCAAATTTTCTGAACTCGATGTACTAAAGAATTATTAAGTTGCAAGCATTATTGTAGTGGATTATGGAAAGACAAAAAACTTGAATTATGAGATTGCCATTTACATCCAAACATTTTGAGATAAATTCGACACATGAATATCAATTTTGGTGGTCAATATACATGTCTCAGTCTTGCAATCTGTATATTTATGCTAATGTCTTGTCAACGATGGAGCCTGTGATTTGGTGTAGTGGAAAAAATTCAAGTGAAGATTGTGTTCTAGAAAAATTATCAAGTTATATGAATTAATTATTGAAAGACAAGAAACTTGAGTTAAAGAATTGTCATCTCAATTTAAACACTTCATAATAAAATTCAAAATTGAATACCAATTTCAGTGGGCAATAGGCTAAGTAAAAATACCAAAAAATAAATAAAAATATATATATAAAAGAAAGAAAATGTCTCACTGATAGGTGGTTCCGGATCCTCTCCTTTGGTATCGGGACGATGGCAATTTTAGACCTCAATTGCAGAGGGGTTGCAATATTGGACCCCTTATGTCTGATTTTCTTTTTCTTTTATTTTTTGCGACTAAATAGGTTGAAAATGTCCAAATTATCCCTGAATAGTAACGCCTTTATTACCCCTTTATACTGTTGCATTTTTAAGGATTTACAAATCAAGTCCCTTATTCTTAAGAATAGTTCCTTTGGTCCTTTAATATTTAAATTTGGTTTATTTAATCCCTAATATATGAAAAACGTCATTAAATAAAGTAATTACAGCTATTAATCAAATAATTACATAAATTAAATAAGATTACTGTTCACTTTTTAGATTATGAATTAAAATTCACATTTTATCATTCTCAAGTAAGAGGGTTGCTCCGAAAATCCGGTTGCTTCATCAACAAAGACTTACGTTGGACAGAAATGAAGTACCTGTCTTACTCTTTTGAAATTAAAAATATAGACTTAATTCATTTTACAATTTTAAAACTCAGTAACCTTGTTTTGATAAATAGCTCGAGAAAACCTTTCTGATGTGGAAGATCAGATAAACTGCGACCACAGAGCATACTCAGAATACTCAAGCTCTGATACCATTTTGCTTGCACACTGGGGGGAATTATCCCGCACATTTTGTCTCCCGACCAGTAACACCGAGACGGTAAACAAAATCTTCCCAAAGCAGTATCAGATATTATTGAAAACAATAATTTGTACAGCGGAAACATATTTTTGAGAAGATGAAATAGTAGAATGTTACTACTGTTCATCATCATTTTGAGCATTTTTAATGTTTTTGGTATTTTTTGACCACGAGAGAGTTATAACATTTTTAAATAGTAGGGGAATCCCGTCCCTGGGGGAGTTTACTCACTATGCATTATAAAACATATAAAAACTTACAAGATATTATTGCACACAAAGAAGATATTTTATTACAAGAAAAGATGAGAGATTCTCTAGCAACCAAGAAGTGTGGGTTGGAGAATGTCAAGGTGCGAGTTTACAATATGAGTAATGAGGTCCTTATATAGGCCTCGGACATGAAAGAAATTACAACAATTTGAAGAGAGATTTGGCATCCGAACTGCCATTATTACAAACAGTATCTTAATAGTAAAAAAGTACATAGGTGGCAATAGTGAACAGTACAAAAGTTGCTGAAATTATTAAAGATTGTTGCTTTGAATTCAGTGCCTTGTTTGATAGCTGAATTATTGCTGCAAATTATTGTCCTTGCTGCTGATACATTTATGGCTTTTGTCTGGGAGATGCATTATTTTGCTGAATCTTTGAATGTTGTCTCTTGAAGTTTGTCTTGTAGCTGAATTATTGGTGCTGCTAAACATTATTGCTGAACTGTTGAAGCTTTTGTCTTCTAGTATGTTTCTCGACTGGTTCCTTCTAGATCTGGATTATATTCTGAATCCGGATTATACATATCAGGATTATATCTTGGTGGGTATTCTACACTTGTCATTGCTCTTTTTCCTAGAGTAGTAAGACGAATCTTGCATCTGTTCTTGGCAGGAATAAATATGCTATGATGAATTGCCTGGAAAATAAGCTTGAGGTCTGAATCTGAATTGGGCATCATATATTGTCGCTGCGTTTTCCTCCGTATTTCCAAAGCTAATTTGAGCTCTTCTATATTGGCTAAAGGATTTATGGCTTCAGGACAATTCCACAATGTTGACATTGGTTCCCATTTTTCATAATTCTCTGTTATCGAAAAGAATGAATGTCCTATTTCTATTCCTGTAGTGTTCCAAATTGGAGGTAGAGATACTATGTCAATCTTGACACTTTCTGCTGCTTGTTGCTCGAATATAAAATTGACAGCGTCTGAAATATGTCGACCTATATGAGTCACTTGTACTGGATCTGATACAAATATTTTTGCTATGAAACCATAGTCTAATAACCTTTGAACGCTGATAAATTCTTCATCTATCCATCCTTCTCTAAAAACTGATGCATCTATATGAACATTAGGCCATGAAAAATATTTTAGGGTGTAGAATTTTAATGATCCTTCGTGGCGAATAGGTTCTCCCTTCCATTGTAGTAGGCGAGTCTTTGAAATTATTCTTCTATCTGCTGATTAATAATAATTTGGGCTACTTTTAACATTCTTTTGTAAAAGCTATCTTCTGCTTTTTGCCAAATGATACTCTGAATTTCTTCAGGTAAAGCTAGAACTGTTTGGCAAGGGTTAAAAAAAGTTCGAACAGACAAAAATTGGTAGGATTTATTTTTGATCTCCTTAGGAACATCATTTTGTCTGGGGTTTATTACATGGGCTGATAACTTTTGATGCTGGGCTAAAAGGTCTTGATAAAATTTGTTAAGGTTGGTAAATTGTTTAGTTATAGTCTCTAAGTCATCTTCGAGTGCTTCTACATCTGGGTTTATGGGTCTCTTTCCCTTTGAAAGTATTTTGGGCTTTGCATTTTCGGCATTAGGCTGTATGTAAAAATTTGGGCCTAAAATTCTTCTTGCTGCTGTTACTGCTTCATGAAAATGTTTAAAGGGCTCCAAGTATCCCTTTGCTACCTTCTGAATGCTTTGTATTGCTTGTTGATAATCTTCAAAAATTCCCACTGGTTCTCCTCTAATAACAAGATAAACTGCTGCTTCGTCTAATGGAAAATTTTTGTTTTCCTTTTCAAAGTAATAACAAAGTGCATTTAGTGCTGTTAATTTGCCGGCTGAAGGATGAGCTTCCCATAGAGCATTGAGTAAGATACTCTGTTCTTCAGTTATATGAGGGGTATCTTTTGGGAGCTTGAAATTATGTCTAACTGGAAGTGCTATTTTGCCAAAGGTTTTAAAAACTTTTTGAGTGGCTGGATTAAATAACTGAGTTTCTATTGTGAATGCTGGTCTATTCTGGCTAGTTTGTTGAAAATTAGGCCTGAAAGCTGGTCTTCGGACTATTTGGTTGTAAGTTGCAGAGGGAGGTCTTGTTTGTTGGTTGTCTTGGTCGTTGAAAGCCATGATCTGTTTCCCAAAATTAAAGTTAATTGCCTGCTTAATAAATCTGCTATGCTATTGTTTGATCCTTTAATATGTTCAAAATCTACTTTATATCCATTACCTTCTATTGCATTTCTAAAATTTAACCATCTTTTATTATTTTGTTTTCTAGAATTTTCGTTTTTTATAAATCTAACTACAGCTTCACAATCCGTTCTAATGGTAAAAGGTTTATTTAAATATAGTCTAAAATGGTCTATTGTTTTAACTATCCCTGCTATTTCATAATCTAGACTAGTCCAATTACTTCCTGTTTTATTAAAATTACCACTGGAATAAGCTGATATTTTTTCTTCATTTTTTGGAGAAAATTTATGAGGTTTACATTTTAATATTGTTCCCCATCCTTCTATAGAGCTATCTACTTCTATTATGACATAATCAGTACTTAAGGGTAATTCTAAAGGTTTTAAATCTTTAACAACTTCTTTAATTTTTCTGACTAAGTTAATATCTTCCTGATTAAAATGTCTTTGACCTGATTTTCCTGTTTTCTTATATAATGGTCCGACTAATTTACTAAGTTTAGGAATAAATTTTCTAGAGTAGTTTAATATTCCTAAAAACGCTTGTATTTGTTTTAAGTTTTCTAATTTATCTGGGAAATCTAGAATTTTTTGAGCTATATGAGGTTGTAATTTAATTTGTCCGTTTCCTATTTCTAAACCTAAAAAGCTTATTTTTCTCTTAAAAAGTTCCATTTTCTTTTTAGATACTACTATTCCGTTTTCTTCTATTAAATTAAACACTTGTTTTAAATGATCTTGATGTTGCTTAAAAGTTTCAGAAGCTACTAAAATGTCATCTATATATACTAAACAGAAATCTAAATGTTTAAATATACTATCCATAAATCTTTGAAATATTGCTGGAGCATTTTTTAAACCAAAAGATAGAACATTCCACTCGAAATGTCCTTCACTACAGCTGAAAGCTGTCCATTTTTTGTCTTCTTCTACCATTTTAATTTGATTATATCCGCTTTTTAAATCAAATTTTGAGAATATCTTTTTATTTTGTATAAGATTAATTAACTCATCTTTATTAGGTATTCTATAAGCATCATCTTCTGTATTATCATTAAGTCTCTTATAATTATATACTATTCTAGGTTTTCCTCTTTTTATTTCTGCATTATTTCTTACTATAAAGGCTGCTGATCTATGAGGACTATCACTTCTTCTTATAACACCGATTTCCAACATTTCTTTTATTTGTGTTTTGAATTCTTTTATATCTTCAGGAGTATATTCTATAGCTGCTGTTCTTATCACTATATCTGGGTTTAATATGTTTAGTTTAAAAGTATAGTTTACTTTGTTTTTAGCTAAATCATCTCCTATAAATCCTAACATTTCTAATTTATGCAAAATTCTTTCATTTTCTAGGTTTAAAACTTCTAATCCCTTTCCTATATCTCTAATTTCTTCATCTAATAGGATATCTATAGTTTCAAATTCTATATTATTTTGTTCTAATTCTTTGAAAAAATCGAGTTCATTATTACCATGTCCACCACGCTTCGCAGTCAACTCTGAGTGTTTAATGTATCTATTAGTTGGAAAAGTATAATTATGTTTGCTAATAGTAATATAATTTTTTCCTATTAAAATACTACCATTTAATGCACAAATGAAGTTTAACCCTAAAAGGAATTCGTGGCTATTTATGGTTTCTGGTGCTATAAGGACTTGTCCTAATGTATATTTGCTACTATAATTTCCTGAAAAATCTTTAAATTGTATTCCTATGTTAATTAACTCTTTTGTTATTCTCATTAATCTATTTTCTGCAGTTCTACTAGTAACAGTATAACTTAATTGTGTTACAAATTCTTTCGGCACAAGACTAGCGCTAAGCATGCTTTTTGTACTTCCTGTATCTAAAATGGCTTTAGTTTCAATAAATTTTTCTTGATTACACCAACAATCTAAAAGTATTAGACTACTAGTATAGGGTACTTGTAGTTGGGGTTCATACGCTGTATTTTGTAAATGAGTTTCTTCTAATTGTTGATTAATTTCATCAAGTTCTTCTATAATTACACCTTTTCCTTTATTTTGATTACTACTTATGTTTTCATTATTTTTTAATTTTAATTCTATTAATTGTATTCTTAAATCTAAATTTTCTATTTTATGGCTTAAAACTTCTATAGATTCTAGTTTTTTACTAGGTTTAGGCGATACATCTGTTTCTATATTATATGCGTCTTTAGCACAAATAAAACAAATTTCGTCAAAACATATATTGCATTGATATCTTAAATGCATATCAGGATATAATCTACAAATACTACAGGCTACACTCATAGTTCCTTTTCCATTTATATATTTATGTTCACATGAATTATTCATATAGGTATATTCTATTATATTAGGAATTTCTGGTCCTTCTTCACTTACTATACTAAATATGCTTTCATTATCACTTTCATTACCATCTATACTTACTACGTCTTCATCTAATTGTTCTGCTATGGCTGCTCTTTCCATATTAAATTGTCTTTTCGGACATCTATTAGCTAAATGTTTAGGATCTCCACAAATATAACATGTGCATTTTCTTGTTGATGGCTTTTTAACATAATTAGGTGGCTTTCTTCCTTGCCTATATTGTCTAAAACTAGATTTTGGTTTATTTGATTTCCTTAATATTTTGCGTTTTGGCTTAAAGTAATTCTTCTGTCCATATTGTTGTGGGGTGTATATAGCTTTTCGACAAAACTCATAAGATTGCTTTCTAATTTGTTCTCTAATAAATTCTTCTTTACACCATTCCTGAAGTTTAAAGAAAGTATATTGTACTCTAGGTCCTATACCTAATCCTGTAAGATTGCCATTAGTTTTTATCCATTCTTCATGTATTCTTTTTCCTAAATCTTGGGGTAATTTCGTAAAATACCTATTACATAGTTCTTCATCAAATGCTTTATTAGCTTCTCCTATTAATCTTGTAAAATCTTGACTAAAAGGTATAATATATTTCATATCTGTTATAGTGAGTTGTTCTAGGTTTCTAAGTGCTGTATCTTGTATGAATGTATTTTCTCTTCCTGGATCTATACCTATTATTAATGTTCTAATAAAACTAGTAAAATTATAAGGATTATTTCCTAAGGCCTTTATTTCATTAATTCTATTAGGATCTTTCTTCTTCTTGCTTTGCCAGATAGATAATGCTGTAGGTCCTAAACAGGTTTCTAAAAAATTAAACATATCCATATCTGCTTTTTTATTTATTTCCCAATGTCTTACTACACATTGTTCCCATATATTTATTTCTTCTGGCCACATTTGTGGACTTCCTAATTCAATTACTAACATGGTTCCACTCATGGTTTTTCCTATGGGTTGTCTTGATCCTATATATTTATTTGGCTGGGTTGATCCATATTCATATGTGGGACTTTTCCATTCTGGTCTACCACTCATTTCTACATTTCTAGCTGGAACTTCACTATAATCTGGTTCTACTCTAGTTCTTTTTCCTATATTACTACTAGTACTTGCTTGACTATCTGCCATAAAAGCTACTTCGTTATTACCTTTCTCTTTATTTTTAAAGAATTTTTCAAATTCTATTTTTCCTGAACATATATCATCTACTAAATCAATATTATAATATTGTTTAAATTCTTCTTCAGCTGATTCTAAATTGATATCTAAATTCATTGCTTCAAAATACATTTCGTCTACTAATTCTCTTAAATTATTTATCTCAAAATTTTTTCTTAATATTTCTTCCATATTTTTTGGTCTATAATCATTTTTGAGCTGACTTTCTAATTGTCTAATCTCTTCATCTATTTCTTCTATATTTTCTTCCTCTTCATCTTCTTCGCTTTCTATATCAGATAATATTTCCCAATTTGCAAATCTACTAGTTATTCTAACTTCTTCTTCTTCTATAATATTCATGTAGCTTGTTTCAGTTTCATTATCAGTTTCTTCTTCTAGATCTTCTAAATTTTCTTTGGGATTTTGTTTTTGGTAATTAAGAAATCTAATAGAAGTTTGACCTCTACTGTTTGTATACATTACACTTTCTCCTGGAACTTTGACAGTCTCATTTTCTTCTAAGTGTTTGGTTAATTCCCATTCTTCTCCATTTAAATCGTTATTATCAATATTTAAAGGTTTAATCATTTTTACTCCTACTGAGGCTAATCCATCAATTATCCCATCTATATTAATTTTATATTGAGGAAAACTATTATTGGTTACTCTTCCTAAAAATGCTATAGAAACTACTAAGTTGTTACCATCATATGTTTCATATCCTCTAGTTTGTAATCCTATAGTAATTTTATTAATATCTTTAATACTTTTCATCATGTTCGGAGCTACATAAAATATTCCTACATTATTAGTCATATCTATTTCCATACTAGCAAATACTGCTCTCCTCGCATCAGACCAACTTTTATCTAATAATAAAACTAACACCTTTCCACCAGTTCCTTTTCTAGTTAATCCTTTTATTCCTACAATAATTAATCCTAAATGTATATACTTTTGCTTTAATTGTTTTAATTGTTTTATACATTCCGGGCTAACTAAGCTTATATTTTCAGCATTTGTTGTAACTTTTACTTCTTTTTCTCTAAATTTCTTGATTAAATGTGTGTTAAAATCCATTTTTCCTACTTTGTATAATGTTTTAGGTTTTAACTTATCTATTCCCTTGTTATTATATAAATTAAGATTTTCTTCTACGTCTATTATCTCTTCTAATTCTACTTCTCTAGCTGAGCTTTGACTTCCTGATCCTCTAAACATTCGTTTAGTGAAAGTATTACTTATTTTTCCTTTCTCTTTTTCTTTATTACTTGATTCACTTATAGTTCTACTAGTACCACTAAATGATCTCATCATTTTTTACCAGTATATATATTTTTTAGGTTCTTTTTTAGGTTTTTCAGATTCTTCTAGTGCTAAATTTGATAATCTTTCTTCTATATTATCTTGTAAATCTCCTTTAATCACTTGAGATACTGTGTCTATTTTAGTACTTAATTTTTCTAGCTTATTTTCTAATTTATCTAGCCTTTCGAATATTTGTAGAATTAAAGCGAATTGAATATTCCAAAGTTTAGGATATAATTTATCTGAATTACTAGTTCCTTGATAGGTAGTAAATCCTTCTTCGGTAGATAGATATTTATTTGCTTGTTCAATGGCTCTTTTATATTCTAATCTATTGTCTAGACTATTCATCCACTAACTATTCGTTCTATATTTTTTAGCGTTTTACCTGTTTCTAAGTTTTGGGCTTCAATTTTATTTATTTTTTCTATTACTTGGCTTAGAGTTTTCTTAGTTTCAATTTCTAATTGTTTTAGCTTATTACTTTCCAAGCTATATTTTAACTCTATTATTTCGTCTTTAGTGGGAAAAAGCTTATTATATTTCTTAACTATTTTTAGAGTTTCCTCAGATTGTTGTTTAATATAATCTAAATTATTATTTTCACCCTTCTTTATTATTTCTCTATTTATTAAAACGGTTTCTTTTAATGATTCTAACGTTTTACAAAGTTTAGCGTTATTTATTTCTAAGTTTGATGCTAAAAATATAAATAAATCTGTTAAACTATTTAAGTGTTTATTTTCTGAATGTAAATTATGCTTAAAACTTGAATCAAATCTACAAATAAATTTATGTTTATCTAACGAGATTACGGTTCTATCGGCTAAGCTATATTCTAAATCTAGATATTCTAATCTTTTATAATTATAAGAAGCTATTTTAATAAAAAGCAGCTATTAATATATTCAAGATTAAAAGGTACTTAATATAGTTTTCGTGATCTCTTAATCTAGGAGGTATGTTAAGATAATTATTAACCCAATGTTCTCTTCTAATTATTAATTGATTTCGTAATTCTAATATTAATTCTGTATTAGTATAATCTAAGTTTTCTAAAGTATTAAGACAATCAATAAAAGCACTTAAAATATGAGCAGGAATTGGCATGTATGCAAATTATGAAGGCAATAAAAATTTTTTATGCAGATTTATAAAAGCGGGTTGGGATTCCCTTTTCTTTAAATATATATAATTACTCTCATGTATTTTTTGATGTTTTTGTTGTTTTGTGGGGCCAAATTAAACCATTTTCAAAATTCGAGGACTAAAGGTAAATAAATTGAAAGTATAGGGACTATACGAAAGATTTTGAATTGTATAGGGGGTCTTGAGCAATTTCTTGATAAAGCAAGGAGGAAACTTGCAATTATCCATCTTTTGACTTTAGTAAGGGTAAATTGGTCTTTTCAAACAAGTGGGTCCCATTGGGGTCTAAATTTGTAATGCTTTTTTGAAAGGGTCTAAATTTGACTCATAATATGCAATTGGGGGTTAAATTTGCTAACTTCCCTTTGGTATCCGGTTCTGGATCCTGAAAAAATACAAGGGGCGGGTATAGGACCCTCCGGATCAGACCCGTAACTGCCTTGTTTCAATCCCTAAGCCAGAGCTTTCGCATGCTCACGGTCATGCTCAACACTGTAAATATGAGTCACTCAAGCCAAACGTTCCCCATTAGAACAAATGTTCCCCTTTAGAACTGCAAACTACCGTACTAATGGGGTTAGTGGAGTTGGATCACAAATAAGATGTTAGAAATGAGGAAAAGTATGTTAAGTCTGCATCGCGGTGCCACAACAACACATCAGAAAGTTGCTGGAGGGTTTGGCGTACTACACGATTATTTTAAAGGTTCTCATGCCACATAGTCGCCAACAGGCAGACCTTAGTGTGAGATTGGCTGATTAAGTGCAAATTTCATTAGTATATAGATAATTATACTCGGTTTTTGACAATTGATAAGCAAAACGCTGTAGAAATAAAACAGTACGATTCTCAGACCAAGAATCAATTTGGGGTTTTTTTATTGTTAATAAAATTAATCTACCAAATAGAAAATACAACATTTGTAGCGAAATGGTTAATTTTCTAGGTGGTGACTAGGTATCGAGAAGGAGGAAATTTTTAGTCTTGTATTTTGGAGGCTTGTCATATTATGCTATGACCTAGTTCAAGAATTAGAGAATATTTAAAATAAAACCCTTCCAACAAAGCCCTATGTTACACGCCCATAAGGGCTTGGTGGACGCCTATGATGGCTAAGTTGACCTAGAAAATTTAGTCCAATTAATTTATTCCTCATGTGTTTAATTTAGCACCTAATTAAATTACTACGACCAATTAATTAATTCATCCTATTAAGTGCAAATTACCAATTTTCCCTCCAAATACAAAATTACAATTTTTACTTACTTCTTTATAACGTGAATCTCTAGGTTCGTCTCCATTGACAATGAGAGGATGCCAAAGAGTGTAGGGAAAACCTAGTCAGTCCCGTGGCCCCGCATTGTAGCACAACTGAGTACGGAATGAGTTTATCATAACGAAACTCTCGATTATAATTATCATATGGGTATAAGTCATTCACTGACGTATCTCAATCAAGTGAGAGTAATAGAACATGCCAAACTCACATGACTCGATGACATACTAGAAACCATAGTAACATGAAATTACTGAACTACCTTTCATGTCCTTCACGAGTTAGTTCATCTACTTTGGTCAAAGATTTTAATTTCATTTACTTATGATTACACATGATACTTTCTTGTTTACGACCAAGACAGTGAGTCACTTCTTGACAGTCACCTCACAACTTCTACTTGCGTACTGAGATCGCACTTCGAGGTTGGTCTCACCAAATGGTGAATTGAGGCTAACTACTGTTAGTGACAAATCCAATGTGACAAGCACTGTGACCTTCACTTCTCAGGTCTAAAGCTCCCACATACTATCATAATCAGTAATCCAATCATTAATAGTCACTGAGTAAAAACCTATTTGATTGGATTACTACGAGTTGTATTCAATCACATTAATCTCATTAATGTATATTTGACATAAACTTCTAGTATTTCATATTTCGACTGACACTCCTTGTTAGAGCACGTGTTATACAAGTCTAAATGAATCTTATTGCCCAATTAGGATTATCCAACTTGAGAACTCTTTAAGTGTTCAAGTACCAAACCCTTCCAATGTCCATCTACTTATCCCATAAGGAATGGAAGGTTTGCCTTGATATAGATGAACAAGATGTTTGTTCACAACTTATTATTAATGCCATAAAAAAACACATTAACAAAACGTAAATGCCTTAATATAAATACATAAGAGTTCATACAACATAAATTTGCCCTATACTAACTTACCCCTTGTTGGCACCAAGAGCGCGCACACACCTAAATATGCTAGATTATGTCACATCGGGCAAGATTAGATGAAATTGCTTGAGAGAGAAAGACTATTGGGTTCACTCTCTAAATTTAATTTATCTATTTGTGAACATTATCTTGCTGGTAAGATGACCCGAAAACTATTTGGAAAAGCCATTAGAATGGAGTTCACACTACAGTTATTCAACTCAAATAGATATGGTCCAATGAATGTGAAGGTTAGAAATGGTGCCTTGTATTTCATTATATTCATAGAAGAATTCACGTGTTTTGGTCATGTGTATTTAATATCCTACAAGTTTGATGCATTGGAGTACTTAAAGCGTTATGTAAATGAAGTGGAGAATAAAAAAGAGAGAGCTATAGAAACTTTAGGAACTGATCGAGGGAGTGAATATCCATGGTATGAAATAGGATATGAGTCATGAGTCACCTATATGGACTAACCCTATCCATATTATTTAAAAGAGTAAAAATATATTTTTTTTGTTGGAAGAAACCACCCAAACTCCCTTGCCCTGTCCACTATCTCCATATTAGTGTGGTGGTCTTAACAAAAGATAATTACTATCTTACAATTTTCACAACAAAATTTGGGTGAAAATAGGAAGACATTATAGTCATTTTTTGTATAACTTTAGCAGAGACAACTCACTACTTGAAACACTTGGGTTGTGAAAAAGGATCTTTTTTGTAGTGACTGAGTTTACAAACATTTTGGGGCATCAACTTCGTGTGAGAAAAGCTGTGAAATAACCAAGCAATTAGATCGGTCATTTAGTAAGTGTGTCTCCACTTCAAAATGCATATTCCGTCAATATTGCTAATATAAAATATTATATCCATTAACACTAGGCTAAGGGTGAACGATTATTTATTCTCCAATAACAATGAATTCTGACTCCACCATAGTACCTGTCAAATGGGTATTTTTCAAACCTTGATTTTTTGCCTAAAACACCACCGTGCGGCCTGATTCGTCCCACACGAACCAGTCAACCCTTACCAACACTCACAACTCTCGCGTTTCCTGAGTTTTGGAGTGATTCCCACAACCATATTCAACATCCTGTTGGTGTTATGCCCTCAGATACCATAAATGATAGAATGTATAAGGCATATTCATTGTAATTAAACATTATTTATATAAAGGCATTTGAGTTTTTTTCTTATTAGCATTTGTAAGGTAATATAAACAACTGAAATTCCATGACATTGAGGCGAACCTTATACTCCCTATGGGTTAGGAAGAATAGCGCTAGAAGGATTTAGTACTCGTTGTCTAAATAAGTTCGCAGGTCAAAGAAAGTTCTGACTGGACATCAGGAACATATAAGACTTGTATGAAATAAGCTTTGACGTGGAAGTGCTAGTCAAACACTAAGTGGTAGTGGGAGCTTATATCATAGACATGTCAATTTGACTGATATGTTCGAACACGACTCGTATCGATTCTGTCACATGTCTTTCACTCAATGACAGTCAATCATAGAACTGATACATTGTGATAGGTACGCATGAATCTTAGACCTGAGAAATCACGTTGAAGATGTGCTCGTGATATCAAGTTCATCATTAGAGTAGTTAGGCTTAATTCACCCAGTGGTGGAGTCAACCTCGAAGTGTAACTTGATAGACAAGTAGCAGTCTTAACTAATTTGTAAAATTGAGATTTATTCTCTCATAAGTGAATGAGCAATTATCTCATGCCATCATGAATGAGTGAGGTCTAAAGTCTTTGGCCAAAACAATAAAGAATACTAGTATTAGACACAAGAGTAATCTTATTGACCCCGACTCATTATGTACTGAAGTATATAGTCAAGTACTGTGAGTTTGACTAAACCATGACTCTCCCTTGACTAGGATAAACAAATAAAAGGTTTATACTCGTACGGTATTCGCAATAGGAAAGGTTTGGAATGATCCTCATCATTCATTCTCGATTGGGTTATGATGTAAGCCACGACACTGGATAAGTGTTACTCACATCCTTTTGGCTTCCTCCCAATTGCCTTTTGAGATGAATCTAAAGAGTTACGCTTAAAGAAATTGGAAAGGGACCGTTTTTGACAAAAAAAGTTTTTCGGTATTTGATATCGATTATTTGTCATTTGATGATATGATTAATTAATAAAATTAATTTTGTGGAGAAATTAATAATATTTTAATTGATTCATTCATTCAATTAATTAAATAGAATTAAAATAATTAAAATTGGAACCAAGAGGTGCACTAGCCTTCCTGAAGGCTAGTGCAGAGCCAAGATGGGCGTCCATATCCCTTGGTTTCCAAGAGTTTTGTAACTCTTAAATTGTATATTTATACACAGCTTAACAGGAGTTAAAAACCCTCGCCTCCTTTTTTACACAGAAAAAAAAAAGAACTCAGTCAAAAATTCTCTCCCCTCATCCTCTCTCTTAGCCGTGCACTACAGTGAAGCAAGGAAGAGGATTTTTGCTTTGGAATTCGGGGCGAGGCTTTTGAGGCAGTGAAAAATTTGCTGCTCGGATCAAAATTTTGAAAAAACACATACTAGGAAGAACACGTAAGTAATTCTTCCTTTTAATCTTGAATATGGGAAATCAGAGATGACCACCTTTGGGATTTATTAACAATTCTTCCACTACCTTTTATATATTTTTGGCGTTCCCCAACAGTGGTATTAGAGCTAATCTCTGATATCCCTATTTAGCTAAGGCTATGTGTTTATGTGGTTTTAGTTTTTCGTATTTTATAACTAAAACTCCTCTATTTGCACTTTACTTTCCTCTATTTAATTGTTTTGGAGGCATTGACATACTGATTTTCATTTGTTCTCAGAAAATTCGTATTGGTTCATTTCTTAATAGTTTCAGTTTAGCATTTTGGAAATCAAATGTTTTGCGAGAATGGTATCTTTTGCAATGATAATGTAGTTGAGTGTGTTGGAGGGTTCAAGTTTCCATTTGACATTTCATACTTAGTCTGACAGTGTTCTAGTTAACAGGTGTGATTTGATTATAATAGCAAATGACAAGAAAGAGAAAATCGCATCAGGATTGCTAAATCCATTTCTCGCCCACCTAAAGACTGCCCAAGATGAGATTTGAAGTTCACAGTGCAGTTCTTGGTGAAATCAAGGACTAAGGAAGTTTTTCATTGTGGTTCTTAAGTTTATTTCTCTGTGTTCTTACTGTTCAATGGAATGACTTGTTTTAATCGACACTCTGACAGTAATTTTGTATAATGAATTCGAAAAAAAAATTAAAGTGAGGTTAATTGTCAGAAACTTACGTCTTGAAGATATTAGATAGCGATTAGATACTTGTCAACGTATTAATTTGCATTTTCAAATTGATTGAGTTTCCCATGGTGAGTGCCTCCCAAAAGTCTGCTCATTATACATGATTATAAATGAGATATTACTCGAGTTCACATCTATAGGGCGTTACCCTCTCACTTAATTGTACAATACAATCTGATAATGCCTTAGCTATTCACATAATTGTACACTACAATCTGATATTACTCGAGTTCACATCTTAAAGCTGTTCATCCTTGAATATGAAGTTTTTACATGTGTGATTCAGATACAAATTTAGGTGATGCCTAAGCTATTCAAATTTTTTTCAAGTAACTCTTAGAGTATAGAGAAAAATATATGGAATTAGGAATATCTTTATTCTGTTAGCAAGCGATTCTGAGGCTTTGTAATTGCAAGATAAAAGATGAAACATGTCTTTATTTTGTTTATAAAGATAATTTGATGATGTACATGAAAACATAATTTGATAATAATAATTGTGGAGGTAAACTTATCTTTATTCTGTTCGCATTGCTCGTAATGATGAAGGTAAACAAATCTTCTATACCCGTGATTCTCATCTTCTATACAATTTTCTATCGTAAATGGAGATATATAGGAATATCTTTATCAGTTAGCCATTTCTCGAATAAAATTTCGTTTTTTATTTTGTTAAATTTTCTTTGTGTTTGAGTTTTCTCCGGTATATCTGTTTTGTGTTGTTTTTTGCTCTGATAATTCATTATTTTTGTGTTGTGATGGAACTAGGGTTTTGTATGTCTTCATCTTAATTCATCTTGTAAAGTTTGGTTAAATTTAACAAAGGATTCTAGCTGAAAGAATCAGTTAAATGAATAGTAATTATGCTAATAATTTGATAATAATTATGCTAACAGAATAAATGAAGGGCCCTTGTATATGGCTTTCTCTTTCTCACACAAACGAATTATAAATTGATGAGGGCTATGACAAATAAGAACGCTACTGCCATGTGACCAAGGATTAAAATTTCGGTTCGATGATAATTTTTGAGTTCTTAAATATAAGAAACGTTTCGGAAACTTCATGAAAAACTTGAAAAATGCTAGAAACAAGGTAAAAATCGTGGAAAAAAAAGTAAAGAAGAGTTGTTTTCTCTTTTCACTAGCAAAAAATAATAGTTGTGTAAAATGTTTATACATTTACATCAACAATCGATCAAATTACACTAATAAATAAAGTGGTAACGTTTGATTCAAGTTTAACATTCACAAAACATATAACCGATAAAATTTTAGTAAATTAAATTGTGAAATAAAATATTCTAAAAGTGTTGTCGTGAAAAAAATGAAAAGTGGTAATGTTTGATTCAAGTTTAGCATTCACAGAGCATATAATTGATAAAATTTTAGTAACTTAAATTGTGAAATAAAAAATTGTAAAAGTGTTGTCGTGAAAAAAAAATAAAAGGTTAATATGTATGATACCATGGTTTTAAACTCATCTGCAAATTATATGAAAAAATTAATTTAATCGATAATACAACAATCTTCATCTTAAGTCGGATGATAAAAGGTCGCTCCTAGATGAAATAAATATTTTTTTGATTGTTAGATTTATTACTCTTCATTTTTTCTTCTTCTTTTTTTCCTACCTTTTTCCCTACATTGAGAGATTTGAGAGCTTTGTTGTATTTGTGATAGAGCAAATCCTTTTGAAAAAGAATTACCAAACTCTCAATGTTTCTATGATTTCCATGAAAATCTTTTTGAAACTCTCAATGCATTGATGATAGAGCAAATCTTTTTGAAAAGAAATTACCAAACTCTCAATATTTCCATGGAAACAAACATGGAAACCATGGAAATATAGAAACATTAAGAGTTTTCTAGGAAACAATGTAATTTCGAAACTACATCGTGATTTCTTTTCCGTAAGTTGAAAAACAGAAACTTTTCAGACGTTTCGGTGGAAAAGAAAAGAAACTCTGAACCATGCATGTGACATCAAGTTATCTATTTCCATACTATTCAAATTTGGAGCTAATTAATTATCTATGGTAAATTTTGGCATGGTAACCAATAACTTAGTAAATATTTTCATATGCCACAGATTTACTCAGTTTGAACACCACAACTTACTTTATTTCCTATATCTTGACATGGTTTTTCCCTCTCTCCTACCACGCCTTGTATGTAATTTGTGCTTTTCACTTACTTTAGTGCTCTATTTATAAGGTTTGTGTTTCTCCAAAAATATCTTTTTAACTAGTCTTGTTAAATTATTGCTTGTATGGCCAAGGTTCGTGATGGTTTTGTAGCTAAATTCTTCTATTTTTCATCACAGGAGTGCAAAGAAGTGGACCAAGGCTACAACTTCTATGATTTTGAGTTTAATACGAGGCTTGTCAAATCAACAATAGTTTAATACGAGGTATCGGTGACTCTAAAAGAGCCAAATGGTTCAGATTTTGGTGTAATTGCTAAATATATAGAGGTCTGGTAATTTTTGATAATCTTTGTGATTTTTATAATGCATATTGATAAATCTAGTTGAAAGCTACAAATTAGACTCCTCGAGGACTGGCATTTTTGAAATGAAATATGTTGTGTCTGTGAGAAGTGTAATTGTCCTAGAGATTCACGACTGACTTTCATCATTGATTGGGAGCTAACGATTTTCAAATAGCAAGTCCTTGAACTCATGCAGAACACTTAAATCAGGTCACTTGATTTGAATTTTAAATTTTTAATCATGTATTTTAAAGATAAGTTTTCCTTGAGCATTCAATTTTAGGAAATGTAATTTGCTTCCAGGGAAAGATCTTAACTTGAATACTCTTAGTTACTTGATCAATGGTTTTTTTCCAGCACTAAATGTGGTGTCTATACTAATAGCATAACATGTTCATTCTTTAATATAGCAACAATTTTTTCTGCTGAATATCTTAATTTTTGTTTTGATCATTTCGTTCATGCAGCAAAGGCATGAGGTGCCGCGGAATTTCAAAAGGATGTTGAGTTCTAGATTAAGGAGGCTTGTGCTACAAGACAAACTTGAAAAGGTGAGTTTTACATCTTATCACTTGAGAAGTCTAATACCTATTGTTGTATAGTGTTTTGTGCTATATTGCAGATTTTACATTGCAATGCATCTCATAATTATACTTTGATCACATATTAGGAAGATTTGCATCTGCCAGTTTAACTATTTAGTGAATGATGGATTAAGGTGAGTTTGATCCATTATGATAAGGCAAAATCATGAAAATAATATATAGAAGGGAGATGGGCATGTTTTGTCTTTTACATGTGCTGATTCTCCCATTGAATCAAGTTTGAGATTGTTAGAAAATAATTGGACAATGAGCAGTTTCTATTTGTGATTAATAACATAAATTTTCAGAAAAAATAAAATTACTTGAAATCAAATGAGTGCCAACATATATATTAATACTGCAAACATTATCTAAGTGTAAATTCAATAATATTTGAATTCAAATTTTTATTTTTGTGTTTTTTGTTGGCTTGATTTTTTGTTAACTAGTCAAGTGTAAGTTGATGAAGAAAGCAAATGATTCAGAAGTCACGGATGAAGTAAAGGATCAAGTTTTCTGAATTATTGGTGATTATTCTAGTTTATGTTTTATTAGTTCATTTAAATATTCATTTAATAAAGAATTGGTACAATGCAAGGTTACTTTGAGTATGGACTTAATTATTTGGTTAAAATTTTGAATATTTTGATTGGATGATGAAATTTGTGTAGTGTTTTTTGTTAAAGTGTTGAATGTTTGTATTGGATGAAAAAGTTTGTGTTTATGTATTGTTTTTTATAAAGATTTTTACATTTGTAAACTGTTTTATTGCTGATTCCAGATTTTTAGGTGAACATTAGATTAACAGGATAAAAAAATTAGGAATCAAAATATTACCAAAAAAAAAAAAAATGCAAAATACTATCAACTACGGGCCTCTAAACCGTAGTTTAAGCCTTGGGATTTTTTTTCCGCCACCTATAACTACTCTGGTAAACAAGTAGGGAAAGACAAACCAATTATACTTACTGGTGCCAAAGCGTAGGCAGCAATTCATAATAGCTATGGTTTTGCTTTAGGAGGTATTGTTGACCTTTTTGTCAGCACCTTTTCACACCTTGACAAAACCATAGACACAAGTGTACGCTTTACATTGACTACGCTCGGCAAACTGTAGGCCATTATTGCCTACCCATGCATTTACGGCGGGGTGCAATGCGTAGCTAAACCGTAGGCAATAATGTATTGCTTACGGTTTACACCTTTTAGCTACGGTTCAGCCTCCGTAGAAAAACCCTATTTTTTTTTGTAGTGCATGATCAAATCAATAAGAATTCTATTAGCGATAGCGGCCCACCTAAATTATGAAATATGGCAAATGAATGTCAAAACGGCATTCCTAAACGCATTCCTGGAAGAGGATATCTATATGGAGCAGCCAAAAGGTTTTGTATCCAAGAATGATATTCATAAGATGTGCAAGCGTGAAAGATCCATCTATGGACTCAAGCAAGCATCTCGTAACTGGAATTTGTGTTTTGAAAAAGCAGTAAAAGGATTTGACTTTATCAAAAACGAATATGAACAATGTATACAAGAAGGTTAGTGGGAGCAAGATATCATTCGTTGTGCTATATGTTGATGACATACTGCTTATAGGAAATGATGTAGGAATGCTCACCACTGCAAAGGAATGGTTGTCAAGTACATTCTCCATGAAAGACTTGGGAGAAGTCACATACATTCTGGAAATTCGGATCTATAAGGATCGAACAAACAGAATGATAGGACTTTCCCGAACCCTTTACTTAGATAAGGTCCTAAAGAGATTTAGGATGGAGGATTCTAAGAAATGGTTCCTGCTAATGAGGCATGGGATATGTTGGGAATATGCCCTCGATGCCAACGGGGAGTTAGAATATAAGGCATGAGTTTATATTGTGCAACCTCTAATTAATATAAAGGCAACAATATGTTGTTCATATAATTCTTGATGGCATCTATAAAGTCTTAAATGAACAACTAGTCCACGTGTGTCAAGGCAAACCTTAGCACTCCTTATAGTAGTTAAGGAGATGAGCACTGGAATGGTTTGATACTTGATCTCTTAAATGGTTCGCAAGTCGGAGAATCTCAACTGGGCATTGAGATTCGTATGAACTTGTATGACATATGCTCTGACAAAGAAGTGTCAGTCAAACATTATGGGATAGTGGGAGTGTGTGTCATAGATACATAGATGGGATTAGTGTATTCGAACACGGCTCGTAGTAATCCGTTCACATAGGTTTTTACTCAGTGACTGTCAATGATTGGATTATTGATTATGAAGGTATGCGTGAACCTTAGACTTGAGGAGTTACGGTCAAAGTGTGCTTGTGATGTTGGATTTTGTCACTAGAGTAGTTAGGCCCAATTCACCCATTGGTGGGGTCGACCTCGAAATGCGTTCTAATGGGCAAGTAGCATGTGAAGTGATTGCCAAGAAAGAATTCACTGTCTCGAAAGTAAATGAGAAGTATCCTATACTGATCATAGGTAAATGAGATAGAAAGTCTCTGGCCAGAGCTGATGAACTAACTCGTGTTTAGTAATCTCATATTACTATGATTCTTAAACATAGCATCGAGTCCTGTGAGTTTGACATATTCCATGACTCTCACTCGATAGGATACATCAGTGAAGGGCTTATACTCATACGGTGTTCATAATCCAGAGGTTCATAATGAAATAGTCAATTTCGTACTCGGTTAGGCTACGATGTGGGGCCACGGTACTGGCTAGGTATCACCCACATCCTTTGCTATCCTCCCATTGCCAATTGAGACGAATCTAGAGAGTCGCGCTATAAAGGAATAGAGGGGGAAATCAAGTCTTGTATTTGGAGGGTGTTTTGGTAATTTGTCTTTGGAAGGACGAATTAATTAATTGAACACATTAATTTAATTGGTTGTTTAATTGGATTAAACAATGAAAAATTAAATTAATAAGTTTTAATATTTAATTGACAGGTTAATTAAATATTTAAACTAGAATATTAAATTATTATTTATTTAATTAATTTCTATTCATTTAATCAATATGTATTTAATTGGATTAAATATTAATTGGACTAAGTTGACTGGGTCAACATAGCCCAATTAATTGTCCAATGAGCCCATATGGGCGTGTGTATGAGATCCGGTGGGCTTAGGTTGGAGGATTTACTAATCCTCCAACACAAGTCAAAGAACACATGAAAAACATCACGTGAAATTCCTCCACGAGAAATACAATACAGAGAAAAACTTTTCTTCCTTCTCTCTCTCGCTAGCCGCCTATGGAGATGGTGTCGGAGATTTCCCAGAGTTGATTCCACCGCGTGATGATCTAGAGACGGTACAATTGAACTGTTGGAGAAGATCAAAAATTTGCAAGGATTAAAGATTGAATACGCGAAAAGGTAAGTTTTCCGTAGCCATCTTTTTCTTGTTCAAAATCAATGAAAGCCACAAATTGATCTTTGTTTGGGAATCCGGATCTAGTTTTATATTCTGCTGCACATGCCGACATGATTCCTAACAGTGGTATCAGAGCCAAATTTGTTGGCTTCGTTGATTTATTTACGTGTTCTTCGTGTTTATGTGATATATCATGATTGAATTCGTAATTGTTGATTTTGAATCAATAAAATCATGGATCGAAAAATCTGTTATAAAATCTGAAATTGAATGTTTTGAATCGATTTTTATTTTTTGGTAAAATCTGAAAATTAAGATTCAAATCACATTGATTGGGTTGAAAATTCTAAAATATTGGTGATTTGGAATTATCATGTTTGTTTTACAAATCTGAAATTGAAGATTGAAAAGTTCTGGGATTGTAATCTGAATTCTGGAATTTAATCTGAAATTTCTATTGAAATTCCGCCGGAATCGCAAAAGGAGTTTTACACGGAGAAGCGAAAGCACGAAACGGAAAAATTGAGGCTTGATACGCCGCTGTTCATTCTTAGCAGCAGATATCATGTGCCGCTGTTCGCCGCTGGGAAAAATGCCTTCGAGTTTTCTGATTTGCGTTGGGAAAAGGGCTGATGTGCATCGCTGAAATCGGCTCCAATTCCGCCGAATTTGGTTGCTAAAATCAGCGTCTGAATCGCTGCCGCACGCCGCTTAGAGGCGGCGCTGGGTTCGCCGCTTTATTTTGGAGGAGTCACCGTTGAAGGTGACCGGAGAAGGCCTTGGAATCGAGCGGTGTTTCACGTTGCAAAAACTGCCTGATTGTCGTGTTTGTCGTCGCTCCGGTGACAGGAAACGGCTTCAAAGTTCTCGACAATGGTTGTGGCATCCGACACCACAACCGCGGCCGGCCAATCGACGGCCTCGTTGTCGGCGACGCGTGACGGACCGCTGTTAGGGAAAAAGCTGTTGTGCCTTAGTGGGCAACAGCCTATTGTGTGTTGGGCTTGGCCTAACTCTTATTAATTAATTTCGATGTTGGGGTTAGCCCAATCGGTAATAAATTAATATGATGGGTTCTTAAATTGAATTGGGCTTGGTCCAATATAATTAAAAAAAGTCTGACAGCTGTTGAATCAATTTTAATTAAGAAGTGTTGGGATTGACCCAGTACGAATTAAATAATAGTTGGCCCAACACGAATTAATTCAATTAAATATTGAGCTTGAACCCAATTGCAATTGGATTATTAATTGTGTAAGACCCAAAACCAATTTTAACTGATTGGGTCAATCTTCTTCCTTATCAAATTAAAACCCTCTTTGTAAATTAAATTAAACTTAATTATTATTAAATTGGATTTAATATAAATTAAATTATATTTGATTTACATAAATTAAATTAAGATTTAAATTATTAAACGAAATTAAATGAGATTTAGTTTTGTTGTTATTTTGAATCCCATCAAAGTTAAATGAGATTCAATTTTGTAATTGATTAAGTGGGACTTAGTCAATGATTTGTAAGCCCATAGAAATTAAGTAGAACTTAATTTCAAATTGTAATTGAATTAATCTTTCATTGAAATTGAGTAGGACTTAATTTCACTAAGATTAAAGTTGATTTAATCATTCTCATTGAAATTAAGTGTAACTTGATATCACACTGTTTGAAATTGATTTAATCTTTTCATAGAAATTGAGTGGGACTTAATTTCACTAAGATCAAAATTGGTTTAATCATTTTCATGAAAATTACGTGAGATTCGTTTTCACATTGATTGAAATCGGTTTAATGTTCTTCATGGAAATTAAGTAGGAATTAATTCCACTTAGATTAAAGTTGATTTAATCCTCCCATTGAAATTAAGTAAGAATTAATTTCAAATAGATTTATATCGCTTTGATTAAATTAGTCTTAATCTTCTAATGGAAATTTAATTGGATTTAATTCCATGAAGAATAAATTGGATTGAATCATTATATCAAAATCAAATTAAATTTAGTTTTGTTATTAACAAAATTAGATTTAATTGATTATGATATAGATTTTTTTATCACACAAAACTAAATTGGATTTAATTTCACTTCGATTAAATAGGATTTAGTCTTAGTGACAAAATTAAATGGGATTTAGTTTTGTAATAATCAAATTGGATTTGATTAACAAATAAATTAAATTTATTTTATGCTCTTATCGCATGTGTGCTTTTATGTTTAAATGCTTGTTATATGTGATGAGACACACCTTTCATGGACTTAGCTTTTATGTTTTATTATCATGCTTAAAATATATATGTTGATTAGCCCATTGGCTTGGACCGATCTAGTTAGTCCATGAAAATGTGTAATAGTAGAATTGCTAGGTTTTTCTACACTTTATATGCATGTTAGCATGTTAGGAGTTAATATGCATAGTGAGACTTTAATTAAATATTTAAATTCTCCCAAATTAAATAATACCGAGTTAGTAAAGGATGTGGGACATCCTCTCCCTCCACTAAGCTTAATGAAATTAAAATTACGACCAATGTGTATTGCTTCCTAGTTATGGGGGTTATGCATTCGGAAATAATTTGAAGTTTTGCTAAGTTCATGGGATGCCTTAGTCGAAACATATTTCACCCCAAAAACCGGTTAGGTTGTAAGGTGAAATTCAAATGTTAGATTAAAGGAGTTAGTGCGATGAACTCCGTTAATTCACGGGCTTAGGAATTGGATAGGTTGTGGCTTTGTGAATTATGGGGAAAGGTATTGAATCATTTATTGGATAAGTTGGTGTACGACACCACTTTGAATAATCAGTGGGCCAGAAATCGGTTAGGTTGCAACCCACTGAATTATTTGAAGAACTCAATACTCACTACGAAATCTATCCAACGAGATTTTCGAAAATTGCAGTGGGAGTGCGATGTTTCAAAAAATGTAGTGGGAGCCAAGTAAAATTAAAGTCCTAGTTTTACTTGTGTACAATATAAACATCCTAATTGAATCTTGTTTATTTTCTGCGTTTATTATATATATCTCTCTTAGAAATGAACCCGTTTAATATTATGCTTGAGAATTTTGTCTGTACTGGCCTAACCAAATCAATAGACTTAAGAAACTTGAGGAAGGTCCTCAGTTAAGAGTCATTGATTTGTATGCTTGAAGCAAACATTACTCAAGTCTAAGAATGAGACGATGAGTAGGGCTTAAATATGAAGTGCACTGAACATAGAATCATTTGTTTTGGAAACAACTGTTCTATGACCGGCTTTCTCAACTTTTTTTATTCTACATTCTAAAGCTAGTGCTCATGATTAAAGAATTAGAAAACAGTACAAAAGCTGGAAAAACAAGAGGTGATCAATATTGGAACCAGACATGATGGGGGTGTATCCAAATATAATCCACCTCTATTCTTTTATAATTCTGAACACGTTTGGACAATTGATTAATTACACCAAATGGTACTAAGAACGTTATCTTTTTCTGACATGGTCAAGAAATGGAACTTCTTTAAGTTTGGTAGTAACTTTCATGGCATTTATTTTGGAAATAATTGTAGGAACAATACATCCTTACTAAAATTGTTAACATGATTTGAAAGTTCGGAATTAGTATATTATGAACACATAAACTAGAGAACGTAGCATGCTAGAAACAAACTAGAGGAATTGTTTGGTACCTAAGATTAGGTCATGCCTTACAAGCATAATATTCATTAGTTAGGAGAAACATGGGGGTACAAGCCCATTGGGATTGGATCCCTATCCAAACTTAAGAATCTTATCTCATAGGCAAGATGACCAAATCTCCTTTCACAGGGAACATATTAAAGGGCCACTCACGTTCTTATGGTCAATGATTCAGGGGATCATTATGGCCTCAGAGGTTTGTTGTCTCGAACATAAGATCTTTCGAGAAATTGGAGAAGGTGGAAAGAATATTCTAAGAGAATATAACAAAACATCTCAGGACACTACTATTCAAGGACCCAAACTAAGCCCATTAAAACACAACCACCAACGATTGATATGGTAGAGTATCTCAGCCGCCTGAGAGAAGTGGTTGTCTGCTACAAAGAAAGCATAAGATGTATGATGTAGCAGAGGAGAACCAATGATACAATCCCTCTACCATGACAGATCGATAGTGGATATGGACTTTACGAGAAGGTGTCAAGGTTATGAAAGTGAAGATGGATTAGATGTCTTTGAATCAATCCTAGCCTCTAATAGATCGCCCTAATAGTTTTATACTCACCAGAGGCGAATACATCTACAAAAGAAAGATTGATTCAAAGGGCAAGGCTAGGCTGATGGCGAAAGGGTGTAGTCAAAAGAAGGGCATTGACTATGAGGAAGCCCCTTTGCCTACAATCAAATCCATTAGAATCTTACTTGCGATAACAACACACCAATATTATGAAAAATCTTTCAAGTGGATGTGAAGACTCGTTCATAAATGGATTCCTCTAGAAGGACACCCATTTTGAACAACCCAAAGGCTTCACATTTGAGGTCGATTCTCATAAGGTCTACGTGTTGTATGAATCCATTTATGGATTTAAGCGAACCTCTCGTAGTTATAATCTTCACTTTGATGACATAATTTGGAATTATAATATCATCAAAACGAAGAGAGACCATCCGTGTGCAATATGGTCAGTGGGAACGAGATATCATTTCTGGTGCTATTGTACAGAATGCTCTACTTATGAGAAATGATGTGGGCTCATTGACTATATCAAGACATAAACATCGAGCATATTCTCTATGAAAGACTTGGGAGAAGCCATCTTTATCCTTATAATTTGCGTCTATGAAAATAGAGCGAATAGAATAATAGGCCCCTCCGAAGCCCTTTGCTTAGAATAAAATCCTAAATCAATTTAGGAAGAAGACCTGAGAAAGGGCTCCTGCCTAGAGAGGAAGAGCAGTGGCTAGACATAATATATATCATGAAGTACTTGAGAAGAACTTAAGATATATTCTTCGTCTATGCCCATGGAGAACTGATAATGGAAATTTTATACTTACTCGGACCTTGAGTCTGAGAAAGAAGATTAAAATTCCTCTCTGGGTTAGTATTCACCTTTAATTGTAGATTAGTAACTTGGTAAGGTTCCAAGTAAAATACTTCACTACTGAGAATGAATATGAAATTGCCTTGGAGCCTTGGAGGCTGTCGAAGGAAACTGTTTGGATCTGAAGTTTGTGGTAGAACTCTATTGGTCCCTAGCTCAGAGCTTGCATTGTCACTTTACTGTGATGAAATGAAATTCATGCGTATGAAAGGAACCTAGGTCTCACAAATCCAGACAAATGATGAGAGATAAAACATCTCTTGAGAGATCGTTGGAAATGGCGATATAGACTTGTAGAAAATAAGTTCAGTCGATTAAACGGATGACCCACTCACTGGGTCATTATCATAGGTGATGCTAGAGCGACATCTTTTAGAAGATGGGTATTTAATACCATAGCGATTGACATTAAGTGCAAGTGGGAGATTGTTGGGAATATGCCCTCAATGGCAACGAAGAGGTAGAATATAAGGCATGAGTTTATATTGTGCAACCTCTAATTAATATAAAGGCAAAAATATATTATTTGTATAGTTCTTGATGGCATCTATAAAGTCTTAAATGAACAACTAGTCCATGTGTGTCAAGGCAAACCTTCGCACTCCTTATAGTAGTTAAGGAGATGGGCACTGGAAGGGTTTGATACTTGATCACTTAAATGGTTCGCAAGTCGGAGAATCTCAATTGGGCATTGAGATTCGTATGAACTTCTATGACACATGCTCTGACAAAGAAGTTCCAGTCGAATACTATGGGATAGTGGGAGTGTGTGTCTTAGATACATTGATGGGATTAATGCATTCGAACACGGCTCGTAGTAATCCGATCAAATGGGTTTTTACTCAATGACTGTCAATGATTGGATTACTGATTACGAAGGTATGTGTGAGCCTTAGAGCTGAGGAGTTACGGTCACAGTGTGCTTGTGACATTGGATTCTGTCACTCGAGTAGTTAGACGCAATTCACCCGTTGGTGGAGCCAAACTCGAAATGCGTTCCAATGGGCAAGTAGGATGTGAGGTGATTGCCAAGAAGGAATTCACTGTCTCGAAAGTAAACGAGAAGTATCCTATGCGATCATAGGTAAATGAGATTGAAAGTCTCTGGCCAGAGCTGATGAACTAACTCGTGTTTACTATTCTCATATTACTATGATTCTTAAGCATAACATCGAGTCCTGTGAGTTTGACATATTCCATGACTCTCACTCGATCGAGTTACGTCAGTAAAGGGCTTATACTCATACGGTATTCATAATCTAGAGGTTCGTAATGACATAGTCATTTCGTACTCGGTTGAGCTACGATGTGGGGCCACGGTGCTGGCTAGGTGTCACCCACATCCTTTGGTATCCTTCCATTGTCAATTGAGATGAACCTAGAGAGTCGCGCTATAAAGGAATAGATGGGGAATCAAGTCTTGTATTTGGAGGACATTTTGGTAATTTGTATTTGGAAGGAAGAATTAATTAATTGGAAAAATTAATTTAATTGGTTGATTAATTGAATTAAACAATGGAAAATTAAATTAATAAATTTGAATATGTAATTGACTAGGTTAATTAAATATTTAAACTAGAATATTAAATGATTATTTATTTATTTAACTAATTAATATTAATTTAATCAATGTGTATTTAATTGGATTAAATATTAACTGATTAAATTAATTGGACTAAATTGACTGGTCAAAATAGCCTAATTAATTGTTTAATGAGCCCATATGGGCGTGTGTATGTGATCCAGTGGGCGTAAGTTGGAGGATTTATTTAATCCTCCAATACAAGTCAGAGAACACATGAAAAACGTCATGTGAAATTCCTCCACGAGAAATAAAATACAAAAAAAAACTTTTCTTCCTTTTCGCTCTCGCTAGCCGCCTATGGATATGGAGTCGGAGATTTTTCGGAGTCGATTTCACCGCATGATGATCTAGAGATGGTACAATTGAACCGTTGGAGAAGATTGAATATTACAGAGTTAAAAGTCTTGACATCATCAAAAAGGGGGAAATTGTTAGGAAATTTCATGTTGATGTTTTGATGATGACAAGATAGGATTTTATGTTAGACCCCAAATACAATGTAAGTTTCTGTTTTGATAGATCTTTGTATAAGCGTTTGAAAGTATGTAATTTTTTTTATTAGGTTTGTAATTTTTATCTTTATAGATTTTAGACTAAGTATTAGATACCGAATCGCTAATGGAATTCTAGGTGAGTCTATTAGAGAAGAAGTTGAAGATCAGTGTCTGAAGTCAGCTGAAGATAAAGATTTGTTCTTAGCGCCCGTCAAATGCTAAAGGACTATTTCAGGATTTTTTGAATCAGGCGCTCAAATCATTCTAGCGATCCGATGTCAGATTCACCTGAATTAAATCCTCAAGTCATGAAGGACTTAAATGCAATCATTCAACGGACATCTATTTCCAACAGGAAATAAATTCAAATGCATTAAATGCCTAATAAGAGCATTAAATGTGATAAGCCACTATGACTTGTGGACAAGCCACCTTTTTGACTAGACTGTCAAAACTTCAGAGTTTATAGCTGCTCACATCCAATCGGTGCTAGCAGATTTTCAGGAATGTCAGGTTTTAGGTAAAATCACACCCTGCGTGATAAGTACGCTTTCACATGTGTCCAACGGGCAGATCCCAAGAATTGCCTATAAATACCTTACCTTCAGCAAACCCTAAAATAGATGGTACATAATATTACAAGAGAAATTTACGTACCTTCACAAGAGAAAGCTTAGAAACTCCATAGCTAAAAATCCTTCAAGCTTTTTATCTACATTCCAGATAGTCACAAATATCTCAAACCTCTTCCAAAGAAGAAACCTAAATTCCTATTGAGATATTCCAAGTTGTTTGTTCTTCCTAAAAACAAACAAAAACCTTGTGATAAGCCTTCAACCTTTCATCTGAGTGAGAAAGAAGTTGAAAACCCCTTACAGACAGTATTTCTGAGTGAGGGAAGCTTGTAGAAGACGATCTTCATTGGTGCTGAAATCTGTGTGATCAAGGAGCCCGAGATCTTTTTCATTCTTTACTATCTTGTAGAAGATTCTGTGTAATTCTTCGAAAATCATCCTAGTAAATTCCTCCAAGTGAAAAAGGAGAAGAAGGACGTAGCTGAGATTACATCACCCAGTGAACCTTACAATCTCTTGTGTTCTTTACTTTAATTATTGTCTTGATTTTACATTATATTATATTCTTTGAAAAAGACAAGCTAATTGCAAAGCGATTAATTAACCAACTGAACGCTAAAAATCATTTCCGCTGTGCTAACCCTGATTAAGCGATCTAGGCATTACCCTACTTTGGTAAATTGCTAAAATCACTAAGTTTAAGTTATCTCTACTGAAGCGCCTGACCCAAGCGTTCAGCCTCTAAGCGTTCAAATTTATAAAAGTGATACGAAATTTCTGAAGTCGAAAAAGACTTCAGAGTCTATTCAACCCCCCCTTTCTAGACCCTTTCGTATGCCACTTGGGACCACCAGTAAGTTTTTTGCATCCATCCTTTTCTTATTTAAAATCAACGAAAGTCACGAATTGATCTCGGTTTGGAACTCCAGATCTGCTTTTATATTCCGCTGCGCATGTTAACAGGATTCCCAACGGGATACATTTTTCAAAACTATGTGTCCTCAAAGTGAGGAAGATAGAACAAAAATCAGCATTGTACCCTATGCATCAGCAGTGGGTAGTCTGATGTACGCCATGTTGTGTACAACACCCGACATATCTTATGTAGTTAGCATTGTTAGTCGATTTCAGGCAAACCCGACACGGAACACTAGATAGTTGTGAAGTATATCCTAATGTATCTTTAAAGAACAAAGGATATGATTCTCATCTATGAAAGTGAAGGAACCAAGGTCTCACAACAAGTCCAAACATATAGTGAGAAGATATCACATCATTAGAGAGATCGTTGGTAGAAAAGAAATAGCAGTGCAGAAAATAGCCTCAGTCGACAACGTAGCTGACCCACTGACCAAGCCTTTAGCGCAAGCGGTGCTAGATCGACATCTAGAGAAAATGGCTATTAGATACCATAGTGAATGACACTGAGTGTAAGTGGGAGATTATTGGTGTTATGCCCTTAGATTCCATAGAGGATAGAATGTATAAGGCATATTCAATGTAATTAAACATTATTTATATAATGGCGTTTGAGTTATTTTCTTATTGGCATTTGTAAGGTAATATAAACAGCTAAAAGTCCATGACATTGAGACAAACATTCTACTCCCTATGGGTTAGGAAGAATAGAACTAGAGGATTCGGTACTCATTGTCTAAATAAGTTCGCAGGTCAAAGAAAGTCCTGACTGGGCATCAGGATCACATAAGACTTGTATGATATAAGCTTTGACGTGGAAGTGCTATTCAAAAACTAAGTGGTAGTGGGAGCTTATATCATAGACATGTCAGTTTGACTGATATGTTTGAACACGACCCGCATCAGTTCTGTCACATGGGTTTCACTCAATGACAGTCAATGATAGAACTGATATGTTGTGATAGGTACGCGTAAACCTTAGACCTGAGAAATCACGTTGAAGATGCACTTGTGATATCAAGTTCTTCATTAGTGTAGTTAGACTCAATTCACCCAATGGTGGAGTTAACCTCGAAGTGCAACTTGATAGACAAGTAGCAGTCTTAACTGATTTGCAAAATTGGGATATATTCTCTCATAAGTGAATGAGAAATTATCCTATGCCATCATGAATGAGTTAGGTCGAAAGGCTTTGGCCAAAGCAATAAAGAATACTAGTGTTAGACACAAGAGTAATCTTATTGACCTCGACTCATTATGTACTCAAGCATATAATCAAGTACTGTGAGTTTGACTAAACCATGACTCTCACTTGACTGGGATAAAAGAATAAAAGGTTTATACTCGTACGGTATTCGAAATAGGAAAGGTTTTGAATGATACTCATCATTCATTCTCAATTGGGTTACGATGTGAGCCACAAGACTGAATAAGTATTACTCACATCCTTTTGGTTTCCTCCCAATTGCCTTTTGAGATTAACCTAAAGAATCGCGCTTAAAGGAATTGCAAAGGGAAAAACCGTTTTTGACAAAAAGAGTTTTTTGGTATTTGATATCGATTATTATTAATTAATTTGTCATTTGATGATATGATTAATTAATAAAATTAATTTCTTGGAGAAATTAATAATATTTTAATTGATTCATTTATTTATTTAATTATTGGATAAATTAATTAAATAGAATTGAATTAATTAAAATTGGAACCAAGAGGTGCACTAGCCTGACGGCCAGTGCATGGCCAAAATGGGCCTCCAATATGGACACCCTAATCCTTGGTTTCCAAGTTTTGTTTTAACTCTTAAGTTGTGTATTTATACACAACTTAAAAAGAGTTAAAAACCCTAGTCTTCTTTTTCACAGAGAAAAAGAAATAACTCAGTCAAAAATTGTCTCCCTCATCCTCTCTCTTAGTTGTGTACTACAGTGAAGAAAGGAGGAGGATTTCTGCTTTGGAATCCGACGCGAGGCTTTAGAGGCAGTAACAAATTTGCTGCTCAGGTTAGAATTTTGAAAGACACACACTAGGAAGAACACGTAAGTAATTTTTCCTTTTAAACTTGAATGTGGAAAATCAGAGATGACCACCTTTAGGGCTTATTAACAATTTTTCCATTGCGTTTTATATATTTTTCGCATTCCCCAACACATCCAGCAAGCAAAACCCAACATACTCACGCACATATGATGAATATAAATAGGGCACATATATTTACAGGCTACCATAGCCCAACCTTATATTATTATTGCATGTACCTAACACAAGGATCCTTTCCTCACTTGCACACACTCCTCACTAAACTAAAAACATGTACAAGGGACAATATTTAAAGATCCAGCAGCCTAGAGTGGACATCCCCCACTCCTAAGCTTAGCTTATCACAATATAACAAGTGTAAGCAGTTATGTCTACTCAAAACCACCGCCAATTGTTCTCGCTCTTGCAATTCGCATCCTAGTGCTTCCAAGTGTCGGGTAGTTTTTCCTTGGATAAGATAGCTGACTGGGTATGTTCATGAATTTGCTAAACCTCCCGAACCTTCCGAAAAATTAGGTATGATTTTTATTTTTATTTTTCCAAAAAAAATCAATTTTCGGTCCGGTTTTAGTTTTGAGGTGCGGTTCGGTTCAATTCGGTTAATCAAAAACCAAAAACTATAAAAAAGTGTATTCCTAGTGACAACATATACAAAAAAAAAGAAAATGAATTAAAATTAGCTATAGTTAAAAACCAATTGTTTCTATCTAGTTTAAGAAACTCATTTGAATTACATACTCCTATAAGTGATTAGTTGTCTTGACTACTTCATAAGTTGTATTAATCTATTTGGACCCTAAACTAAAAAAAGGGGAAAATCAAAATTAAAATTTGGCTATTTTTTTATTTACTGGAAATTCAGTTCGACCGAAAATGGAACCGAACTGAACCGAACCAAACAGAAATTTTTGGGTTCAATTTTAGACTCTGAGCCACATGCTGAACATGAAGATGAAATTGTGATAATGGGTAATTAAGTTTCTGCTCTTCAAACAAGGTTGAACCGTAGAAAGTTATATTGAAGCCATATGTGAGCCTGAACTGATGAATAGCCATCTCGCCCACAACTTCCCGGACATGCTCTCCGTACATGACGCGTTGCCCCCATGCTAGGTTGCCCAGCACTACTCGAACACGGCCTACCGTTTGTCAAATCCTGCCTAATGCTTTCGAATTTTCCCACACAATTTGCTCACAACTTGCCACAAACTTGCATTTATTGGCCAAACGCGCTTTATCCTGAGTCATTGCTCACTGTTGCCCGCAACTTGACCACTTGCCTACCTTTTCTCGACCAACACTCGAGTGCCTCACCCAACACTTGACCAAACTCGCAACGATGCTACAACCTATGTTTTATCTTGACCAATCCCACATATGTCCCGAGTAACATCCAATTTTTACCTGCATCCTACCCACATCTTAGTCAATGATGCCTACTATCGGCATCCGTCGTTCCTCCTTGACACGTTTGCCCGCCATGCCAAGCACCCAACTTTTAGAGGTGTAACAAACCTCTCCCACCAACGCATCAGCACTTGAACCACTGAATCTTGCCAACTGGATTCTCGCAACCATTTGACCACGCATACATGTTGCTTGCCTAAGGTTTCGACCAAGAACCTCTCTAACTGAATCCTCTTAATGAAACATGCATTGATTCCATTCCAGCAACACGTTGCTCAAAAAACTGAAACTGCCCCACACATTGAAATTCGAACAAGCCACATACTTACTCAAATTTTCAGCAACTTTTGGCTTCATGACTCCGAGAAATTCATGCTCATTGATGACACCATGAGTATCCTTCATCAATTCCGCATGTCATGTACACCGAAAGAAGTCCTTTCTACAATTAAATACACTTCGACTTTAACCCATTCCATCCAGCAACATCTCCTTGCTTTCAATGTATTCGTGCCACCAGACAAGTATTTTCCATTGGGACCCTTACCTTGATAATCGACTCGTACTTGGATCTTTGACAGCACCCATAATTTGGTCAAGATTAAGCAAGAGCTCGAATCAATATTTGCAACCCTTGCCTACACTAATACACTTATGCCTAACAATTTTTTCACATATGATTTTCACAGATTTCCCACGCTGAACTACACCAAATGAACTACCTCACATAATAAGCACCCACTCTTCGCAAAAATAGTCTGTAATCGTCAAGCCCACGTGAAAATCACTATCATCTATGTTTCCATGCAGACCATGCCTCTCACGCAATCTATGCATTGGCTATCCCATACTAACGAGCCTTCAACCAATTTTGTGCCACCAAGTTCAAAAAATCTCTATCGATTCCATGCACCTCAAAGGATCCAAACACACACAACGGATATTATGTCTTTTTCAACCGAATCAAGCCTAGTCTGACCATCAAAATCATCAAACGAGGTCCTGAAACCAACTGTTTATAGGGGTAATTTTTGAACCTTGATCTTTAGCCTAAAACACCACTATTTGGCCTGGTTCGTCCCACACGCACCAGTTAGCCCTCACCAATACGCAAAACTCTTGTATTTCCCCAATTTTGGAATGATTCCTATAAGCATATTTAAGACCCCCGCACATATGCTGAAAATAAACGAGGCACATATATTTATGAGCTACCATAGCCCAACCTTATATTATTATTGCACGTACATACTACAAGGATCTTTCCCTCACTTGCACACACTCCTCACTAAATAAAAAATTGGTACAAAAGACTGTATTTAAAGACCCATTAGTAAGGAGTGGAGATCGCCCCACTCCTTGGCTCGAATAATCACAAGATAACAAGTGTCAGGCATTTATGCCCACTCAACCGCCAATTGTTTCGCTCTTGCAATTCGCATCTTAATGATTCTAAGTGTCAGGTAGTTTTTCCTTGGGTAAGGTCGCCCACAACTTCTCGCACATGACCTAACGCCTCCACGTCGGATCCCCTAGTACCGCTCGCATGCAGTCTGCTCATTTGTTGAGTCCTTTAGAGTTTCCTTGTCACCCAGTTTAGTTTTCACGAGTTTTCCTACACAACTAGACACAACCTTGCATTCATCAACCAAAACCGCTTTGTCTTGAGTTATTGCCCACTGTTGCCCACAACTTGCCCACTTGTGTACTTTTTCTCAACCACCACACGAGTGCCTTTCGCAACACTTGACGAAACGTGCACCGATGACACAACTCACGTCTTGACTCGGCCAATCCCACATATGCTCTGAGTTAAGCAATTTGTACGATCTCTAAAAGGAAACGCTTTTGACTGGTACGTTGATTTGGAACATCCATTTTTTGCCTACATCGTGCCCACATCTTAGCAATGACAGCTATATTCAGCATCCGTTGTACCACCTTAACACGTTGGCTCACCATGCTAAGTACCCAATTTTTAGGGGTGTAACATTACCTTACTAATAATATATAAGAAACAAACTAAAATCTAAGCAAGACAATTTTTGTGTCCCTAACACATCTAATTTTCTCCCTCATTGCTCTATCGGGACATCTTCGACCAAGGAAGATTTGAGAGTCATCACTCTTAATGATCGAACGGGCATGTGCGAAGTGCATGACCAATAGATTAATTTTTTCCATGCATGCGCATCATCTCCCATCATCCGGGTCTAATTAATTTCAAGAGAAGTTTTACCACCAGAATCGTGCCATGACAAACTTTCCAACCAAACCAGCGCACCTAAATGAAAGTTTGAGGAAGTTTCAGTCAACTAAGGTATTTGTGGTATTGAAAGAGAAATAGGCTACCATAAGTATTCAATGCATAAATGATAAGTATTGTGTGACATGAAGTTACCGTTCCTAGTCTAATCAGTTCAGCGCATAACAGAGTGTGACATAAAGAATTGACACCGCATCATCTGGCGAAATAAATATGCACCAGAAATCTATTCCAATCATGTGTAGTTGGGAAGATGAATTCAGAAACCTTGGCTAGTTTAAACTCTGGATGAAGAGGTGTCGAGTTGGGAAATCTTCAGAGAAAATAGCCTCTTTAGGCGTCATTTCTCAAGGCTAGCTTCTCTTCTTTTCAGGATCTTGAATTGGTACACTAGGAATGTTACTCCAATGAGTACTTGTGTGTCTATCTCTTTCACATAATAATGTGTGGGGTCCACACACAGTACACCTTCGTGTATGAAAGTGATAGACACAAGGAGTAATACTCCCGATCAACCATAGTATGACTAGAGTTGAGATTATAAAAGCATTGCCTAGGACAACCAATGTTGACGCCAAATAGTATTTTGCCGTCATTTCAACAGGTCATCTAAAGCCAGCAACTACAAAATTTCCAGACACCATGTAGATCCAACCAACCTAACTTCCAAGATGCTCTGGAGCTGACCAATCTAATTTATAGAATAAAAGCCCATTTAAACGATACATTTCCCTAAAACATACTAAATATTCATTTTCCACATAATAAACAACTTAATCTAAATTGTATCTCACATGTCTTTTGCATTTTTTCTTCTTTTTCTTATTTTTTTGTCAATTGTTGCCACCTCCTATGACATTATTCCTATCATAGCTGCTAATCATCCCTCTTAACCCTGGGAAACATAATTACCAATTATTGAGTTTGGTGGAGTAAAAAAAAATTGAATAAATACAAGAGCCAAAAATAGAGTCAAGAGTCGAAAAAGGTCAGTGGTTGCAGTGCGAAGAAAACCACGTTGCAACGCAGAAGTGGTGCTATAGCGTGGTTCAGTGGAAGGCCAATTGTCCGCGCTGCAGTGAGCACTTTTGGTCACTGTAGCTCGAGAGGATAGAATGCCCTAACTTGTGCTGTAACAAGTACTACTGCTCGCTGCAGCGCGAATGAGCAGTTAGAGGCGACAATTTTCAACGGGTCTGGTACTTAGGCAGATCTTTGGCATGTTTTTGAGTCCTAACCTATTTGTAATTATTTCCTAAATGATAGGACTTATTTTGTAGTCATTTAGGATTATTTTTCCAAGTATTTACTCTTTCAATAGTAGAACTCAGCTGGTAAACTATGAATCACTTTGAGAGAAGTAAATACGATCTAGTTGGAAAGTTCATTGTTCCTTGATTAAGTTTCTGCCAAGAAATTATGTCTTCTTTATTTCTTTTGAATTCGTTTGTGTTCTTTATTTTTACTAGCTATTTTGCCATTAAGCTGTTATGTTCCTAACAACTGGTATCAAGAACTTAAATTTTAATTTTGGGAGACGTCTTGAAACTAGATTTGAGGGTAAACACGAGAGCTGAGTTTTTAGCCTTGAGATTTTGTCGAGTGGGAGCTATGGCATGTGATAAAGGAAAAGATAAGATCGATTCGTTTGATGATAGGGATTTTGGGTTTCGGAAGATGCAGATTGAGAATTATCTATATCAGAAAAGGCTACATGAACCTTTGTTGGAAAAGATGTCGGAGAAGATAACATATATTGACTGGGCATTGCTAGATTCTCAGGCCTTGGGTGTGATTCAATTGACGCCGGCGAGGAATGCTGCTTTCATCATTATCAACTAGAAGACTACAATAGGTCTGGTGGATGCACTATCAAATATGTAAAAGAAGCCATCCACCTCGAATAAGGTATATTTGATGCGTACGCTGTTTAATTTGAGAATGGGGTAAGGGTGGTTCTGTGATAGACAACATTAAGGAGTTCAACATAATTTTGATTCAGTTGAATTTGATTGAAATTACGTTTTACGATGAGATTTGATGAGATTCATGCTTTGATCATACTGTCTTCTCTTCCTGATAGTTGGAGAGCTAATGTGACTATGGCTCATCGAGGGACAAAACATTAAAACTTGAAGAAATTCGGGATATAATTCTAAGCTAGGAGGTTCACAGAAGGGAATCTGGAGAACTTATGGAAGGAGTCTTAAATGTCAGTGGAAAACGTAGCCAACAAGGTCATCGAAGAGACGCAAGGCGAACATAAACAGTTTCAATTGTTAGAAACTTGGCAGTATCAAAATCAGTGCAAGGAGCAGAAAAAAGATGTGAAGAAACAGCAAGATAAGGGATCATCAAATGCAACGGTGGAAGAGGATGTTAATTGTTTGGTACGCTGTAGCGAGGATCCAAAACATACTTGGATTTTAGACTTAGGAGCATCTTATCACTCTACACCGGGGTAGAGAAAGTTGTTCCATGACATTTTCTTGTGAGTTTGGAAAGGTTTGTCTAGGTAGAGACGAGGCCTTGAACACAATAGGTAAGGGTGATATTGATATGAATGGTGCCAATGGACTGAAACTTAGTTGCGGGATGCGAGACATGTTCGAGGTCTCAGAAACAGCCTTATATACATGGGTCAGTTGGATTGAGAGGGATATAACGCGATATTCAGTGATACACAATGATTTTTCTTCCATAATGAGAAACATCCCACCTTTTGAAGTGACATGATTGACTTTTTTACAGTGAAATATAAATTTCGTTGCTATTATTTTCCATAAATTAATCAGACTTCAAATTTCTATCTCAATAACTTTGTGTAATAGAGCATTTTACATAACATTTGTAAAATTATTTTAAAGAAAATTAACCCATTTGTAACAATGTCACTATTACAAAATTATTTTTAAGAAAATTATAAAACTCACTTTTAGTAACGAAGAGGTTTTTTTTGTAACGTCGTGGGCAAGTTTTTGTGATGACAAGATCGTTACTAGAACCAATGATATTGTGAGAAATAAGAGTTTGTCACGAATACATTTGTGAAGTCCAATAAATATTTTCACAAGAACTTTTAGTGACAGGCTTTACAGTAAAAAAAATGGCGACGAAGATTCCGTTACCAAAAGTTCTGAAGATGAAAATATCATGTATTGTAACAAAGTTGTTCCTCACTAGATGTGAAATTTCTTGTAGTATACCCTCTCTACGTACGGAATGAAAAATGTAATTTTACCTTTGAAGAAGGATGAAATAGCATAGTAGAACTAGCTAGAGCCTTGTTAGTAAAATACAGACGAAAAAAATTCAGTATTTAATACGTATGAGTATATTACGAATTTTGTACGAAAGTTATGGTGAAAAAATCGGTGATAGAATATGGGAACGGAAACTAAACGGACTCATATGTGTACGGGTACAATTAAAATAGAAATAAATTATTCAAGAGTAAGAATACAACTTATTTACATATTAGTTTGTAAGGTATATTGTTCATGCTCATTTTTTAAATTATGAAAAAATAGATTTTGTATGAATAATTGGTTGACAATAATTTATATTGTGATAAATTATTAACTTTGGTAAATTATTAACTTCTGTGTTTTTTAATTATGTAATATACAGTTAATGATTATAATAAATTCAATATAATTTTCAATTTTTAAATATAAAATATATTTTTTGTTGTTATTTTCAGAATACACACGTGAAACGAGAGTTTTTTTAAATTATACGTATGTACGTGCATTATACATGTATAATATGAGTTTTAACTAACATAGTAGAGAGCTAGAGAATTAAATGTCAAAAGCATGAAATCTAGATAGCAAGTTAATTTAAACTATTGAAAATGTAACCGAAACTTGGAATCATGAAATCTCATTGTACTTTTTGTTTTGGGGATTTCTGAAACCTCATTGTTAATAATGCTAATAAGTAGTGGATAATCTATTCCGGTTGAGCATTAATAGCATGGAGCTGTGAAGTTTTATAATTTTCTCTACAGGGACCATTCTTTCTGTCTACGTACATCTCTATCCCGTGCATTTATTTTATGGAGTGAGAAAATTAAATCACGACCCAGTATAGCCTACCCTAACTAACTTAGAATCAATGGTACCCCAAGTTATCAATACTGAAATCCAATAGAGACAACCAATGTATAAGATCAATGAAAAATCCTCAGGAATTTCCTTCATGAGTCGAGATCGAACATGTTTTCGTGTCTTTATATTCACTAGTAGACTGTCTGGAATTCCAGTACTTCTCAATTTCCTCTGCTGTTCTTCCAGGGATTCTTCCAGCAATCAGAGACCACCTAAATTCAAGATTTATTCATATCATGATACAATTTTAGTCACTTCACAAGCATTGTGAAACTAAATCTAAAAGTAAAGACCATTGAAATCAATAAACAAGCCACAAGAAGTAATAGGGAAATGAAAAGAAATTAATTAACTTGCCTGTCTCCAACCAAATTGTACATCCTGATAATTAGGGTTTCCTCATCGCTCGAAAACTCAAGCTTTGAATCTTGGTTTAAATTTCTGGGGTTTTCAGCTTCTTTTATACATGAAAGGTAATCGAAAAGTGTGGTGAGAAATCAAAATGTTCTATTGTGTTTGGCAATTACATTAATTTATGTTCATAATTCATATATATAGTGAAGAAAATGACCTAATATTATAAGAATTCATTTATTATCTTATAAAACACCATCCTAAATACATAAAATTATAGTATAAGAACATAGCAAAATTACTCCTTACATGTGATCTTAGATCGTTAACATTACCTTTAGGGCCAACCGCAGAATCATTGGTAGTAGAAGACTTCTCCAAAGGATCATCTGCCATTAGGGTTTCTATGGTTTTGAAGAATGGTGTATTTATTTATGTATATATATAATAGAAAACAGGTTCATGAATGAGTACTGTGCGTCTATATATATAATGAGATAATAATACTAGTTAAGTGTTCCAAAGAAGAACAGTGTTTAATTAAGCTGGTTGAAGGGGAATTAAGGGGTAGTTGACAAGAAGAAAGGGAATGGAGAAGGGTAGTTGATGATAAAGGTAGTGATGTCCAACTTTGATAGGTAGTTGAACTTTAAAAAAATATTTATATGTTTGTGGAAAGATATCCAACGAAGAAAGTCCTGGGAAAGAGGGATAGTAGCAATGACACAGGATATTTTATGTTAGCTCGTGCAATAGTTTGAAAGTGTATTTTATGTTTATTTATTTTATATAAGTTTGTGTATAAAAATCATACATAATATATCTTATAATATGAGATAAATACAAAAATTATTGAACTCGATTTATCATAGAATTTTCCATTATAACACTTATATAGGCTCACACAATAATTAACAACATAAATTCATCAATTCCAAGGGCAAAAGTTAATAATTCTCTTTATTGGAGGACAGTTACTAAAACAAAAATAGTATTTTTACTTTTTGCAGATAATAAAAAAGAATTTTGAATATGTTAATTTCAGGTCAAAAGTAACAACACATACGTGAAAATTTGTTATTGGCTAAATGGTTTTTATTTTAAGCAAATATCTTAAGCGTCGATCCCTCTTAATTTAGATTCAATTAATTTCACCGACATGAATAACTCGAAATTCAATCTCTTTTTTTTAAGAGTTATGAACCCCTTTCGTACGGTTTTCAAATTTTCTCATGGATCACACCAAGATCGAATACATACCCACTTTTAGATAAGATTTAAGACCCAATATACATCATTGGATACATTAAATCCAACAGTCCAAAAAATAAGGAATAAACAAGCAGGAAAAAATGGAAAATAGGAATTAGGGGTATAATGGACAAAATGACAAAATTATACATCACCCATTTACCAAAACTAACGGCAATCATCTCCTGCAATCTCTCAAAAACTGATACCCACGAACTCAGCCATTTATTATCACAATCTCAGCCCGAGATTAACGCATTTAATTTATAGAATCGTATTAACCTCAGATTTCGTTCGATTATCACAAAATTTTTTTTTGAAACCCACGAAAAAATTCTGAAAATCGAAATTGCAAACCCAGAATCTGAAAAGATTGAATTCCACATGTTTTCGCTTACATAATTGTTATTTGCTTTGATTTTTTATTTTTGAATGTTCTGTTATTTCTGTATATTGCTTAATTAGTAAACTATAATGGTAATATACCATATATTGTGATTTGAACACATTATACAGCTCATTATATTAAATTATACAGCGTATTATATTACATTATACAGTTCATACAATAGGGATATACAACATGTGATTGTGCTCCTTTCAACAGTCAGTTGAATATATTATACAGCATTTTGTACTACATTATACAGTATATTATAACCTATTATACAATATCATATAAGCCATTATACAGTGAATCCAATAGCTAATTAATCCATTATATAATAGTTAATAATCAAATATACGGTAAATATAAACAAGGTAAAGTACGAAAATAATGGAAATAAATAAAAATAAAAATAAAAATTTGACTGAAAACACAAAAACGCGAAAAAACCTATTAAAACGATGGAATTTGGACCCGATAGGGTAGTGCTCAGCATACTTATGATAAATATATGAGTTATTTTTAAAACGACATTTCCTACAAGATTGAAGTAGAGCTTGAGACCAAATTTCAAAAATAGTTTTTGCCTTTCGGAGATTTAAAATATATATTTTTTTTATTATTTTTTTAAAGCAAAACGCAGTAGATGAGTGGTGATATACAATGTAGTATTTAGTGACATCACAATTAGTGATTTTTTAAACCATCATACAGTAGCTTATAAATCATTATACAGTAGTTTGTAACCCATTATACAGTAAATACGACTGTAATATATAATGTGTGATTAGTGACATATAATTAGTGATTTCAAACCATTATATAGTATCTTATAAACAACTATATAGTATGTTACACCATTTTATACAGTATCTTACACCCCATTATAGAGTGTGTGTTTATACATCATACAATTACAATTTTATAATTATTATATAGTATCTTATAAATCATTATACATTATGATATAATACATAATACAATGTATTGTAACTCATTATACAGTATATTATAACTAATTATATAATATATTTACTGTATAATGCAGTTCCTGGAGATTCTATTTGTCTTGTTCATAGAGCAAAATTGTTTGCATAGACTCTATTTGTTTCTTTAAAACATCTTAATTCTCTCTATATACTCAAAACTTGCAGATTAGTTTCAATTCTGTCGGATTTTAATTCATTATACCTTTTTTTTTTAATCGAAAATTGGCTGTGAAGGTTTGGAAATTCTAGAGAGAGAATCAACATTCAACACCATTCTCGAGAGAGAAACAACACCATTCTTCTCTATATACTCAGAACTTGCAGGTTAGTTTTTCTAATTATTGCCTCCATTACTATAATCGCTACGAAAATGAGAAAAAATTGATCCTCTGAACTCAACTCCGGCGCGGCGGAGAGGCGGCGGCGAGACAGAGAGAGAGAGGAGTGAAGTTGCAGATTTTTGAATTGTAAAAGCGGTTGACAGCCATGACAATCTGTTAACAATTTATTGTTTATCCCTTTTTGATTAATTTATGTTTGGAAATTACCAATTAATTGTTATACCTATTGACTAAAATGCCCTTATCATCACTAAATTAAAGATAAAATCAAATTAATGGCTTTAAATATGGACCTTGGGATCAAATTGTTTAAATGGTCAAGATTGGGTCTTATATCTTACCTAAAGTATAGGGATGTATTTGATCCATACTCTCTCTCTCTCTCTATATATATATATATATATATATATATATATATGTATATAATTGATCCACGCTTGGACATTAATTAGCACCACCTGCAAGGATGCATTTAATATTTTTTTGGGATGAAGGGCTGTGTATGTTTTCAAAGATCGTGAACATGCTACTTATATAATTCTTTACAATATAAATTTTTTTATTCCATATTAGGTACTCAAAAATTTATTCCTTTCGTACAGAAATGTCAAAATAACAAAAGAAACACGTTAGATAAATGATTTAATTAACAAGACAGGATGTTGTTAGAATTATAATAGACTCAGAATAGGTTTGTTGGTCTTTATTTCCTTCTTTATTATTTCCTTGTTAATCAAGTTTTGTACTCTATATATATGTTTCTATCATTAATAATACAAGTGTGGAGAATTATATTATAACATAGTATCAGCCAAAACCTAGTATCCTAGGACTCCAAAATCGCTGCCCTCTACGCCGCCGCCGGTGACACCGCTGCCGCCGCCTTTCTTCTTCCCTTTTCAAGTCGTTGCTCTCCACAACGCAAAATATTTCAGTAAAATAGCCTTCTACAGCACAAATTTCGCCCTCCTCTTGCGATTTTTTGTGCCTCTTTTTTCGACGATTTCAACTCAATTACAGGATCGTAATTTTCTCTATCCCCAATCTACGGTACAATTTCTGTCGTTATCTTTACCTATATTCTTGATTTTTATTTAGTTACGTCTTTTGATTCTCATTTTTCATAATGTCTGACCCCGAAACCTCCTCTGCTACTGAAATTGAAACCCCCAAAACCGTCCCTCTTCATCCCTCTCTTGCCGCCGACAACATCCAAACTTCATTTGGCTTTAAATTATCGGACGTTGATTCAAATTATAAATTATGGTGAAGCATGTTTATAGATTTATGTCGAAGTTATTCTATTTTTCCCCATCTTATTGGTATATCTAAACCTCTTAATGAACATGATGAGTCTTGGTTCTCTATTGATTCCACTATAAAAAAATGGTTTTATTCCATTGTGGATCTCAAACTTCTCAAAAATCTTGATTTAGAATATGCCACTTCACATGACATATGGTTTTCTATTGAAAAAAATTTTCGTAATAACAAACCATCTCGATCTCTTCAAATTAATGCTCGTTTTTGCAATCTTCAAAAAGGAACACTTTCAATAAATCAATACTGTCAAGAGATGAAATTTTCAGCAGATAATCTCTCTGACCTCGATAGTCCAATCTCCGACCATGATTTTTTCTCCAACTTTTACATGGTCTTCCCGAATCCTATCTCCCCTTAGTTATCGTCATTACCGCAAAAACGCCCCTTCCGTCTTTTCCCGAAATTCGCATTTTACTTATTCTCCATGAGTCTCATGAATCCCGTTACCACAATAATGAGTCCGCCACTTCCCTTCTCTCTCAAACCCCTAACCACAATGCGAATCGAAACATGTCTCGAAATAATTATCGAGGTCGTGGTAGAGGTACCGGCTGAGGTCAAGGCCGTGGTCGTGGGTCTTTCTACGGTCCACAATTGGGTCAACAATTTAATTCATATAATGCTCCAATTCACTCTTTTCAGCAAGTTCCCCACACGCCTTCAGGCCCAATTACTTATTCTCCATACTCGCCTCACCTCACCTCCAGCAGCCCACTTCACATACAAGCAGACCACCTGTTCCAGCATATTGGGCTTCGCAACTTCAGCCCAGCAACTTTAGAGCCCACCAACTCCAATGGGCTTCCTCAAGCGCCGAACAATTACCACCAGCCCAGCATCCTCCTGCGCTTAGCAACATGCCTGGGCTTCTTGGACCGCCGCCCAACCAGGCCCACTCCGCAGTAAACTCCACTCCACATCAGCCCACGGATCATTCCTCAATTTTTCAAACGATGTCTCTTAGCAAACCTTATTATCAATCGTATTTGAACACCGGAGCAACCTCTCACATGACCCCTCACCAAGGTACACTTTTAAATATTGAACTGATTAATATTTCTTCTTCTATTATTGTTGGTAATGGTGTTGTGCTTCCTATTTCTTCTATTGGTAACTCCATTCTTCCTTCAAATTCTCGTTCTCTTCATTTAAATAATGTTCTTGTTTCACCTTCTCTCGTTAAAAATCTCATCTCTGTTCGTCAGTTTACTCGTAATAATTTATGTTCAATTGAATTTGACCCTTCTGGTTTTTTTATAAAGGATCTTCGGACTGGTGCCCTTCTTCTCCGGAGCAATAGTAGTGGCGACCTCTACCCTTTTCGTGCCTCCTTTACCGCTCTCGTCTCTACTCACTCTCCCGTCGTTTCCTCTCCCACGACTTGGCATCGTTGTCTGGGCCATCCTGGAGTCTCTGTCTTCTCTTTTCTTAACAGTAGAAATTTTATTCAATGTAATAAGGATTATTCTAAGTCTTTGTGTCATGCGTGTCAATTAGGCAAACATAAACGATTACCGTTTTTTTTTCTTCTTCATCAGTTAGTTTCCGTTTATTTGATGTTGTTCACTCGGTTTAAATGTTATATTTTATTTTTGGATGATTTTTCTCATTTTCTGTGGATTTTTCCTTTAGTAAATAAATCGGATGCTTACAAAGTTTTTGTCAATTTTTCCTCTTATGTTCAAAATCAATTTCAAAGCACAATTAAATCTTTTCAATGTGATCATGGAGGTGAATTTGACAAAAAATCTTTTCACCAATTTTTTCAATGTCATGGCATTATTTTTCGTTTCTCATGTCCACACACCTCACAACAAAACGGTAAAGCTGAAAGAGCCATTCAATTAGTGATCAATATCATTCGTACTCTCCTTTTCCAAGCTTCTCTTCCTCTATCTCTCTGGGTCGAAGCCCTACACATGACTGTTCATCTGCTCAACATCCTCTCTACCACCACACTTTCCTACAAAACACCTTTTGAATTATTGTTTGGTATTTTTCCGACTTATGACCATCTACGTGTCTTCGGTTGTCTCTGCTATCCTAACTGCTCCTCCTCTACTCCTCACAAACTTGCCCCTCGTTCTTCTGCGTGCGTCTTTTTAGGATATCCCTCAAATCACAAAAGTTATCGCTGCCTTGATCTTCATACTAACAAACTCATCATTTCTCATCACGTGGTATTTAATGAATCTACGTTTCCTTCCGCTTCTCTCTCTAGGCCAACCTCTTCACCTTCCTACGACTTTCTTTCTCACGCTGATGACTCAACACCAATTCTTCACATTCTTTCTTTGGCGAAACCTTGAAATTCCACACTTGGGCCTCCACCCGATTTTCCTCTCTCTACAGCCACATCTTCCTCTGCTACCACATCATCACCTGCTGCCACATCACCCCCTGCTGACACGTCATTACATACTGCCACATCATCCACTCCTGCCACATCATCACCTACTGAAACATCATCCCCCACTACCATGTCATCATCTAATGCTACATCACCATCATCACCTTCCACGTCATCTGCAACGTCATCTCCCCCTCCGGTTTTCTCTTCTTCCTCCATATCTCTTCCCGCTCACCCCCTTTGATCACTCGCTCAAAATCTGGGATTACAAAACCTCGCTTCCTTTTTAATCTCTCCGCCAATTCTCTCTCCCCTCTTTCTATTTCCTCTACTCAAGCTCTTAAAGATTACAATTGAAAACTTTCCATGAATGATGAACTTTTTGCTCTTCAGTCCAATGGTATGTGGGATCTCGCTCCGTGTCCTCCTAATGTTAATATTGTGGGCTCTAAATGGATTTTTTGCCATAAGTTTTGCTCTGATGGGTCTCTTGAACGATAGAAGGCTCGTCTTGTTGCCCAAGGTTTTACTCAGCAACATGGAATTGACTATGAGGATACTTTTTGTTAGGAATATGCCCTCAGTTGCCATAGAGGATAGAATGTATAGGGCATATATCTGTATTGAACTTAAACTCTTCTTAAATAAAAGGCATTAATGAGTTTTTACTTAATTCTTATCTACATCTATAAGTTGTGTAAAACATTTTGTCCATGTTTTCAGTGCGATCCCTCTACTTCCTATGGGATATGAGGGATGGCACTAGAGAGATCGATCTTGATTACTAAAATCAGTTCGCAAGTAATATGAAGTCTTTAATGGACAAATAAAGAATTCGAATACTTGTACAATCTTAGCTTCGACATGGGAGTACCTGTCTGGTATCACGGGATGATAGGAGATTAAGATTGTAGACACGTCAGTGGAACTGATATGTTCAAACACCACTCGCATTGGTTCTGTCACATGGGTTTTCACTCTGTGACTGTCAATGACGGAACTGATTATGCGTAATAGGTATATGTGAACTTTTGACCTGAAGTATCAGGCTGAAGATGCACTTGTGACGTCAAGTCTTTCACTAGAGTAGTTAGACCCAATTCATCCTTTGGTGGGGTCAACCTCGAAATGCGGACTTGATGGGCAAGTGGTAATCCTAGCAGATATCTAATATGAGATTTGTTCTCTCATAAGTGAATGAGTATGTATCCTATGTAATTATAGATAAATAGAGATCAAAGTCTTTGGCCAAAGCAAATGAGACGATTGTGCTTGGCACTAAATCGATCTCAATGATCTCGTATTTATTATGATTTATACATATGGTCAAGTCCATAGAGTTTAACATAACCATGACTCTCACTTGACCGGGGAACGTGAACAAATGGTTTATACATATACGATATTTACGATTGGAAGGTTTCGAAATGATCCTATCATTCGTTTTCGTTTGGGTTACGAAGTGGGCCACGTGACTGGTTAGGTGTTACCCACTTCCTTTGGTTTCCTCTCATTGCCAAACGAAATGAACCTAAAGAGTCGCGCTAAAGGATTGACAAAGAAAAATGAAGAAAAAGGAATTTCTGTTATTTCTTCTAGGAGTGCTAATTTATTGGATAAATTAAATAATTAATTATTCATTAGATGAAATAATTAATTATAATGATAAGATTAATTATTAATTAATTTCCTTGTGAAATATATTAATGAATTAATTTATCTAATTAATTTGGTTATTTAATTAATTAATTTATTTATTGGATATAATAAATTATTAATTGAAATAAGAAATTAATCAAACAAAACAAATCCTGGGGCTAAATAAGGAGTCCAATTGGACGCCTATGAGGCCTCAAAGTTGCGTCTTTGAGAGGCCACATATTAGGGCTCTTTTGTTTTGACTTGTTCAATAAGTCATGAGGTATATAAGGACTCTTTGACTTAGAACAAAAAAGAAGAGAATACACAACTCTCATTACTCTCAAAAGAAAGAAAAATATTCCTCACCTCCTCTATACCTAGCCGTCGACCATAGAGAAACAAGAAAGGAGATTTTTCGTTTGTTGATCAATGGGTGACGATTTAGAGACGACGTATTTTCGTTGATCGGATCAAGTTCAAGTTTGAAGAATCAAATCAAAGGATTGAAGATTTGGAAGTTTCAATATTTCGAGTTTGGAGAAATAGAAGTTTTTCTCCATCATCATATTCATATTAACGGGTAAGTTTTATTCGTTATACACTTTTAGATTCAATTATGCAAATTAGAGTACCAATTGGGTTTTCATTTTAATTTTTGAAATCCCTTCCACTGTGTTTATACTTTTTCGAACGAAACCCAACAGTGGTATCATAGCCAATCTCTAATTTGCATATTTGATCATGTTTACGTGATTTAAGAATTGCATGTTATGTGTTTTTGAAGCATGTTTGTATGTTTTTCTTAAATCTGCGTTTTATGATTTTTTGCCTAGTTTTTTTTTTTAGTTATTGTAAATCTGGGGATATTTGATGATATTGAAAATTGAAAAATACCGAGGAAAAATTGGGCTCGAAAGCCCCGAGAAAAATGCGCGCAGCAGCGCGCGCGCTGTTTAGCGAACGGCCCGACCCGGCCTTGCCCAGTCAAGGCTTGTCGGGTCGTGACCGTGGCCTGACGAGTCATGGGTTTGGATACCCAATTCGTTGATTCGGGTCATGGATTCGGGTCGTAAAACGGCTATGTTTGGGTCGAAATTGATTTTTAAATTTTGGGTGATTTTAAATAAGTGGGTGGATCAAAAGGATGATGACCCGAATAATTTAAATCAAGCCCAATTGAAAATTATCCAATTTTGATTTGTTAATTAGTTTGGACTTAATCTAATTAAATTTAAATGGGCCAATTAGATTGGTGATTTGGACTTAAATTAAATTTAGCCCAATAAGAAATTAATAGACGTGACTGTTGTTCTATTTAATTATTGAGCCCAATTAAATTTAATCCAAGTGGACCAAAATGATGGCGACTTAGGTTTGATGAAATCAAGCCCAATGAGATTAGTTGGAATATAATATTTAATTAGAACTAATTAATTATTTTTCTTGGAGATTAGTAATTGATTTATGGATTAAATATTATTATTTTTTCCTCGACTTGGAAATTATTTCATTTTGAATAAGGAATATAAATTATTTTTCTTACAGATTAATAATTATTTCTTTGATCAAATGAAAGTATTTCCAATTTTTGATGGCTTTAAATCATAATAAAATAAAATATAGTATTCCATATTTTATGTGTTCATATTATTTTAATTAAAGGTAGATGCACTTAATTTTTAATTTCGTATATCTAAGTCATCTAGTTGGACTAGAATGATTTTAATTGAAATAGTGAATATGTGAAATCATAAGGAATTTTATAAAGGACTTTTTAGTTGGACTAAAATTTTAATAATGAACATAAGTGATTTAATATTGCGAGCATGTATTAAATGTTGCGAGCATGTATTAATTGATGCGAGCATGTCTTATGTGTTTAAAACACTAATTATGGACTTAGGATTATATGTTTTACCTTTAATTATGGGTTATCAAATTTGAAGCTATTTATTATATTCTTAGAAATAATGCATGAGTTGTTTTAGGAATCGAGATAAAATAGTTCAAAGTTGATAAAGTTAAAAGGCCCATGAATGTTTGATATGTTTAATCTATGCCTTTTGTGATGGTCCATTGGCTCGGACCCTCTAGTAAAAGTCCATGATCAAGTGATAAATGTATTTATTCATTTATTTAAATTCTATGTTTATTTATATTGAAAGGCATAAGTATTAGTAGTATTTTTATGCATGATCAATATCGAAGAAAGCGCTATATAAATTGAATAATGTGCAAAGTGAGACCAAAATCTTTTGACGAATTAAATTCTCCCAAATAAATTATACCGAGTTAGAAAAGGATGTTTGACATCCTCACCCTCCACTAAGCTTTCTAAAATTAGAATTACTATAAATGTGTAATGCTTCCCAGTTATGGGAGTTATCCATTTAGAAATAATTTGAAATTTTATAACGTGCATGCAATTGCCTTAATCGAAACATGTTTCACCCTAGAAACTTGTTCGGTTGCAAGGTAAAATTCAAATGCTAGATTATAGGAGTTAGTGGGATAAACTCAGGTAGTTCACGAACCTAAAAATCTAATGGGTTGCGGTTTGGTGAACTATGGGGAAACGTATTGAAACATTTATTGGATAAATGGATATTAGCTATCACCGGTTAGGTTGCAACCTATTTAATTAATTGAGGACCTCAATACCTGCTTTGGAATCGATGCCAATGATGATTCCCGATTTTCACATGGGAGTGTGGGATTCGAAAAATACAGTGGGAGCCAAGATAAATTTTAAGTCCTTAATTTTTCTTGGTTAAGTCAAAACAATTAATCTAATAAATCTGGTTTATTTCTGCAGTCAATTTCTCGTTTATATCTCTCAAATATGACAAACCCACTTTCAATTCTACTCGAAAAGAAAACTCTGACTAGACCCAATTATGTGGACTGGCTTAGAAATTTGAGGATTGTCCTCAATATGGAATCACTGGGATACGTCTTAGAGGCTGATATCCTGGCGGCTCGTGCTAGAACACGTGCCAACGAGGAAGAGGTCCAAGCCCATGAAAAATGGGTTAAGGACGACCTCCGGGTGAGAGGATATATGGTGGGATCTATGACTAATGATCTTCAAAGGTCACATGATAAGATGCCCACTGCAAGAGCTATCCTAGCTCACCTGGTAGAGCTCTATGGAGAGCACAGTCGAACTGCACGATATGAGATATCGAAAGAGCTCTTCGGAGCCAAGATAAAAGAAAGTGAGAAGGTTGGTGATCATGTCCTCAAAATGATTTTGAGGATCCAGAAATTGGAAGCGCTCGAATTCACCATGAATGCCACCCTTCAAACTGACTTAATCTTGCAGTCTCTTCCTGATTCCTTCTCCCAATTTGTGGTTAACTTTAACTGCAATGAGATAGAGTGCAATTTAGCTGGGCTAATGAACAAGTTGGTTACTGCACAATCTCAAATGAAACCAAAGGGAAAAGAAACTACCTTGGTCATCTCTTCTGGACCCAAAAAGTGTAAGAAGAAGAACAACAAGAAAAAGTCTGGCGAGCTTGGAGCTCAAGGGGGTACCAAGAAGGGTAAGGGAAAGGCTCAAGGGTTTTACAAGAGCAAAGGACCTAAGAAAATAGATAGATGTCTCGAGTGCGGTGAGCTTGGCCACTAGAAGAGAAACTGTCCCAAATTAGGCAAAGGTGCACAAGGTATGGAACTATTAGTTTTTGAAACTAACTGTTCTATGACCGTATTTTCTATTTCGTGGATTTTGGACTCAGGGGCTAGTACCCATATTTGTTGTTTGGATCAGGATCTACAGAAAAGTAGAAAGCTGGGCCAAGAAGAAGTGATGATCAAAGTAGGCAGTGGGGAAAGCGTCGCAAGTACTAGGATCGGATCTACTTCTCTTTATTTGAATTCTGGACATTTACTGTTTTGAGATAATGTTTTGGTTTTGCCCAAGGGGCTTAAGAACATTGTATCTATTCCTATCTTAGTTAAGATTGGATATACATCCATTTTTCGAAATTAAATGGCGACGTTTATTGTGGAAATAAATTAGTTGGCAATGCATGTTTAGTTAATGGTTTGTTTTATTTAAATGTCCGTAATTCATCTGATGTTAATGTTGTAACACGTAAATGTGGTAGGCAATAAACTAACTTAAGACTCCAAGGGCATCTTAGACTAGGCCATGCTGGAAAGCACAAGATCCATAATATGAAAAAAGATGGGCTTTTAAGCTCACTAGGGTCGGACCCCATTCCTACTTGTGAATCATGTCTCTTAGGCAAGATGGCTAGATCCCCCTTCATAGGGACTTTTGAAAGGGCTACGCAAGTCTTAGGATTAGTGCATACCGACGTCTGTGGACATTTGGAGAAATGGCTCGTGGAGGTTTCTACTACTTCATCACTTTCACTGACGACCATTCAAGATTTGGTCTAGTGTATTTGATGAAACAAAATTCTGAATCCTTTGAAAGATTCAAAGAGTTCAAGCCCTTAGTAGAAAATCAAACTGTGCAAAGTATAAAAACTCTACGATCGGATTGTGGAGGAGAATATATGAGTGCCGAGTTTGATAAATTCCTAAGACAACAAGGAATAATGTTACAACTAACACCACCAGCAACTCCTCAACTGAATGGAGTAGCCGAGCGAAGGAATAGAACACTGTTGGACATGGTGCGTTCCATGCTTAGTTACACTGATTTACCCATTTCGTTGTGGGGATATGCACTCCTTACCGCTGCTCATGTTTTGAACAGATGTTCCTCCAAATCCGTTCCTAAAACTCCGCATAAGATGTGGAATAATAGGGAACCGAGTCTTAATCATATTAAGATTTGGGGATGCCCCGCTTATGTCAAGAAGACTAAAGTGGAGAAATTGGAGGCAAGATCCCTAATGGGACATTTTATTGGTTATTCTGAAGATTCCATGGGATTCTTCTTTTACCTGCATGATGATCAAAGAATCATCGTGGCCCTACAAGCTCACTTCCTTGAGGATGAGTTCATCTTGGAAGGGGGCAAAGGTAGGAAAATTGTTCTAGAAGAACAAATTGAAACTCCCTCAAATACATCTGTTCAAGAACCGAGGCCTGAACCCATAGTAGCACAACCACCACGTAGATCTGGTAGAATACTGCATAAACTTGAGAGGTATGGTTATTACTGCAGAGGGAGCGAGAGCTTCACATTGTAGTACAAGAAGGTCATAAAGATGATCCTTGTACCTATGATCAAGCGATGGTGGATGACGACGCTTCAAGATAGTGAGAAGCCATGGAAACAGAAATGGACTCTATGCAATCGAACCATGTCTGGACTTTCGTAGATCATCCTGAAGGTATAAAACCTATAGGATGTAAGTGGATCTACAAAAGAAAGATAGGTAGCAATGGCAAGGTTGACACCTTTAAAGCCAGGCTCATAGCGAAAGGGTATAGTCAAACAGAAGGAATTGACTATCAAGAAGCCTTTTCGCCCGTGACTATGATAAAGTCCATACCAATTTTGTTATCCATAGCTGCATACTTAGAGTATGAGACATGGAAAATGGATGTCAAAACGGCCTTTCTAAATGGATTCTTCGAGGAGAATATCTATGTGGAACAGACAAAGGGTTTTGTGTCCGAGTCCGATATCCATAAAGTATGTAAACTTGAGAGGTCCATTTACGATCTCAAGCAAGCATCTAGAAGCTGGAATCTCCGTTTTGATGAAGAAGTCAAGGGATATAGCTTCATCAAGAACGAAGATGAACCATGTGTCTACAAGAAGACTAGTGGGAGCAAACTCTCGTTCTTAGTACTATATGTGGATGACATTCTACTTATAGGAAATGACGTAGGAATGCTCACCATTGTCAAGAAATGGCTTTCGAGTACGTTTTCCATGAAAGACTTGGGAGATGCCACATACATTCTAGGAATTCATATCTACAGGGATAGAACGAATATAATGATAGGCCTCTCTCAAGCCCTTTACTTAGAAAAGGTTCTAAAGAGGTTCAGGATGGACAACTTTAAGAAAAGGTTTCTTCCCATGAGGCATGGAGTACACTTATCCAAGTCTATGTGTCCTCAAAGTGACGAAGATAGACAAGAGATGAGTAATGTACCCTATGCTTCTGTAGTTGGTAGCCTGATGTATGCAATGCTGTGTACTAGACCCGACATTGCCTATGCTGTGAGTGTGGTGAGTCGATTTCAGGCAAACCCGGGAAAGGAACATTAGATAGCTGTGAAGAATATCCTAAAGTATCTGAAAAGAACTAAGGATATGATTCTCATCTATGGAGGTGGAGACCTGAAGAAAGAAGGTTGTTCTGATTCAGACTTTCAGTCTGATGTTGATGATCGAAAATCCACTTTAGGGTTTATTTTTACTCTCAATGGTGGATCGGTGTCTTGGAAGAGCTCCAAGCAAAGCACAATCGCTGATTCCACCACTGAAGCAGAGTATGTAGCAGCCTCAGAGGTAGCGAAAGAATCTGTCTGGATGAGGAATTTTCTTGGAGAACTTGGAACGGTCCGTAGTGCTCAGCTCCGGTTGCCACTTTATTGTGATAACAATGGAGCGATAGCGCAAGCCAAGGAATCGAGGTCTCATAACAAGTCCAAACATATTGAGAGAAGATTTCACATCATCAGGGAGATCGTTGGCAAAGGAGAGATAGCAGTGCAGAAAATAGCCTCAGCTGACAATATAGTTGACCCGTTCACCAAACCACTACCTCAGGCTGTTTTGGACCGACACCTGGAAAAGATGGGTATTAGATAACACAATGAGTGGCATTGAGTGCACGTGGGAAATTGTTAGGATTATGCCCTTAGATGCCATAGAGGATAGAATGTATAGGGCATATATCTTGTATTGAACTTAAAATCTTCTTAAATAAAAGGCATTATTGAGTTTTCACTTAATTCTTATCTGCATCTATAAGTTGTGTAAAATATTTTGTCCATGTTTTCAGTGCGATCCTCTACTTCCTATGGGATAGGAAGATTGACAATAGAGAGATCGATCTTGATTACTAAAATAAGTTCGCAAGTAATATGAAGTCTTTAATGGACAAATAAAGACTTCGAATACTTGTACAATCTTAGCTCCGACATGGGAGTGCCTGTCTGGTATCATGGGATGATAGGAGATTAAGATTGTAGACACGTCAGTGGAACTGATATGTTCGAACACGACTTGCATCGGTTCTGTCACATGGGTTTTCACTCTGTGACTGTCAATGACGGAACTGATTATCCGTAATAGGTATATGTGAACCTTTGACCTAAAGTATCAGGTTGAAGATGCACTTGTGACGTCAAGTCTTTCACTAGAGTAGTTAGACCCAGTTCACCCTTTGGTGGGGTCAACCTCGAAATGCAGACTTGATGGACAAGTGGTGATCTTACCAGATATCTAATATGAAATTTGTTCTCTCATAAGTGAATGAGTATGTACCTATGTAATTATAGATAAATAGAGATCAAAGTCTTTGGCCAAAGCAAACGAGACGATTGTGCGTGGCACTAAATCGATCTCAATGATCTCGTATTTATTATGATTTATACATATGGTCAAGTTCAGTGATTTTGACATAACCATGACTCTCACTTGACTGGGGAACGTGAACAAATGGTTTATACATATACGGTATTTACGATTGGAAGGTTTCGGAATGATCTTAACATTCATTTTCGTTTGGGTTACGAAGTGGGTCACGTGACTAGCTAGGTGTTACCCACATCCTTTGGTTTTCTCTCATTGCCAAACGAAACGAACCTAAAGAGTCGCGCTAAAGGATTAACAAAGAAAAATGACGAAAAAAAAATTTCTATTATTTCTTCTGGGAGTTTTAATTTATTGGATAAATTATATAATTAATTATTCATTAGATGAAATAATTAATTATAATGATAAGATTAATTATTTATTAATTTTCTTGTGAAATATATTAATGAATTAATTTATCTAATTAACTCTGGTAATTTAATTAATTAATTTATTTTTATTGGATATAATAAATTATTAATTGAAATAAAAAATTAATTGAACAAAACAAATCCCGTGGCTAAATAAGGAGTCCAATTGGACGCCTATGAGGCCTCAAAGTGGCTTCTTTGAGAGGCCACATATTAGGGCTCTTTTGTTTTGACTTGTTCAATAAGTCATGAGATATATAAGGACTCTTTGACTTAGAACAAGAAAGAAGAGAACACACAACTCTCATAACTCTCAAAAGAAAGAAAAATATTCATCCCCTCCTCTATACCTAGCCGTCGACCATAGAGAAAGAAGAAAGGGGATTTTTCGTTTGTTGATCCGTGCGTGACGATTTATAGACGACGTATTTTCGTTGTTTGGATCAAGTTCAAGTTTGAAGAATCAAATCAAAGGATTCAAGATTTGGAAGCTTCAATATTTCGAGTTTGGAGAAGAAGAAGTTTTTCTGCATCATCATATTCATATTAACAGGTAAGTTTTATTCGCTATACGCTTTTAGATTCATTATGCGAATTAGAGTACCAAATGGGTTTTCGTTTTAATTTTTGAAATCCCTTCCGTTGTGATTATGCTTTTTTGAACGAAACCCAACACTTTTAGCCTTGTTGTTAAACCTACCACCATTCGCACCATTTTCAGTATTGCTAGCTCCCTCTCCTGGCCTCTCCATCAACTTAATGTCAAAAATGCCTTCCTCCACGGCCATCTCACGGAAACTGTCTACATGAAACAACCACCGGCTTATACACATTCTGCATTTCCTAACAATGTCTATCTTCTTAAGAAAGCTCTGTATGGGCTCAAACAAGCCCCTCGCGCTTGGCACAACCGCTTTGCCACTTTCTTATACTCTCTTGGTTTCACTAGCAGCAAGTCTAATGCTTCTCTCTTCATTTTTCGCTAGGGTTTCAATACTGCCTTTCTTCTTCTTTATGTCGATGACATTGTTCTCATTGCTTCGTCTACCTCTCTTTTATCTAAAATCACGTCTCTTCTTTCCTCTAAATTTTCCATGACTGACTTAGGTTCTCTGCATTTTTTTCTCGGTATTTCTGTCTCTCTCTCTTCCTCTGGTCTTTTCCTTTCTCAAGAAAAATTTGCCCTCGAAATTCTTTCTCGTGCCAATATGTCCAACTGCAATTTGGTCCCCACTTCTGTCGACACCACTTCCAAACTTGCTTTATCTTTTTCTTCTCCCTTATCTAATCCTACTCTCTATCACTACTACAAAAATGACCTATGACAGCGGTTTTTTGGGCCTATGGCAGCGGTTTTAACCGCTGCCAAAGGTACCGCTGTTATAGGGGTGGACCTATGACAGCGGTTACAAAACCGCTGTAATAGGTCTACCTATGACAGCGGTTTCCTGAACACCGCTGTGAAAAAACCAAAAAAATAAAAATAAATAACGGACCTGTGGCAGCGGTTCTGGGAAAACCGCTGCCAAAGGTTTCACCTGTGGCAGCGGTTTTGGGAGAACCGCTTCCACAGGTAAGACCTTTGGCAGCGGTTCTGAGAACTGTGGCAGCGGTTCTGCAGAACCGCTGTTTTTTTTTCTGTTTTTTTTTTAATTATTTATTGCGCTGTCATGATAGTGCCTGTAATATGCAATGATCCAATCAACAAATTTCAACTAACAACAAAACATATTCAACATAAGCAAACATCATCCCAAACTTCAATATTACCATCTTTAATCTCCAACAAAATGTACAATTAACTAATTAAATTACTAATGACCTTACGAAATACAATAAATCAAATCTCAATTTATAGCAAGTCACAATGTACAAAAACTAAATTACCTAATTTCTAAGGAGCTGCTAAGAAAATGTAACGTGCAACTTCGCAGCGTACTTCATCAATTTGCTCATCAGTATAGAAGGATTGACAATCCTTAAAGTACTGCAAGATATATGTATATATATAGAGATTAATTGCAAAGTGAAATAACATTTCAATTACCTACCAATTAAGGTTTAATAATTTCAAAAGTAATAGAATTAAGTATATATATATATATAAGGATTATGTATACCGCTGTTGGGATTATAGATAGTCCGTGGCTAATAATCTCTTTCATGAATCTCATAACGAAATAGCCACAATCCACCTCGTTGGTCTGCCGGGGGCACTACAAAAGCAATCAAACTTACATTGTATTAGAAGACGAACTTCTATACGAATATATAATCTCATGAACCTAGAAAACGCTAACCTTTATAGTAAACCATTTACAGTCCGAGTTTTTGGATTTGTTGGATTGGTTGTTGCAGTTTGCACGAAATATGTGCACAGCTCTATAAAAAAATATAAAAAACAAGAAAATATGTTAAAAACAAGAAATTATGTGAAATAAATACAATTTAAAAAAATATTAAATATAATGGATACATTGATTGAATGAAAAACTTACTGATTGAATTTTAGTATCATATCATCTCGGTATTGCGGCTCACCATGCACAGAATCCAGATAGTAAACAATCTCTTTAAATGGATTAATTGCAAGCAACAACCAATGACCCCTACAAAGCATTCAAAAGATAGTTGAAAATTTGTTTTGCGTAGCTAGTTTTACAAATTAAAATCGAGTCTTTAGTAGCTCACCCGGTGTTGTAAGGTGCACGAAATAACTTATTTTGTTGTGTACTCTGCATCATAGCACGTGCTATGTACTGCACTTGTTGAACTGACGGGTCTGTTTGAGCAGCTATGGAATGTGGGCTAAGGAACCCGAAACTTGTTTCTTTTCCTTCGGGGATCACGTAGTTAAACCACAAACACCTAAATTGAGCATAAAAAATGAATTTCGAGTGACGAAAATAATCGTAGTTTAGATGTAATAAAATAATTAAAAAACTTACTTTATGTACGCTGTAATGATAGAGGCTCCTATTTCTTTTCTACACAGAAGGTGATAGATCTCCTCCCTCCCAATGAACTCTGGAAATGAAACATTCATAATGGCTTCGTCCATATATATATTGATCAGGGCATCAATCTTCATCATCTTCGTGTACTTTCCCAGAAATACAAGGTCATTAGGGAGTCCATCTAGTTGAAGATCTGCACATATGTCTACTTCACCTGCAGGCTCGGCCACTTGAGATTTTCCTTTGACAGCTGACCGCTTCGACGTCCCTGACTTACGGTTTGCAGATGATTTGGACTGTTTAAGCAAGAAAATAAAATATAAATGTTACACACCAAAGTATATTTTAGTAACCTCAAACAAATTGTTATAATTTATTAATGACTAGCTATTAATTACATACCGGTGCAGCAGTGACAATGACAAGACTCGCTGGCCAAGCAACAAAGGTACCCAGCGCATGAGAAATGGAGAATATTTCATCATTGAGAGGGACGGGCAGGAGTGTATTAGCCTCAACTGCAGTGTCAATGCGCACTTTCACATTGTTGGTGGCTAATTGACAGTTGTGAAGTGTTCTATCAGTCTCTGATCGATTGTATAGCTGTCCTTTAGCCACCACACGATATGATGGAGATGAAAGTGCTAATTGACATGGAGTGATACCCTACACACACACGTATATATATATATACAACATTATATTAGAAAGTTTTGTATGATTTACAGAAAATAGAGAGTCGCAAGTTATATGATTAATAAACAAGTTCAAATATTTTACCTCAGGAAGCATCTTATAACCTGGTTCTGGGCTGCTATCTTTCAAAGAAATGACGTCATCTTCATGTGGCTGACGCGAGTTAGGGGCTTCCAAAACATCAATTCGTTGTTGCATGGCAACCATAGTTTCGGAGAGGTTTTTCACTATGTTTCTCAAGTTTTCCATCTCTTTTTCTGAAACAGGCTTTGGATCCTTAAAATAGTCTCTTTGTGAGACCCCAAAGCCAACACCCCTAACGCGACCCGGATGCTCTTTCCTTTTAATAGCTTTAGCCAATAGGTCATCTCGACTCGTGTAAGTTCCACTATGGCTAGTGCTCTCTTGTGAAATGCTCTCCTGTAATGATATATTTTTAAAAATTAAAAAAAATAGTGAACCTTGTGCTTTTAATAGTATTTCAATAAAACAATTAATAGAGCTAAAATTGCCAATAACTCACCATTTCATTCACCACTCTTCTAATATTTTCGTTATCAATTTGATTTGTCGGATCGGAACGCGAAACCCTCCACACGAGTGCTCGTGTCACATCTGTACAATCGGATCCCGCATCCTTTCTTTTATTTATCTGTATTTTCATTAAAAAATATATGTATGCATTAACATAGAATTATTATTAAAAAAATTGTAAGGATTCACTGCTAAATGAACTACATACCTCCATTTGCTCCACAACAGCATCTCCAAAACTCCCTTTCCGGTAAGGATATTCAGGGTTCTTTGCTCTTTCCTGATTGTCCATGCTTATTTTCTGTTTATTACATTATCAAATTATTAGCTAAATATAAACGCAATAACCAACAAATGAAACTGTAAATTAAAATGACTAGCTACCTGCCAAGGTTCACCTAAGCGAACCTCTAAAAATGCCGCCCAATCGGCTTGGGATATCTCATATTGTGGAGGTGGGTTGACATTAACGTTTCCATCATCATCTCGCACATACTTTCTGCTTATGTAGCTCCTGAAGTTACGTGCTAGCCTCCCAGCTTCTGCTAGTACGTACTTTTGTCGACTTTCGTCAATATCAAACGCCAACTACAAAAAACAAACAATAAAGTATATATAAAATTATAATTTAGAGAATATGATAATACATTAACACTTACAAATAAGATAATATCCAAATTACCTTCATCTCATCCCAAATGTTTTTTTTTTTGCTGACGGGACTTTGCGCCAAGTACTAATGGCAATCGACACCTTCTGCCGAACCTGCACGCCTATATACCCAACAAATATTGATTTGTTGGGGTTAATTGGCTGACCTCTGTCATTCCAGCCGACAGGTAGCCTTATGCCTTTACTTCTGGCATTGACAACTTTTTTCATAGCAGAGACACCTCTCCGTATGTCCTTCTCATGACCGCTATCTGATCCATATACATCATCGTCGGGAAAACTACCATCAGGATTTGAAGCCATCGACCTACAAAAGACAAATAATACAGAAGTTAGATTCATATAAATTTGGCAGATTCATTTGGCAATAATAATTTTCAAATGACGTAATAAATACAGAAGTTATCTTCATATAAATTTGGCAGATTCATTTGGCAATAATAAATTTCAAATAGACGTAATAAATACAGAAGTTATCTTCATATAAATTTGGCAGATTCATTTGGCAATAATAAATTTCAAATAGAAGTAATAAATCACAAAATAAACAAAATTATCCTAAACCACAAAATAAACAAAATTTAATCCTCAATTAAACATAATTAACCCCCAGCTAAACCAAATTAACCTTAAAATCAATCAACCCCTATTTCCCTTAAATTTTCCACAAAAATTGGCAAATCTCAAGAATATAAATTTTCTAGCAACTAAGTATAAATATTGAAAGAAGTCTATCATACAATTATGAAATAAATTCTAATACCTTTCATCGTTTTCTTTTTGTCGTTGGCTTAGCAGTCTTTTGCTTCCCATCGGTACGACCATTTTTTTTAGTACGGCGACGAACTGACGGATTAATCCATATCCCCTCTTGGTGATCTTGACGCATATACAATTCATCATCACTTATATCCAAGTCATCGTCACTATCAATTGATTGTGAATCACCTAAGGAGATAGGGTTTTCTCCATCATCTTCACTTTCTTCATAATCACCTTCAATACATGTATTTTTGTTTGCCGATAAAACAATGGACCACCTCTTATCAATAGGATCGGTAACAAAAAATACTTGTTTAGCTTGTGACGCTAAAATGAAAGGTTCATCTTTGTATCCCACTCTTTCAAGGTCTACTCGAGTGAAGCCTATTTCACTATTATCGACACCATGTTTATTGTCAACCCACCTACACCCAAATACAGGCACCCGAAACCAACTATAATCAAGCTCCCATATACGTTCAATCACCCCGTAATATGATAAATCGGCATAGATAGGATTATTATCTTTCGCACTTGAGATATGCATTGCTTGAGCTACAAGACTCACACCACTATTCTGCATTGTACTTCGTTCGTCTTGGTCTTTTGTATAGAATGTGCGACCATTGATACGATAACCTGAATAACAAAATACTAGTCTGTCCGGACCCATCGACAGCCGTGTCAATTTATCTGAAACTGAAAGCTGTGGATTCTCTTTCTGTTTTTCTTCAAAATGCTTTCGGAACCAATCGATGAAACTCTTATTATGCTCTCTTGAAATCCAACTCTCATTTTTAATTGGATTGAATCTCCTAAGTTGGTTCTTATGCTCTTCAACATATGGGTCAACCTCATCGGTGTTGTGGAGCACATATAGGTGTGCCTGATCCCTTTGTGTAATATGAACACTAGCTAATTGTTTTCCCATTAATCCGACTCCTTCTGTTCCCCCTCCCACAACATGAGACTTTGGGAGCTCTGCAACATTAGAATCTGTCAGATACTCTGTGCAAAATGTAATGGCTTCATCAACTATGTACCGTTCAACAATGCAACCTTCCGGTCGACTACGATTTTTCACGTAGCCTTTCAATACCTTCATATAACGCTCAGCCGGATACATAGATCTCATAAAAGCCGGTCCACATAGTTGAGTCTCTCTAACCAAGTGAATGGGTAGATGAGTCATTATATCAAAAAAAGCAGGTGGAAAATACATTTCAAGCTCACACAAAGTGATGACAATTTGTTTTTGAAGTGCAGGAAATTGCTCAGGATCAAACACCTTGCTCCACATTGCTTTGAAGAAGAAACACAATTTAGTTATCGTGTCTCTCACCTTTTTTGGCAAAATGGCCCGTATAGCAATTGGTAGCAAATGATCCATGATTACATGACAATCGTGAGTCTTCAAGTGTTTTAGCTTCAAATCCTTCATTGATACAAGACTGCTAATGTTTGAAGAATACCCTTCTGGAACTTTCACTCCATTAAGAAACTCACATAATGCAATTTTTTCTTTCCTGGCTAGAGTGTGAGCTGCTGGAGGCAAATAAGTACGTTTCCCCTTATTTGTTGGTGTCAATTTTCCTCTTATCTTCATTTCAACCAAGTCTAACCGTGCCTTTACGCCATCTTTTGTCTTTCCGGGCACATTTAGAAGTGTTCCAATGACGCTATCAAATACATTTTTCTCAATATGCATTATATCGAGAAAATGTCTAACATGTAAAGACGTCCAATACGGCAACTCAAAGAAAATTGACTTTTTTTTCCACCCAGTTTTTGCAAGGCCACATGCAAAAGTCTTTCCAAATTTAACCTCCAAGTCTCTTACATTTTCAAACACTTCTTCACCAGTTAAGCACTTAGGAGCTCGACCTTCTTCTATATTCCCATTGAAAGCTTTCTTCCACCGACGATATCGATGGTTCCGATTTAGCCATCTCCGATGCCCTTGGAATGCATATTTCTGGGAGTGTGTCAATCGATATTGATCTGTACTCTTCACACATATGGGGCATCCACATTGGCCATGTACACCATATCCCTCGAGGTTTGCTCTTGCCGGAAAATCATTGATTGTTCCAAATAACATGACTCTGAGATTAAAATTTTCTTCTCTCAACCCGTCATATACTTGAACACCGGTGTCCCACAACACCTTCAAATCCTCAATTAAAGGGGTCAAGTAGACATCTATATCATTTCCAGGTTGTTTCGGCCCAGAAATGAGTATAGGCATCATTATATGCTCTCGCTTCATGCATCGCGATGGGGGAAGGTTGTAGATCATCAAAATCACCGGCCATGTACTATGTGAGCTGCTTTGCAAGCCATGAGGGTTCATGCCATCTGTAGCCAATACAAGGCGCAGGTTTCTTGATTCTTCACCAAATTCAGGGAAATCATCATCAATCTTTTTCCATTGAGGAGAATCTGAGGGATGTCGAATCTTGTCATCTTCAATCCTTTCTTCAAACCTTCTATCAGCATGCCATGTCAAGTCCTTGGCTAACTCTTTACTACTGTACATGCGTTTAAATCGTGGTATTATAGGCAAATACCACATGGTTTTGACAGGCGTAGATCCATTCTTCTTGTACCGTGAGGCGCCACATTTTGGACAGGCCTTCAATGATGCATAGTCAATTCTAAATAATACGCAATCATTGAGACACGCATGTATCCTCTCATATCCCATGCCAATTGAGGTTAACATCCGTTTAGCCTCATAAGTACGATTAGGTAACACATTATCCTCAGGTAGCATGCTTTTTAATAAACCAAGCAAGTCTGTGAAACTCTTATCACTCCACCCATTGTTGGCTTTTAACTTGTATAGGTTAAGAACTGTTTTCAATCTCGTGAATTTACTACCACTATACAGTGGTGTCTTTGAATCACTTGTCAAATTGTCAAACATTTTAGGACAATTTCGCAAATCCTCCTCAATCACATTTGTCATCTCCTCCAAACGATCAGGCTCATAATCATTCATGTTGAAATCGTGTGATGGATATGATGTACCACCCAAATCATCCAACGGGACACTGCTTTCACCGTGTCTTGTCCAACGTTTGTAGCTTTTATCAATTCCATTACACACCAAATGATCTTCCAACTCACGTGGACTAATTCTCTTTCCAAAACAACAACGTAAACACGGGCAAGTGATCCTAGTTCGATCTGGTGCATGGTCAACCGCAAACTTTATGAACTCTTTCACACCTTTCTCATACTGTTCCGACATACGATCTGCTAAAATCCAACTTCGATCCATTTTGATTCTGAATTAATCAAATTAAACAATTTTATCATCAGTTGATAGTTAAATTAATTAAATAATTTGTATTTTAATTTATTTCCCATTATTCTAGAAAAAATTCAGCAGAGTAACAACGCAAAAATTACTACCAAGTTCTCGACTTAATCTTCACCCGGGTAGGTTGAATCCAACAAAATTCGAATCTGACGATCCGCTAAAATCCAATTTCAATCTTAATTAATTATATTTTCAGCAACTACAAATATTGATCACCAGTCGGATCACATAAATCACATAAAACTATAGATAAAACATTATATTTTCAGCAACTAAGTATAAATATAGATCACCAGTTGGATCAATGTACCCTAAACCACCAAATAACCACAATTTAATCTCAAATCAAACGGAATTAACACCCGACTAACTAAAATTAATACTAAATTCAGTCAAATTCCTAGTTCCCTTAAATTTTTTATACACCCACACATACACAAATACACGCACACATACACAAATATATACATACACTCATATATGCATACACCCACATATACACAAATACAAGCACACATACACAAATATATATACATACACTCATATATGCATACACCCACATATACATACATCTATACATACTCTATGTGTGTGTGTATATATATATATATATTTATATTTATCTAAAAGAAAATACCAAAACTAAATGGACCACGGCGGCGGAAGCGGAGGTGGGCGGCAGGGGCAGCGGCGGGCGGCGGCGGCGGAGGTCGGCGGCGGCGGAGGTCGGCGGCGGCGGAGGTCGGCACTATCTATATATATATATATATAGAGTTAATTTTATATATATAGAGAATATATACATATATATATATACATATATATGCACATATATATATATCTAGAAAGAGAAAGAGAGAAAGAGAGAGAGAGATATTACCGGAGTGACGGCGGCGGACGGTGGTAGAGAGAGAGAGAGAAAAACCGAGAGAGAGAGAGAAAAACCGAGAGAGAGAGAGAGAAAAAGGGAGGGGGGCGGCGGATGGTGGTGGTCGCGATGGTGGTGGTGGTGGTGGTGGTGGTGATGGTGGTGATGGTGGTGGTGGTGGTGGTGGTGGTGAGAGAGTTGAGAGAGAGAGAGAGAGAGAGAGAGAAACCGAGAGAGAGGGGTAGATATCTAGAGATAGAGAGAGAAAAAGAGATCTAGGGGGCGGCGGACGGTGGTCTCGCGATGGTGGAGGTGGTGGTGGTGGTGGTGGTGGTGATGGTGGTGGTGGTGGTGGTGGTGGTGAGAGAGTTGAGAGAGAGAGAGAGTGAGTAGGTGAGATGTAGTGATAGTGAGAGTGAGAGTGAGGGGGGCCGGGTTGTAGAAAACCCGGCCCTTGTGCCAGCGGTTCGGTCGAACCGCTGGCACATGTCTGTTTGTGGCAGCGGTTCGGCTAGAACCGCTGCCACAAAGTACACTTCTGGCAGCGGTTCGGCCGAACCGCTGCCATACGTGCGCTTTGTGGCAGCGGTTCGGCCGAACCGCTGCCATACGTGTGCTTTTTGGCAGCGGTTCTGCACATTCAAAATATTATTTATTTTTTTTTTCTGAAACCTATGACAGCGTTTTGGCTCGAACCGCTGTCATAGGTCCGAACCGAATGCCACTTATTACAGCAGTTTTCAAAACCGCTGTCATAGGTGCGTTGTAATAGGACTTTTTTGTGGTAGTGTATCGTAGTCTCGCCGGTGCTCTTTAGTACCTCACCGTTACTCGTCTTGATATTTTTTTCGTTGTTCAGCAAATCTGTCTCTTCATGCATGACCCTTGTGATCAGCATATGACTACTCTAAAATGCGTTCTTCGTTATCTTAAGGGTACCATATCTCAAGGCCTTTTTATTCTCCCATCTTCCCCCGCTCAACTCACTGTTTATTCTGATGTTGATTGGGCGGGATGTCCTGACACTCGTCGTTCCACTTCCGGTTATTGTGTTTTTCTTGGGGATAATCTTGTTTCTTGGTCCTTTAAACGTCAACATGTTATTTCTCGCTCTAGTGCTGAAGCCGAATATCGCGGGGTTGCAAATGTTGTAGTTGAAGCATCTTGGCTCCGCAATGTTCTTCTTGAGCTCCATTGTCCTCTTCGTTCTGCGACTGTTGTTGTTTGTGATAATATCAGTACTGTTTATCTTTGTTCTAATCCCGTACAGCACCAACGTACCAAACATGTAGAATTAGATATACATTTTGTACGTGAAAAATTGGTTTTTGGTGATATTCATGTGCTTCATGTTCCATCCTCACACCAGTTTGCAGACATTTGCACTAAGGGATTACCGTCGTCTCTCTTTGTTGATTTTTGTACCAGTCTCAATGTTCGTTCCCCTCCCGTTTCGACTGCGGGGAGTGTTACAATTATAATAGAGTTTATATTAGAATAGGTTTGTTAGTCTTTATTTCCTTCTTTATTATTTTCTTGTTTATCAAGTCTTTTACTCTATATATATGTTTCTATCATTAATAATACAAGTGTGGACAATTATATTATATCAGATGTTTGGGATGATTAACGATTTGGAGGGTATTATGTTCGTTCTTCTTGTTAGATATATAATTCGGCCCATATATGTATTGTCAAAGTTCATATTTTTGTTTATATACACCCGTTGTATTGTATGCATAATTCATTCAATCACATAATACAATCTATATTCTCTAGAGTTCTTATACAATACATACTTGAACTTTATCATGGTATCAATTGCTGGAAAAAACAAACATGTAACTATGGCTACCGTCCTCACGACAAACATAGCCCCGATCTGCATCTTCGTCTCCGCGGCCCAAACCACCACCTCCACCCCTCTCTCTTCTCTTTCTCCCTATCTTTTACCAATCTGCCCTCTCTTCCTGCAACTTCTTTCTCTTCGACGTTCACCACCGATGCCTTATTGCCCTCTTTGTCAAAAACTCTGGTGGCAGACACCCATATCGCCGACGCCTTGCAACTTCTTCTTAATCTCTCTTCTCCACTGCTTAATCTTGCACCAACATATATTCCATCTCTCCTCTCTTTCCAACCTCCACTCTTGTACCTGTTTTCTTTTCCAGCTACCTCCGCCACTTGGTGTTTCCCTCATGGCGGCACTATTGCCGTTTTACCCTCACAAAAGTGGGCCACCACTTCTCCTGTCCCTAATATTCTATCAAACTCTACTTAATTACTGTATTCCCTACATACAAAAATAAAATTAACTCTAACCCTAATCAGCAAACAAACCCTAATCCTCTCTTCCTTAATCTGAGAACTTATGTTCTTAGATATCCTTGTTGTATCCGGACGAGCTAATTTCCAAAGCATGAATGAGGCGACACATCATTCGTGGCTTGAACAAAGATTATATTCCTTTTGTTACATCTATTCAAGGATAGCAGAGGCAACCATCCTTGGAAGAGTTCGAGAATCTTCAATCCTCTCAAGAATGTTTAGCTCGTCAAATGACTGGAGTTTCTCTTAATAATGATGGACAAGCATTATTCTCTGGGGAAAAAAAAGTATGACAAAACTATAGAAGACTACAAAAAAAATGTAAACTGGTAGGAGTTTTCATCTAGAAAACAGAAAAAAGAATTCAAATGCTATCAGTGTGGTTTGGCTGGGCATTTTAAGAGAAATTATCGAGTTAAGTTGAAGCCTAGCAACATTGTAGTGAAAGAGGAGAAATAAGAGAACTCTAATTTCTGGACGAGTAAAATTTGGGAAAATGCTTTATTTCTGATTTTACATTAGTTGATGCAATGGCGTCCATCAATTTTGGAGATGACTGGATCGTGGAATTTGGTTGTGGTCATTATCTGAGTGGAGACGAGTCCAAATTCACCAAGTTCAATAATTATAGCGGGAAGGATATCGTAGTCACTACAGACAATACGGTTCATCCAGTGCAGAAAAAAGGCTTTGTCATTGTTAAAAACAATGGTGACAATTCTATCACATTTAATATTGTCTTCCATGTCCCAGGTATGACAAAGAATTTGTTTTCAGTTGCTAATGTTGTGGATGATGGGATTATATTCTATTTGGAACAAGTAATGTTAAATTTCTTAAAAATATAGAGAATTTTAAAGTAGAGGTAGTCCACATCGAAAAAAGAATTAATAATATGTATGTTCAGCCTCCTCGTCTTATTTGGAGAAGATGGGTTGCAATGATAAGGCAAGTTTATGGCATGCCCGGCTTAGCCATGTGAATATGTATAAACTAAAAGTTACGGTGCAGAAAAATTAAGTTCGTAGGTCTACCTAATATTACTAACTTTGGCACTGGAGAAATGTGTTAACGATGTCAATATGGAAAATATCATCATCTTCCATTTGAAAAATCCATCACGAGAAGTAAAGGACCACTTATATGAATCCATGGTGGTTTATTTGGGCCTACTGCAACATCTTCTTTTTCTGGGTACCGCTATATGCTAATACTTGTTGATGATTTTATGAGGTTTACGTGGGTATATTTTCTAAAGCATAAACTTGATACTCTATCCGAATTTTAAGAATTAAAAAAAGATAGTAAAAGATGTTCTTGGAAGTAAAATAAAGCAATTGAGAACAGATAATGGTGAAGAGTTCAACTCTGATGATTTTTTCTCATTTTGCCGACAACTTGGAAGAAGGAAATTAATTACTGTTCTCCCGTATGTTGAAATCTGAACCAGCTACGCAATCTTTTCTTGAACATCAAATCCATCGCTGTCTCTAAATTGCCACGCCGGAGTTAAAAACGAAAATCTCCTTCTTCTGCACCTTTGATGGACGGCTAGAGTGAGAGAGAAAGGGAGGGAAGTTTGACTTGGAGAGAAAGTTTGTAAGTTGATTCTTTTGACCTAGTTCTTTTTTCACTAAGTAATATATATATATATATATACACTACTATATGAAACAATAACCTAGTCACCAATAACCCCACTTGAGGGCTTTTAAGCCCCGGGCTTTGGTCCAACTTTGGTTATTTAATTATTAAATAATTAATTTTATTTATCCAATAAATAAATTAATTAAATAATCAATCAAATTCATGTTAATATTATAATTAAATTCCCACGAAGAATTAATTAATTCAACAACTTAACTAATTAATAAAATCATCTAATGATTAATTAATTAATCTCAATATCCAATTCCGAACATTCTCTCAAGTCTTTTTCCCATGATTTTATTTTTGCACTTCCTTTAAGCGCGACTCTTGTCTCAAAAGGCAATTGCGAGGAAATCAAAAGGATGTGAGTAACACCTAGCCAGTCGCGTGACTCACATCGTATCCCAATTGAGAACGAATGAATAGGATCATTCCAAACCATATACGCTGTGAATACCGTACGTGTATAAACCTTTTATTCTTATATCCCAGTCAAGTGAGAGTCTTGGTTTTAGTCAAACTCACATGACTTGACCATATGCTTAGCTCATAATGAGTGGAGGTCATTTTATGCTTTGGCCGAAGACTTTTAACCTCACTCATTCATGACTGCATAGGATATTTAACTCATTTACTTATGAGAGAATAAATCTCATTTTGCTAATCAGTTAACAATGCTACTTGCCCATCAAGTCGCACTTTGAGATCAATCCCACCAAAGGGTGAATTAGATCTAACTACTCTAATGACAGACTTGATGTCACAAATACATCTTCAACTCGATTTCTCAGGTCTAAGGTTCACGCGTACCTATCACAACTTATCAGTTTCATCATTGACTGACAGTGAATGAATACCCATGTGATGAAACTGATGTGATCCTTGTTCTGTATTGATGTCCAGTCAAATACTTTCTTAGACTTGCGAATTCTATTTAGAGAATAAGGATCAAACCCTTCTAGTGCCATTCTTCCTATCCCATAGAAAGTAGAAGGTTTGCCTTATTCTCAAGGACTTTACGTTGTTTATTAATACCTTACAAATGCGTAAAAGAAAACAACAAGATAACGCCTTATATATTATAAGAAGATATTGTTTTGGTTACAAGTTAATGCCCTATAAATCTATCCTCTTTGTGGCATTTGAGGGCATATACTCTAACAATCTCCCACTTGCACTCAGTGCCATTTGCTATGGTATTTAATACCAATCCCTTCGAAATGTTTTTCTAGCACCGCCTGTGCCAATGTCTTGGTCAATGGACCAGCGACATTGTCAGCTGAGACTATTTTCTGAACAGACATTTCTACTCGTGCAACGATCTCTCATATGATATGATATCTCCTCTTGATGTGTTTAGACTTGTTGTTAAACCTAGGTTCCTTTGCTTGCGCTATTGCTGCGGTGTTGTCACAATAAAGTGGAAACAAGAGCTTTATGCTAGGAACCACTTGAAGTTCTTCTATGAACTTTCTTATCCAAACAACCTCTTTAGCTGCCTCAGAGGCAGCTATGCATTCAGCCTCTATAGTGGAGTCTGTGGTTGTGCTTTGCTTGGAAATTTTCCAAGTTACTGCCCCACCAGTGAGGGTGAATACGAATCCTGAGGTGGATTTCCGGTCATCGACATTAGATTGAAAATCCGAGTTAGTGTACCTATCCACACTCAGGCTACCACTCCCATAATTGAGAATCAAATCCTTAGTTCTCTTCAGGTACTTTAGGATATTCTTCACAATTATCCAATGTTCCTTACCTGGGTTTGCTTGAAATCGACTAACAACACTTACCGAGTAAGCGATGTCAGGTATAGTACACAACATTGCGTACATCAGGCTACGCACTGCTGATGCATAGGGTACAGTGCTCATTTCCTTTCTATCTTCTTCACTTTGAGGACACACAGATTTCGAGAGATGTATCCCATGTCTCATTTGTAGGAACCCTTTCTTAGAACCCTCCATCCTATATCTCTTTTGGACCTTTTCTAAGTAACGGGCTTGAGACAGCCCTATCATTCTATTTATTCGATCTCTGTAGATTCGAATCCCTAGAATGTAAGTTGCCTATCCCAAGTCTTTCATGGAAAAAGTACTCGAAAGCCACTTCTTTACAGTGGTTAGCATTCCTATATCATTCCCTATGAGTAATATGTCATCTACATATAACACAAGGAATGTTATCTTGCTCCCACTAACCTTGTTGTAAACACATGGCTCGTCTTCGTTTTTGATGAAGTCAAATCCTTTGACAGCCTCATTAAAACGTAGATTCCAGCTACAAGATGCTTTCTTGAGTCCATAAATGGATCTCTCAAGTTTACACACCTTATGAGTATGCTCCTCGGATACAAAACCTTTTGGTTACGTTGTTCCATATAGGTATCCTTTTCTAGGAATCCATTTAGGAAAGCAGTTTTGACATCCATTTTCCATATTTCAAAGGCTAGGTGTGCAACTATTGCAAGTAGAATCCTTATTGATTTGACCATAACCATTGGCGAAAAGGTTTCTTGGTAGTCAATTCCTTCTTTTTGACTATACCCTTTCGCCACTAGCCTGGATTTGTAGGTGTCAACCTTGCCATCAACATCAATCTTTCTCTTATAGATCCATTTGCACCCGATTGGTTTTACCCCTTCAGGTTGGTCCACAAGTTTCCAGACTTGGTTTGCATGCATCGAATCGATCTCGGTTTGCATAGCTTCACGCCATCTAGTAGCATCCACACCCACCATTGGTTGATCAAAAGTGGAGGGATCTTCTCCATGATCCTCCTCTAATACAGAATGAAGATCCTGCTCCCTCTTTACTAGATATCCGTACCTCTCAGGTGGTTGAGGTACTCTACTTGATCTTCGCGGTTGTGGTTGTGTTACAGAAGGTTCGGTTCTCACTTCCTATGTAGATGTATCCTCTGGAGTCTCGTTTTGTTCTTCTAAAACAATCTTTCTACCCGCTCCTCCTTCTTGAATGAACTCATCTTCAAGAAAGTGGGCTTGTAAAGCTACAATGATCCTTTGATCATCGTGCAGTAAAAGAGGTATCTCATTGAATCCTCAGGATATCCAACGAAACGTCCCTTCAAGGATCTAGCCTCCAACTTGTCCACTTTGGTCTTTTTGACATAAGCCGGACATCCCCAAATCTTCATGTGATTAAGACTTGGTTTTCTATTCCTCCATATCTCATAGGGAGTTATAGGAAGGGACTTGGACGGACATATATTTAAAATGTGTACAGCTGTAAGCAGCGCATGACCCCACAGTGAAATGGGTAAGTCAGTGTAGCTGAGCATGGAGCGAACCATGTCCAACAAGGTTTGATTCCTTCGCTCTGCTACACCATTTAACTGTGGTGTCGCTGCAGGTGTGAGCTATAATACTATACCATTCGCTCTGAGGTATACATCAAACTCGTCGCTCATATATTCTCCTCCTCGATCCGATCGAAGGGTTTTTATATGTTGACCGGCTTGATTTTCCACTAAAGCCTTGAATTCCTTGAACTTTTCAATGGATTCAGACTTATGCCTCCTCATGTACACTAGACCATATCTTGAATAATGGTCATTAGTGAAGGTGATGAAGTAAAGGAAACCTCCTCGAGCCATTTCTCCAAATGGACCCCAAACATAAGTGTGCCCTAAGCCTATGATTTGTGAGGCTCTTTCAAAAGTCCCTGTGAAGGGGATCTAGTCATCTTGCCTTTGAGACAAGATTCACAAGTAGGATAGGGATCCAATCCCAATGGCCCAATTAGTCCATCTTTCTCCATTTTGCGAATTTTATGTTCGCCGGCATGGCCTAGTCTTAGATGCCAAATCAATCTTTGGTTTACTCCAAGCCTACTACATTTCCTTTGTATAGTATTTACAGAACACTCATTCTGGACATTAAGGTAATACAATCCATTTATTAAAGAAGCAAAGCCTGCTAATTTGTTACCATAATAAATGTTGCATCGTTCATCAATAAAACGGAAAGTATAACCAATTTTAAATAAAACGGGAATAGAAACAATGTTTTTAAGCCCATTGGACAAAACTAAAATATTATCCAGAAATAGTATATGTCCAGACTTAAGAAATAATGAAGCAAATTCGATTACAGTAGCGGCGACGCTTTACCCGCTGCCTACTCTTATCTTCACCTCATCAGGGCTCAGCTTCCTACTTCTTTCCAGATTCTGATTCACACAACATACATGAGTATTAGCTCCTGAATCAAGAATCCATGAAGAGGACAAATTGGTAATAGATCAATTAGTTTCAAAAACATAAAGTTCATTACTTTTCGCTTCTATGCTAGGACAGTCTATTCTCCAGTGGCCTAGCACACCGCAGCATAAGCACCTATCCTAATTTCGTGCCCTCTTATTTCTCCTTCGTTGTGCTTTGTTGAAAGTTGTGCTGGATGCCCCTTCCTCCAAATGGACATTTTTATTCCTTCTTCCATCCAATGGATTAGGAAAAGTAATTGCCATCGGGTTGTTCCATTTGTCCGCCTTTATTTGTTTTTGAGCAACTTTGAGTTTCTCTAATAGCCCAGCTAAAGAACCCTCAATGTCATTCATGTCAAAGTTTATGACGAAGTAATAGAACGAATCGGGGAGTGGCTGTAGGATGAGATCAACTTGGAGATGTAGGTCCATGTAGAAGTTTAAAGATTTTAGTTTTTCTATCAGGGTCATCATTTTGAAAACGTGTTCTCCAACATCTTCTCCTTTGTTGGGAAAAATTGCATAAAAATAAAAACGCAGCGGAAGAATGATAAGTTTAATCCCAGTGGCTCATCTCTATTTTTCGTATTTACATTGGGTTTTACAAAATTAATTACCGTTCTCGCGTATGTTGAAATCTGAACCAGCTATGCAATCCTTTCTTCAACAGCAAATTCGTCGCTGTCTCTAAATTGCCACGCCGGAGTCAAAAACAAAAATCACCTTCTTCTTCACCTTGATGGACGACTAGAGTGAGAGAGAAAGGGAGGAGAGTTTGACTTGGAGAGAAAGTTTGTGAGTTAATTCTCTTGACCTAGTTATTTTTCCACTAAGTAGTATATATATATACTACAATAGAAAACAATAACATAGGCTTCATTAGCCCCATAAGGTAGACGCCCACTTGTAGGCTATTAAGCCTTCGGGCTTTTGTTTATTAATTAATTAAATAATTAATATTATTTATCCAATAAATAAATTAATTAAATAATCAATTAAATCCATGTTAATATTATAATTAAATTTCCATGAGGAATTAATTAATTCATTAACTTAATTAATTAATAAAATCATCTAATGATTAATTAATTAATCTCGATATCCAATACTAAAAATTCTCTTAAGTCTTTTCCTACGATTTTCTTTTTGCACTTCCTTTAAGCGCGACTCTTTAGGTTCGTCTCAAAAGGCAATTGGGAGGAAACCAAAAGGATGTGCGTAACACTTTGCCAATCACGTGGCTCACATCGTATCCAATTGACGAATGAATAGGATCATTCCAAACCATATACGCTGTGAATACCGTACGTGTATAAACCTTTTATTCTTACATCCCAGTCAAGTGAGAGTCATGGTTTTAGTCAAACTCACATGACTTGACCATATGCTTAGCTCATAATGAGTCGAGGTCATTTTATGCTTTGGCCAAAGACTTTTAACCTCACTCATTCATGACTGCATAAGATATTTAGCTCATTCACTTATGAGAGAATAAATCCCATTTTGCTAATCAGTTAACAATGCTACATGCCCATCAAGTCGCACTTCGAGGTCGATCCCACCAAAGGGTGATTTGGATCTAACTAACTTTGAGGTCACAAGTACATCTTCAACTCGACTCCTCAGGTTTAAGGTTCACGCATACCTATCACAACTTATCAGTTTCATCATTGACTGTTAGTGAGTGAATACCCATGTGATGAAACTGATGCGAGCCGTGTTCGAACATATTAGTCCAACTTATATGTCCATGACATATGTTCCCACTATCATTCCCATAGTGTTTGACTGGCACTTTCTCTATCAAAACTTATATCATGCAAGTTATTAGGAAATTTCATGTTAGATGTTTTGATGATGACAAGATAGGATTTAATGTTAGACCCCAAAAATACAATGTAAGTTTCCGTTTTTCATAGATTGATGTATAAGCGTTTGAAAGTTTGTAATTATTATAGGTTTGTAATTTTTATCTTTGTAGATTTTAGACTAAGTATTAGATACTGAGTCGCTAATAGAATTCTAGGTGAGTCTATTAGAGAAGCGGTTGAAGATCAGCGTCTGAAGTCAACCAGAGATGAATATTTGTTACTTAGCGTCCGTCAAAAGCTAAAGGACATCATTTCAGGATTTATGAATCAAGCGCTCAAAGCACTTAAGCGAACGATGTCAGATTCACCTGAAATAAATCCTCAAGTCATGAAGGACTTAAATGCAATCATTCAACGGGCATTTAATTCCAACGGGAATTAAATTCAAAATGAATTAAATGCCTGATAAGAGCATTAAATGTGATAAGCTAATGTGACTTGTGGACAAGCTACCTTTTGACCAGACTGTCAGAAAATTCAGAGTTTCAGCTGCTCCCGTCCAATCGGCTTCAGCAAATTTTCAGGAATGTCAGACTTTAGGTAAACTCACGTGCTGCGTGAAAGGCAAGCTCCTACATGTGTCCAACGGACAGATCCCAAGAAAATTGCCTATAAATACCTTACCCCAGAAAACCCTAAATAACAAGATACAACACAAGAAGATACGTACGAAAAAAGAAATTATCGCCAAAAATCTTACGTACATTTTCAGGGAAAAAGCTTAGAAACTCCATAGCCAAATATCTCAAGCTTTTTATCTACATTCCAGACAGTCACAAATATCTCAAACATCTTCTAAGGAAGAAACCCAAATTCCAACTGAGATATTCCAAGTTGTTTGATCTTTTCAAAAACAAACAAAACCCTAGTTACAAACCTCAACCTTTCATCTGAGTGAGAAAAGTTGATGTACCCTTTCAGGCAGTATTTCTGAGTGAGAGAATCTTGAGAAAGATGATCTTCATTGGTGCTAAAGTCTGTGTGATCAAGGAGCATTCACATATTTATGTTCGTGCGATAATAAAATGTGTGATGTGATTACAGATGGCCCCATTCAGATTATGAAAGTTGTAACTCGAGCCCCTAGAGCGACTGAGGCTACTCCAGATGGTTATGTCGAGAAACCTAAGTTAGAATAGATGCCAGAGGATAGAAAAGGAGCTAATCTGGATAATGTTGGACGAAGTGCACTTTACTTAACGTTAGGAGATAACGATGCATTGTTGAACAAGATCAAGCAATGTAAGACTTCCAAAGAAATATGGGATAAGTTGGCCATTGTGTGCGAAGGTTCAGCGCAAATGAAAGAGAACAAGCTCTCCATAGCCATGCAAAGATTCGAGCATTTCAAAATGCAGCCCAATGAGACGCTAGAACAATTGGACGCAAGATTCACTTTACTCATTACCGAGTTAGCGTCATTAGATAAAGAATTGACCAATAAGGAAATGGTCAATAAGATTTTCAGAAGTCTTCCAAGTAAATATTTGATTAAGACTGTTGCTATGAGAGAATCACAAACTTTGGAGACTCTTACTCTAGAACATGTGTTTTCAGAGTTAAAGGCATTCGAATTCGAGTTAGGTGAAGTCAGCGACACAACAACTTCAGCGACTGAATCAGGAGCTTTAATCGCTACCACCAAAAATAAGGGTAAAGCGGTTAGTGATGTTAAACCAGTGGAATCAAATGAAGAAAAGGAAATGGCCTTATTAGTCAAGAAATTCAAGAAATTTCTAAGATATGAAAAGAGAAATCCTATTAGACAAACTTCATTTCAAACTCCTCCCCCAGCACCAGCGCCTTAGTATCAAGTGCCAGTGTACTCCGCACCTCAACCAGTAGCGCCAGTTCCATATCAAGCGCCTCCATCGCCTACTCAGAATCTCTCAGCGCCAGTTGGATCAAAGTGATTATCCACTGCAGGAAACTAATTTATGTTATAATTGCAGGAAACCAGGGCACTACCAGGTAAATTGCCCTTATCCAAATGTGTCTAAGCCCACAAGGCAAGACTGTGTGGATAGAAATCAATTCAGGAGCAACCTTCGCCAACAAGGTTTGCTAGCGGAATCCGAACCATTTCCTGCACCTGAAGAGGATTTGGAATCATCAGATGAAAGCAGTGATGATGAGCCTACAAGCGACTTAGCGTTGATCTGTCTCATGGAAAGAGATGATGAAGCGTCTGATAAATCGCTACCAGAGGTAACCAATGAATTATCTCATCCTCTTTCTTATAGTGAATTACTTGACAAAGTTAATGAATATTATAAAGATTGTCAAGAGGCCGCCAAAATATATCAAAACGATCTCGCTATTATTTCATCACTCACAAGAGATAAAGTTACGCTCAAAGCAGAGTTGAAAGTTCAACAACAATGCATTGAGAGGAACCAATCGCTTGAAAGTGAAATTACTCAATTGAAAAGCGATCTTGATATAATAGTCAAGAGAGAAGCTGATCTGATCGCTAGACTTGCTAAATCAGAGCAGCTCATCTCATCATTATCAAAAGCTTCTAGAAAGTTGGATAATGTGACTGAAGTAACTAGATTATTTGGTGAAAAGACCGATTTAGGTTGCAATAAATTCGGTAAACAACCTAATAAATCTAATGTTACGGTAAACAACAAAGGAAAGGGTGTTACCTTTGTTAAGGAAAGTTCACAAAGCCAAACGCTAAATGAACCTAGCGACAATGGTGCGAGGCCAAATGAGAAAGCCAAAGCTGACTCAGGCAAGGGTAAGGCTAAAGCAAATGATTCACAAAAACGGTTCATCCAAACCCTCAAAAGGCTAAGGGTAAGCCTGAACACTGTAAATCAAGCGCTAAGCGTTCAACACCAAAAGTGCAACCCAAGCCTGAATACAGTCAAGATCATATTATCGATACTATGATGATTATGATTATGATTATGATTATGATTACGATTATGATTACTATTATAATCGAGGATATTACCATACACCTAAAAACCACACACAACACAAACCGAAACCCAAGAAGGCCAATCTTCCCGTAATGAAGACAAGGCAAATATGAGTTCCGAAAGTTTTAATTCAAACCAAAGCTACTAACGTTGAAGGACCCAAAACAACATGGGTACCTAAGAAGAATTAGAACTGCCCTTTAAATGCAGTTTGGTACATCGATAGTGGGTCGTCAACGCACATGATTGGCTCAAAGGATCTCTTGATCAACTATCGTGTAACCAACAGTCCTCAAGTTATATTCGGTGATAACTCCAAAGGTAAAACCAAAGGTATAGGTATCATGGATAAGGGGAACGTCATGATCAGTGATGTATATTATGTTGAGGGTCTTAAGCATAATTTGTTGAGCATTAGTCAATTTTGTGATAAAGGCTTTGATGTTAAATTTTCAAGCGACTTCTGTTATGTCAACGACGCTAAGACTAAGTCTACTAAATTAAGAGGAAAAAGAACAAATAATGTGTATTTAGTGGATTGGGATTCTACATTTGATAACAACCCCACATGCTTTGTTGCTAAAAGTCAAAATGAATTGGGTTGGTTATGGCATAGAAAAATGAATCACCTCAACTTTAAGGCAATCTCTCAGTTAATATCGTTAAATCTTGTAGAGGGATTACCTAAGGGTTCCTTTCAAAAGAATCGCTTATGTGATGCATGTCAAATGGGTAAACAAGTTAAATCATCTTTTAAGAAGAAACCATGTCTATCTACTTCTAGAGTTCTTGAACTATTGCATTTAGATTTGTTTGGTCCTATTCAAATCATGAGTGTTAGTGGTAAAAAATACTCGCTAGTAATAGTTGATGATTTCTCTCGCTATACATGGGTAGAATTTCTAGCGACCAAAGATGAAACTAGTGCCAAGCTCACAGCGCTAATCCGTCAACTGCAAAATTCAAAAGATCTAAAGGTAATGAGAATTAGAAGCGATAGAGGAACTGAATTTACTAACCAATTTGTTGAGAAGTTTTGTACGGATTTTGGAATACTTCATGACTATTCTGCCCCTAGAACACCTCAACAAAATGGAGTTGCTGAGCAACAGAACAGAACGCTTAAAGAAGCCGCTAAGACGATGCTTGCAGAGTCTAAGCTGCCTCAAAGGTTTTGGGCGGAAGCCATCAACACCGCTTGCTACACTCAGAACCGGTGTATGATCAACAAACAACATGAGAAGACTCCATATGAGTTGTGGAAGGGACGTAAGCCTAACGTTTCATATTTTCATGTATTTGGTTCAAAATGTTTCATTCATAATAATGGATCCCACAGCCTAAAGACATTTGATCCTAAAGCGGATGAGGGAATCTTTCTAGGCTATGCCAAGAATGGAAAGAGCTTTCGCATCATAAATAAGATCAAATCGAAGGTTGAAGAATCCATTCATGTTGTGTTTGATGACGCTAACCAAGAACCGAGTAATGTTAATCCTGATGATGTAGGAATCGAAGATCTTGCCCAACAAGCGTCACAAATTAATCTTGTTAATAATAGTGATAATGAGGATGATGAGATCTTTGTGCCTATTCCTAAGGTTACTCGTGAGGTTACAAATGATGATAAAGTCAGAATCACTGATGATCATGAAGAGAATGATCATAAAGAGCAAATTGGGACTGTGAATGATGAAGCGACTGCGCAAGAGACAAACATGGATCAAGCGATTGATAACCAAGAGTCTCTCAACCATTTCCAACCAGACCGTAAATGGCTTAGAGACCATCCACCAAAGCTAATAATTGGAGATATGGAAGCACCTGTTAGAACTAGGTCAGCTACAATTAATGAGTCCATGTTCGCAAGTTTCTTATCTCAAATGGAACTAAAGAAAGTGGATGAAGCGCTCAGTGATTCAAGTTGGGTTGAAGCAATGCAAGAAGAGCTTAACCAATTTGAGAGAAGCAAGGTTTGGACGCTAGTACCAAGGCCAACTCATCAAGGAGTTATTGGGACTAGATGGGTTTTTAGGAACAAGATGGAGGAAGATGGCATTTTTATAAGAAACAAAGCCAGATTAGTCGCTTAGGGTTATTGTCAAGAAGAGGGTATTGATTTTGATGAGACATACACCCCAGTAGCCCGTCTTGAAGCAATTAGGATGTTCCTAGCGTTTGCTTTCACGGTGTACCAAATGGACGTGAAGAGTGCATTCTTGAATGGTAAACTCCAAGAAGAAGTCTATGTGGAGCAATATCCAGGATTCATCAACAACCATGGTAAAAGTATGGTCTACAAATTGGATAAGGCACTCTATGGCCTTAAAGAAGCACCAAGAGCATGGTATGACACTCTCTCTATCTTCCTTATAGGTAAAAGCTTTTCGAAAGGCAGCGTTGACACAACGTTATTTAAAATTACCCATAATGAAGATATTCTCTTAGTCCAAATTTATGTTGATGATATTATATTTGGTTCTACTAATAAGCGATTGTGTGAGAAATTTTCAAAAATGATGCAAGATCAATTTGAAATGAGCATGATGGGTGAATTAACTTTCTTCTTAGGATTACAAGTTAAACAACTCCCTAATGGAATATTTATAAACCAAGTTAAATATACAAAAGACATGATTAAGAAATTTGGTATGGAAAATGCATCATCTTCAAAAATTCCAATGAGTCAAACACTTAAGCTAGATAAAGATGAAAGTGGGAAGAAAATTGATATCACTAACTATAGAGGTATCATTGGATCACTTCTTTATCTTACCGCTAGTAGACCGGATATTATGTTTTCGGTATGCATGTGTGCACGCTTTCAAGCTGATCCTAGAGAATCACACTTAAGTGCTGTCAAGAGAATCCTTAAATACCTAAAAGGCACACAAAATGTGGGCTTATGGTATCCATGGTACTCTCCTTTTGAACTAATTGGTTATTCAGACGCAGATTTTGCAGGATGCAAAATAGATAGAAAAATTACTAGTGGTACATGTCAATTTCTAGGTAATAGACTAGTTTCGTGGCATAGTAAGAAACAACAATCTATAGCGACTTCTACCGCTGAAGCAGAATATGTAGCCGCTGGGAGCTGTTGTGCACAAATCCTTTGGATGAGGCAACAACTTAGATATTATGGAATAATCTTAGGTCCTACCCCAATCCATTGTGATAACCAAAGCGCTTTAGCTATGACCCAAAATCCTGTCCTTCATTCTAGAATTAAACACATTGACATTAGATACCATTTCTAGCGTGACTATGTTCAAAAGAAAGATATCTCCATGCACTTCATTGGAACTGACAAACAATTGGCAGATATCTTCACCAAAGCGCTCAACGAACAATGCTTTCTCACTTTGAGAAATGAATTAGGTATGATCGATTTAAACGCTTAAATCATACTAGCATCATTCCTTTCATAGGCATACGCTTTAGGGGGAATCCACTTTATATATACATCTAAAGCGTCTTTCAAAATTGAAACAAGTTATCAATTTTAGAGGGAACTTTAAAATTGTACCTATAACAATGTACAAGCGACTGTGATAAAAAATGATTTTAAAAATATATCCACTGATCAATAGCGCTTATCTTTATGCATGACAAAGTCAATCTCTAAATAAAAATGTCATTTATAAATTCAAGCGATTGACTTTATCTCAAACTTTACAAAATTCAATTTTGTTCTCCAAAAGTCTTAAGCGTTAAAGAGACTCCCACGTTAACGCTAAGAAAATTATTTTAAAAATCGTGCATAGTTTTCATCGTTAAAGAAACGTGTGGATAAGTACAAAAGATTAGATTTGATACTGTTCACGCGTGTCTATCAAATCAAACTGACAGTTAATGACCTTTATCTAAAATCGAGACAGTTCAGTGTCTGCACGAGTCTAATTACGTGTCAATGTACTATCAGGCGCGTGTATGTCACGTTGAAAATTTCAAATCTTTTCAAACGTTTTTCAATTAATTTGGTAACTGCGGATCCCAAAATTTCTCTTTTTTTGGTAACTGATAAACTATTTTACCGCACTTTTTGCATCCATATTTTCCTAAAACGTATCAGATTTGAATTCCTTCAAAATTCAAACTCTTTGACTGTCCACGTGTTAAAATTGTAGCCATTGAGAAGTTATTTTTGCCTCTAGTTAAACCCTTCAAGGTTTTTACAGTCAGACTTTATCACTTTCCATATTATCTCTACTGTAAAATTCTTCATCTCTCTCAAAAAGCTTTCAAACTTTCATCAATGGCACCCAAAGCTTCAAAATCTTCCAAATCATCCAAGTCTGCTACCGGAAAAACTTCCCGTGCTGAAAAACCAGTCACGATTAATGCCAGATTTCTGGTTAACTGGGACTATCTGTTTGATAACCAGAACTTCCCTCTTCGAACGACTCTTCCACTCGTTCAAGAATCTGGTTTGAGAGATATGATCACTACTATTTTCAACTACTTTGAAAACGAATCTCTCTACTTTTTCAACAACGCCCAGATTTCTGAAGACGGAAATTCCATATCCTGCGTCTTCCCTTTTGCTAAAGAGACTTTTTTTCTTACCCCTTCCTTGATTTCTTCATTGTTGGTTCTACCCAATGATGGCACTGAGGTGGAACACGTCACTCTCGGAGATGCTACAAAAGTCTGGGAATTGGTCAAGAAAGAAGATGTTGATACTGCGTATGAGCCGAACTTCAAGAAGAACGATATGAAGGGCGAATACGTTATTCTCGCGGATATACGCTCAAAGATGATCGAATGCAGAAAAGGGACATTCGATAAAGTTACAAACATCCAATATAAAATGATGGTGGCCATTCTGACCAAGTTGAAGATAAATTGGTCTCTCTACGTTTTTAATCGCTTCAAGGCAGCGATGGCCAAGTCAGTGAATCCCAAGCCTTATGGGATTGTGTTAAGTCGTATTCTTAGTGCTTGCGGTTATACAAACTCTTTTGGAAAAAAGATTCCAGCGACAAAATTCTACGAAAAGAAAATGATCGGTGAGCTGCAAAAGCCAAGGAAGATAGGTGGTGCAGCTGTTCCAAAAGAAAAGTGTGATCGACAAGCGTCTCGTGCAATTAAGAGTTGTTCGTAGTGATGATGAAGATCAAGCGTCTTCCTCTTCATCATCATCCTCTTCATCTGAAGAAGAAGTGGTGGTCAAGCGGCCTAAGAGAAAGATAGTTCTCAAAGTCGCTGAGCCATCCAAGCCAGCAAAGAAACAGAAGCCTGAACCCAAGAAGAAGAAGCCGGAGCCCAAAAATAAACAACAATCTCCTTCTCCTTCTCCTTCTCCAAAATCTGCATCGCCTCTTCCAGCGTTTATCTTTTCCGTTCCTGAGGAAGAGGAAGTAGTAGAAGAAGAAGTACCGCTTGCATGAAGACGTACTCCTCTTTCTACTCCCACAGCATCCTCTAGCGCTTCAGCGAAACCAGCGCTTAGAGAGTCAGTAAGCGTTCCTCGCTCTGACGCTGTTCCTGAAATCATCTCAGATCCTCAAGCCGCTACTCAATCTGAGAGGCTTTCCAGTGTTCAGGGTAAGTATTTGCTAAGCAAATTAGTCTATCCTTTCCTCGTTAGTTTTTAACGCTAGGATAAAAACTCTTTCAGCGCAATGTGAAGCAGATATTCAATATGTTCTCAACACTCTTGAAGAATTAGATAATGCCATTCGTGCTGATCCTATAACTTCTTTTCTCGACTTAGATCCAGAAGAAGTAGTCCAAGAGCCTGAGGAACCTGTCCAAGAAACAGATCAAGCGACTGAAATAGTCGATGATATTCCTCAAGATGAAGCACACCCACTTCAATTCGCACTTAAGTTATGGAAAGGTAAAGGACCGCTTGTTGCGGAGCGCCCAAATCTGGTCAACTCGTGGATAGAAGATGAGGCTCGTGAATATCTAGCTAGATTATGGGCTGACGACTATGATGAAGAGACGGAACGTTTTGAGAAGTTCCTTGCAGCTAATAAAGAGCAAAAGAAAGCTGACAAACTTGGAAAACGTTGGATGATGAATACAGCCAGGTGGACTGAAGAATTTGTTCTTCACTTTTACACCATTGAAGAACTGATCAGATATCCCTTTTTGTTCGAATTCGGAATAGAGTACAGACGCCGAGGTTATGAAACCTTTTTGCTTCAACAACGTCAGATTATTGCAGGGAATGTTAGCGCTTTGTCACGATATAGACAACCAATCGAAAGATACATTCGCCAGCAACTTGCCTTATACAGCCAAGGCGGACGCTACGTTTTGCATCCTCATGCAGGGTTTGTTCAATGAGTCTTTCCTGACCTAAATGAAGACGCTTCATCAAGTAAACGACCACTTCTTCCAGGCCAGAGTCAGATTCGGGTGGATGTTTCGAATGAACACGCTGAGTTCGCTGAGTTCCACAGAGCAATGAGAGCAGTGTTTGAAAATGCCCAAGCGCTGGACATCAGTTTCAATCACTATTCCGGGTGTTGCAATTTCGGAGGATATACTCTTCACCTTGTGCTCTTTAGTGAATCAAATATTCAAGTGGCCAAGATGATCTCGCTGATTAGGCCAGTGGACTAAGAAGCAGCTCAAGCGCTCATGCCTTTGATTTTGGACTTCTTCAACTGTTATACTTCAGGGATTGCTTTACCGGAAGGTGTGCAACTTGCACTAAGTACCGAAGAGCGTGAAGACGCTATATTCTTTATCCTGCAATCTAGCCTGATCAGTCCAAGGCATGTGATGGAAGCCCTTGGCCTCCTCTAGGTCATTGGTCTTAGAGAACCTTCTCCTTCCATCCAAATTATAGAAGAAGACATTGCTCCTACTGCGGAAGTCGCTCAACCTCCTGAGGCTTCTTTGCCAGATTCTTCTAGCGTCCAAGTAGTCTAGCCCCCAGCGATTGCAGATCCTATCATGGATCAAGCGACTGAAGAAGTGCACGCTAAAATTGCTCAAGAGCCTGGAGAACCTTTTATCAGAGATAAATCCAAAGGTAAGGCTGCAGTTTCAAGTTCTTACGGACTTCTCCCATCCCAGAGCGTCCTTCTTCTGATTCAGATTCTGAGAGTGATTCAGAAGCCAGAGACTTCAGACAGGCAGTCCGAAACTAGCTTACCAACATTGAGGGTTCCTGCTCCAAGATCTTTGAGGATGCTGATAGACATATCCGCATAGTGTTAGATACGCGGAGTCATGATATTGGAAATGCTGCAAATAAAAGCACTATTGCTATCATGCAGAGCATATCACCACTTGTCGCTGAGCTCTCATCTGAATTCAACCGTCACTTAGCTCAGAGCGCATTGGCTGATACTGAAAGACACGCTTCATCCGATGTCTCCGCTCAGAGTGTCGCTCAACAAGTTGCTCTTCTAGTCGAAGAAGTTAAACTCTTGCGCCGAGATGTCGCTGAACTCAAGACCTCCCTTGGTAATGTCAAGAAGGGGGAAGATAAAGAAATGTCCAAACCGATTTCCAAGACAGATAATAAACAGTGGCGTTCATTGTTCGAAGAATTAGTAAGCATTAAGAAAATGCTATCCAAGAAAAGAAAGCCAAAATATTATCTCGAAAAGTACGCGCTTCCAGAGTTGGACCCCGAGTTCTTAGAAAGTATGGGATTTCCTGCCTATGCCGGACCGCTACAACGACCTATCAATTGGAGACCGTCAAATGATCGACAAAGAGATATCTTTCATGATTTAATTCGTGAACTTGGTATTCCACCAAGGGACTGGACGGAAAGGTTGTTAGAGCTAAAAGAAAGTGCTAGACTCCGTAGGCATGATTATGATGAAGTTCAACATACGACAATGATCGATATTGATCGTCTCTTGTTGGACTTAGCGTTAGAAGTTCTACAAGGCGAAGAAAGAGCGAAGCGATAGAAAAAGTGACTGGATTCCTTTTATGTTTTTCTTTCTGTTTTATTTATGATTTTCTTTCAGTATAAAACATATATGCTTTAATTCTTTCAATGAATGAATGTTTTAACGCTGAAACATCTTGTTGAAGCTAATCTAACATTAGCTAACTTTACTGACTTTTCAAACGCTAACTTATATTCCTTTGGGCCTTTTCTTTTAAGTAACTCTTAAATTATAAAAGAGTTATAAGAGTTAAAAGTCTTGACATCATCAAAAAGGGGGAAATTGTTAGGAAATTTCATGTTAAATGTTTTGATGATGACAAGATAGGATTTAATGTTACACCCCAAAAATACAATGTAAGTTTCCGTTTTTCATAGATTGATGTATAAGCGTTTGAAAGTTTGTAATTATTATAGGCTTGTAATTTTTATTTTTGTAGATTTTAGACTAAGTATTAAATACTGAGTCGCTAATAGAATTCTAGGTGAGTCTATTAGAGAAGCGGTTGAAGATCAGCGTCTGAAGTCAACCAGAGATGAAGATTTGTTACTTAGCGTCCGTCAAACTACATTTTTTGAGATTCACACTCCCACTGTGAAAAACGGAAGTGATCGTTGCAATGTACTTCGTGGTGGGGATTGAGTTCTTTAATTAATCTAATGGATGGGAACCCTTTAATGATATTTAGTCCATTATTTTAATTAAAGTGATGTCCAACATCAATCTATCCAATAGATGGTTCAATCTTCTTTTTCCCATAATCCACCAAAACCGCAACCCTTAAACGATTTATAGGCCTTGTAGATTATCTAAGTTTACTCCCACTAACTCCTCATAATCTAACATTTGAATTTCACCTTGCAACCCTTTAACGATATTTGGGGTGAAATATGTCTCGATTAAGGCATCTAATGCACTTAATAAAATTTTAGAATTAAATCTTAATACATGACCCCCACTTACTGGGAAGATGCTATATACAAGGTTTAATTTAAAAATCTGGGCTATTTAATTAAATCCAGGTCATCATCCTTTTGACCCACCCAGATAATTAAAATAGCCCAAAAACCCATTAATTTAAAAATTGGACCCGAGGAAAAATAACCCGACTCGGGCCCACGTGCGCTAGACGCACGACACGACGTGTGCCGTGCGCCCAACGCACGGCTTGAGCCTGGCCGCATGGCCAGGACCCATGACACGACGTCGTGCACCTGGCGCTTGGCGCACGGCGTCGAGCGCCCAGCGTGCGAATATGCACACGTTGTCCTCGTCGCGCTCATCGCGGGGTTTTTCTGACCCGATTCTCACAAAAATTAGATTTTTCAATTCACAAGTCATCATACTACAACATACATGAATTAAATGCAGAAAAATCATGGATTATCATCACGAAAAACATATTCAAAACATGCTTCAGAAAATGCGAAAAACACATAATCACATATTCAATTAAATACAAAAATCAGAGATTAACTGTGATACCACTGTCGGGAAATTAATGACATAAAATAAAAACACAGCGGAAGAATAAAAGTTAAAATCCCATTGGCTCACCTCTCTTGTATTTAAATTGGGTTTAACGAAATTAATCACCGCTCTCGTGTATGTTGAAATCTGAACCAGCTATGCAATCCTTCCTTGAACAGCAAATCCGTCACTGTCTCTAAATTGCCACGCCGGAGTCAAAAACGAAAATCTCCTTCTTCTTCACCTTTGATGGACGGCTAGAGTGAGAGAGAAAGGGATGAGAGTTTGACTTGGAGAGAAAGTTTGTGAGTTGATTCTCTTGACCTAGTTCTTATTTCACTAAGTAATATATATATATATATGTACTACTATATAAAACAATAACCTAGGCACCAATAACCCCACTTGAGGGCTTTTAAGCCTCGGGCTTTGGTCCAACTTTGGTTATTTAATTATTAAATAATTAATATTATTTATCCAATAAATAAATTAATTAAATAATCAATTAAATTCATGGTAATATTATAATTAAATTTCCATGAGGAATTAATTAATTCATCAACTTAATTAATTAATAAAATCATCTAATGATTAATTAATTAATCTCGATATCCAATTCCGAAAATTCTCTCAAGTCTTTTTCCCATGATTTTCTTTTTGCACTTCCTTTAAGCGCGACTCTTTAGGTTAGTCTCAAAAGGCAATTGGGAGGAAACCAAAAAGATGTGAGTAACACCTAGCCAATCACGTGGCTCACATCGTATCCCAATTGAGAACGAATGAATAGGATCATTCCAAACCATATACGTTGTGAATACCGTAGGTGTATAAATCTTTTATTCTTATATCCCAGTCAAGTGAGAGTCATGATTTTAGTCAAACTCACATGACTTGACCATATGCTTAGCTCATAATGAGTCGAGGTCATTTTATGCGTTGGCCAAAAACTTTTAACCTCACTCATTCATGACTACATAGGATATTTAGCTCATTCACTTATGAGAGAATAAATCTCATTTTGCTAATCAGTTAACAATGCTTCTTGCCATCAAGTCGCACTTTGAGGTCGAGCCCACCAAAGGGTGAATTGGATCTAACTACTCTAATGACAGACTTGATGTCACAAGTACATCTTCAACTCGATTCCTCAGGTCTAAGGTTTACGCGTACCTATCACAACTTATCAGTTTCATCATTGACTGTCAGTGAGTGAATACCCATGTGATGAAACTGATGCGAGCAGTGTTCGAACATATTAGTCTAACTTATATGTCCATGACATAAGTTCCCACTATCATTCCCATAGTGTTCGACTGACACTTTCTTTGTCGAAACTTATATCATACAAGTCCTTGTTCTATATTGATGTCCAGTCAAATACTTTTTTAGACTTGCAAACCCTAGTTAGAGAATAAGGATCAAACCCTTCTAGTGTCATTCTTCCTATCCCATAGAAAGTAGAAGGTTTGCCTTATTCTCAAGGACTTTACGTTGTTTATTAACACCTTACAAATGCCTATAAGAAAACAACAAGATAATGCCTTATATATTATAAAAAGATATTGTTTAGTTACAAGTTAATGCCCTATAAATCTATCATCTTTATGGCATTTGAGGGCATATACTCTTACAGTCTTTGATAAAATTTCATCTTATTTTGGTGCAGATAATGAAGAAACATATTATCCTATATCTACTAATATTGCTCCTAATAATACTTAAGTTAATCTGTTATGCAACGTGGAGAAATGGAGAGCATGCGTTTTAAGCTTAAGCTTGAGAGTGGTGAACAACAAGATGAATAATTTTGAAGACACTTCTACTATGAAAAATCAAAGGCCAAGAAGGAACATTATAAAGCCTGCGCGTTGTATAGATGAAAACTTTATCAGTACTTTTTCTTGTTTTCTTGCAGGACCAATAGATGATGACAAACCTCTATGCTATAAATAAGATAAATGCGTTAAAGCTCGGGAGGATGCCATGAACGAATAAATGGAGGCTCTGAAGAAAAACTAGACATGGGATCTTGTTCCAAAACCTGAGGGAGTGCTACTCGTTTCTTGCAAATGGGCATAAGCTAAAGAGAAAGGCTGATGGGAGTAATGACAGATTCAAGGCGAGGCTTGTATCTCGAGGATTTTCACAAAAATATGGAGAAGACTACGAGGAGACCATTAGTCCAATAGCAACAATGACCTCCGTTCATAGCATTATAGCTTTACCAGCTTCTCAAGAATGGAAACTTTGGAAACTTGATGTTAAAAATGCTTTTTTATACTATGAGCTAGACAAGGATATTTAAATGGAGCAAGTTCTTTTGTGTGCAAACTTAAGAAAGCTCTTTACTGGCTTAAACAAGTCCGTGAGCTTGGTATGGTAAAATTGCTGAATGTTTACGCTTTTGAGGGTATTCGACTTTTGAAACTGATTCTAGTTTGTTGGTCAAATGAATTAAGACATGATTGCTCTTTTTTGTGCGAATGATATGATTATAACTGGTAATCATAAGCTTAATCATAAGCTTGAGGTGGCCAAGTTGCGAGGAGAACTTTCTAGTAGATTTGAAATGAAGATTTGGGAGAATTAAGTCACTTTCTTAGGTTGGAAGTTAAGAATACGAAGCATGGAATATATTTAAACTAAGAGGGATACAAGAAAAAGGTTATCAGGATATTTATAAAAAAGTATGAGTAAGAAATGCAATATTCCACTTGTTAGGAAATTTCATGTTAAATGTTTTGATGATGACAAGATAGGATTTTATGTTAGACCCAAAAATAATGTAAGTTTATGTTTTCATAGAACTATTGTATAAGCGTTTGAATGTTTATTATTTTGTTAGGCTTGTGATTTTTAGACTAAGTATTGGATACCAAATCGCTTGTAGAATTCAAGGTGAGTCTATTAGAGATAAAGTTGAAGATCAGTGTCTGAAGTCAAGTGAAGATGAAGATTTGTTCTTAGCGTCTATCAAACGCTAAAGGACTCTTTCAGGGTTGTTGAATCAAGCTCTCAAATGACTCAAGCAATTAAGGATCAGATTCACTTGAAATAAACTCTCAAGTCATGAAGGACTTAAATGCAATCATCAACGGACATTTATTTCCAACGGAAAATAAATTCAAATGCACTAAATGTCTGATAAGTGCATTAAATGTGATAAGCTATTATGACTTGTGGACAAGCCACCTTTTGACTAGATTGTCAGATTTCAGAGTGTTAGAGTATATGCCCTCGAATGCCATAAAAAGGATAGATTTATAGGGCATAAACATTGTAACTAAACTATGGTTTTTCTATTAATATAAGGCAGTTGATTGTTATTTTCTTATAGGCATTTATAAGGTGTGAATAAACAACGTAAAGTCCTTGATGACAAGGCGAACCTTCTACCTCCTATGGGATAGGAGGAAAGGCACTAGAATGGTTTGACCCTTGACATCTAAAAGGGTTCGCAAGTCTAAGAAATATTTATTGGGCATCAATAGTGAATAAAGACTTGTATGATGAAAGTTTCGACAGAGAAAGTGTCAGTCGTACACTATGGAAATGGTAGTGAGAACTTATATCATAGACGTGTCAGTTGGACTGATATGTTCAAACACGGCTCGCATCAGTTCATCACATGGGTATTCACTCATTGACAGTCAATGATGAAACTGATAAGTACTGATAGGTACGTGTGAACCTGTGACCTGAGAAATCGAGTTAAAGATGCACTTGTGACATCAAGTCTGTCATTAGAGTAGTTAGATTCTAATCACCTGTTGGTGGAATCGACCTCGAAGTGCGACTTGATGGGTAAGTAGCATTGTTAACTGATTTGCAATATGAAATTTATTCTCTCATAAGTGAATGAGTAAAATACCCTATGCGATCATGAATAAGTGAGGATGAAAGTCTTTGGCCAAAGCATTTAAATACCTCGACTTATTATGAGCTTAGGCATATGGTCAAGTTATATGAGTTTGACTTTAAACGACGACTTTTACTTGACTGGGATATAAGAATAAAAAGTTTATACACGTACGGTATTCACGGCGTAAAGGTTTGGAAGGATCCTATTCATTCATTCTCAATTGGGTTACGGTGTGAGCCATGAGACTGGCTAGGTGTCACTCACACCCCTTTGGATTCCTCCCAATTGCCTTTTGAGACGAACCTAAAGAGTCGCGCTTAAAGGAAATGCAAAAGGAAAAACATGGGAAAAAGATATGAGAGAAATTCACGACATTGGATGCCGTAATTAATTAATTAATTATTGGATAATTAAATTAATGAGTTAATTAATTTCTTGGAGAAATTTAATTATAAATTAATTAGGAATTGAATTAATTGGATTATCAGTTTATTTATTGGATAAATAAATTATCCGATTAATTAATTAACAAGCCAGACGAAAGCCCGAAGGCTTTCGAGCCCACTAAGGGGTGGCCAAATAGACGCCCAAATTGGGCTCTTACATGCTAGTGTTATTGTTTCATAATGATATAAATATATCACAAGGTGAAAAATAACACAAGACAACTTACATAACTTTCTCTCCAAGGAAAAGTCTCCCACCTCTCTCTCTCTCTAGCCGTCTTTGACAAGGAAAAAAGGAGGAGTTTTTCGTTTTTGATTCCGGCATGACGAATTAGAGACGTTGGCAAATTCGGCGTTAGAGAAAGGAATCACGTTCAAAAATCAACATACGCGAGAACGGTAATTTTTCTATAGACAATTAAACAAGAGGATTAGAGATGATTCGATCTTTGGGAATTAAATTTACTTTCTGCAGCATTTTATTCGTATAATTCCCAACACAGAGTTCAAAACCTGCTCCTGTCCAATCGGAACCAGCAGAATTTCAGGAATGTCAAAAAGGACTGTTTAACACGCTGCGTGAGGTACACACGCTCACATGTGTCCACCGGACAAATCCCAAGAAACCCTATAAATAGTACCCTTTACCAAACCCTAAAAAACGCACATACATACACAAGAAAAAGGTCAAAAACTTTGTTGAAATTAAGAAAAGCTTACAAACTCCGTAGGCAAAATCCTTCAAGCTTTTCATAATACATTCCAAAGACAGTCATAGATATCTCAAACCTCTTCAGAGAAGAACCCTAAATTTCTATTGAGATATCCCAAGTTGTTTAAACTTTCCAACATCAAACAAACCCGTGACAAAACCCTCAACATCTTTCATCTGAGTTAGAAAGTTTGTTGATTCTACAAACAACATTTCTGTGTGAGAAAAGCTTGTTGAAGAAGATCTTCATTGGAGCTGAAGTCTCTGTGATCAAGGAGCTCAAGATCATCTTCCCTTTCATCTTTTTTGTAGAAGTCTCTGTGTGACTCTTCGATAATCATTCTAGTGAATTCCTCCGAGTGCAAGGGAGAAGAAGGACGTAGCCTGGATTACATCACCCAGTGAACCTTACAATATCTTGTGTTATTTACTGTTTTATTGCTTTACTTTACATTTGCATATTATATCTTGAAAAGATATTCAAAACTGTCAAGTGATAATTCAAGTTTAAGAGAACGCTAAGCTATAAAATCATTTCCGCTGTGCTAACCTTGATTAAGCGATTGAAATATTACCTTACTTTGGTAATTGTTGAAATCACTAAGTCTAAGTTATCTATTCCTAAGCGCCTGAACTAGCGCTAAGCTTTCCAAGTGTTCAAATTCTTCAAAGTAATATGAAGTTTTTTAAAGTTGAAAATGATTTCAGGATCTATTCAACCCCCCCTCCTTCTAGACCCTTTCGTATGTCACTTGGGACCATCAAGTGGTATCAGAGCGGTTGAAGTAGAAACCTAAACATTTTCAAGCGTAACTGCTTGTTTAGATCCAGTTTTCTAAACTTAGTCGCTTTATTTATTTTAATCTCATATCATGGCTTTTAACCAGATGCCTAAGCTGGTTGAGTCAAACTACGATTCATGGAAACTTAGAGCATTTTCATATTTATGTTCTTGTGATAATGAGATGTGTGATGTAATTACAGATGGCCCCATTCAGATCTTGAAAGTTATAACTCGAGCCCCTGGAGCGACTGAGGCTACTCCAGATGGTTATGTTGAGAAGCCTAAGTTAGAATGGATGCCAGAAGATTGGAAAAGAGCGAATCTAGATAATGTTGGACGAAGTGCTTTATACTCAGCGTCAGGAGACAGTGATGCACTGTTCAACAAGATCAAGCAATGTAAGACTTCAAAAGAGATATGGGATAAGTTGGCAATCGTGTGTGAAGGTTCAGCACAGATGAAGGAGAACAAGTTCTCCATAGCCATGCAAAGATTTGAGCATTTCAAGATGCAGCCCAATGAGACGCTAGATCGATTGAATGCAAGGTTCACTTTTTTCATCACCGAGTTAGCGTCATTAGACAAGGAGTTGACCAAGAAGGAAGTGGTCAACAAGATATTCAGAAGTCTTCCATCCAAGTATTTGATTAAGACTGTTGCCATGAGAGAATCACAGACATTGGAGACTCTAACTCCAGAACATGTGTTTTCAGAGTTAAAGGCATTTAAGTTTGAATTGGGTGAAGTCAGCGACACATCGACTTCAGCAAGTGAATCAGGACCTTTAATCGCTACTACCAAAGATAAAGCGATAAGTGAGGTGAAATCGACAGAATCCACTGAGGAAAAATAGATGGCTTTATTGGTCAAGAAATTTCTAAGATATGAAAAGAGAAACCATATTAAACAAACTTCATTTCAAACACCTTCCCCTGCACCAACGCCTCAATATCAAGGGCCAGTGTATTCTGCACCTCAACTAGTAGTTCCAGTTCCATACCAAGCGCCTCCGTCTCCTACTCAGAATCTCTCAGCGCTAGTAGTTTCCAAAAGGTTATCAACTGAATAGAAAATGAAAACTAACTTTTGTTATAACTGCAGGAAATTAGGGCACTACCAGGTAAATTGCCCTTATCCGAATGTGTCTTAGCCTACAAGGCAAGACTATGCGTATAGATACCAATTCAGGAGCAACCTTCGCCAACAAGGTTTGCTAGCGGAATTTGAACCATTCTCCACACCTGAAGAGGACTTGGAATCATCAGATGAAAGCAGTGATGATGAGCCATCGAGCGACTCAGCATTAATTTATCTCATGGCCGGAGATAAAGAAACGTCTGATGAGTCGCTATCTAAGGTAAACACTGAAATATCTCATCCTCTTTCTTATGATGAATTACTTGACAAAGTAAATGAGTATTATAAAGATTGTTAAGATGCCGCCAAGATATATCAAAATCACTTTGATATCATTTCATCCCTCACAAGTGACAGAATGACGCTCAAGGCAGAGTTGCAAGTTCAGCAACAATGCATTGAAAAGAATCAATCGCTTGAGAGTGAAATTATCCAACTAAAAAGTGATATTGATATAATAGTCAAAAGAGAAACTGAATTGATTGCTAAACTTGCCAAATCAAAGCAGCTTGTCTCATCATTATCCAAAGCATCAAGGAAGCTAGATAATGTGACTGAGGTAACTAGACTTTTTGGTGAAAAGACCGGTTTAGGTTGTGATAAATTTGGTCAAAAATGAAAAACATCTAAGGTTACAGCAACCAACAAAGGAAAAGGTGTATTCTTCGTTGAGAAGAGTTCAAACAGTCAAACGTTGAATGAACCCAAGGACAATGGTAAGAGGCCAAATGAGAAGGTCAATACCAACTCAAGCAACAAGGAGAAGACGAAAGTGAATGATTCACAAAAGAAGGTTCATCCAAACGCTCAAAAGGATAAGGATAAACCATCTACAAGTGAATCAAACGCTAAGAGTCAATCACCAAAAATGACTTCTAAGCCAGTGCCAAGGAAACACCAGTGTCAATATCCTCAAAGTTCTAGAACATATTATCGATACTATGATGATTATCATTATGATTACGACTATGATTACTATTATAATCGAGGATATTACTATACACTTAAAAAGCACACACAGCACAAACTGAAACCCAAGAAGGCCGGTCCTCCCGTAATGAAGACAAGGTAAATATGGGTTCCGAAAGTTTTAATTCAAACTAAAGTTACTAACGTTGAAGGACCCAAGACAAAATCGGAACCTAAGAAGAATTAGAACTTCCCTTTAAATGCAGGTACCTAGAGCCAACACTGATACTTCAGTTTGGTACATTCATAGTGGGTTGTCAAGGCACATGACTGGCTCAAAGGATCTCTTGGTCAACTATCGTGCAACCAACGGTCCTCAAGTTATATTCGGTGATAACTCCAAAGGTATAGGTATGATGCATAGGGGAACATCATGATAAGTGATGTATATTATGTTGAGGGTCTTAAGCATAATTTGTTAAGCATTAGTCAATTTTTTGATAAAGGCTTTGAAGTCAAATTCTCAAGCGACTGTTACTATATTAACGACGCTATGACTAAGTCTACTAAATTGAAAGGAAAAAGAACAAACAATGTGTATTTGGTAGATTGGGGTTCAACAAAAGATAACAGCCCTACATGCTTTGTTGTTAAGAGTCAAAATGAATTGGGGTGGTTATGGCATACAAAAATGAATCACCTCAACTTTAAGGCAATCTCTCACTTAATATCGCTAAATCTAGTAGAGGGATTACCTAAGGGTTCCTTTAAAAAAAATCGCTTATGTGATGCATGCCAAATGGGTAAACAAGTCAAATCATCTTTTAAGAAGAAACCTCATCTATCTACTTCTAGAATTTTTGAACTATTTCATTTAGATTTATTTGGTCCTATTCAAATCATGAGTGTTAGTGGTAAAAAGTACTCACTGGTAATAGTTGATGATTTCTCTCGCTATACATGGGTAGAATTTTTAGCGACCAAAGATGAAACTAGTGTCAAACTCACAGTGCTAATTCGTCAATTCCAAGCCTCTAATGATTTAAAGGTGACGAGAATTAGAAGCGATAGAGGAACTAAATTTACTAACCATATTGTTGAGAAGTTTTGTACAGATTTTGGAATACTTCATGAGTATTCTGCGCCTAGAACACCTCAACAGAATGGAGTGGTTGAGCGATAGAACAGAACGCTTAAAGAAGCCGCTAGGATGATGTTTGCAGAGTCCAAGCTGCCTCAAAGGTTTTGGGCCGAAGTAATCAATACAGCTTGCTACACTCAAAACCAGTGTATGATCAACAAGCAACATGATAAGACTCCATATGAATTATGGAAGGGACGTAATCCAAACATTTCATATTCTCATGTATTTGGTTCAAAATATTTCATTCATAACAATGGATGCCACAATCTAAGGACATTTGATCCTAAGGCGGATGAGGGAATCTTTCTAGGCTATGCCAAAATTGGAAAGAGTTTTCGCATCCTAAATAAAATCAAATCGAAGGTTGAAGAATTCATTCATGTTTTGTTTGATGATGCTAACCAAGAACCAAGTAAGGTTAATACTGATGATGTAGGAATTGAAGATCTTGCCCAACAAGCGTCACAAATCAATCTTGGTGATGATAGTGATGATGACGAGGTCTTTGTGCCCAATCCTAAGGTTACTCGTGAGGCTACTAATGATGATATTGTTAGAAATGCTGATGATCATGAAGAGAATGATCATCAAGATCAAATTGGAACTATGAATGAAGTAGCGACTACGCAAGAGACAAATGAAGGTGAAGTGATTGATAATCAAGAGTCTCTCAACCCGTTCCAACCAGATCATAAATGGCTTAGAGATCATCCACTAGAGCTAGTTATTGGAGATATTGAAGCACCTGTTAGAACTAGGGCTGCTACAATCAATGAGCCCATGTTCGCAAGCTTCCTATCTCAAATGGAACCAAAGACAGTGGATAAAGAGCTCAATGATTCAAGTTGGGTAGAAGCGATGCAAGAGGAGCTTAACCAATTTGAGAGAAATAAGGTTTGGACGTTAGTACCAAAACCAACTCACCAAGGATTTATTGGGACTGGATGGGTTTTTAGGAACAAGATGGACGAAGATGGCATTGTTATAAGAAACAAAGACTAGTCACTCAGGGTTATTGCCGAGAAGAGGGTATTGATTTTGATGAGACGTATGCCCCAGTAGCCCGTCTAGAAGCGATTTGAATGTTCCTAGAGTTTGCCACATTCAACAAGTTCACAGTGTATTAAACAGACGTGAAGAGCGTTTTCTTGAATGGTAAACTCCAAAATAAGTATACGTGGAGCAACCCCCAGGTTTCATCAACAACCACGGGAAGAGTATGGTCTACAAATTGGATAAAGCGTTGTATGGTCTTAAGCAAGAACTAAGAGCATGGTATGACACTCTCTCTATCTTCCTTATAGGTAAAGGCTTTTCGAAAGGTAGCGTTGATACAACGTTAAATAAAACTACCCATAATGAAGATATTCTCTTAGTCCAAATTTATGTTGATGATATTATATTCGGATCTACTAGTAAGCGATTATGTGAGAAGTTTTTGAAAATGATGCAAGATCAATTTGAAATGAGCATGATGGGTGAATTAACTTTCTTCTTAGGATTACAAGTTAAACAACTCCGTAATGGCATATTTATAAACCAAGCTAAATATACAAGAGATATGATTAAGACACTTGGTATGGAAAATGCATCATTTTCAAAAATTCCAATGAGCTAAAGCTTAAGTTAGATAAAGATGAAAGTGGGAAGAAAATTGATATCACTAACTATAGAGGTATCATTGGATCATTTCTTTATCTTTCAAGCTGATTCAAAAGAATCACACTTAATTGCTACAAAGAAAATCCTTAAATACCTAAAAGGCACACAAAATGTGGGCTTATGTTATCTAAGGGACTCTCCTTTTGAACTAATTGGTTATTCAGACGCAGATTTTGTACGATGCAAAATAGATAGAAAGAGTACTAGTGGTACATATCAAATTCTAGGTGATAGACTAGTTTCGTGGCATAGTGGGAAACAACAATCCATATCGACTTCTACCGCTGAGGCAGAGTATGTAGCCGTTGGTAGCTGTTGTGCACAAATCTTTTGGATGAAGCAACAACTTAGAGATTATGGAACAATTTTAGGTCCTACCACAATCCATTGTGATAACCAAACCGCTTTAGCTATTACCCAAAACTCAGTCATTCATTCTAGAACTAAACGCATTGACATTCGCTACCATTTTTGTGTGACCATGTTCAAAAGAAAGATATCTCCATGCATTTCATTGGTCCTGACAAACAATTGGCAGATATATTCACCAAAGCGCTCAACGAACAATGGTTTCTCACTTTGAGAAGTGAATTAGGTATGATTGACCTAAACGCTTAATTATAAAACTGTTAGAGATATATATTTAGTAGTATTGTTATTAGTTTAGGTCTCTAATATTTATTTCCTTATTTTCCATATTCTTGTACTCTATATAAACATTGGTTTAGTTCTTTATTAATCAAGGAGAATTATACTTTAACAAGGTATCGAGCCTAACCTATTTCTAGGTCTCAATTTTTTTTCTCACGCATCCGCCGGTGACAAGCAGCCATTGAAGCCGCACGCTGCTCCCTTATTTTATTATTTTTACCGTCGGTGACTTAATCCACAACAGCCTCCATTGAAGCCTCAAGCTGCCATGCCATATTTTTATTTCAAAGCCTCCACTTTTATCCTTTTTTTTTATTCCTTTTTTTTCCCGCAAAAGACGTTGTCATTCTCCTCAATGCAAAATTTTTTTTTTCATTAAAAAGCCTCCTACAGCGACGTTTTCCTCTCGCATTTTGGATCTCGTTGCCTTCCTCCAACTTGGCTGTTTCAATTTCGGTGCTCTCTTACGGTAATTTTTCTTGTTTATTATCTCGTATCTCGTTACTTTCGTGTTTTATTTCTTTTCGTGATTCGATATGGCTGATCCCGTCGTCCCTCCCGAAAAACCCCTTGCACCAAAATCTTCCCCTCTTCATCCCGCTCTTGCAGCTGGTAATATTTATTCTTCGCTTGGTTTTAAGTTAAATGATAATGATTCCAACTATAAACTTTGGCGCGGCATGTTCATAGATCTCTGCCGCAGTTATTCTGTTTTTGATCACCTCTCGGGAAAATTCAAACCTACGGGTAACCCCGATGATACTTGGTTTGCACTAGATTCTACCATAAAACGTTGGTTTTACTCTACCGTTGATATTAAACTTTTAAAATCTGTTGATTTAGAGTATTCCACATCTCATGATCTTTGGTTAGCCATCGAAGAAAATTTTATGAATAATAAAGCCTCTAGATCTTTAGAGCTTAGTGAACGTTTTAATAATTTTCAAAACGGCAATTTATCAATTTCTCAATATTGTCAAGAGATGAAGTTTTTAGCTGATTCTCTTTCTGATTTGGATAGCCCTATACCCGATCAATACTTTATTTTACACTTACTAAAAGGCTTACCCGAGTCATATCTTCCTCTCGTCACTGTAATTACCACAACTAAGCTTTTACCATCTTTCTCTGAAATACGAAATCTCCTTCTTCTTCATGAAAATCGTGAAAAACGCTTCCAAACAACTCCTCCAAGTCATGATTCCTCTACCGTTTTTTTTTTGCCAAACCACCCCTCAACCCCAATATCGAAACACGGATCGCAATAATTTTCGAAATCGAGGACGAGGTAATAGCAGGTCTAATTTTCGCCAAGGTCATAATTTTTCATATGGACAGCAAAACAACCCACACACTACACGGCCCACTGCTCCTCCAGGTTATCTCTATCAATTGGTGCCTTTAACTCCAACTGGGCCTCGCTTCTCTGGCCCAATGACTCCAGCCCAGCTCGCGTCTTCTGGTTTCAGGCCAAACAGCGCGTATTGGGGCTCTCCACTCCAGCCCAGTACGCCTGCTTGATCCACTACTCAATCTCAGCTGCCCCACCACACCTCTGGCCTATCTATCTCACTTCAGGCCTCACCCAGCGGCCCACCTCCTCCATTGCAATCTCCCTCTCTCGGTCCAGCTCCAGCAGCCTATTACCAACAGCCCTCTTTCGGTCCAGCTCACTCCACACAGCACACCCCCACTGATTTGGCCCACCTTTATCAGACCATGACCCTACAGCAGCCTGATGAACATTGGTACCTCGACATTGGTGCAAGCTCCCACATGACTCCTCACTAAGGTAATTTACATTCAATTGTACCATGTAACTCTTTTAATTCAATTATCGTTGGTAATGGTGTTGTACTCCCGGTTCAATCTATTGGTCATTCTCCGCTTTCTTTAAATTCTCGTCCCCTTCATTTACATAACGTGCTCGTTTCCCCTCCATTAGTTAAGAATCTTATTTCCGTTCGTCAATTCACTAAGGATAATCTTTGTTCCATTGAATTTGACCCTTTTGGTTTTTCTGTCAAGGATCTTAAAAACGGTGATCTCATTAGTCGCAGTGATAGTGATGGCGATCTTTACCCTCTGCATGGTCTCTCTACCTCCCGTGTCTCCTCTCATTCTCTTCTCGTTCAGTCCCCGTCTGTCTGGCATCGCCGCCTTGGTCATCCTGGAAGCTCAATTTTTAATTTTCTTCATAGTAGAAATTTTATTTCTTGTAATAAAACTGATTCTCAATCTTTATGTTCCGCTTGTCAGTTAGGTAAACACAAACGATTGTCTTTTTCTAGTTCGTATACTCGTAGTTCGCATTTATTTGATATTATTCATTCGGATCTTTGGACTTCTCCTATTCCTAGTATAAATGGTTTTCGTTATTATGTTTTGTTTTTAGATGATTTTTCGCATTTTTTGTGGGTTTTTCCCTTACGTAATAAATCTGATGTTTCCAAAATTTTTGTTAATTTTCACTCTTACATTAACAATCAATTTCAATCTCAAATCAAAAGTTTCCAATGTGATCATGGTGGTGAATTTGACAATACCTTTTTACATGATTTTTTCACTAAAAAATGGTATTCAATTTCGCTTTTCTTACCCCCATACCTCTCAGCAAAATGGGAAGGCAGAACGCACTATCTAAACTATAAACAACATAATCCGCACTCTTCTTTTCCAAGCATCTCTCCCCTCCTCCTTCTGGGCTGAAGCACTTCACATGGCTTCCCATCTTTTTAATATTTTACCCACCACCACTCTCTCCTATCAAACTCCATTTGAGCTACTCTATCACACGGCTCCCACCTATACTCATCTTCGTACATTCGCTTGCCTCTGTTATCCTAACATCTCAGCCACTTCTGTAAATAAACTGTCTCCCCGCTCCTCTCCGTGTTTATTTCTTGGATATCCCTCTGATCATCGTGGCTACCGGTGTCTTGATCTCTCTTCCAATAAAATCATCATATCTCGTCATGTCGTTTTTTATGAAATGACTTTTCCTTATTCATCTTTCTACTCCTCCCCCCCTCCCCCATCTTATGATTTTCTCGACAGCGATGGTCACCCATCTCCTCTTTTCCTTCACTCACCTACCCCTCCCTTCTCCACTCCGGCCCCACCACCCTCGGGTCCAGTCTCTCCCATCCCGTTTCCTTCTCCGGCTCCACCACCCACGGTTTCACCACCACTTTCCCCTCCTACTATATACACTCATCCTATGGTTACTCGTTCCAAAGCTGGTATTTTTAAACCTCGTACTCTTTTCAACTTGTCGGCCTCAAATCCTTCTTCCTATTCGCCTCTTCCTCGCTCCTATGCTCAAGCTCTACGCGATCCGAATTGGAAAGCCGCCATGGATGATGAACTCTCTGCTCTCTCTTCCAATCATACTTCGGATCTTGTTCCTTCTCCTCAGAATGTCAACAGTGTCGGGTCCAAATGGATTTTTCGTCATAAATTCCGTTCTGATGGTACCCTTGAGCGATATAAAGCTCGTCTTGTACCTCAGGGTTTTACTCAGCAACCCGGTATTGAATATGACTACACTTTTAGTCCTGTTGTCAAACCTGCCACTATCCGCACTGTTCTTAGTATTGCGGTATTTCCGGGTACGCCGATATGGCCCCTACAAAACCAGCTATGATGTCGAAAATGACTTTCTCAATGGTACTCTTTTCGAATCGGTCTACATGAAACAACCACCTGGTTATTACAGCGGTTCCTCATCCCACTCTTCCTAACCATGTCTGTCACCTCAGGAAGGCTCTATATGGTCGACACTCAAACAAGCTCTCGGGCATAGCGAAACGGCATTGCGCGTTCATCTCGGATGGCGCTTAGTGCCACATTTCATTCCGCTTCTATAGGATGTCAGTAGCAGTATCGCGCCGACTCTTCTCTGTTTGTATCTAACGCTCATTTCATGCGGGCTATTTCTTGGCCCCTACTGCGTTTTTGGTACTCTTTTCTCGGTTACATGTTGTCTGTCATCAGACTCTATTGTCTCTCTCGGGCATTGCTTCATCGCTTTGCCACATTCATCGCTTCTATCTAGCAGTCGCGCCGACTCTTCTCTGTTTATCTATCATCATGCGGGTTCTACTGCGTTTTTACTTCTTTATGTTGATGACATTGTTCTTACTGCCTCCTCTTCTTCCCTTCTCACTCACTTAACTAGGCTTATTTCTCAGGAATTTGCTATGACTGACCTCGGGCCCCTTCACTATTTTCTCGGTGTCTCTGTCACTCGTACTTATTCCTCACTTTTTCTTTCTCAAGAAAAATTTGCTCAGGAAATTCTTCAACGAGCAAATATGTCCTCTTGTAATCCGATCACTACTCCCTGTGATACTCACTCTAAACTCGCCGCCTCTTCTAGTGCTCTTTTTTCTGATCCTACTCTTTATCGCAGTCTTGTTGGCTCTCTTCAATACCTCACTTTCACTCGTCCGGATATCTCATTCTCTGTTCAGCAACTTTGTCTTTTTATGCATGATCCACGTGAACATCACATGACGGCCTTGAAACGGGTTCTTCGTTATATCCAGGGTACTCTCTCTCAGGGTCTTTTTCTTCGTCCTTCATCCTTGTCTCAACTTATTGCTTATTCGGATGCTGATTGGGCTAGTTGCCCAGATACTCATCGCTCGACCTCGGGATATTGTGTTTTCCATGGGGACAATCTTCTTTCCTGGTCCTCCAAACGTCAGCCCGTTGTTTCTCGTTCTAGTGCTGAGGCCGAATATCGTGGAGTAGCTAATGCAGTTGCTGAAACTTCATGGCTCCGTAATCTTCTTCTTGAACTTCATTGTCCTCTCACAAAAGCCACTCTTGTTTATTGTGATAACATCAGTTCCGTTTATATGCCCTCGAACCCAGTTCAGCACCAACGAACCAAACATGTTGAATTAGATTTACATTTTGTACGAGAGCGTGTATCTCTTGGTGATGTTTGTGTGTTGCATGTTCCCTCTTCTCGTCAGTTTGCTGATATATTTACAAAAGGGTTACCTTCGTCACTTTTCTTGGAGTTTCATTCCATTCTCAACATTCAAGAACCCCACGTTTCGACTGCGGGGGAGTGTTAGAGATATATATTGAGTAGTATTGTTATTAGTTTAGGTCTCTAATATTTATTTCCTTATTTTCCATATTCTTGTACTCTATATAAACATTGGTTTAGTTCATTATTAATCAAGGAGAATTATACTTTAACAAAAACATCATATCTTTCATAGGCATATAATTTAGGGTGAATCAACTCTATTATTATGTCTAAAGCGATTTCAAAATTGAAATGAGTTATCAATTTTAGGGGGAACTTTAAAATTGAACTTGTTCTAACCAATAAGCGTCTATGATCAAAAATGATTTTCAATAATTCTGTGCATTAATCATTAGCGTTTATCATTTATGCATGACAAAATCAATCTCTAATAAAATTAAATAAAAATATCTTTTAAAGATCAAAAGCGATTGAATTTGATTAAAAGACTTCCGCGTTAAGAATATTCCCACTTAAACGCTAAGTAACTTTCTCTGAAAATCATGCATTGTTTTCATCGCTAAAAGGTAGTGTGTGGATAAATCCAAAAAGATAAGATTTGACAACTGCCAACGCGCTCCTATCAAATCAAACTGAAGGTCAATGATTCATATCTAAAAATAGGTGGTTCAGTAACTGCATGTATCTGGGTACGTGTCGGTGTACCATCAAGCTCATGCAACTCACGCTGAACATTTTCACAATCTCAAACATTTTTGAAAAGTAACTGTGGACTCTAAATTTTTTATTTCACAGCAGTTAACCAATTTTATCTCGCCTTTTTAAATCCGTCTTTATTATTTAACGGCCCAGATTCAATTAATTTTATTTCCATATTAACTACCATTACACGTGGCATTTATTTAAGCTATAGAGGAGTTACTTTTTTCCATCTATTTAAACCCTTCAAATATTTACAGCAAAAACTTTATCTCTTTCAAATTTATTACTGTAAGAAATTCTCTCAAGGAAAAAAGGTTTTCTTCTAAACTCTCTCAAAAAGCTTCAATCTTTCATCAATGGCACCACCAAAGTCTTCTAAATTTGCTGCCGGAAAATCTTCTAAGTCCAAATCTGAGAAGGAAGTAACAGTCAATGCCAGATTTTTGGTAAACTGGGATTACCTTTTCAACAACCAAAACTTCCCTTTGAGAACCATTCTTCCTCTCGTTGAACAATCGGGTCTAAAAACAATGTTGATTTCCCATTCTTCAATTCACGCAGAAGAAACATTGTTCTTCTTTAAGAATGCTGTCATTTCTGACGACGGCAACTCCATTTCCTGCGTGTTTCCTTTTGCCAAAGAAACCTACATTCTTACTCCTCAACTTCTGTCTACTTTACTACAACTGCCTACTCATGGTGGAGAAGTTGAAGACGTGAACCTTGGAGATGCACCAAGGTCTGGGATCTAATCAAGAAGGATGACATTGTCGCAACCTATGCATCAAATTTTAAGAAGAATGACATGAAGGGAGAAAAGGAAGTTTTAATAAGATTACCAATATATAGTACAAGATAATGGTCGCTATTTTAACAAAGTTGAAGGTCAATTGGGCCAGATACGTGTTTAATCGCTTCAAGGCACCGATCGAACAATCGATTAATCCCAAGCCATACGGGATTGTGTTGAGTCTTTTTTTAAGCGCTAGCGGTTACGCTAATACCGCAAGTAAAAAGGTTCCAACGCTTAAATTCTACGGCAAGAAAATGATCGGCGAACTGCTAAAAACCAAGCGATGGGGTGGTGCAGCGATTCCCAAGGAGGAACGTGAGCGACTCCTTGTCGAAGGAAATGTTCACAGTAATGATGAGGAGCAAGCGACATCGTCTTCATCATCATCATCAGAAGAGGAAGTGGTGGTTAAGCGACCGAAAATAAAAATAGTCTTGAAAGTTGTTGAGCCATCCAAGCCGGCCAAGAAGCAGAAGAAGAAAAAGACCAAGAAAAAGCAAAAGTCTGCCTCGCCTCTTCCTAAATCTCCCTCTCCCCCTCCCGCTTTTGTTTTCTCTCCAAAAGAAGAAAAAGTACTGCTAGCACGTAAGCATACTCCTTGGTCCACTTCAACAGGGTCAACAAGCGCTCCAGCCGAGCCATTGCTTGAAGAACAAGCGAGTGTTTCTTCTCCTCTTCCTTCTAACGTTGTTTCAGAATCAATTCCCATTTCTAGAGCTCTTTCGACAGAATTAGCTAGCGATCGGGGTAAGTACTTGTCTTAGATAATGTATTTTATCCATTCCTGTGTTCGTCTTTTTAACGCTAGGATAAATTATTTCTTTCAGCATTTAGGGAACATACTACCCAGTATACATTGAATTTATTAGAAGGATTCAAAATCCCTATTCGTGCTGATCCCCTTACTACACTCATTAATCTTGAAGATGATGAAGTAGTTCTAGAGCCTGAGGATATGGAACCTTCCAAAGATCAAGTGACTGAAACAGTAGAATAGATTCCTCAAGGTAAGCGTTGTAGTATTTTTCATCTATTTCTACTTAGTAAAAATCTGTTGTTTGCTCAAACGCTTGCCTGTATCAGCTCAAAATGCCCCAGACGCTGATATACCTTTGTCTCTTGAGGTCAATGTGGAATTGGATGTGGATATGACTACAGTTGTGGATATCGCTAAAGAAATTGATCAAGTCCTTCCTGACGCTTAAATCTCATCAGCTCATGAAACGACTGGTCATGCTGAGCCGTCGAGAGAAGTGGCCCCTATCCCAACTGAAGCAATTGCCATTGTCCCTACTCCAACCAGACCTTTTCCCCGTGTCATCAACTTCTTTCCTTGTGGCTACGATTCAGATGTTGAATATTATTATGCTTCCAGAGAACATGACACTAAGAGTTTTGCTGAAATAGAGATCACCTTCCAGGATACTCTCCACAACCCTTCTCTTTCTAACTCAGAGAAATTTGAGTTTTTTGAGCGACTTGCCGATCTGGGGGTGTACTCACTAGAGCGCCTTCAATCACATTTAGAATACATTCGGCGACTAGCGATCAATTTGATAGATTTTGACCGAGAGCATCTCAACTTTATAGGTCACTCTGAAGAATCCTTTTATCCTCTTCGCCTGAATAAGATTGTCATCAAGAATTCCTATATGGGTGATTGGCAGAAGAATCCAGATGAAGATGATCTCAACCAAATTGGATACTCTGCTCTGCCAAAGGTTGTTCATCCTCAGAACGCTCTATCTCCTAAGCCCCTCAAAGTTTGGAAAGGAAAACGACCAGTTGTTGCTGAGCATCCCAATCTAGTTAATTCGTGGCTAGAAGATAAAGCTCGTGAATATCTTGCTAGACTTTGGGCAAATGATTATGAGAGCGAATTTGAACGCTCTGAGAAGTATCTCGCCGCTAGATTAGATAAGAAGAAGTTTGAAAAACTTGGCAAGCGGTGGATGATGGATACTGCTCGGTGGGCTGAACAATTTAAGCTTCATTTCTACTCCCTTGAAGAGCTTGTGAGACATCCATTTTTGTTTGAATTTGGTGTAGAATATAGACGTCGAGGATTCGGTGTATTTCTACTTGAGCGGCGAAAGAATCTTGTTGGGAACATTAGCGACTTGCCTTCTTATAGACAACCTATCGAACGCTATCTTCGCCAGCAGCTTGCTTTATTAGTCAGGGAAAACGCTATGTTTTTCACAGAAATCAGAATTTTGCCCAGCGTATCTTTCTAGATCTGAATGAGGATGCATCTACAAGCAAGCATGATGCCATCCCAGAGCCCAGTCAAGCGCACATGTGACTTACTGATGAGCATGCTGTTTTTCACAGAGAGAAAAGAACGATTGTTGAGAATGCTCACTCACTAGACATAATCTTCAATGATCATTATGGCTTCAATAATTTCAAAGGCTATAATCTTTTGCTTGTCCTCGTGTGTGAACAAAATATCCAAGTGGCCAAAATTCTATCACTTATCAGGCTAGTGGATCTAGAAGTTGCTCAAGCTCTCATGCCATTTAGTTTGGACTTTTTCAACTCTTATATTTCAGGTATCTATCTACCAGCATTTTGCACTCAGCACTGAAGAGCTTGAATTTTATATTCTTTATCCCAGAGACGAACGTGATAAGTCCAAGGCACGTGATGGAAGCTATTGGCCCACTCTGGATCATTGCTGTTGAGAAACCTTTTCCTCAAGTGGAGATTATTGAAATGGAATTGGAACAAACTCCTACTGAGGAAGTCGCTCCTACTCCAGATGTTGATATGCAAACTGAAGTTGCTCCTAGCGCTCCAGTAGTCGAGGTTCCAATTGTTGCTCAAGTTGAAGAGATTGATACTGCAACTCAATCTGTTGAGCAAGCAATAGAAGAAGTACATGCAGAAATTGCTGAAGAGCTTGAGGAGCCGTTTATCAGAGATAAATCAAAAGGAAAGGCTGCAGTTTCTAGCTCATACGGACTCATTCCGTCTGTTGAGCGCTCTCCTTCTTCAGACTCTGACTCGAAAAGTGATCAAGGGACACGAGACTTTAGACGAGCCGTTCGGAACTCCCTCAATACCATTGAGGGTTCCTGTTCCAAGATACTTGAAAATGATGATAGAAATATCAAGAAAGTCTCTGACACTAGAAGCCGTGATATTGCAAACACTGCTACCAAGAGCACTATAGCAATAATGAACAGCATATCACCGCTGATCACTAGCCTTTTCGAAGAGTTCAATCGTCACTTAACCCAGAACGCTTTTGCAGATACTGAGCGACATAATTCTTCCAACTCTGTTGCTCAAAGTATCGCTGAACAAGTTTCTCTACTTGTTGAAGAAGTTAGGCTATTCCGAAGAGATATCGCTGACCTCAAGACCTCCCTTGATGATGCCAAGAAAGGGGAAAATGAGCAAGAAAAGCATCAATTGTCCTATTCCAAAGGAAAAGCGTTGACGGAGCCAATTTCTAAAACAGACAACAAAAACTGGCGCTCCATGTTTGAAGAAATAGTGAGTCTAAAGAAGATGCTCACTAAGAAACGAAAGCCAAGATACTACCAAGGCAGGCACAGGCTTCCGGACATTGATGTAGAATTTTTAGAAGGTATGGGTTTTAATCCATACGCGGCACCGCTGAGAAGACCTCTCAATTGGAAACCTTCCAAAGATCGAATGCAAGACATTTACCATGACTTAATCAGACAGCTCAGGATCCCTGTAAGGGATTGGGTGGAAAGGTTACTTGAATTGAATCGAAGCGCTAAGAATCGAAGTGATGAATACGATGAAGTCTATCACACAACAATGATACACATCGATCGTGTTCTTCTAAAACTAGCGAATGAAATCTATCAAGAAGAGGCTTCGAAGAAGCGACAAAGAAAATGATTCTCTATTGATTTATCTTCTATTTCTTTGTGTATGATGTCGTTATTTATTTTCAGTATAAATCATGTATGCTTTAAATCCCATATATATGAATGAATGATTTATAGCTGAAACATCTTGTTGAAGCTAATCTAACATTAGCTAAACGTATCTAACTTTGTAGAGCTAACTTATGATTATTTTGGGCTTTTCTTGGAACTATTAATCTATAAAAGAGTTATAAGAGTTAAGGTTTTGACATCATCAAAAAGGGGGAAATTGTTAAGAAATTTCATGTTAGATGTTTTGATGATGACAAGATAGGATTTTATGTTAGACCACAAAAATAATGTAAGTTTATGTTTTCATAGAACTATTGTATAAGTTTTTTAATGTTTGTTATTTTGTTAGGCTTGTAATTTTTATCTTTGTAGATTTTAGACTAGGTATTGGATACCAAGTTGCTAGTAGAATTTTAGGTGAGTCTATTAGAGATAAAGTTGAAGATCAGCGTCTGAAGTCAAGTGAAGATGAAGATTTGTTCTTAGCATCTGTCAAACGCTAAAGGACTCTTTTAGGGTTGTTGAATCAAGCCATCAAGGATCAGATTCACCTGAAATAAATTCTCAAGTCATGAAGGACTTAAATGCAATCATCAACGGACATTTATTTCCAACAGGAAATAAATTCAAATGCATTAAATTCCTGATAAGTGCATTAAATGTGATAAGCTATTATGACTTGTGGACAAGCCACCTTTTGACTAGACTGTCAGATTTCAGAGTTCAATATTTGCTCCTATCCAATCGAAACCAGCAGAATTTCAGGAATGTAAGAAAGGGAGTGTTTAGCACGCTGCGTGAGGTACACGCGCTCACATGTGTCCAACGGACAAATCCCAAGAAACCCTATAAATAGTACCCTTCAGCAAACCTTAAAAAAAATCACGTACATACACAAAAAAAAGGTCAAAAACTGAAATTACTTGAAAGAAAAGCTTACAAACTCCATAGCCAAAATCCTTCAAGCTTTTCGTAATACATTCCAAAGACAGTCATAGATATCTCAAACCTCTTCAGAGAAGAATCTTAAATTTCTATTGAGATATCCCAAGTTGTTTGAACTTTTCAACATCAAACAAACCCGTCACAAAACCCTCAACATCTTTCATCTGAGTGAGAAAGTTTGTTGATTCTACAAGCAACATTTCTGTGTGAGAGAAGCTTGTTGAAGAAGATCTTCATTGGAGCTGAAGTTTGTGTGATCAAGGAGCTCAAGATCATCTTCCCTTTCATCTATTTTGTAGAAGTCTCTGTGTGACTCTTTGATAATCATTTTAGTGAATTCCTCCGAGTGCAAAGGAGAAGAAAGACGTAGTTGGGATTACATCACCTAGTGAACCTTACAACATCTTGTGTTATTTACTGTTTTATTGCTTTACTTTACATTTTCATATTATATCTTAAGCAAATAATTCAAGTTCAAGAGAACGCTAAGCTATAAAATCATTTCCGATGTACTAACCCTGATTAAGCGATTGAAACATTAACCTACTTTGGTAATTGTTGAAATCATTAAATCTAAGTTATTTATCCCTAAGCGCCAAACCTAACACTAAGCTTTCCAAGCATTCAAATTCTTCAAAGTAATACGAAATTTTTTAACGAAAAAGACTTCAAGGTCTCCCCCCCCTTCTAGACCCTTTCGTATGCTCCTTGGGACCATCACCACTTGATGTGAATATCAAGTTAAGAAAAGATGAAGGATCACTTCTTCCCGATCATCGGCTTTGTCGAGCACTTGTTGGAAGTCTTCTTTATTTAACTATCACAAGGTTCGATATTGCTTTCTCTGTTGGTTTAGAAAGTAAGTTTATGTAAGCACCTAGAAAATCACTTTTGGAGGTAGTAAATAAAATGTTGAAGTATTTAAACTCTACACTTGATAAGGGACTACTTTCTGAAAAGAAAGTGGACTTCTCTCTACATGGCTTTATAGATGCTGACTTTGGTGGTGACTTGGATGATAGAAATTCTATATCTGGTTATGTGTTTCTTTACGGTGGCATGCACGTTTCATGGTGTAACAAGAAACAAGACTTTGTTTCCTTATCGACCACCGAGGCCGAGTATAAAGCTGCTTTACTTGATGCTATTTGTTTGTCTTAGGAGTCTTTTTAAAGCTATTCACCTTCCTATTTCTGCTCCAACTAACTTGTTTGGCGATAATTAAAGTGACATTAAGTTAACTTCAATTATTGTATGTCATGGAACAACAAAACATCTTGAACTGGAGCATCACTTTATCCGTGAAAAAGTTCTTGATGGTACATTCAATGAATTGAAACTGCGCATAAGTGAGAATGTTGCTGATATATTCACCAAGGCACTATCCAAAGGACAATTTGAGTTGCTCCAAGAGAAGCTTGGATTGATTTCCAAAAAACCACTTAAAGGGGAGTGTTAAAAATTGAAGTTGATTTCTTGTAAATAGAATTTTGACCATCATCCTCTAGATTTTTCTATACCTTTTAGTTTAATCTACTTGAAAAATCTAGATTAAATTTAATTATTTGATATTTTCCTTAGTTCTTATTGTTTCAAGGTTTGACTAGATGTGTTAGATTCTCAATGTAATCTAGAGTTCTCCATTGTATACTTATAAAAGAGGTGACCCCCTTTGCATTTGAAATCAATCCACAAGTCTATGTTTACTCTAGTAGTGTCTAGTGTCAAGATTTATTTCGAAGAATATTTCGTAATTGGTGTCAGTACTTTTCATTCTTGAGAAATAATAGTTGTCTTAGGTTTGTTCTTCTTCAAGGTTGTCGGTCTTGGGCTAGTGTAAGTGTAATTTTATACACTAATTTTTTAACAGCTATGTGCAGTCTAATTATGACCATCCACTATTTCTAAAAGATAAGGAGGTAAGATTGTTATCTTACCCGTATATCTAGAAGATATAATTATTATAGGAAATGATGGAAACATATTCAGGAGGTAAGATTGTTATCTTCATATTTAAACATTACTGCATCACAGTTTTCATATTCAGGATCTTGAGGAAGTGAAGTACTTTCTAGGCATTGAGATGACTAGAAGAAAAGATGGGATTTGCTTTAACCAACTGAAATATGTCTTAGAATTATTGAAGGAAGCTCGAATAAGATGTAAACCAATTTATATACCTACGAAATAAATCTGTAGTTGACTACGAGTGATTATCAATGAACACACTAAAGACAGAATCAATGATCAAATATTGAGCAATGCCGCTTACTATTTAAGATTGGTGGCAAAATTCAAATATTTGGGAATGACAAGACACAAGTAAGCCATCGCCTTCAAATATTAAAACAATTTATGCATGAAGCCCTAAAGTCATATGCAGAGAACAATAATAACATTTTTGGTATGAGGGAATGAGAATGTCAGGACAAGGTTGTCCCCTCTTTTTAAACTCGCTTCTTGCTTGGTATATATGACAAACAAGTGTGTCTGAATGGTCCATGACATGTAATTGTAATATTCAGTGTTGAAAGGGTCCCCCGCCTTCATGAGACTCAAACTTCCAAAACTTTGAACTTCAGAAATTAGCACAAAAATATTATCGCAACACTATGGCTCTGTTTGGATGTGCTTTCATTTCCTTTTCAACCGTCATTTTCTAAAATGTATGGGGGAATGAGTTTTTTTATTTTTGTGTAAAAAAAGTGAAAAAAGTAGGTGTGTTTGGTTGTGATTTTAAAAATGGTCGAAATAGGTAATTGTGATGTGTGAAATAATTGAAAAGTAATGATTAGATAAATATTGTTGAATTTAAAAATTTAAAGGAGAGGAAAGAGAAATATTTAAAAATTTAAAGAAGATGGGAGAGAAAAGTGAAAAAAACAAAATTGTGAGATGTGTGATGTGAAATGTAATTTTAAACAAATGATTGAAATTTATGGAGAACGTATAAACGAGAATGAAAATGAGAATATTTTCAGTTGAAAACAGTGTAAAATGTGTATTTTCCTTTTCAGATGAAATTGAAAATGGAAAAAGTAATTTGAAAATACAAACAAACCGGCCCTATGTGTTTATAAACATTCAAAGTAGATTGTAGCTTCAGACAGAAGAAAAACAGTGTAAGTGATGTGTGTCCGATTCACACTATAATATTTATATTAATATTAGGGATAATCTAGTAATATAGTAAGATATATTGAATAATGTTAGTGCAAGAATGTAAATGATATGAGATTTAATGTGGTTCGGTCGAATTTGACCTACGTCTACGGGGGTGTAAAGTTCGAATATGACTTGTCAAGCTGTGAGAGTTATAAAGAATATGTGATAGAGGATAAGTTGAGATTGTTGCAAAGCTACCCAAGCACGGCTGCCTAAGCTACTGAGCTAAAGCGGCCTCTCCAGGTGGATTCAAAAACCTAATCTTGATTGACCTTTTGTACTTCACTCATTCGTTGAGCGTCTAATACTCGAAACTCCATTCTTTAGAGGAGCCTACAAATTTGGCTTTTACAGGAAAGTTAGCCATGGCATATAAGATTCATCTAATCGGTCATGGCGGTGGTCCTCCAGTTGCTTTAGTGGTGGTGCCACCTACTCTCTTGGAGATGGATCCTCTTTCTTTCTCCTGATAGTCCTCCTGCGGCTCTGCAGCCACGAGTGGCGCAACCTCCAGCTACTTCTTCACCTCGCTCAGGTCATAGGGTTCCAGCTCATCCAGGTTGTGACCTAGTATGAGCTAGAAAAAAGGTTTATTACTTCAAAGGCTTCTTTAGAAGTTTCTCCTCTTGGGTCTTTTTTAATCTCCAGATATTCCAGCTATACGGGCTTGCCCTCAAGCCCCAAGAATTCCTCAAATGTTTGTGCTAAAAGCACTGTTCCAGCTATGCAATAGAAGTTTGTGAAAAGTATGGCTAACTTTCTTGATTGCATCACTCAACGCCTACTAAAGAGGTTATTGAGTTGGCCTTGGATAAGGCCCCAAAATGTATATTTTGGTTGCCTCATTTTGTTTTTGTTGACTTCTTCCTTTTATGGATCAGGTAGCAAAGTTCATACTCGTTTTCCAGCTTTGTAACAAGTCTTTAATGGATGACATCTGGTCCAGGAGAGATCTCTTAGTTAGAGTGGAAATCCATAGGGATTTGATCCACTTGATCTAGTAATTGTGGTCTTAACCTCATAGACTTGGATCTTTCAATCCTTCATTGCTGATAGCCCCACTTTACACGAGCGGAGTTGGGTCTTCTAGGTTTCGCCAGCAGGGCTGGTACTTCTAGATTACCCCATCTGGGCTGGAACTTCTAGATTACCATATCCGGGCTGGAACTTCTAGATTACCCTATCCGGGCTGGAACTTCTAGATTACCCTATCCGGGCTGGAACTTCTGATGTGAATAATTGTATGAAAACAGTGGAGCGGTACAACGAAAATTTTTATTCCCAAACAGGATCTACTGGGGTCTAGTTGTAAACAACAATGTATATGAAAAGAAGGGTAAAAGTCACTTACTTGCTTACTTCTTGTAGCGTGATTATCGTACCTTTCAATCTTCCAAATCACTAATCGACGGTTGATTTTGATCCAAGTAGCACAAACGTTCTACCTCTAAATCGTACATCGGAATTGATGGAAGAAAAATCCTCCTTGCTCGACCTCAAAGGGGCAGCTATTAGACTAGGAAGGGAGAGAGAGTTTTTCTTTTTCTTTCTCTACAATATTCCTAGAGTTAGGGTTTTTGTTCAACACATGAACTTATGAGAAAAATACAACCACTATGTATTTATATTAAGTGAACAAAAATACATGGGCTTCACAAGCCCACATGGGCTTCCTCTTAAGGCCCATGGACCCTCCCTCCCCCCAGTCGTGCACCCATAGGTGCACCGTCTCTTATTTATTCCTTTAATTTAATCCGATTAAATTAATAAAATAAATTAATAATAAATAATAATACTAAAATACTATGTATCTACGAAATTAATATCTATATATTAATATTTATCAATACATTATTCAATATAATTTTTTTATTTATCTCATAAATAAATATTATTAAGTATCAAATACTGAATATTATACTACAAAAATACACCATCATTTTTCTTCATCGTTTCCCTTTTCAAGCTTGACTCTTTTAGGTTTGTCTTATTTGGCAATTGCAGGATTCCAAAGGATGTGGGTCCCCATAGCCAGCGTCGCAGCCCACACCGTAACCCAAATAAGAACGAATAATTAGGATCATTCTATCAACCTTTTTCGACGTGATTATTGTGTGATTGCAGATCCTTTTACTCTTATATCACCGATGAGTATAGACCATGGTAAATGTCAAATCATTAACTCATCTTTACTTTTTATTTATAGTAAGTTGAGATCACTTTAGTTTCCTATTTCAGAAACATTTCTTGCTTTGGCCAAAGAGTTTAGATCTCACTTGCTCATAAATAATTAAGTGATAATTACTCGTTCACTTACGAGAGAGTAAATCCTTTCTTGGTAATTAGTTGAGACTGCTACTTCTGTATTAGATCGCAGTTCGAAGCCGACCCCACCCAAGGGCGTTCTGAATCTAACTACTCTAATGACAAACCTAATGTCACAAGTACATCTCCAACTCAATCCCTCAAGTCGAGGGTTCATCACACTTTACATCTTATATCAATTTCATCATTGACTGTCAACGAGTGAAAAACTCATGTAACAAAATTGATGCTAGTCATGTTCAAGCACATTGATCTCCTTCAATGTTCTCATGGTGTTAGCTCCCACAACGATCAACACTTATCACCACTAGAGCTCTTACCATACAAGTCGTAAGTAATTCTCAACGCCCTAACTTGCGAACTATATTTAGTATACAAGTATTTAACTTTTCCAATGTTGTTTCCATTATCACATAAGGAATGGAAAGTCTACTCTTGCGTACTTTGTCCTTCAATTAATTACATAGTTATAAAAATGCAATAAAACAAGTAATAACCAAAGATGCCTTCATGTATAGGTTTTCTTTAATAATACGATTACATTATTTTATGCCCTATTACAATCTATCCTCCTAGCATTCGAGGGCATGTTCCTAACAATCTCCCACTTGCACTCAAAGTCAATCTCTATGGTATTTCATACCCATCTCCTTAAGATGTTTGTCCAGAACCTTCTGGGATAATGGCTTGGTCAGTGGATCAGCTACGTTATCAGCTGTGTCTATTTTCTGCATGGCGATGTCGCCCTTCCCAATGATTTTCCTTATTATATGGTATCTCCTCTCTATGTGTTTGGATCGAGTATGAGACCTTGGTTCTTTTGCTTGTGCTATTGCCCCTGTGTTGTCACAATGAATGGGTACTGGTAGCTTAGCGCTAGGAACCACTTCAAGTTCTTCTAAGAATTTCTTGATCCAAACAGCTTCTTTGTCTGCCTCACATACTCAGCTTCTATGGTGGAATCAGCTGTTGTGCTTTTCTTGGAACCCTTCCAAGTCACAGCTCCACCGTTGAGTGTGAATATGGTGAAATGGATTTTCGGTCATCAACATCTGATTGAAAATCAGAGTCAGTGTAACCTTCCACTCTTAATTATCCATTCCCATAGACCAATGTTAAATCCTTAGTTCTCTTCATATACTTAAGGATTCTCTTCACGGTGGTCCAATGTTCCATGCCAGGGTCATCTTGTTATCGACTTACTACGCTTACAGTATAGGCAATGTCTGGTCTTGTACACAGCATGGCGTATATCAAGCTACCAACTGCTGAAGCATATGGTATTTTAGACATCACCTTTCTTTCTTCTTCAGTTTTAGGACACATTGCTTTTGAAAGGTGAATAGCATGCTGCATTGGCAGGAATCCTTTCTTAGAATTATCCATCTCAAATCTCTTTAAGACCTTTTCTAAGTAAAGGGTTTGGGAAAGCCCGATCATCCTATTCATTCTATCTCTAAAGATACGAATCCCTAGGACGTAAGTGGCTTTTCCCAAGTCTTTCGTGGAGAAAGTACTCGAAAGCCATGTTTTGACCGTAGTCAACATGCCAATATCGTTTCCTATAAGTAGTATGTCATCCACATATAGTACTAAGAAAACGATTTACTCCCACTAATCCTCTTATAGACATATGGCTCATCTTCATTTTGGTTGAAGCCAAACCCTTTGACTGTTTCGTCAAAATGAAGATTCAAATTACGTGATGCTTGCTTAAGTCCATAGATGGATCCATTAAGCTTGCACATTTTATAAATACCAGTCTCTAATATGAAGCCTTTAGGCTATTCCATATAGATATCCTCCTCTAAGAATCCATTAAGAAAAGCCGTCTTCACATCCATCTCCCCATATTTCATAATCTAGATGTGCAGCAATTGCGAGTAGGATGCGTATAGACTTGATCATGGCCACGGGTGAAAAGGTCTCGTTATAGTCAATTCCTTCCTTTTGACTATACCCTTTCGCCACTAGCCTGGCTTTATAGGTTTCAACCTTGCCATCTGGACTAATCTTTCTCTTGTATATCCATTTACACCCAATGGGTTTAATGTTCTAAGGTCGGTCTACACGAGTCCAGACTTGGTTAGAATGCATGGAGTCTATCTATGCCTGCATGGCCTCCCGCCAGTTTGTAGAGTCAATATCAATCATAGCTTTATCATAATCAGAGAGATCGTCACCAAGGTTTCCTGCTGCTATAGAGAAAAGCCATTTCTTCTCTCGCATTAGGAGGCCATACCTCTCAGGTTGGCGAGATGCTCTATCAAATCTTCACAATGGTTTTTATGTCACAGTGGGTTCAGTCGTGGCATCTTGTGTAGGTGTATCCTCAGGGGTTTCGCTTTGTTCATCAAGGATGATCTTCCTACCTGGACCGCCTTCTCGAATGAACTCTTCTTCGAGAAAGTGTGCTTCTAAAGCAACTATGACCCTATGATCATCTTGCAAGTAGAAGAGGTATCCCATAGAATATTTGGGATATCCAACAAAACGTCCTCTTAAGGACCTAGCTTCCAATTTTTTCACCTTTGTTTTCTTGATGTAGGCTGGACATCCCAAATCCTAAAATAATTTAGGTTTGGTTTCTTATTCTTTCGTATCTCATATGGAGTCTTAGGAACAGATTTAGAAGTATATCTATTCAAGATGTGGACAACAGTGAGTAAGGCATGACCCCACAATGACATGGGAAGGTCAATGTAATTGATCATGGATCTTACCATATCTAATAGAGTTCGATTCCTTCTTTCAGCTACCCCATTTAATTGTGGAGTTGCAGGTGGTGTTAGTTGTAATACTATACCATGTTCCCTTAGGAAATTATTGAACTAGTCACTCATATATTCACCTCCTCGATCAGATCATAGAGCTTTTATATGATTGCCAGTTTGACTGAGATTATTACATAATATACCCTTGTGAAATACGAAATCTACACACATCCCCCCTGTGTTAAAAAACTAGTCTTATATGCCCCTGTGATTTTAAAAACTCTGTGCGAAAACCCCTCTCCATTAAAATTAACGGAGAGTGTTGTGCACTCGCTGGGATTGAGATTGTGTTAGCTTTTTGTGTTATATATACTTGTAAAATTATTATTTTATCCTTCCAATTTTAATTACAAATGAATAAATAATTGAATTTGGGTAGGATATGATGTATTTGGGTAGGATAATATGGGTTTGGGTAATCCAAACCCAAATCCTCACATTTCCCCCTTCTTTTTTTTTCTTTTTCTTTCCTTTTTCTCTTTCCTCTTTTTCCCCCCTTTTCTTTTTCCCTCCTTCTTCCCCCGTCAACCCAGGCACCACCAACCTGAACTCGGATCAGGACGGAAAAGATAGAGTTTGAATCGGATTTGTGCGTGGAAGATACCGGAGATGGGTTGCTAATTTTTCAAACAGATTATAAATCTGCTCGTGTCACCGTCCAAGTCGCCGGAGAAGATGAAGTTTTCTCTGGAATTTTGGCCTCTCAAATCTGCTCGTGTCACCGTCCAATTCGCCGGTTTGCGCTGTTTCGATGGCGGATTTTTGCCAGAGATTTGAGGGACGAGGTCGACGTCGCGAAGCGCCGCTATTATCACCGGTGAATTCTTCGGAGCAGCGTGACGGCGGAAGAAGGAATTTTGTTATTTTCAAAAAAGTTTATTTTCTGAATTTTTTATGATTTTTTAGAATTTTTTTATGATTTTTCTGAATTTGTTTTCTATTTTTTTAAAATTTTGTTATTTTCAAAAAATTTACAATTTTTTTTTAAGTTTTCTAGAAATTATTTGATTGTTTTTTTATCAAATTTATAAAAAATTTCCTGAATTTCCAGTTTTGTTTTCTATATTTTCTAATATTTTTAATTATTTTTGAATTTTTCATGAATTTTCAATTTATTATTATTATTATTTTAAATTTCTGACAATTTTTGGAATTTTTTTTTCTGATTTTCAGCATTTTATACTTATTTCTTATATTTATACTATCTTTTAATAATAACGATTATTAAATGAATCAAAGGCTAAGAATAAATTATCCAAAGGCTGAGATTAAATGAGAATAAAGATAATGATTTCACACTAAGGGACTAACGGAAAGGGGAGAGTGTGCAATCTAAACATTAACACAGGGGGGGATGTATGCAGGTTTCGTATTTCACAGAGGTATATTATGTAATAATCCCAATTTGATTTTCAGCCATAGCCTTGAACTGTTTGAACCTTTCAAAGGACTCAGACTTATGTCTCATAAGATACACTATGCCATATCTGGAATGGTCATCAGTGAATGTTCTTAAGTAGTAATAGCCTCCTCGAGCCATTTCCCCGAAGGGCCCGCATACATCAGTATGTACTAATCCCAAGACTTGTTTGGCCCTTTCAAAAGTCCCTGTGAAGGGAGATCGAGTCATTTTGCCTTTGAGACAAGATTCACAAGTTGGAAATGGATCTGATCCTAATGGGCTTAGAAGCCCACCTTTTTCCATTTCACGTATCATGTACTCTCCAACATGGGATTAGGCCCACTTAAGTGGGAGTGATTAAGCCCACTTAAGTGAGAATGAGTGGGAGTCATAACTAAAAAGAAAGTTTTATTATTATTCCCCAAAATCATGGATTATGATAAGTATTAACTAAAAATAGCAATTAATAAGAAAAAATAAATTTATTTATTTGCTTTGAGTAACTTTTCATTTTTGCCTAATATTTCATATTCTATTAATAATTTTTTGAATAAAACTAAGAGTCTTCTTGAATTAGGAGTATCTACTCAAATGTCTTTAAGTTTGTTTAAATTTTCTAAGTACTTTTAAATTTTCTGAACCTAATTAAAACGTTGTTTGGCTAAGCTTATAAATTCCTTAAAACAGTTTATAAGTTGTTATAGAGTGTTTGGTGATTTTTTGGTAAACAACTTATATGCTCTCAAAATAAGTCGACAGGAGCTTACAAGCTCCTAGTAAGGAAAACCCAACTTATTTTTCAAGAGCGTATAAGCTCCAAAAAACTTTTATAAGCTCCTAGTAAGGGAATAATTTATAAGATTTGCCTAGCAATTCAAGTGTAACAATTAATATTCATTTTAGGTCGTGGTTTAAATTCCCAAGTCAAGGTTATGCTCAGTGGGTTTGATGAGACTTCACTGGTCCAACGGGCTCGTTGGCATGGGGAGTGACAAATTGTTTTTGAGTTGTTCACCAGTCGAAATTTCGGGAGCAAAGTGCTACATGGTGCGGTAGCCACCTCTTGAGGCTGCGGCGTAAAGTGCTACGAGGATGAGAGCCACATTTTGAGCCCATGGGAGCCACCACTAGAGTCTCGACACCTGGTGACAGGCCCTGGAGTGAGTCACGCTGCGACGAGTACGTCGCTCCTCGAAGGAGGAGTGATTGTAGTGATCCCATATCGGGAAAGAAAGCAAATATGGAATAGTTTATAAAGAGTTGCCGAAGAATTCAAATGATACAATGAATATCCATTTTCACTACTACAAAAAATGCCTATTACAGCGGTTTTTTTGGACCTATTACAGCGATTCGAACCGCTGTAATAGGCAGTGCTGTAATAGGGTTTCGACCTATTACAAGCTGCAATAGGCGCTCTAAAAAAACCGCTTAATAGGTTTTACAGCGGTTTCCATGGGACCGCTTAATAGGGTATTTTTTATTTTTTTTTATTAATTTCTTTTTCGTTTATAATTTTACCGGTCGAAATGACACGAAATTGGTGTACTTGTGGGGTGGTGGAGGCCGGCGGTGCTATATGGGCGTGGTACAATATTAGAAGATAGGAAAGCGGGAAGATCATAAATTTAAATTTTTTGGTTTTAACCTATTACAGCGGTTCCCAACGACACATCCCTCTTGAGACCCTTTATCAGCTTAATAGGATTACCTCACATATCTCTTTTACAAGCTATTACAGCGGTTTTACTAAAACCGCTGTAATAGGTGCGCTGTAATTGGGTATTTTTGTAGTAGTGTTTGTGCGAATCCATTTTGTACAACTATGAGAATTAAACCCTAAACACATCCCTCTTGAGACCCTTTATCAGCTTAATAGGATTACCTCACATATCTCTTTTACAAGCTGGAGCGATCACGAATCCATTTTGTACGACTATGAGAATTAGTTTTTTAATTAAAAATGGAGATTTAGAAGAAATACAATATTAATTCTGGGCGAGGCTACAACAAAGCTGAAAAATAACTTTTGCTATGGTTAGGGGTATTAAAAATTCTTACATGTACTAGACTGGTTTATACTCTTTTTTATAAAAATTGTTTTGTTTTATACATTTTTTTATCTGAACTACACGAGTTTATACAAAATTTTATAGTCTAAGTATTTTTCGGCAAAATATTCGCTGGGATTTTATTATATACATTCCATGTGACTCATTTAAGTATAAAAATGACATTTTAAGGCCCTTATGGTTCACTATTTTTACCCTTTTAAGTTGAGTGATATTTTGAATAGTACAGCGTAAAAAAATAAAATCACAACAAAATATCATTTCAATTGATAAAATTTGATCTTTACCATTACAAGGGCCCCATGTAATGCATGTTATGGAATCTCAACAGAATATTCTGCTTATTACTCCAGAAAATGTTAAAATGTAAGAGTGTAAGAATCAGTGTAGTTTCATTGAATTGTGAAAAATAGTTTATATAAAAAAAATACAAAAATACAAAAAGTTTAGATGGATTATGGGTTATGCTGAAATGATTTCTTGGTATTTCAATATAAAATTTGCCCCATCCAACTCCTTTTCAGATAGGAGACCGTCCTTCCAACCCTAATCATTCTTGATTTAGATATATCATAAGTCATACCTTATATAAGGCTTGTTTGTTAAAACTGGAAAAGAAAAACATTTTTGAGCTTTTTCTGAGTTTAAGTTATTTTTTTATATTTGATTTCACTGTTTCTAATTCTGCTTCTCTAGAAAAAAGTTTAAAATAAATAGAAACTAAAAATATGTCTTTAGGTACTTCTACTAACTTGTTCTATTTTTTAGCAAATCTTGCAAACAAACTCAATTTTAACTTTTTTGACCCTTTTGCAACTTTCTTTAAAATTCAGCATCTTCTTTAAAAGAATAAGTTTTTACAAATAAGCCTATAATTGACCTGTTTAGTGAATTGTCAAAACTCATTAAACTACCTTTTATTTCTCTTTGTGCTTGGAATTCGGTATTAGCATTAACATTCTTAAAAATTCAAAAAAGAGACTATATCTTGTGAGCAAATTTCTTGTTAGATGTTTTGATGATAACAATTAGGATTTATGTAAGTTTAATTTCAATAGAAATTTTGTATAAGCTTTGAGCGTTAGATTTGTATAAGGCTTTTATTTGTTTTTATTCTAGATTGTTAGGCTAAGTATCTTAGACTTAGCATCGGATAGTACTTTGAGTGAGTTTGTCATAATTTAAGTCTGAAGTACAAGCGTGTGAAGTCTGAATGAAGATGAAGATCTCTAAGCAACTATCTAAGCGTCAAGCTACTTCAAGTGTCAATGTGAAGATACAAGCCAAGGATCATTCAAGGTTGAATGAGCGTCTACCAAGTCAAAGTTCACCAGAATTAATTCCTAAGTCTACAAGGAGTTAAATGCAAATATTGTCAGAGCATTAATGTCCAATGGGCATTAATTTCAAATGCATTAAATACTGATTAGAACATTAAATGTGATAAGCACTCCATGACGTACGGAGAAGCCTTCCTATTAGACTGTCAAACTAAAATAGTCTGCGACACCAATTTTTGCAGCAGAATTTCAGGGATAAAGGACAAAAGTTGTCCACTCGCCTAGCTTAGTGTCAAACAGACACTTTATCCAAGAGAGTCTATAAATAAGACTTCAACAACAAGCCAAATATAGAACAACAAGCTTACAAGCCAAAACTCTGTTGCATTGAAGTCTCAAACCTTAAACTTTCAGAAAAGCTCGAAAATTCATATTAAACATTCTCTTAGCTTTTCGCAAATCCCCGAGACAATCATAAATATGTCAAATATCTTTTCAGAAGAACCCTACACTATTATTGAGATATTCAAGTTTTTTGAACTTCCAAAAATCAAACAAACCTGTTGACAAAAACCTTACTCAACCTTGCAATCTGTGTGAAGACGAAGTTGAAGACTTGCATTAATTCTGGGTGAAATAAGCAAGTGAATCAAAGTACCTTGTAGCAGAAATCTGTGTGACCAAGGAGCTTAAGCAAATCTTTATCCAATCTATTCCCTTCTTGTAGAAGTTTCTGTGTGATTCTTCGAAGATCATTTAGTGGATTTCCTCCGAGTGAAAAATGAAAAGAAGGACGTAGTTGGGATTATACCACCCAATGAACCTTTCACACTGTGTGTTCTTTACTTTATCGTTTATTTTCTCTCAATCATTTTATATCATTGTATAAACGGATAAGTAAACACATTAATAACTTATTTTGAGTTCAAGCAACTAAGTAAAAATTTGAGACACTCAACCTTTCTAAAAAAAGACTTAAAACATTTTCGATGTGCTAACACTGATAAAAGAACTGAATGCTTTACCTTATTTGATTAAGTATTCAAATCTTAAGTCTAAGTTAACTTTCTGAAAATTGTCTTCAAGAAGACGCTCAGTCAAGCGTCTAGTTTCTTAAGTGTTCAAAATCTTTTGAAAACGAAACTTTTGAAGTTGAAGAAAACTTCAGGGCCTATTCAATCTCCCCCCCCCCCCCTTCTAGACCCTTTCGTATACCACTTGAGACCAACATTTCCGATGTTCAGTCTTTCTTTAAGACTTTATTTGTACCCTTTACTGCTAGGTTCCAACAAATAAGTCTCCCAAGATAAAACAGACAATACAATATTCAAGTAGCAGTTTTTGAATATTCTTGAATAGAGCAAATTTCAAAAGGAATGAAAATTGTATATTTTTTTTATTGTAATAAAGTTCTGATTTCGGATTTAAGGGTTAGATATATATAGAAAACGTAAAGTCATCACTGAAAAATCACATTGCTTCAGATAGGCTGTTGAACGAAAAGATTGCACCTTTTCGTTCAAGCTACCGGCACCGGCCTCCGCCGCGGTCCGCAGGTCGCGGCATGCACTCGCGACGCGGTAGTGGTCCGCGGGCGTGGGTGATCCCTCCACTCCCTTTTAGCTTATCAATTTAAGTATTCAAGAAAGTACATGTATTATATACCCACTTCAACTTACTTACTTTTCCTATGTGGGATAAAGAACTTCCTCATAAATGTTCCAAACAAGTCCTATTTAATTCTTCATTTAAACACTTGTTTTATACAAACATTTATTGCGAAAATTCCAACATCCACCACACATATACTCATACATGTGTGGGGGGTCCACCATCATATATACATGTGACTATGGAGATCACACCGAAAGCCCAACTGTCGGGAGCTCTAAAGTATGACACATAATAGAGTTACAACTATAATTGTTATTATTATGTTCTTACTAAAGGTGTGTCAGTAATTCTCAAGAGTGATAACAATTTTTTTGTCATTAACTATCAAAAATGACAAATTCTATACAAATTTTGTCACTAAAAATTTATAATTAGTGACAACTTTCATATTATCACTTGATATTTTTTCATTAATGTTTTACTTTTTGTAGTGAGGGTGAAGGGAGACGTACACGGTAGAGGGAAAGGTCTACGAACATGTGAAAGCGGAATGGGCAGTGGACGGGGAAAAAGTGGCTTGAGCTGTAACTTGCCAACAAAATTATGATTGGAGAATGAAATATAATTTGAGAATGAAATATGTCAGTTATTTTTCAGTGGGATGAAAATTGGCAAAATATTGCTTTTGAATGAACTTTCTGAATTTTATGATATTATAATAAACTCTAATCTCTTAACAATTGGCTGCCAACTTACAAAGGGACCACATTTGATTGAAAAATGAATTTTTAAGGATGCAATGTGACAAGCGTTTTAGTGGTTTGTCCACCACTATGCTCATGAGTGGGGAACGTGTTCGACTCCCCCTCATGACAAATTCCATCAGGCCAGTATCAGGCTCAGTACCATCAAATGAGATTAGTCTCTTACTCAATGTGGTGTGGGGAAACCCGTGAGAAACCAAAAAAAATAAATATATGGATTGGGAACAAAAATTGATAAACTGGTATGCTCTTTGACAAAAAGCAAAATTATTCGTTAAACTATATGTGTTAGGTACTATATAAGTGGAAAAATTGTATATTTTGCACACTAAATTAAAGTAACCTACATATTTTTTTTATTTTTTTTTCAAACTTTGAAGTGGCCTGTAGGCAATGTGTACACTTCGATATAAAAAAATGGCTTTTTCAAGTATAAATTTGGTTGGAAAAAATTAAATGATAAAAAAAATTAATCTTCAATTTCTTGAATTTTGTAATGTGGAGGGAAAATTGACTTTTGATTTGGGAATTTTTTTTTTTTTTTAATTCCATTGAAATTATCGACATTATCAATTAATAACAACAATAAAAGTTAAAATGCTGATACATAGACAAAATGGACGACAACCCCAAATTCAAAGTCATTTTCATTCCACATGAAAAATAAAATCCATATTAAAGTCAATTTTCTCTTTATAAAAAATTACCCAAATTGAAAGTTAATTTTTCCCACATGAAAAAATCTTCAAATTTAAGGTTAATTTTCCCTTTTTTGTCGATGAAATTTGTACTCAAGTTGTCATTTTTTTTCTAATCAGTGTTTCTCAAAATACCACTTAACATTTTGAAATAGAACGTGTAGCACACTCTAGTATACCAAATATGAAACTTTGCCCTGCATAAACCAAGTCCAAAGAAGAAATATATCTCACTAAACATAATAATAGAACCGCAAGTGTATGTAAGTTATATGTATTTGAGTGGGCTTAAACTATAATTTGTTTATACTTACTACGTTTACATTAAAGGGTAGAATAAATAGCTTATCTTTGTTTGCCTCTCAAGATTACATCTAACCCTGCAAGTTCATATATTATATTCCTGATATTTACCTAATACGCATATATACTAATAACACAAACCAACGGTTTGTAACACAGATTTACAAGTAATCAAGCCCCCAATAATGTTCCGTTCTCGTATCCTATTTGTTGATTAAGTATTAATTAATCTTGGCTCTATAGATGCTACAGCAATCAGACAACATGTCATGATTGTGACAAGGTTGTTAGGCTGTTAATTATAAGATTAAAATACCAATTTAATAGTAAACTAAAATAATTAGTTATATCAATTAGATAATGACCTATTATTTGGTCTAGTCCAGAAAATGTTCTAGTAAAATTTGTGATATCCACTATGGTTGATTGAAATTTCAAATGGTGTATAATTTATAATTAGTGATGCAACAAACTTCTCCAGCAATTCAGGTGAACCATTTTCACAGAGTAGCGTTAGTAAACATTTTTTACCTGGCAGATTTTGTACGTGAATGACACTCACATACGAATTTTGCTAAATATAACGGTTTTCCTATTCTATATATATTATGTCACTCATGCATGAATCCTCTCCAAAAAACTCATAAAAGATGACTAACAAAGCATATGAATTGGGAAAAATGCATTTTTCTTCCGTTATCTATAGCACTTTTCACTTTTGGTCCTCTAAGATATGCCTCTAGCAAAAATATCCCCTATGTTTCAAAAATTCGCACATTTAGTTCGATTTTAGAATTTTCCGGCCAATTAGCCGAAAAATCTTGCATGCAGGTCACGTGAAGGGCCAAAATGGGGATTTTTCGATTTGGAGGAAAAATCACTGACTTGGCATGCCACTTCGACAAAGATTGATGATTTGGCATGCCATTTGGATATAGAAAAAAGTTTGGCACCCAAGATATTCGAACTTAGGTGCAAAACATGGCAACAAGACACCATGCCACTACACCAACTAGGAACTTGATATAGTTCCTTGAATTGTATATGCATATATATATATATAGAGTAATTTCTAAATTGATATTTTAAGATATAGTAAAGATTTCAAATACAGTAATTTTCAAATTAATATATAAAAATTAATATTTTAAATACTTCAAATTACAATCATTTTAGAAATTAATATTTTTTTAATAGAGTAATTTTTTTAAATGCAACAATTATTATATATGTCATTTCTTAATACATTGTATACAACAATTTTGAAAATTAAAATTTCAACTACAGTAAACATTTAAAAATAGAAAAATAAAATTGAAATTGAATTTTTTTTTGAAAGAGTGATTTCAAAATACAGTAATTTGATTGAATTAGTATATTCAAAATATAGTAATTTTTAAATTTAACATTTAAACACAACATTTTTAAAAACAGTAATTTTTAAAATTATTTAATATGTGTATTATATATTATTGGTTATTATACGTTATGAATATAAAAATATTTCTAATTTAAGTAATTTTTATATTTATAATTATAAATAAAATATATAGTTATATATTATTTTTTTAAATAAGTATTTATATTTTTATATGTTACATATATTTGTTCCATTTATAAAATAGAAGTAATTTTATTTAATATACAATAAATATATTAATTTTAAAATTAAAATAAAGAAACATTTCAAATAAAGTTGATACGTCAAAATACAATCATTTTTAAAATTAATATTTTTCAGAAGAGTAATTTTTATATCACATTAGCTTTTAAAATAAAGTAAATACAATCATTATTATATAAGTAATGTTTTAACACATAAAATATAGTAATTTTAAAAAGAATATTTTAAAATACAGTAAATATATAAAATTACAGAATTTAAATTTAAATTATGTTTTTTTTTAAATATAGTAACTATTTTAAAATATAATAATTTTTAAAATTTAAAATACAATAATTCTTGAAAATATTATGAAATACATTAATTTTCAAAATTAATATTGAAAAATGTTAAAAAAATATTAAAAATTATTATTATTATTATTATTTTTATAATATATGTGGATTGTATATTATTGGTTATTATATGTGATGAATATAAACATAGATATACTTTATTTTTATGTTATATTTATAATTACAAATAAAATATATGTTTATATATTATTATATTTGTATATGTTACATATGTTTGTTCTATTTAGTAGAAGAACTTTTATCTAATATACAAATATATCTAAACGACATTATTATTTATAAAATATATATAAATACATTTAATTATGTTAGTATTGACATATTGCATACATTTAAATATAAATCCATAAAATATATGAAGTTGTTGTTGGTCTAGTGGTTAGGTCTCTTGTTGCCAAGGTTTTGAACCCAAGTCGAATCCCATTTGGTGCAAAACTTTTTTCTATATCCAAATGGCATGCCAAATCATCCATCCTTGTCTAAGTGGCATGCCAAGTTAACAATTTTCCTACCAAATAAAAAAAAAAAAAAACCCCAATTTAGCTCCTCATGTGAACGATACATTTGGCCGAAAAATTCCAAAATCAGACTAAATGTATCAATTTTTGAAATATATGGGATATTTTTGCTAGGGACATATCTTAAAGAACCAAAAGTGAAAAGCGCTATAGACAACAGATGAAAAATGCATTTTTTCCCATATGAATTTGACCGTTAAATATATGTAGAATGTTTGGTTTATAACCAAATGTGAGACTTTTTAGAAGTTATGGACTGTAATTTGAGAATCTCATAACAAATAAGGCTAAATCAAAAATCTGGAAAAGATATATGACGAAAATACAATATACCCTAACGTATCATTTTGGAACCTCAATGTACTATATAGTGTGTGAAGCCTAACTAATATCAAGCGGCCATTCACGTCAGGAATAGAGGCCGTTAAGGATGGAGTTGCTTGTACTTGAATTTTCTTTGTCGAAATTGGGTTGGGGTTCATCATTTAATCGGGGTCCTTACCTCAGCGGTATCGAAGGTGTTGGGTACGTTGCTGGACTAACTCCTCACTCTTAAGTCAGTTCCTTCGACTTTCTAATCTCTCCGGGTAATCCCCTCCCTTTGAAGAGAAAGGACTTTCCCTATATCTATATTTATGCAACTAGTTCTTTCACTTGCTTCCAAATCTATCCATCTTACTTACTCAAATTGAATATTCTACTCGAAACCTTGCTTATGCTACTTTTTATCTCTCTTTATCTGCCTCATAGCCTTTTGATCTTGTAGCTTTTTCGATCTTGGCTTTTGAGCTCTTAGGCTCGTTGCCTTGTAGCTTTAGGTTTTTGACTTTTGTGCTCTTGGGCTCGTTGTCTCGTGGCTTGTGCTTTTGAGCTTGTAGCTTCTTATCTTGTGACTTTTGAGCTCGTGGGCTCGTTGCCTCGTAGCTTTAGGCTTTTGAGCTTTCGAGCTCTTGGCTCGTAGCCTTTTTATCTTGTAGCTTTCCGATCTTGGCTTTTGAGCTCTTGGGCTCATTGCCTCGTAGCTTTTATCTTGTGGCTTTTGATCTCTTGGGCTCGTTGCCTTGTAGGTTTAGGTTTTTGGCTTTTTAGATCTTGTGCTTGTTGCCTCGTAGCCTTTGCTTTTGAGCTTGTAGCTTCTTATCTTGTAGCTTTTGTGCTTTTGAGCTCTTGCCTCGTAGCTTTACGTTTTTGGATTTTAAGCTCTTGGGTTGGTTGCCTCGTAGCTCTTGAGCTCTTGGGCTTTTGATCTTGTGGTGAATTCAAAAGATGTTAGATGAGTTTGTGGATCGTACCTTCTTATTTTGGTCGACTCCTCAGATTGCACTTGCTTATTTCTATGATTAGCCTGATCCATTCTTCTGATATCTCTTCTCAGCAACTCTAAATAGGTTTCCCACAGACGGCGCCAACTGATTTAGGTCAATTTTGGGGGATCGATCTGCCTCAGTCTGTGCTGCTTCGTATGGCACATGAAGATGGTGATGATAAATTTACGACTACACTTGGATTTTAGTCCAAGCTGCCTACGTACCTCCTTGGAGGATCAAGTCATAACGTAATTCAAAAGTTTAAGTTCTATTATGGGTACGTATCCTTTTGGGTAGTATTATAGGGTCATATATGTAGGGTAGTTCAGAGGGTCGTATGTCTACGAGGCTAAGTAGCTCAAATTTGTATATTGGGAACATACTTTGAGTCTATTGTCAAGGTATCAGTGGATACGATGCTAGCTCAAGAGATTTTTGACTAGAGATTATCCTCCCAAATATGTGTTCAGAGGAGATGTTTATACATGTCCATGTTGTACGGATTTGATAGTGACATGAGTTTCACACAGATGATGACACGTAGTGTTATGAAGGGTTAGGATCTTGGGTCGTAGGGTTGGGTCACGGGTCAACCCGACCCGGATCACTTAAAAACACCCGGATCTTGTAGTGTTATGCAATTATGATGCCATTAAGGACCTTTCGTGTAAATGCTTCTATGTTGCCCAAACCTCATATAACAGTGGTAATTTAGCTAACCGTAAGCAGACACGAGGCAACGAGCCTCGATCATAATTCATCTATATAACTATACGAGGCTACGAGCCTAGATATATATGTATCATTATACGAGGATACGAGGCTACAACCCTGGAGCAAACTTTATATATATCACCTTACATTCATGTCAAACTAAGGTGTTATATGATCCTTTTAAGTGAAACATTAGATAATTTATCGAGTTTGCAAGCATTCGCTAAACAAAATTAAATACCAAATTGCACCACATGATTCAAATCAATATCAAATTTATATAAATAGTGTGCTAATAACATCAAGTTCTAAGGCGGCTTTAAATCAATCCTTGAGTGATTATGCTTCAGTACTAAGAATCCAACGATCAATAGAGATTAAAAGACTGTCAAAATGTCATGAAGGGATGGGGTGGCCCTAGCTCCTAAATTGTTTAGTTATCAAGTAACCCAAGGCACGATGTCGCAATTAAGGTAATTGTTTAATTATCAAGTAGTTAGCAAGTTAAGGTTATGCTTATCATGTCTTGATTGTTTAATCAAATGGAACATGCTAAAAAATGAAATATTTTATGGTTTGATGCAATTTGCTCGACGGGAATGAATGCTTACTTCGCGGGAGATAAGGCGTGTGTCAACTGCGCTCGATGCCACAGGGGTTTGAATAATGTTACTATCAGATTTGTCTAATTATGTTAAAGAGGTAATATTTAAAGGGATAATTGCATATTGTACCCTTGTGAAACATGAAACTTGCAAACATCCTCCCATGTGTTAAAAAAATAGTCTAAAATGCCCTTATATTTTTCAAAATCCAGCACGAAACCCCCCAACCCTCTTTCAAATACACTACACGTGAATGCTACCTTCCGCGAATTTAACACAGATTGGGGGTTTCGTGCAGGGTTTTGAAAATCATAGGGTTATTTCAGGCTATTTAAAACAGGAAATATGTGCAGGCTTCATATTTCACAGGGGTATGATATGCAATTATCCCATATTTAAAAGAAAAGTAATAACATAAAAATTCTTGCACATGCATATCGCAGTGGCTGCAAAATACACGGTAAGATATTACATATATATATTCGACTGCATAATTTCATTTTTCTTATCTGTGCTATCACAGCTAGGATGAGGAGTTATATGGTTGGAACTTGGCATCAGTATAGTTGTACTATATTTTGTGTTGAAGATTTGACCAAAAAAATTGAAGATTCCATTGAACCAGACGACGGTAGTGCTTCCATCAATTTCAAAGAGTAACATGCGAAGAAGACGATTAATTAGTCAATCTTTTATGGGCAATTATTAAGTCTAAAGAGAAGTTTTTTGATTTTTTAGATCCATACAATCACTACCAACAAGGTTCAGTACAGTTGGTAGATAACTGAATTCCTTAACCATTTTGTCCAGAATTCGATTCCTGGTGATGTGTATGGAAAAGACTTTGTTGGGAGAGGCAAAACCCACTCGATGATCTCTACGCCTCGAAGGGAAATAATCTCCGGCGTCCGGCTGGGGAAACCTTAGTATATATCAAAAAAAAAAAAAAGAAAAAAGATCCATACAATCACTTGATCTGCCTTCCTTCTAATTATTCTAAACCTCTAAATGAGATATCGTTTTATATGCCAATCTTCGAACAATTCATCAACTTAATCACAACGCATTTACAAAAAAAAGTACTTGTTTATACCTTATGGTCCATGTGGCTCTGCTGTAATGAAACAGTATTTTAGTCTCAAAATAAAATTATTAACCTAGTCTTATTTGTAGTGACGCAAAAAGAAAAAGGCTTGTGCTGTATAACACAAAATGTTAATAATATGAATATGCATAAATTACATACATCTTTAATTGGATGATTCGAAAAGTATAAGTCTTTAAGCATAATATAAATGGATCATCATAGGATAGGCCTGGTGCAAAAGGGAACGGAGACATCTTGAGGGATGACACCGGTAGTTTTATAGCAATTTTCTCTTGATAAACAATTTATTTTAATGTATACTCAGCCTTACTTATTATCCGGCGAGTGTATATTTAAGGAAATTAGAAAAATTATAGGGCTAAATACAAAATGCCCCCCTGAACTATCCTTAATGTCGCATATACCCCCTTAAACTTTAAAAAATACCAAAATGGTCCCTCATGAAAATTCATGAGTTATCTAAATACTCTCATCCAAACACAACCTTGCAATATTAAGCACTATATTAACTTAACCAATGATTCCTTCATTTTTTTAAATGAATTTATCAAATTAAGTCTTTAAAATTAACAAATCATTTTAATCTTGTAATCTTTTAATTCAAGAACTACGAAGAATTATTATAATTATTTAAATATTCTTTAATTAAATCTTATCAACTAACAAATCATTTAAATCTTGTAATCTATAAATTTTAATTTATAAATTAAAAAAATATTTAATTTAATTAATAAAATTAACAAATTATCAATTAACAAATTGTAGATTTAAACTATGAAAATTTGTGTTTACTATTTGTATCATGTTCAGTTATAAGTTATTTAATTGTATCAACCAACAAATCTTATTTAAATCTATTTGCATTTTCTTACAAATCATATAAGTTCAATGAAAAAAGAATTAACCAAGTTTATTTGGTGCTTAAATATTGTAAGGTTATGTTTGGGTTGAAGTATTTGGAATTGCTTAAAAATTTCCACGAGGGACTATTTTGGTACCTTTTAAAGTTTAGGAGGGTATATGCGACAATAAGAATAGTTCAAGGGAGTATTTTGTATTTATCCCAAAATTATATAGATCTGCATATGTAAAATGGAGTACTAGATGAAACACAGTTTCAAATAAAATAGAAATTTCAAACTTAAAACGGGGGGAAAGTTTTACATATACATTTCTTCTGAGTATAATGTCCTAATTAATCCAGCAATCAATTGTTTTTGTGACTTCAAAACGAAGAAAGAAATGATAAAATGACACACATAATTTGCATATTTTTAATCTCTTTTGAAGTCAACCCTAACTAAGATAATATCAACTTGACAACTATTGTACAACAAATACTATAATGGTCTCAACTACTCTATTATATATACATGACAAGAAAATCAAAAACTCAGCAAAACTTGAGCCTTACATCTCGTCTTCGACAATCCAATGGCTTTCACAAAGCATTTCCTAGTCATTTTTGTTTTTCTTGCCATTTTCAACATTTGTAATGGTCAGGGGTTGAAGCTTGGGTTCTACAAGAAAACATGCCCTTCTGTTGAGGCAATCGTGCAAAAGGAAACTGCTCGTATAATTTCTGCAGCCCCAACTCTAGCTGCTCCTTTACTCAGGATGCATTTCCATGATTGTTTCGTAAGGGTATGTTGTATACTTATACATGCATCATTGTATTTATATATTTATACATATATATATATATATGCTTTCTCTGTCAAAATATTACAAGTCCTACTTCATATTTGGGAAGTGGATTTTACTTCGTAGATTAGAACTTCTTCTTTCTTCCCAAAAGTACCATATATGTTACATGAAGTAATGCCGTAACACTATTAATTAACTATCATATAAAGATACTCAAAATTTAACGTATTCAACTCTCATTTTAAACTCCGTGAGTGAAAGGTCAAATGAATACATAACATTGTGACTGAACAAGTATTTCTTGAAAAAATTATAGCAAGTTTGAAATAGTGATAAATATCCTCAGAGAACACCATGTTGATATATAAAGTTCTTTTTGCAGGGGTGTGATGGTTCTGTGCTACTTAATGCAACAAACAACAACCCTGCTGAGAAAGATTCGATTCCCAATCAGTCCATTAGGGGATTTGAATCGATCGATAGAGTGAAATCCGTAGTGGAAAAGCAGTGTCCTGGTGTTGTTTCTTGCGCTGATATCTTGGCTCTGGTTGCTCGGGATGCAACTTTACTAGTAAGTAAATCTGTTTAGATATTAACGTCTATTATTTCAACAAATTTAACCTTTTAAATGAGGTGATGACTTAATGTGATTAAGAAAGATACAATATGGGAATTGTTGAACTCATCAATAATACACGGATCTCATATTTTTTTACAGCTGAAAGGGCCTTTCTGGAAAGTACCATTAGGAAGAAGAGATGGAAGAGTGTCGAACTCCACCGAGGCCTTGTTCAATCTTCCACCTCCTTTTTTCAACATTACTCAACTGAAAGCTTCGTTTGCCTCAAAGGGTTTGAACACAAAAGATCTTGTGGTTTTATCAGGTAATAGATGTTACTCAAGATAAATATGCATGTGGTGTTCTTTTCCTATATATTTTATGCATATGCGTTGCATCTTATTTATTTTTAAACTTGCTTTATTCAAACAAATTGTCTTATAACGGCTTCAATATTTTGTGGCTAATAAGATTAGATCTTAATCTAAAGTAAATTGGTAAAATATTTCAATAAAACAAGAGACGTTGTTCATCTATTAGAAATTTTAACTTAATAATTTGTTAGATTAGTGAAAGATCTAGGAAAATTTTATAAATAAGACAATGTCTTCAAACTTTTCGAGTGAACCACTAAAGTTCTTAACGTCTTATATTTAGATCCTCTTATATCCTACAATAATTTTGTGAATACTATTTAATAATCTTATGAATACTATTTAATAATCTTATAATTACCTTTATTTTTACTATAGTATAAAAATTGATAAGCAATGACTAATTATTGCCTATGCTGATTAATCAAAACTTATTATATGTATCCTTGTACCAAAACAACTTTTAACATTAATCGATCTTGTTCCTATACACAGGAAGCCACACTATAGGAACATCTCACTGCTCAAGCTTCTCCTCCCGCTTGTACAACTTCACCGGTGTAGGTGACACCGACCCAGCATTGGATTCGAACTACGTTACTAATTTAAGGAGAAAATGCAGCCCAACAGATACAACAACACTTGTTGAAATGGACCCAGGAAGCTTCAAAACCTTCGACGAAGGTTATTACGCACAAGTTGCTAAAAGAAGAGGCCTATTTACATCTGATTCAGCTCTTCTTGCTGATCGTAAGACCAATGCTTATGTCAGACTTCAAGCTACTTCTAAGGGATCAACTTTCTTCAAAGACTTTGCCAAATCTATGGTGAAAATGGGCAAGATTGATGTGCTCACAGGAAATCAAGGAGAAATCAGGAGAACATGTGCTTTCGTTAATTGATCAACTATTGCCACTACTGTTTTATCTTATCTTTTGTTCCATGGAATTTCTTTTACCTATTATTGAATAATTTTCCAATGTTGTATCATATTGTATCGAGTCATTCATTATGCTCTAATGTGAGGCCATTTTTTTATGGAGTAAAAAGACGTTCTTATAACAAAATATTATCCGATCACATATGAAAAATATCGTGTTCCAAAATCTAAAACATGAACACTATGTTTTGTTCAAGGAAATTGATAGGGAATACAAAAGAAAATATATACATAAGGAAAATCATTTTTTTTTTCTCGCCCTTTTCCTCACCATTTGGTAATAAATGAATTGTTTCAAATTAGTAAAAATTTCTCTTCTATTTTCTTTTCCTTTGTATTTTCTCCAGTAACCAAACAAAATAAAATAATTTTCTTTATATTTTCCTTTTAATTCTTCACCAATTTCTATGAACTAAACATCGCGGAAAGCAATTAATGAATAATACTTAAAGGCTTCCTAAGGCAATTTGGTGGCGGCTGCGCATCGACCCCTACTATATAAGCTTAGTCCTTTAGATATAACCATTATTCTTTGAGGTATCAATGCTTGTGACCATGCTTTACGCGATTTTAATTTGATTTTACTCCAATATTTGGAAAAAGAATTATAATCTTAGTCTTTTCATTAAGCAACCTTAGCTCATTGCTTTGACCTCCGTTAAAAATGGACGATGCTAGGCAACAGGATTACTAATATGGTAGTTAATTTCTGCCTTTTAAATTGTACTTTGTTTCCATTGAACTACATACCTTGTATATAAGAACCTTTATAAACAAATTTTTGAGTCATTTACACCTGAATCGTTCAATAATAAACTTAATTAACTCCTTTTATAAGTTGTGAACTTTATCTCAATACCCTTGGCCACTATTTTTTAAAAAAAAATTCTAGACGAAGGGAATATTCTGACCCGATAAACTCGGGCGATAGTTTTTAATCATGGTGGCCACACAGATCCTATAAAACTCCAAATAAGCTGAGAAAAGCCACAACTTGTGACAGCCTGAGATTGAACCCAGGACCTCTCACATGATAGTGGAAGTTGATACTACTAGATTAATAAACCTTGAGTTTGGCCACTATTTTCCATTCGCCCTTTTTTTTTTTTCAATTTTATTTTTTTTCCTACATCATTGTCTAACCACCCTTGCACAATTAAAAGGGCGCTAAAATCAATGTCAATGTTATGGAAGAGGACAAGTGTATTTCAGTATAGTAAGGGCTAAATAACACAATAATTTATTTAGAGGGACGGGGTTGATACAATTTGCCTAGTTCGGGAGACAAATTTCAACTTTAGTTCTTAGATTCTAACTGTTGGAAAAATAAATGATTAATTTTGCTTAAAACTACATTTCAAAAAAAAAAAAAATTTTTTGCTTAAAACTGGGAATAATGTTGCAATTATTTTAAATTATTAGTAGTAAAAATAAAATGGCGCAAAATTGAGAAAAAAAGTAAAATGAGTATGTATACAAACGACAATGCGTGTAACGTTCTCTATGAAATAAGCACATGAAGTTTTGTGTACGTTTTGTCACATGAATCCTTTATTTTAAAAAATGTACAACTGAAAAACTAATGTCGAAAAGGAAAATTTTCATTCAAAATAAAATTTTAAGTCCATCGGAGGAATAATTTAAGAAATTCTCTTTGAAAAGTCTATCAAGGCATGACTTGATTAAATTGTGTACCAAAGTGCACATATAATGCAATGTATAGGTAGTCAGGTTCACAAAATGTCATAGGATAGGGTGCAAATTGCACATATCATGCAATGTATAGGTAGTCGAGTGTATAATCTAAGTTAAATTATTTCATCGATGGACTTACTTGTCACAATTTACAAAGGTTGGGTACTCCAATGTAAAAATTAATAAAATAGGTACCAAAGTGTTCCGACAAACATAAGTTGCGGTCGAAAATGCATTTTACCCTTAAATTATAGATGATTATTTTCAAGTTATTTGTTTGGTTCACAATTAGCGGGGTTTGATATATTTGTAAACTATCATTTAACTTGTTGGTCTATTATGGCATGGGTGTATTAAATGCAATAATACCGAAATAACCCTAATAAAAAAAATTTCTTTCCACAATTACCCTTTCACCTGGTACAAATTACTAATTGGTCAAAAATAAGACTTTGTGAAGAGGATATTGGTCAACCCCCCCGCACCCAACCCCAATCTTCCCCATTTCTGTTTCCACGTAAAAAATAAGGCTTCCATGTTCAATTTGTTTTTCCTTATTTTGGTTGAAATTGCGTCGATATTGAATGCGACTTGCTCACCTGCATATCATTCAAGCTTGGTAAGTGTTTCTCGAGTTGGAATTTACCGATGCAATGAGAAATTTCAAATACAATTGCATTCTATTTGAGACTTTTATTTCTTCTCATATTTGACAAATTTGTTGTGGTATTGAATAAATTGTGAAATTGAATAAAATTTTAACACTTATACCATCAAATATGTTGCTAATCACTGTTTTTTAGATTATGTGGGTCGTCATATGTTCTTCGTATGTAGCTAATTAGCTTCATTAGACTGATCCACTTGGGGTAGAAATTAAATCTTGAGGTTATGTTGTAAATGAACTGATGCTGGTAATCATAGATAGAGTACTGATAACTGTTTTATTCGTCTAACAATCTCGTCTAATTCTAATGTTTTTATTCGATATTTAATGATAAATGCTAGCCTAAAGTTTTGATTTTATCTTGTAAGATGTTTGGATCTTTTAGCGAGAAAAGATGCGGAATTGGCCGAGATTTAGAGCCTAGATGAAGTGAGAAGGTTTAGGAACAATCGAGAAGACAAAGTGGCCTCAAGCGAGCAAAAGTGCAGTCGCGAGCCAACGAGCCATGTTGAGCCTGCGCTGCAGCCAACCAAATGGTTCGCTCCAACGCGAGCTAACCGAAAGCTCGCAACTCTCGTTGGGCTCGCCAATATGCTCGCCCCAGCGCGAATTATCCGACTTGGACCCGATTCTTATAGCTTTAAATAGGTTTTGACCTATTTTAGTGTAACTTTCCTTTAAAGTATTGTTCATCTTTGTACTTTTGCACATTTTGGATGATTTTAGCTTTGAAGATGAATTTTAGAGGCTAAAAATCTCATCCGGACAATTTTAGTACGAATTCATGATCTTGATTTGTGAGATTTGTTCTTCATCTATTTTTCTAATTGAGTTTTTGATTTTCTTGATTACATGCTTAGTGTTTGATGAAATGCTTGACTTAGATATGCATTTTTTTTTATTGTGTTTCATCGATCCTTTTTTAGATAAGAGTAAATTGGTATTAATTAGGGTCTTACTTAGTATCAACTAGGGATTAATATTGATGAATGATTGATATTAGGTCCTCAAGGGAAAATCAACTTTATTAGGTTTAATTCATGCTAGGTGGATTAATTCTTGATGTCAACTCTCTTTTCGTGATTAATGCTTCTACTTTAATTAATCGAAAGCCTATAGTAGATGCATTTTTGGTGTTAGGATTTATTGATTGGTATCTGTTGATAAATTACACTTAAGAAAAGAGTAAGAAGTTCACATGCTATTATTGATTCTCTTAGTTGGCTACTTGATTATAATCAATCTAATGTATCTATGATCAAACCAAGAAGATGAAGGGCGATTACAATTTACCGGTACATTCTGTTATTGTTTATCTTTATCTTTTAATTGTTTGCTTTTCTTTTGCTTACATTTAGTTATTATAGAATTGCAACCAAATCCTCCACCTTTTTATTTAAGTATCATAAGTAGTTAACAATTGTAATTAATCTACACTCCTTTGGGTTCGACCTTTGCTTATGACTCTCACATTAGGTATCAAGGTAAATATAAATAGTATTTTGGTGTGCTACGACACTCATCCAATTTTGATATCATTGTCGGGGAGTGTTTTGATTAGTTTAATTGTTTGATTGCTTGTGCTTTTATTTTATTTTATTTTTATTTTGTTGTTTTTTCCTGTTTTATGTCACGATCCTCTCACGATTTATCTCTTGACCCAAAAATCGAGAGGACAAGCAATGACAAAGAATCAAAACAATCGCACTCTTAAGGAGTTGGCCACACCAAATCTTAATTACCAATCTTTATACATAGATTACCCCGCCCTTGATGTTGCTTTTGAATTAAAATCCGATTTAATTCACCTCCTCCCCAGCTTTCGTGGTTTAGCAGGTGATGATCCTCACAAACATCTCAAAGAGTTTCATATGGTATGTTCTAGCATGAAGGCCTCCGGGTTATAAAGCACAGACACTTTGAAAGATCGTCGCGTATTGTGTCAGACACGTGTCAAACACGACACTCCTCCGATACTTGTCCGGCATGGAAAAATCGCGCCTTAAATAAAATTAAAAAACAAATTCTGACATCGCGTCGACACACCGGGGGGGGGGGGGGGGGGGGGGGCGTGTCTAATATGCATGAGGCCATGGTGGGACTTTTGTGAAGGACTAAGAAGTATGTGGGTCCAATAGTAAAGCAGCAAAATTAAAATTTCTAATGTAATTCCTAGTATAAGAGAACATGCTCATGCATTATTTATGACATTTGATAGCTTTTATGAAGTATTTAATTTTGTTAATGTCATGTATTGAATTGATAAAATTCATATTATTATAATCATTCTCACAGTTTATTTCTCTATTGAAATCAAAAGTCTAATTTACATATTCTAGTTTAATAAATAAACACACACACATATATATGTATGTATGTATGTATGTATGTTGGACAGTGGTGTCGGAGCCGTGTCGTGTCCTAAAAATTTTCTGAGAATTATCGTGTCCTGTATCAGTGTCGTGTCCCGTGTTGCAATATCCGTGTCCATGGATGAAAGCCTCCGGGATATCCGAGGAACTGATCAAGTTAAAGGCATTTTTCTTTTCTCTGGCGGATTCGGAGAAGGATTGGCTCTACTACTTACCACTTGAGTCCATCAAGATATGGAACTAGATGAAGAGGGTGTTCTTAGAGAAGTATTTTCCGGCCTCTAAAGCTGTCAAAATTTGAAAAAAGATATTTGGCATCCGAGAAATATCCTGGGAGACTCTCTATGAATATTAGGAGAGATTAAACAAGCATTGTGTGAGTTGCCTTCATCATGAAATTAGTGACCAACTCATTCAGTACTTCTATGAAGGTCTTTTTCCAACTGAGAGGACTATGATTGACACCTATTGGTCCCAAACGGGCTCAAACTGTCTCTTACAACCCATGAAAATAAAATATATTCAAAAAGCCTAAGTCCATGGAAAGTTGTCCTCATCACATTGTACATGCTCGCATGAAATCAAAGCACATATGTTGAGGACTAATTAAAGACTAATTGTTACTATTTAAATCCAAAATTTAATTATTAATCTCCAAGAAAAACAATTAAACATCTCTATTTAAGTATTTATTATTTCAATAAAATTTGTCTGGGCTTTATATTATCAAATTCGGGTCATCATATCGTTTAATAATTTCAATCCAAAGTTAATTAAATTGAAAAATTATCTAATTTTATACAAATTCAATTTGGGCTTAGTTTAGTTAGGTCGGTCCATCATCCTTTTGATGCACCTGACAATCCAAACATAGCCCAAAAACCTAAATTATAAAATTAGACCGCATTCGTTAACCTTACTCGCACAGAGGTCCAACCATCGTGCCTGTGGGTTAAACGGGTCGGGTCATACGACCCAACACATGTGTTAGCAGGCTAGTGTCCAACATTGTGCAGTCCTTGTTTGAACGTTCATACAGACACATTCGAACGTGGATGTCTGCGTGCGGATTTTGCACGCTGTTGTGCACGTCCGGATGTACACTCTACGTGCAAAATTTGCGCATATACATTTTGGGGGCATATTAGCCCTGTTTTTATCATTTTTCATGTTTTTCTCAATACCATACTGATAAAATTATCAAACACATGATTCTAGGCCATATATAATAAATTAAAAAAAAATGCAGATTTATAAACTTGCTCAAATATGAATTCAAATCACATAAAATTACATATTAACCGATTAAATATGCCAGATCCGAATTGATACCACTATTAGGATATGAATGAAAATGATATACGCAGCAAAAATTAAAAATCCCAAAGGGTCAATTCGAATGGCATATCGGATTTCAGCTGGTTAGATTCGAAATATTGACCCATTGAGACGAAGTGGTTGAAAAATCTATCTTCTTTGATTTTTCTTTTCAACCATGCAACGGGATGTTAGATATATGCCTTAGATGCCAATGAGGAAAAATAGATTGTATAGGGTATCCAATTATGTTGTACGAACTTATATGTAATGAAGGCATTTATTCTTTTGTTCATATAAAACTTTATGACATTAATAAGTATTGAACAAATAGTCCATGTGTATCAAGGTTAACTCTTCACCCTTTATGGAATAAAGCAGTGGCACGGGGAGAGTTTTATTCCTGATCACTTAAAAGGGTTCGCAAGTCATGGAATCTTAATTGAGCGTTAAGATTTGACTTTTGACACATGCTCTGACAAGGAGTGTCAGTCGAGCACTATGGGATAGTGAGAACACGTGTCATAGATATACCAATGGAATTGATATATTCGAAAACGACTCTCAGTAATCCGATGACATGGGTATTTACTCTGTGACTATCAATGATTGAATTACTGACCATAATAGTATGCGTGAGCCTTAGACCTGAGGGTTCATGATCAATGTACTTGTATTGTTGAATCTGAGGCCCAAATCACCCTTTGGTGGGGCCGACCTCGAAGTGCGATCTCAATGAGTCAGGTAGCACTTGTAAAGTGATCGCCAAGATGGGATTCACTGTCTCGATAGAAAACGAGAAAGTATCCTGTGCGATCATAGGCATATGATATTATAAGTCTTTGGCCGAAGCAATGAAACTAACTCATGTAGGACATGGAGGGTAGTTTGGTAATTTGACATATACCATGACTTTCACTTGATCGGGATACGTCAATGAAGGGCTTATACACATATGGTATTTATGGTCCAGAGGTCCGTAAATGATTTGTTCATTTCGTACTCAATTGGGTTACGATGTGAGTTGACGGGACTGACTAGGTGACACTCACATCCTTTGGTATCCTCCCATTGCCAATTGAGACGAACCTAAAGAGTCGCCCTATAAGAAACGAACATGATGTCTTTTTGTGTTAATCTTTTAGAAAGATATAATTAATTGGACGGATTGATTTATTGGTTAAATTAATAAATTAAATATTTAATTCAATTAGATTAAATTAAATTATTTAAGTGGAAAGTTAATTAAGTAGAATTAATTAATTAATTAATATATGTTGGATTTAAATAAGATTTAAATTCAATAAATATTAAAAGGTGGACTAAGTTGACTGAGCCAACTAAAGCCCACCTCACACGTCCAAAAGAGCCCTAGGGGCGGCTACTAGGTGTCCAAGGAGTGACTCCTACTTGTTGTTTAAGTCAGTAGAGTTATAAGGTAACTCTAATTGCAATAAGGACCCCTAACCCTAATTCCATAACACAAAAAGAAGGAGATCCTATCCCAAAATTCCCTCCCTAGACGTCCACCACTATCAAGAGGAGGTTTTTGGAGATCTTTGGAAGGCTCGTTTCGTGTGGATCTTTAGAAACGGGAATTCTAGGAGTTGCTGTTACGCGAATTCAAGAATACGAAACACATAAGGTAATTAGTTTCGTTTAAATTTTTGAAAACCTTTGAGAATCATCAAACCACGTTAATGTGATTCAACTTTAGGAATCCTAAATTATTCCACTGCGTTTTTCATTCTAGTGGATTCCTAATTGCGGAAACTTCTTATAATTCTGGTAATGCAACGACCTTGCCTCTAGATTCCATGTGCAGGAATAAACTTAAAGTCTTCCTATCGTGTCTCTAGAGCGATGGCCATGAGAGTGAGAGGGAGGGGAATTTCTCACGTTTCAATTCACAAGAAGATAATGATTCACTTAAGAGGCTAAGATAGTTAGAGGAGTATTTAAACTTTTCGTATATCTTGCTCCCCAAAATGACCTAGTCCAACTAGGTCATCCAAGTGACCTAGTCCAACTAGGTCATCCTAGTGACCTAGGCATGTGACATGTGTCCGCGTGTGACACGTGTATATACATGTGTTATTTATATATATAAAATATATCTACATATATATATATCCAATATATTTATGTACATATATACATTTATATTTATGTACATATATAAATAATTAAAATAAGTAATCTAATTAATTAATTTAATCAAAATTTCCCTATTTGGCAGTTCCTAACACTTCTAATAAAATCCTATAAGCGTGACTCTTCTAGGTTCATCTCAGACATCAATGGGAGGAGACCAACAAATGTAAGTAACACCTAACCAGCTCGGTGGCCTACTTCGTAGCCCATCTGAGCTCGGAATAATTGGATTACTACGAACCTTTCCAATTATGAACACTATGTGAAATCAAACCTTTATTCACGAATCCCAATCGAGTGAGAGTCATGGTTACGTCAAACTCACTGAACTCAACTATATGCTTATGTCATAATAAGACTAGGTCTTTTAGCTTCCTCTCATTTCCCACAATGAGCAGCTTAAATGCTTTGGCTAAAGACCTTAGACCTTACATACTTATGACCGCATAGGATTCATTCTCGTTCACTTACAAGAGAATAAATTCTATCTTGGTGATTAGTCAAGACTACTGTATGCCAATCAAGTTGCAGTTCGAGGTTGACCCTATATTTATTTAATCGGATCTAACTATTCTAATGACAAATTTGATGTCACAGACATATCTTCGACACAACCCCTCAGGTGCAAGGTCCAGACACACATCATAATCAATTAGTTCTATCAATGACTATGTATAAGTAATAACCCATGTGACAGAACTGATGCGAGTCATGTTCGAACTCATCAGTTCCACTGATGTGTCTGTAGCATAAGCTCCCACTATCTCATAGTGTCAGATGGCCATTTCTCATGTCAAAACTTATGATACACAATCTCTCTCGAATCTTGTTATCCACTCAAGACTCTAATTTGCGACCTAGTTTAATAGTGAAGTACTAAACTCTTCCAATGCCTATCTGTCTATCCCATAGAGAGTGGAAGGTTTACCTTTACTATTAGGACCATAAGTCGCACACTACTTTACAAATGCAATTTAGAAGAGTGAGATAACTTCAGATGCCTTTTGTTAATGCATATGGTTGAAAATACAAATCATCTGCCCTATACAAACTATCCTCTGTGGCATTTTGAGGGTGTAGTCTTAACAATTCCCCACTGCACTCAAGGCCACTCACAGTGGTTTCTAATACCCGTCTTCTTGATATGTTAGTCCAGCACCGCCTGTGACAACGGCTTGGTGAGCGGGTCAGCTACATTTTCTGCTGAGGAAATTCTGAGAACAATTTCGACTTTGCCAACGATCTCTCTTATTTTGTGATATCCCCTCTCAATGTGTTTAAATTTGTTGTGAGACCTTGGTTCCTCTCAATGTGTTTAGCCTGCACTTTGTTGTGAGCAAAGTTATGGTACGAAAAATGCAATTTTCCCTTCTATAAGATAATTTGTTGAGTTTCCGGACTGTTTAAATAAATAATATAGTTTCAAATAAAAATTATATATATAATACACAAAAAATTATATCTCCAGAAATAGCATGATACGCCATGGTAATGGCGTACCCACCTGGGATACGCCATTATCAATGGTGTACCCACATTCTCCTCTTTTTTCTTTTTTTTTTAATTTATGTGGCGTACCCTGTCAGAAATTTAAAAAAAAAAATTTTTTGCTGATAGGGTAAGCCATTGTGTCAGAATTCTGAAAAAAAATAAAAAATTTCGTCGTTTTCGGGATGATTTTTCGACCTCTTCTGTACATTTTCGGGCTTCGACTTCAACACAAAAAATGTATACTCACTCACAAAGTTTGTAACAGTGTGAGAATTGATTCCTTTCAATATTTGGGTGAAAAAATACAACATGTTAAAAAAGTCACACCTATACGGATTTTTTCGAAAAAAATGGTTTTTCACCATCTTCGGGTTGATTTTTTGACCTCTTCTGTACATTTTCGGGCTTTCACTTCAAGACAAAAAATGTAGATTGACTCACAAAGTTTGTAACGGTGTGAGAATTGATTCATTTTGATATTTGGATGAAAAAATACAATATGTTAAAAAAGTCACACACATACGAATTTTTCGGAAAAAAAATATTTTTTCGTCATCTTCGGAATGATTTTTCGACCTCTTCTGTACATTTTCGGGTTTTGACTTCAACACAAAAAATATAGATTTACTCAAAAAGTTTGTAACGGTGTGAGAATTTATTCATTTTGATATTTGGGTGAAAAAAATACAACATGTTAAAAAATCACACATATACGGGTTTTTCCCAAAAAAAATGTTTTTTCGTCATCTTCGGAATGATTTTTCGACTTCTTCTGTACATTTTCAAGCTTTGACTTCAATACGAAAAATGTAGATTGACTCACAAAATTTGTAACGGTGCAAGAATTGACTCATTTCGATATTTGGGTGAAAAAATACATGTTAAAAAAGACATCTTTTTTAACATGTATTTTTTTCACCTGGATATCGAAATGAATCAGTTCTTGTACCGTTACAAACTTTGTAAGTCAATATACATTTTTTGTGTTCAAGTCAAAGCTCGAAAATATACAAAACCTGTCGAAAAATCATCCCGAAGCTGATGAAAAAATATTCTTTTCCGAAAAATTCGTATATGTGTGTCTTTTTTAACATGTTGTATTTTTTCACCCAAATATCAAAATGAATTAACTCTCACACCGTTACAAATTTTGTGAGTCAATCAACATTTTTTGTGTTGAAGTTGAAGCCCGAAAATGTACAGAAGAGGTCGAAAAAATATTTTTTTCCCAAAAATCCGTATATGCGTGACTTTTTTAACATGTATTTTTTCATCCAAATATCGAAATGAATCAGTTCTTGCACCGTTACAAACCTGTGAGTGAACCTACATTTTTTGTGTTGAAGTCGAAGCCCGAAAATGTATAGAAGGGATCGAAAAATCATCCCGAAGATGACGAAAAAATATTTTTTTTTCCGAAAAATACGTATATGTGTGACTTTTTTAACATGTTGTATTTTTTCACCCAAATATTGAAATGAATGAATTCTCACACTGTTACAAACTTTGTGAGTCAAACTACATTTTTTGTGTTGAAGTTAAAGTCCAAAAATGTATAGAAGAAGTTGAAAAATCATCCCGAAGATGACGAAAAAATATTTTTTTCCGAAAAATCCGTATACGTGTGACTTTTTTAACAAATTGTATTTTTTCACCCAAATATCAAAATGAATTAACTCTCACACCGTTACAAACTTTGTGAGTCAATCTACATTTTTTGTGTTGAAGTCGAAGCCCGAAAATGTACAGAAGAGGTCGAAAAAATATTTTTTTTCCCAAAAATCCGTATATGTGTGACTTTTTTAACATGTATTTTTTCACCCAAATATCAAAATGAATCAATTCTGGGACCGTTACAAACCTGTGAGTCAACCTACATTTTTTGTGTTGAAGTCGAAGACCGAAAATGTACAGAAGAGGTCGAAAAATCATCCCGAAGATGACGAAAAAATATTTTTTTTCCGAAAAATCCATATATGTGTGACTTTTTTTTAACATGTTGTATTTTTTCACCCAATTATCGAAATGAATGAATTATCACACTATTAAAAACTTTGTGAGTCAAACTACATTTGTTGTGTTAAAGTTAAAGCCCGAAAATGTATAGAAGAAGTTGAAAAATCATCCCGAAGATGACGAAATTTTTTTTTCCCGAAAAATCCGTATTCGTGTGACTTTTTTAACAAGTTGTATTTTTTCACCCAAATATCATAATGAATTAACTCTCACACCGTTACAAACTTTGTGAGTCAATCTACATTTTTTGTGTCGAAGTCGAAGCCCGAAAATGTACAGAAGAGGTAGAAAAAATATTTTTTTCCGAAAAATCCGTATATGTGACTTTTTTAACATGTTGTATTTTTTCACCCAAATATCAAAATGAATCAATTCTCACACTGTTACAAACTTTGTGAGTCAAACTACATATGTTGTGTTGAAGTTAAATCCCGAAAATGTATAGAAGAAGTTGAAAAATCATCCGAAGATGATGAAAAACTATTTTTTTTCGAAAAATCCGTATAAGTGTGACTTTTTTAACAAGTTGTATTTTTTCACCCAAATATCAAAATGAATTAACTCTTACACCGTTACAAACTTTGTGAGTCAATCTACATTTTTTTATGTTGAAGTCGAAGCCCGAAAATGTACAGAAGAGGTCGAAAAAATATTTTTTCCCCAAAAATCCGTATATGTGTGACTTTTTTAACATGTTGTATTTTTTCACCCAAATATCAAAATGAATCAGTTCTTGCACCGTTACAAACCTGTGAGTCAACTTACATTTTTTGTATTGAAGTCGAAGCCCGAAAATATACAAAAGAGGTAGAAAAATCATCCAGAAGATGACGAAAAAATATTTTTTTTTCCGAAAAATCTGTATATGTGTGACTTTTTTAACATGTATTTTATCACCCAAATATCAAAATTAATCAATTCTCCCACTGTTACAAACTTTGTGAGTAAATCTATATTTTTTGTGTTGAAGTCAAAACCCGAAAATGTACAGAAGAGGTCAAAATATCATTCCGAAGATGACGAAAAAATATTTTGTTTCGAAAAATCTGTATGTGTGACTTTTTTAACATGTTGTATTTTTTTTACCCAAATATCGAAATGAATCAATTCTCACATCGTTACAAACTTTGTGAGTCAATTTATATTTTTTGTGTTGAAGTCGAAGACCGAAAATGTACAGAAGAGGTCGAAAAATCATCACGAAAATGACAGAATTTTTTTTATTTTTTTTAAAAATTCTGACAGGGTACGCCTTTCTCAATGCCGTACCTTGTCACATAATTTTTAAAAAAAATAAAAATCAGCAATTTTTTTTTAAATTTCTGACAGGGTATGCCATACCCTGTCACATAAATTTAAAAAAAAAAAGAGAAGAATGAGGGTACGCCATTGATAATGGCGTATCCCAGGTGCTATTTCTGGAGATATAATTTTTTGTGTATTATATATATAATTTTAATTTAAAACTATATTATTTATTTAAATAGTCCTGAGTTTCCAAGCATTCCTGATATAGAATATTAAACAAAATTAAAGAAAATAAATTGAACTCGATGATTCGAATCAATATCATATTTTTATATATAGTGTGTAAATTACATCAAGGTCTAAGGCAGCCTTAAATCCATCCTTGAGTGATTATGACGACAGGAATCTGCAGTCTAAGAATCCAACGATAGAGATTAAAAGACAGTCAAAATGTGATGAAGGGATGGGGTGGCCCTAGCTCCTAAATTGTTTAGTTTTCAAGTAATCCAAGGGCACGATGGAGCAATTAAGGTAATTGTTTAATTATGAAGTAGTTAGCAAGTTTAAGGTTATGCTTATCATGTCTTGATTGTTTAATCATATGGAACATGCTAAAACATGGAATATATAATGGTTTGATGCAAATTGCTCGACGGAAATGAATGCATACATTGCGGGAGGTATGGCGTGTGTCGACTGCGGGGTTTGAATTTTGTTATTCAATTGGATTTACCTAAATATGTTAAGAGTTATATATTTAAAATTTATCTCAATAATACGGAATAATGAGATTATCAAACAACCGATTAATAATACTGAGTTTTACATCAAATTTTGTCGAAAATCCAATACGATAAACTAGTTAATCCAATAAAATATTTTGTATGATCCTTTACTAAGTCTTCACTTCATTTTTCTTATCTGTACCATCACTGCCAGGATGAGGAGTTATATGGTTGGAACTTGGGATCAGTATAGTTGTACTATATTTTTTTGTTGAAGATTTGACCAAAAAAATTGAAGATTCCATTGAAGCAGACGACGGTAGTGTTTCTATCAATTTCAAAGACTAACATGCGAAGAAGACCATTAATTAGTCAATCTTTTATGGGCAATCTATACTATTATATATTTGAAGGGGCTGTGGGACCCACAATTGTTCAATTTTGACCAAATACTCAATTCTTAGGATTTTGAATTATTTTAATTAGTATAAATTTTTTGATTGGTTGCTTAAACATTTATTGTGTATTTCCCTCATTATGGAAAGAATTCAAAATCTGCCAATAAAACGTTTCTACTCTAATGCCTCTTTTCTAGCTTCTCATTTACGCAGATTAAGGAATGTTTTTTCAATCAGAATTAATTATTTTCCCAATCTTAGCTGAAAAATAATGATTTCAATATGGACATAATATCATCTATATATGATACATTCCTCCCTGTATTTCTTGCTATATCTTTCACCAAATCATATAATTAGTAGTTTAAGCTAATCAAATCTCTCTCTCTCTCTCTCATCAGATCTTTCTTCCTACGGATTGTTTGATTGTATCGTTCCAATTTTTTAAATGCATATACATGCCTTTTGATATGTATTTTTCTTTCCAATTAATTGTATCTGTTTATCTATGTTATAGACGATTAATTCCATGAACACACATTGTTTATTTGTTATTTTAAAGGTGTTACTTTGCTTAAAGATTTATCTCTATATTTTTGTAGGTATTTTGAGTATTTTATTCAATGGATTCATCTTTTACGGAGTTTTTGGATTACAAATCTTGCTTGAACCACAATCATTCGTATACCCACTAGAATTTTGTCACATAATAGTTGTGATTGCTCCGAACATTCAGTTCTAGGAGCTCTTCAAAATGACAAATGTTAAGTTTTTATTTTATAAGGTAATCAACTCTCCATATCCATATTTTTTATTATAAGTTGAGGATATATATTATATTCTTCTCTGGGTTTTTTTTTGTAACTGTTCAAGTTTTAATGTTAATTGTGTTTATTTATTATGTCAATTTTGCGTACATTCATGTACATTAAAGTGTCGATTTTCTTAAATACCTCTCTTCCCATAGATGTATTGTCATACACTTTTGGATTTTGTTGATGATTGTTTCTTTCTTGCATAGAAAGACTTCTCCTCTCCTCTCACGTGGATGTTACAATGTTTGGATTCTAGATATATGTAGCACAAAGATATCAAACTTTCTTCTATCCATGCCCCAACGGTGGTATCTTTTTTGATTCAATATCAGTTATACATTGATTCTTCTTTTCAACGTTTTCATAGATTTTTTAATATTTGATAGGCTTTTTTTTTCCGATTTAAATATATAACTAATTAGAATTTCATATTCTCTAATAATCCTCGATGGAGAAACAAGATTATGCATGTACATAATCCTCTTTTAAAAGTGTCACTAATATTTTGCTGTTTTATCTAAAATTATCTTACTTACCAAACAAAAAAGATTTAAAATTGTCTTGGTCTTATTATGTATAGCCTCAGTCAAGAATGAGAACATGCAATTATGGATAGGATGGAGCATGAATGGACATTGTCTTGATATTTATTTTATTTCAGTAATTAATTTCACTTAATTTGGCTTTATTTCTAAATCTTTTTCGATGCGAGCGATTTATTGGCATGAATCCTTTTTAGAAAGTTTTTTCTCTCTCACTTTATCTTAGAAACTCAACATTGATGCCATGCATTTTTTGCTTCTTTTTAAGGTTAACAGGTTCTAACATTTTCTCAATCAAAATTGAAATTAGTTATGTAAATTTCTTTATTTATTTGCAAAAAATTCTGAGTAGTCATTAGCATAGATTTTTGTACTTTTATTTTCAATGTTTTGAATAAGTTAAACAATTGATTCTTTTTTTTTAGATAATCGGTTACATGTATCAATTACATCATGAATATGAATCATTAATCATCATTTAGCACTATACTAAATTATAACATCTAACAACTACCAATAAATAGAGAAAGACCCACACGCTGTCGGTGGGAGTAGAATCCAAGACCTCTAATATCTTGGGGCATCAACTTTGCCAGTAGAACTAGACATCATCTGCATATTCTTAAACTTTTCCCTTTTATATATTTTGGATCTATTTTGCTGCACCTAAGTGAATTTTTGGACTTTCATTAGTGGTATTAATTATGTTTCTCTAATTCATTCTTTTAACCTGTAGTAGGGTTATAATTTGTTATTTTGTAATCGCGTATTCTGAATTTACATTTTTTGGGAGGTCAAATATGTTAATTTTGGGCATCCGTTGATAATCTTATCTTGAAACAATTGTAATATTATTCATATCGTTTCTAAAATTGTCAAAATAGTACTATATAAAACCCATAAACGTATTTATCTATTAAAAAAACTGACTGGAATATTTGTGTGGTAAACCGAGTGACAAAAAAAAAGAAATATTGGCAGAAAATTAAAATAAAAGATCAAGTTAAAGTATTGTGTTTAAAACTGAAAGAAAACAAATGAAAAAAATGAATAAAAAATCAACTGACAAATTTCAGATAAAAAATGTGCTAAATTTTGTTGATTGAAGGGTCAAAAGTTGCTTAAATTTAGACTTAAATCAAACCATATATATACAAAAAAGTAGAGGGACAATTATAAAAAATAGTTCAAAAATCATAAAAACAAAAGGGTACAAAATTTGATTGAGAGACTAATTTGTATGTTATTTAGTTTAGAAAGGTATATGTGACAGTGAGTTTAGTATTTTGAATTTAACCCTAAACTCATCAAATAATTGGGGGAATCATTCTAATTATTTTCTCGAAGAAGTATTTTTATAGTTTGTCGGGTGTCATAAACTTTTTCCTATTTTTAATGATAAAAGAGTATATCAAATTTATTCTTAATTTTTTTAATTATTTTTCGTGCATAGCACGGGACACACGCTAGTTATTAAGTATAAAGAGAAGTTTTTTGTTTTGTCATGAATGAGACCCACTCAGTTTTTTTGTTTCTGTACGCATGTAAAGAAAAAAAAAATTGGAAATAGGGGTTGCAGCGCCGTCACCGGTGACAGACGGACTGGGGCGGCAACAGACGGACCGGGACGGCAACAGCCACCCCAGTCATCGTAGCCCAGCACCGGCGCACACGGTGCTGGTCTAGCCCAACGCCGGGCCTAGCCCATCGCTTTGTGTGTGTGTTCGGGCTGCTGGACCGGGCCCAGCGATTAATATAATATATAGGGTTTGACCCAATAGACAAATTTGACCCGAAATTTGTCAATTCCCCATTTTCCAAATAAAATTGGCTTAGTTTTTCTAAAATTAAATTACATTTAATTAGTTAAATTGGATTTGAATTTTAATAATTAAATTAGATTTAATATTGTCATAAATTAAATTGGAAATTTTATTTATGATCCAAGACGATTAAATAAATTGGATTTATTTTGGGTTGAGTTTAATTTTTTCAAAATGATTAAGAATAAGTTAGACTTTTTCTTAAGTGATAAATTGGATTTATTCTTTTTAAATAAAAAAAAAATTCATCTTTTCGTAATTAAATTAGATTTAATTAAGCATGAATTCTTTTTCGATTTTAAAATAAATGCTAACATAATTTTAAATAGTTTATTTACATGCTTTGATGTATGTTGTGGTGGATGCTTTCCATGGATTTAGGGTTTTGCCGTTTTGTTTTATCTGGGTTGTAATGGGTCAGATAATGCCCCCCCAGTTTGTATTTTCATTTTTAGTAGTATAATGTATAGGGTGCTTCTAAGTTATGTAATTAGAAGTAGAACTTTCCTAGAGCTTGGAGCTCGGAGCATATCAAGATTAGATTTGATATAGGCCCCTATCCTCCTGATTGGTCTATTGACTTAGATCAATCTAGAATTTCCATGGATTGCATGTTGATAGAATAACAAAGTTTTCTATTATTGCATGGCTTAGAATAACTCCACATATGCGCGTAATAAATTTATTTTGAAAGTGAGACCTTAAATAAAATAAGAAATTCTCCCAAATTAAATATACTAAGTAAGAAAGGGATATCGGATATCCTGACTCTCCATCAAACTTTGAGAGATAGAATTATAAGTTGTGCATGGCATCGTCCCAACTAATGGGCCGGGGGTTATGCACTAACTCATAATTCAAATCTCTCTAAGTGCATTTGATGCCATCAGTCGAAGCAAATCTCATCCCATATACCGTTACAGATTGCAAGATGAGATTCAACTGTTAGATCGATAGAAGTGGATGAGAAAGTACTTAGATGGATCACCACCAACATTTCGTTACAGGCTGAGGTTAAGTGATCCATGAGCAAAAGTGAGATTGGACCATCACTTGGATTGATTGGCGTGGCACGCTACTTTGAAATTCCAATGAGCTATATATCATTACAGATTGCAACTCATTGAAAATTTTGAAGAACTCAATCACTCACTACGAAATTTGTGCAACGAGATTTTCGTTCATTGCAGTGGGAGTGCATTGGTTCGAAAAATGTAGTGGGAGCCAAGTCAAAATTAAAGTCCTAATTTTACTTGGGTACAACATAATTATTTAATGAAATCTTGGTCTATTTTCTGCAGTCATTTATATCTCCCTCAAAATGGTTAACCCACTTAAATTTTTTCTTGAAAAGAACGTTTTAAACTACCAGAACTTCTCTGATTGGAACAGAGGATTGTGGACGATCCTCAATGATGAAAATCTGGAGTATATGCTGGAACTAGATTGTCCACTAAGGCCTAGGGTCAACGAGGATGATTCAGTTAAACTGGCATACTCAGATTGGGCTTCTGATGCTCGTAAGGTTAGGGATTATATGTTGAGCTCCATGTGTGGCGAGTTGCATTGTACGCATGAAAATATGGATAGTCCTAAATCAATCATGTTACACTTGAAGGAGCTGTTCGGGGAACACGAAAAGTCCATCAGATACTATGTGTCTAAAGAGCTATTCAACACAAAGATGAGGGAGTGTGAGGATGTTAAAGATCTTGTTTTGAAGATGATCTCCATGTTAGAGAGGCTACGATCTATGGAATTCTACATGGATTTTCACCTTCAGGTGGACGTCATTCTCCAATCACTCCCAAGATCCTTCTCAGATTTCGTCATCAATTTTGACATGGATGACATTGGAGGATCACTCTCAACACTTATGAGCAAGCTGATGATTGCACAACAACGAATGAAAGAAAGGTGGGGTGCATTCAAGTTTCCTATTATTTCGAATAATACTAAACTAGTTGGAAAAATCAGGGAACCCAGAGTTACAAAAAATTCAGAAGTTTAAGACCAAGGGTCCGAAGAAGACAGACACGTGTCTCGATTGCCTATGAGACAGGACACTGGAAACGTGACTGTCCCAAGCTAAAAGCAGACATTACTTCAGGTATAGAACTTAATGTTTTGGAAATAAATTGTTCTATTACTATTTTTTCTACTTCTTGGATTCTAGACTTCGGAGCTAGTGCTCATATATGTGTTTTGAATCAGGAGCTAGAAAAAAGTAAGAAGCTGGAGCATGGGAAAGTGAGGATCAATGCTGGCAGCGGTCATAGTGTAGCAGCCACACACGTTGGAAGTACTTCCATTAGATTATTTTCTGGACATGTATTATTGTTAGATGATTGCCTTGTTTTGCCCAATGGGCTGAAGAATATTGTTTCTATTCCTGCATTAGTCAGGAAAGGATATTTGTTTTCCTTAGCAAACAATTCCTGTGACATTTATTTTAGAAATGAATGCATTGACAGTGCGTCTTTGATAAATGGTTTATACTATATAAATGTCTAAAATAATTGTAATGTTAATGCTGTAACGAGAAAGTGCAGTTTGTATGATACAAACTTAAGACAACTCTGGCACTTAAGATTAGGTCATGTCGGGGACCACAGACTACACGAGTTAAAAAAAGGATGGAGTCATAGAATCATTGGGATCGGATCCCTATCCCATTTGTGAGTCTTGTATTCAAGGTAAGGTGACCAAATCCCCCTTCACAGGGAATTTTGAAAGAGCCTCTGAAGTCTTAGGTTTGATTCATACTAATGTGTGCGGTTCTTTTGGAAATGTGGCCCACGGTGGTTTTCAGTACTTCACTACATTTACCGATACCCATTCTAGGTATGGCTATGTGTATTTGATGAAGTACAAGTCTGAATCATTGGAGAAATTCATTGAGTTCAAGACTTTGGTCGAAAACCCAATCGGGCATCATATTAAGGCACTTCGGTCTGACCGCGGTGGCGAGTATATGAGTGCCGAATTTGACCAGTTCATACGAGAACGTGGAATACTGTTGCAGCTAACTCCTCCAGCCACTCCACAATTAAATGGAGTAGCAGAACGAAGGAATCGAACACTGTTATATATGGTTCATTCCATGCTCAGCTACACAAATTTACCCATTTCGTTGTGGGGGCATGCACTGCTTACAGCCGCTCACATTATGAACAGATGTCCCTCTAAATCTGTTCCTAAAATACCATATCAGATATGGTGTGGAAGGAAGCCTAATCTGAAACATATAAAGATGTGGGGTTGCCCAGCTTATGTGAAAAAGACTAAGGAAGAGAAACTGGAGGCTAGGTCCTTAAAAGGGCAATTCGTTGGATATCCCGAGGATTTTATGGGATACCTGTTCTACCTACATGATGATCAAAAGATCATTGGGGCCTTACATGCAATCTTTTTCGAAGCAGAATTCATTCAAGAAAGTGGAGCTGGTAGAAGTATTGTTCTAGAAGAACAAAATGAATCTCCTATGGAAGACACTATTCATGAGACCCAACCCGAACCGAAAATGACACAACCATCAATGCGAAGGTCAGCTAGAGTATCTCAACCACTTGAGAGATATGGTTATCTGCTACAAAGAGAGCATAATTTGTATGTAGTAGCGGAAGGAATCCATGGAGATGATCCCTCTAGCTATGACCAAGCAATGATGGACATGGATTCGGAAAAATGGCATGAAACAATGAAAGTAGAAATGGATTCGATGTATTCGAACCAAGTCTGGACTCTGATAGATCGACCCAAAGATATTGTACCCATTGGATGTAAATGGATTTACAAGAGAAAGATTGGTCCGGTTGGCAAGATGGACACCTATAAGGAAAAGCTAGTGGAGAAAGGGTATAGTCAAAGGGAGGGCATTGACTATGAGGAAACCTTTTCTCCTGTGGCTATGATCAAATCCATTAGAATTCTGCTTGCCATAGCTATATACCTGGATTATGAAATCTAGCAAATTGATGTAAAGACCGCATTCTTAAATAGATTCCTCGAGGAGAAAATCTATATGGAACAGCCCAAGGGTTTCATATCGAGTGCAGATTCTCATAAGGTCTGCAAATTGAATAGGTCCATTTATGGACTCAAGCAGGCCTCTCGCAGTTGGAACCTTCGTTTTGATGAGCAAAATCATATTCCTGGTGCTATATGTAGATGATATTCTACTTATAGGGAGTGATGAAAGTCTTTAACTTCAGTTAAAACATGGCTTTCAAGCACATTCTCCATAAAAGATTTGGGAGAAGCCACCTATATCCTAGGAATTCGTATCTACAAGGATAGATCGAATAAGATGATAGGACTCTCTCAAGCCCTCTACCTAGAGAAGGTCCTAAAGCGATTTGGGATGGAAAACTTTAAAAGAGATCTTTTGCCCATGAGACATGAAATCCATCTCTCTAAAAAGATGAGTTCTCAAAGTGAGGAAGATCGAAATAAGATGAGTGCAGTTCCCTATGCATCAGCAGTGGGAAGTCTCATGTACGCAATGTTATGTATGAGACCAGATATTGCCTATGCTATGAGCATAGTAAGTAGGTTTCAAGCCATCTCGGGTAAAGAACATTGGATCGCCCTGAAATCTATCTTGAAGTACTTGAGAAGAACCAAATATATGATTTTTGTATAAGGCAATGGAGAAATGAAAGTGGACTATTATACAGATTCTGATTTCCAATCAGATATCGATGACCGCAAATCCACTTCTGGGTTCATATTCAATCTGAATGGCAGAGTAGTGTCTTGGAAAAGTTTCAAGCAAAGCACAACTGCTGATTCGACCACTATAGCTGAATATGTGGCCGCCTTAGAGGCAACCAAAGAAGCTGTTTGGATTAAGAATTTCATGGCAGAACTTCAAGTTGTTCCTAGTGTGGAGCTACCGTTGCCACTTTGGTGTGACAACAATGGAGCCATCGCGCAAGCTAGGAAACTAAGGTCTCACAACAAATCCAAACACATAGAGAATATATATCATATAATTCGAGAAATCATTAGAAAATGCAACATCGCCGTGTAGAAAATAACCTCAGCGGACAACGTGGCTGACCCACTCACTAAGCTATTGGCGCAGGCGTTGCTAGAGAGACATCTTGAGAAGATGGGTATTAGATACCATAGCAATTGGCATTGAGTGCAAGTGGGAGATTGTTATATATATGCTCTAGATGCCAATGACGACAAATAGATTGTATAGGGTATCCAATTATGTTGTACGAACTTATATTTAATGAAGGCATTTATTCTTCTGTTCATATAAAACTTTATGGCATTAATAAGTATTGAACAAATAGTCCATGTGTATCAAGGTTGACTCTTTGCCCTTTATAGAATAAAGCAGTGGCACTGGGAGATTTTTATTCCTGATCACTAAAAAGGGTTCGCAAGTCAAGGAATCTTAATTAGGCATTAAGATTCGATTTGTATGACACATGCTCTGACAAGGAGTGCCAGTAGAACACTATGGGATAGTGAGAACACGTGTCATAGATATACCAATGGAATTGATATATTCGAACACGGCTTGCAGTAATCCGATCACATGGGTATTTACTCTGTGACTGTCAATGATTGGATTACTGACCATAAAAGTATGCGTGAGCCTTAAACCTGAGGGTTCATGATCAATGCACTTATGATGTTGAATCTGTTACTAGAGTAGTTAGGTCCAAATCAACCTTTGGTCGGGCCGACCTCGAGGTATGATTTGAATGAGTCAAGTAGCACTTGTAAAGTGATCGCTAAGATGGGATTCACTGTCTTGATAGTAAACGAGAAAGTATCCTGTGCGATCAGAGGCAGATGAAATTATAAGTCTTTGGTCAAAACAATGAAACTAACACATGTAGGACATGGAGGGTAGTTTGGTAATGTCATCATGCTATGATTAAATGCACAATATCAAGTTTAATGAGTTTGACATATACCATGACTCTCACTTGATCGGGATATGTCAATGAAGGGCTATATACATATGGTATTTATGGTCCAAAGGTTCGTAAATGATTCGTTCATTTCGTACTCAATTGGATGATGATGTGAGTCCACGGGACAGGCTAGGTGACACTCACATCCTTTGGTAATTCCTCCCATTGCCAATTAAGACGAACCTAAAGAGTCGCACTATAAGAAACGAACTGGATGTCTTTTTATGTTAATCTTTTAGAAAGATATAATTAATTGGACGGATTGATTTATTAGTTAAATCAATAAATTAAATATTTAATTTAATTAGATTAAATTAAATTATTTAAGTGAAAAATTAATTAAATGGAATTAATTAATTAATATATATTGGATTTAAATAAGATTTAAATTAAATATATATTAAAAGGTGGACTAAGTTGATTGGGCCAACTTAAGGCCACCTCACACGTCCAAAAGAGCCTTAGGGGCGGCTACTAGGAGTCCAAGGAGTGACTTCTACTTGTTGCTTAAGTCAGTAGAGTTATAAGGTAACTCCAACTGCAACAAGGAACCCTAACCCTAATTGCATAACACAAAAAGAAAGAGATCCTATCCTAAAATTCCCTCCCTAGCTGTCCACCACTATCAAGAGGAGGTTTTTGGAGATCTTCGAAAAGCTCGTTTCGCGTGGATCTTTAGACACAGGAATTCTAGGAGTTGTTGTTACGCGAATTCAAGAATATGAAATCGATAAGGTAATCAGTTTCGTTTAAATTTTTGAAAACCTTTGAAAATCATCAAACCACGTTAAAGTGATTCAACTTTAGGAATCCTAATTTATTCCGTTGCATTTTTCGTTCTAGAGGATTCCTAACAGGGGAAACTTCTTGTAATTCTGGCAACGCAATGACCTTACCTCTAGATTCCATGTGCAGGAATAAACTCAAAGTCTTCCTGTCTTGTCTTTGGAGCGGCGGCTAGGAGAGTTAGAGGTAGGGGAATTTTTCACGTTTCTTTTCACAAGGAAATAATAATTCACTTAAGAGGCTGAGATAATTAGAGGAGTATTTAAACTTCTCATATTTCTTGCTCCCCAAAATGACCTAGTCCAACTAGGTCATCCTAGTGACCTAGGCGTGTGACTTGTGTACGTGTGTGAAGCGTGTATACACATGTTGTTTACATATATAAAATATATATATATATATCCAATATATATTTATATATATATACATTTATATTTATGTACAGATATAAATAATTAAAATAATCTAATCTAATTAATTAAAATAATCAAAATTTCCCTCTTTGGCAGTTCCTAAGACTTCAAATAAAATCAATAAGCGTGATTGTTCTAGGTTCGTCTCAGACAATAATGGGAGGAGACTAACAGATGTAAGTAACACCTTGCCAGCTCGGTGGCCTACAGTAACCCATCTGAGCTCGAAATAATTGGATTACTACGAACCTTTCCAATTATGAATACTGTGTGAATACAAACCTTTTATTCACGAATCCCAATCGAGTGAGAGTCATGTTTACATCAAACTCACTGAACTCGACTATATGCTAATGTCATAATAAGACTAGGTCTTTTAGCTTCCTCTCGTTTCCACAATGAGCAGCTTAAATGCTTTGGCTAAAGACTTTAGACCTTACTTACTTATGAGTGCATAGGATTCATTCTCGTTCACTTACAAGAGAATAAATTCAATCTTGGTGATTAGTCAAGACTACTGTTTGCCAATCAAGTTGTAGTTCGAGGTTGACCCTATATTTATTTAATCGGATCTAACTATTCTAATGAAAAATTTGATGTCAAAGACATATCTTCGACCCAACCCTTCAGGTGCGAGGTCCAGACACACGTCATAATTAATCAGTTCTATCATTGACTATGTATAAGTGATAACCCATGTGACAGAACTGATGCGAGTCATGTTCGAACTCATCAGTTCCACTGATGTGTCTATAGCATAAGCTCCTACTATCTCATAGTGTCAGATGGCCACTTCTCATGTCAAAACTTATGATACACAATATCTCTTGAATTTTGTGATCCACTCAAGACTCTAATTTGCGAACTAGTTTAATAGTGAAGTACTAAACTCTTCCAGTGCCTATCTATCTATCCCATAGAGAGTGGAAGACTTACCTTTACTATTAGGACCATAAGTCACACACTACTTTACAAATGCAAATAAGAAGAGTGAGATAACTTTCAGATGCCTTTTATTAATGCATATGGTTCAAAATACAAATCATCTGCCCTATACAAACTATCCTCTGTGGCATTTTCAGGGTGTAGTCTTAACAATTCCCCACTTGCACTCAAAGCCACTCACTGTGGTATCTAATACCCGTCTTCTTGATATCATGGTTCGCCAGAACGCCGCGACCGTTCCGCGACATTGCCATGGAACTGGAATGGTGGCCTCCGCGACAACCACCGCGACCGTTACTGCGAACCATGCTTGGTATGTCTGTCCAGCACTGCCTGTGGCAATGGCTTGGTGAGTTGGTCAGCTACATTTTCTGCTGAGGAAATTCTAAGAACAACAATTTCGACTCTGCCAACAATCTCTCTTATTTTGTGATATCTCCTCTCAATGTGTTTAGATTTATTGTGAGACCTTGGTTCCTCTAATGTGTTTAGCCTGCACTTTGTTGTGAGCAAAGTTGTGGGACGATCAATGCAATTTTCCCTTCTATAAGATAATTTGTTGAGTTTCCAAGCATTCCTGATATAGAATATTAAACAAAAATTTGAACTCGATGATTCGAATCAATATCAAATTTTTATATATAGTGTGTAAATTACATCAAGTTCTAAGGCAGCCTTAAATCTATCCTTGAGTGATTATGACGACAGGAATATGCAGTCTAAGAATCTAACGAGAGAGATTAAAAGACTGTCAAAATGTGATGAAGGGATGTGGTGGCCCTAGCATCCTAAATTGTTTAGTTTTCAAGTAATCCAAGGCCACGATGGAGCAATTAAGGTAATTGTTTAATTATCAAGTAGTTAGCAAGTTTAAGGTTTTGCTTATCGTGTCTTGATTGTTTAATCAAATGGTACATGCTAAAAAATGGAATATTATATTTTATGGTTTGATGCAAATTGCTTGACGGGAATGAATGCTTACTTCGCGGGAGATATGGTGTGTGCTAACTGCGCTCAATGCCACAAAGGTTTGAATATTGTTACTATCAGATTTGTCTAATTATGTTAAAGATGACAAGATTATCTAATAATCGATTAATAATTTTGTCGAAAATCCAATATAAGAAACTAGTTAATCCAATAAAACATTTTATATCACTCCATACTAAGTCTTCACATCAGGCCGGGGTATAGAAAAAAAGAAAAGCCTATAACATAAAAATTCTTGCACATGCATTTTGTAGTAGCTCCACATGGTAAGATATTATATATATATATATATATATATATATATAGGGTCAAGATCGAATACATATCCTCTCTTAGATAAGATCTAAGACCCAATATACACCATTGGATACATTAAATCCAACAGTCCAAAAAATAAGGAATAAACAGGCAGGAAAAAATGGAAAATAGGGATTAGGGGTATAATGGACAAAATGGCAAAATTATACATCACCCATTTACCAAAAATAACGGCAATCATCTCCTGCAATCTCTCAAAAACTGATACCCACGAACTCAGCCATTTATTATCACAATCTCAGCCCGAGATTAACGGATTCAATTTATAGAATCGTATTAACCTCAGATTTCGTTCGATTATCACAAAAAAAAATTCTGAAACCCACATGTTCTGGAAATTCTGAAACCCACTAAAAAATTCTGAAAATCGAGATTGCAAACCCAGAATCTGAAAAGATTGAATTCCACATATTTTCGCTTACATCATTGTTATTTGCTTTGATTTTTTATTTTTGAATATTCTGTTATTTCTGTATATTGCTTAATTAGTAAACTATAATGGTGATATACCATATATTGTGATTTGAACAAATTATACAGCTCATTATATTCAATTATACATCGTATTATATTACATTATACAGTTCATACAATAGGGATATATAACATGTGATTGTGCTCCTTTCAATAGTCAGTTGAATATATTATACAGCATTTTGTACTACAATATACAGTATATTATAACCTATTATACAGTATCATATAAGCCATTATACAGTGAGTCCAATAGCTAATTAATCCGTTATATAATAGTTAATAATCAAATATACGGTAACTATAAACAAGGTAAAGTACGAAAATAATGGAAATAAATAAAAATAAAAATAAAAATCCGACTGAAAACACAAAAACGCTAAAAAACCTATTAAAACGATGGAATTTGGACCCCGATATGGTGGTGCTCAGTATACTTATGATAAGTATCTGAGTTGTTTTTAAAACGACGTTTCCTACAAGATTGAAGTAGAGCTTGGGACCGAATTCCAAAAACAGTTTTTGCCTTTCGGAAATTTTAAAAATATATTTTTTTATTATTTTTTTAAAGCAAAACGCAGTAGATGAGTGGTGATACACAGTGTATAATGGTTTGTATTGTAGTGTATAATAATAAATCTAATCTATAATCTGCTATACATATAGTTGTGTAAAAAATTCACAGTGTATAATGGTTTGTATTGTAGTGTATAATAATGAATCTAATCTATAATTTGTTATACCATTCTATAAAATAAGATTTATAAGTTGAATCCATAAAGAAGAAGACTGTGTATAATTTGTATTATTCATAAGATTGGGGAACTCTGCAATGGGTTTCGGCTGTTAATGGATTCCGACAAAGGTGTCATCACTTTCGAGAGTCTGAAAAAGAACTCTGGTTTATTGGGGCTTCAAGAATGGTCTGATAATGATCTTTATGGAATGCTTAAGGAAGGAGACTTTGATGGAGATGGAGCTCTCAATCAGATGGAGTTTTGTGCGTTGATGTTCAGATTAAAGCCCCGAATTGATGGATCACTCTCAGTTTTTGTTGGATGAGGCATTTCAGCAAGAGGGCTTCCAACATTTTAACTTTTAATCTCACTAATTGTAATAATTTTGACTTCTTCTTTATTTTCCAATTCTTTGTTTAGTTCCAATTCTTGATAGCACCAATTGTTGAGTTAATATAATAATGAATCTAATGTATAATCTGTTATACCATACTATATAATTGTGTATAAAATTCACAGTGTATAATGGTTTGTATTGTAGTGTATAATGGTTTGTATTATAGTGTATAATGGTTTGTATTGTAGTGTATAATAATGAATTTAATCTATAATTTGTTATACCATTCCATATAGTTGTGTATAAAATTCACATTGTATAATGGTTTGTATTGTAGTGTATAATGGTTTGTTATTGTAGTGTATAATGGTCCGTTACAGAGAAATAAAGAGAAACTCATTTGTTCAAATTCATTCTATCTATTACATTAGATCAGTTGCTTAATGATGATTTGCAGACTCATAATTGATAACAGAAGAAGAATTCAGAAAAAATTGAATTGAAAACAGAAGAAGATGATGATTAGGGATTCGATTTCTGCATATCCTTCGATCTTTACAGCGCCGATCTCGAATTTTACTGAAAAACAACCGATTTGATGATGAATTGAACGGGAAAAAAACAATATCTCATATCAATTTTGCTGCAAAACAACCGACTTGATGATGAATTGAACGGGTAAAACGATATCTCGAATCAATTTTGTTGGAAAACAACCAATTTGATGATGAATTGAATGGGTAAAAAAATCTCTCTTATCAATTTTGCTGATATATGTGATTATGGAAAGAATATAATGAAATCGGTTATGGCGCGTGAAATTGGGGATTTGATTTGATACTGTGTATTAAATTGAATCTGTTAGTTATAATTTAATGACTAAAATGCCCTTTACATAATTAAAACAAATTATTAAATCAGTTAAATGTGTTAAGTGTAGACCTTGGGATCAAATTGAATCAAAGGCCTAGATTGGGTTTTATATCTTACTTAATGGTAAGGAATGTATTTGATCCATATCCTATATATATATATATATATATATATATATATTCGTCTGCATAATTTCATTTTTCTTATCTGTACTATCACAGCTAGGATGAGGAGTTATACGGTTGGAACTTGGCATCAGTATAGTTGTACTATATTTTTTGTTGAAGATTTAACCAAAAAAATTGAAGATTCCATTGAAGCAGACGACGGTAGTGTTTCTATCAATTTCGAAGAGTAACATGCGAAGAAGACCATTAATTAGTCAATCTTTTATGGGTAATTATTAAGTCTAAAGAGAAGTTTTTTGTTTTGTCATGAATGAGACCCACTCAGTTTCTGAGCTCTATTCTTCATTTCTTTTTGCCAGAATTAAGTTTTGTTATAGATGGATCTTTTTTTTTCCTTATCCTTGTTCATCAACTTAATCACACTCCATTTACAAAATAAATTACTTGTTTATACCTTATGGTCCATGTGGCTCTGTTGTAATGAAACAGTATTTTTAGGCTTATTTGTAGTGGCGCAAAAACAAAAAGGCTTGTCCGCTCTACACAATTTTTTTTTTTTTTAAAGAAATCAATTTCATTAAAAATAAAGAAGATACAAAAAGTGCACAAGATAAAAGCCTTGCCACAAACAACTAGCTGACAAAGAATAGACCCAGAACAAGATAAGCGATCCTACCAATTTAAATGATTATATATCAGAAATAAAATTCTAAGATTGGAGCCTTATAAGCCATGCAATGTACCATACAGTAAGTCAAATAAGATACCCTTTTAATGAGCTTTCAGTTGATGGTTCTCTAACCAGTTGGTTTGGAGAAATCAGGTGTCTGAACACCCCTTAGGACATAATCACTCAGGTAAAATAGGGCTCAGAAAGATACATAGGTTATTATGCTCTTATTTTCAATATTTACCCGAAGAACATCACCATGTAAATCAGTAGTTATACACGCATATCAAGTTACAAAACCAAGTGAACAAAACCAGCCTATCAAAGTACCAAACTACCAAGCTAATCTCCAAAGTCTTTTCAACGCTTCACTTTGAAGCGATTCTCGTAATTTTAGAGAGATAATTCTAGTTCGCACAATATCAAAAACTTATAAGGCCACTTGTCTCAAATTTTTGAATTCGCTGTTGAATAATCGAGACAAATGTTAATAATGTTAGATAATATACTATCTTTCCATACCTTTCTAGTATTTATGTTAATTTAGGAATCTTTATGTTTCCTTGTATTTATCTTTTCCTTAATTATAGTTAGGGATTCTTGTTTTCCAAGTACATGTATCTCTATAAATATGTTACTCAGTAATACAAGTTACCTACGGTGTTTTTTTCTAATCTAACATGGTATTTGAGCCATGGTCTCTCGATCTCTCGCTTCCATCGCAATCCTCAAGTCGTAGTTCCCGTCCAGCGCCACTTATCTAGTTTAGATTTCCTTTATCTATTTTTTCTTTCTTTCTTTCTCCTATGGCCGCCGCCACCGCCCTCTCTCTTGGTCGCCGCCGCCGCCAGCTTCTTCTCCCTTATCTCGTTTTCTCTTCTTTTTCTTTTTCTATGGTCGTCGCCTTCTTCTCTCTTTTGGTCGCGAGCCGCCGCGCTTAGCCGCTGCCCCACCACCTTTGGTTGCCTTCACCTTTAGTTTTGTTAGTTCCTGCCGCTCATGCTTGGAAAACGAGGACTTGGAACCGCTGCTTTTTTATTTTATGTCGCCGCCTTCTCTCTTCTCTTTTGCCGCGGGCCCGCTCACCTTTGGTTGCCTTCACCTTTAGTTTTGTTAGGTGCCACCGCTCACCCTTGAAAAACATGGACTTGGAGCCGCTGCCACCGCCGCCGCCTCTTAAGTCCGCCTCCGCATTTTATCTTTGTCGTCGTCTTCTTCTCAAATTCTCTAGGACCAGATTTCTTTGGTCCAATCTCAACATTCAAGACTCTTACATTTCGACTGTGGAGAGTGTTAGATAATATAACATCTTTCCATATCTTTCAAGTATTTATGTTAATTTAGATTTCTTTATATTTTCTTGTTTTTATCTTTTCCTTGTTTATAGTTAGGGTTTCTTATTTACCAAGTACATGTATCTCTATAAATATGTTATTCAATAATACAAGTTCCTACGGGTTTTTTTTTTCTCTAATCTAACAAATAATAGGAATATGCATAAATTACATACATCTTTGATTGGATGATACAAAAAGTATAATTCTTTAAACATAATATTAATGGATCATCGTAGGATAGTCCTGGCGCGCAAGGGAAGGGAGACATCTTGAGGGATGACACCGGTAGTTTTATAGCAATTTTCTCTTGATAAACAATTTATTTTAATGTATACTCAGCCTTACTTATTATCGGCGAGTGTATATTTAAGGAAACTAGAAAACTTATATAGGTGTGCATATGTAGAATGATGTACCAGATGAAACACAGTTTCAAATAAAATAGAAAATTCAGACTTAAAATGGGTGGGAAATTTTACATTTACATTTCTTCTGCATGAGTATAATGTCCTAATTAATCCAGCAAGCAATTGTTTTATTGACTTCAAAACGAAGAAAGAAATGATAAAATGCCACAAATGATTTGCATATTTTTAATCTCTTTTAAAGTCAACCCTCACTAAGATAATATCAACTTGACAACTATTGTACAACAAATACTATAATTCCCTCAAGTACTCCACTATATATACATGACAAGAAAACCAAGAACTCAGCAAAACTTGAGCCTTACATCTCGTCTTCGACAATCCAATGGCTTTCACAAAGCATTTCCTAGTCATTTTTGTTTTTCTTGCCATTTTCAACATTTGTAATGGTCAGGGGTTGAAGCTTGGGTTCTACAAGAAAACATGCCCTTCTGTTGAGGCAATCGTGCAAAAGGAAACTGCTCGTATAATTTCTGCAGCCCCAACTCTAGCTGCTCCTTTACTCAGGATGCATTTCCATGATTGTTTCGTAAGGGTATGTTTTATACTTCTACATGCACCATAATATATATCTATATATATATATATATATGCATTCTCTATCACAATTTTACGAGTCCTACTTCATATTTGGGAAGTAGATTTTTCTTCGTAGATTAGAACTTCTTTACTCAGGATGTTACTTGAAGTAATGTCGTAACACCATTAATTAACTATCCTATAAAGATGCTCAAAATTTAACGGATTCAACTCTCATTTCAAAATCCGTGGACGGTCAAATGAATACATAACATTGTGACTGAACAAGTATTTCTTGAAAAAATTATAGCAAGTTTGAAATAGTGATAAATATCCTCAGAGAACACCATGTTGATATATAAAGTTCTTTTTGCAGGGTTGTGATGGTTCTGTGCTACTTAATGCAACAAACAACAACCCTGCTGAGAAAGATTCGATTCCCAATCAGTCCATTAGGGGATTTGAATCGATCGATAGAGTGAAATCCGTAGTGGAAAAGCAGTGTCCTGGTGTTGTTTCTTGCGCTGATATCTTGGCTCTGGTTGCTCGGGATGCAACTTTACTAGTAAGTAAATCTGTTTAGATATTAACGTCTATTATTTCAACAAATTTAACCTTTTAAATGAGGTGATGACTTAATGTGATTAAGAAAGATACAATATGGGAATTGTTGAACTCATCAATAATACACGGATCTCATATTTTTTTACAGCTGAAAGGGCCTTTCTGGAAAGTACCATTAGGAAGAAGAGATGGAAGAGTGTCGAACTCCACCGAGGCCTTGTTCAATCTTCCACCTCCTTTTTTCAACATTACTCAACTGAAAGCTTCGTTTGCCTCAAAGGGTTTGAACACAAAAGATCTTGTGGTTTTATCAGGTAATAGATGTTACTCAAGATAAATATGCATGTGGTGTTCTTTTCCTATATATTTTATGCATATGCGTTGCATCTTATTTATTTTTAAACTTGCTTTATTCAAACAAATTGTCTTATAACGGCTTCAATATTTTGTGGCTAATAAGATTAGATCTTAATCTAAAGTAAATTGGTAAAATATTTCAATAAAACAAGAGACGTTCTTCATCTATTAGAAATTTTAACTTAATAATTTGTTAGATTAGTGAAAGATCTAGGAAAATTTTATAAATAAGACAATGTCTTCAAACTTTTCGAGTGAACCACTAAAGTTCTTAACGTCTTATATTTAGATCCTCTTATATCCTACAATAATTTTGTGAATACTATTTAATAATCTTATGAATACTATTTAATAATCTTATAATTACCTTTATTTTTACTATAGTATAAAAATTGATAAGCAATGACTAATTATTGCCTATGCTGATTAATCAAAACTTATTATATGTATCCTTGTACCAAAACAACTTTTAACATTAATCGATCTTGTTCCTATACACAGGAAGCCACACTATAGGAACATCTCACTGCTCAAGCTTCTCCTCCCGCTTGTACAACTTCACCGGTGTAGGTGACACCGACCCAGCATTGGATTCAAACTACGTTGCTCAATTAAGGAGAAAATGCAGCCCAACAGATACAACAACACTTGTTCAAATGGACCCCGGAAGCTTCAAAACCTTCGACGAAGGTTATTACGCACAAGTTGCTAAAAGAAGAGGCCTATTTACATCTGATTCAGCTCTTCTTGCTGATCGTAAGACCAATGCTTATGTCCGGCTTCAAGCTACTTCTAAGGGATCAACTTTCTTCAAAGACTTTGCCAAATCTATGGTGAAAATGGGCAAGATTGATGTGCTCACAGGAAATCAAGGAGAAATCAGGAGAACATGTGCTTTCGTTAATTAAACAATTATTGTATTTGTGTGCATTATTGCACTACTGTTTTATGGTTTCTTTTGTTCGATTGAATTTCTTTTACCTATTATTGAATAATCTTCCATTGTTGTTATTCCTATTGCATGGAGTCATTCATTATGTTGCAATGTGAGCAATGGTGGATCTAGGATTTTATGTTAATGGGGGCACTAGGTATGATCGAGGGGGCGAGATTGTTGTGATATAACTATATAATTTGTTTTTTGCCAAATAGACGAAGGATTTAAGGGGGGTGCGGGAGGCTTGCCCCCCGCGGTACGGTACGCTCTATTTATGAGGAAAAACATAATAAGGAACTACGAATTACAACTTCTAAGCTGAAAATTCCAGATGAAAATTGGAAATTTGGAATTGAGGGGGAGCACTTTGAAATTTTGAGTGGGGGCACTAATGTAAATTTACAAATTAAAATTTAAAAAAATGCATATATATTAACACCCCCCCCCCCCCCCCCCCCCCCCCCCCCGAAATGTACATAGATCCGCCCCTAAATGTGAGGCCATTTTTTTTGGAATCAAAGTATTATCCGATCACATATGCAAAATTATCGTGTTCCAAAATCTATAACATGAACACTCTGTTTTGGTAAAGGAATTTGACACGGAAACGAAAATACTTTTGGAAAAATTTCGTCTGAAATTAATTAACTTGGAGATAAATCGTACTTGTAAAAATGTTAGCCACGTGTTTACGATATTTTAAATCTAACTTTTGGATTTTCGAAACTGTAATAGCCAAAACGTTTGTGTAACAACTAAAACGTTTCAGCTGTTACGATTTTATCTTAATGTCAGGATTTATTACGTATTTATTTCTGGTCTGTTTCATCGCCTATAAAATGGCAACTCTTGCAGAATGAAAAAGACAGAAACAAACAAAAACAGAAAACCATTTTCTGCATTTCATCGTAGTCATTCTTTGAGAGTTCTAACAGTCGATTGGTTCGATGGTCTTAGGATTTGAAGTGGTTCTATCCCAAGAAGAATTGTTGTATCTTTGGACACAATTGCACCAACCTGTACCACCAACCTGTACCTACAGCGGAATCAATAAAATATTATTTTCTTAAAAATTACTATTGCATTCCGCTGTCAGGTACAGAGGAATGCAATATAATATTAATTTTTTAAATCACTATTGCATTCCGTTGTCGGGTACAGCGGAATGCAATATAATATTATTTTTTCTTTTTTAATTGAATAATAATTTTTGCTTTATTTTCGGCTCATTTTTCTCCCTTTTTTGTGCATTTTTGGGTTTCGACTTGAACATATAAATTGTAGATTTTCATATAGACTTTGTAAACACACAAGAATGAAATCATTTCGATATCCGGGTGAAGGAATACGACAATTAAAAAAGAAAACATTAAAGCAATTTTTTAAAGCAAATAATGACTTTGTCTATGTTTCCGCCTCATTTTTTTTTCCTTTTTCGTTCATTTTTGGGTTTTGACTTGAACACATAAATTGTAGATTTTCATATAAACTTTGTAACCGCACAAGAATGGACTCATTTCGATACCTGGGTGAAGGAATACGGCAAGCAAAAAAGCAGCCGTAGAGCAATTTTTTTAAGAAAATTATGATTTTTCCTTGTTTCCAGCTCATTTTTCTCCCTTTTTCGTGCATTTTTGGGTTTCAACTTGAACATATAAATTGTAAACTTTCATATAAACTTTGTAACCGCACAACAATAGACTCATTTTGATGCTTGGGTGAAGAAATACGGCAAGCAAAAAAGCAGCATTAGAGCAAATTTTTAAAGAAAATTATGATCTTTTCCTTGTTTTCGGCTCCTTTTTCTCCATTTTTCGTGCATTTTTGGGTTTCGACTTAAACATATAAATTATAGACTTTTATATAAAATTTATAACTGCTCAAGAATGGACTCATTTCGATGCCCGGGTGAAGGAATAAGGCAAGTAAAAATGAAATATTAGAGCAATTTTTTAAAGAAAATAATGATTTTATCTATGTTTCTGACTCATTTTTCTCCCTTTTTCATTCATTTTTAGGTTTCGACTTGAACACATAAATTGTAAATTTTCCTATAAAATTTGTAACCGCACAACAATAGACTCATTTCGATGCCTGGGTAAAGGAATAGGCCAAGCATAAAAGCAACATTTAAGCAATTTTTTTAAGAAATTAATCATTTTTTCCTTGTTTTGGGCTCATTTTTCTTCATTTTGCGTGCATTTTTGTGTTTTGATTTGAACATATAAATTATAAATTTTCATATAAACTTAGTAACTGTACAAGAATGGACTCATTTCGATGTCCGGGTGAAGGAATATGGTAAGAATGAAATTGAACAAATGTTGCTTTTTTGCTTGTCGTATTCCTTCACCCGGGCATCGAAATAAGTCCATTCTTGTGTGGTTACAAGGTTTATATGAAAATCTATAATTTATATGTTCAAGTCGAAGTCCAAAATTGAATGAAAAAGGGAGAAAAATGAGCCGAAAATAAGGAAAAAATCATTATTTTTTAAAAAAAATTGCTCTAATGCTTTTTTTTCCTTGCCTTATTTCTTCACCCGGGCATCAAAATGAGTTCATTCTTGTGCGGTTACAAAATTTATATGAAAATTTACAATTTATATGTTCAAGTCAAAACCCAAAAATGAACCAAAAAGGGAGAAAAATGAGCCGGAAACATAAACAAAGTCATTATTTTCTTTAAAAAATTGCTCTAATATTTCCTTTTTACTTGCCGTATTCTTTCACCCTAGTATCAAAATAAGTCAATTCTTGTGCGGTTACAAAGTCTATATAAAAGTCTACAATTTATATGTTCAAGTCGAAACTCAAAAATGCATAAAAAAGGGAAAAAAATGAGGCGAAAATGAAGCAAAAATTATTATTTAATTAAAAAAAAATAAGATAATATTATATTGCATTCCACTGTACCTGACAGCGGAATGCAATATTGATTTAAAAAAATATATATTATATTGCATTACGCTGTACCCGACAGCGGAATGTAATAGTAATTTTTTTTAAAAAAAATTATTGATTCCGCTGTTGGGTACAGCGAAATAAGTCTGATGCTGCTGTAGTCGACAGCGGAATGTGCTATTTTCTGATACCAAATTGAAGTTGTATTATATTTGTATTATTTCTTTAATTTGTATTATATTATATTTGTATTATTTCTTTAATTTTTCCCAAACTTAACACAATATGATTAATGTGTGAATTGATGTGAAAAATTTGGATAACTCGATTTGATACCAAAAATTTGAAATTTTTAATAATTTGGAATCAGGTTTGGGGCTGAGAAATCGAGAGAGAACAAATGGATTGACCAATCTGAAATTTTTGTTTGGAACAACAATATGAAATTTTGTGATTTGGAATCACAATAATTGGGCTTAAAAATCTGGAAAACGGAGTGAGAAGTCTGAATTTTTTTGTTAGGAACAAAAATGAATAAATTGGTGATTCGAAATCGAAATAATAAATTTGAGATTTTATTGCCTTGGTTTTTCTTTATTGAATCAAAAATCTGGAAATCGATTTGGAGGCTTTGAATCAGTTTGTTTTGGGTAAAATCTGGAAAAACAAAATCAAGGAAACATTGCAAATTCGCCGGCAACATAATAGTACAGCAATTGTTGAAACCACCGACGACGATGGGACGCTTCGAGCGCCGCCGCTGGTCGTCGAAAATGGTAGTTGGGCACTGCAAACATCGCTGGTGTATTCGATGTACGCCGCTTGGAGCGGCGCTGATGTTGCTGTTCGAAATCGCAAGAGAGGGTATTGTATTTTATATTTAATTTTGTGTTTCCTTATTTAGTCTTTTACCTTGTATAGGTTTCTTGTGTTAGTATGTGTATATATAGCTTGTACTAGGGTTTAATTATCATACGCAGTAAGAGAGAACCATATTCTCTCTTCTTCTTGTTCTGTGTTTATTTTCATGGTATCAGAGCGGGTTAAGGACTAGATCCGAAACCTTGCTTCCATGGCTGAGAAGAGGACCATCGATATGGCTTCACCATTTTACTTGTCACCATCAGATAATCCTGGAGCGATTATCACGACCTGTGTATTGAATGGGGAAAATTTTGACATGTGGGAGAAGGCTTTGGTGAACGCCTTAAGAGCCAAGAACAAACTAGGGTTTATCAACGAAACTTTGAATACACCACGAGATGGTTCGGCTGAGGCAAACAATTGGGAAACGATCAATTCCATGTTGATGTCATGGATTTTCAACTCAAATGACAAATCTATACAACCGAGTATTGCGTACGAAGAAACTGGGAAAGCGGTTTGGGACGATCTAAAGGATCGATTTTCCATCGGGAATGCACCACGAGTCTTCGAGCTGAAAGGTGAGATTGTTGCACTTCGACAACAAGTCATGTCCGTCATGGCGTATTATACGAAATTGAAGGGGATGTGGGACGAACTCAATAGCTATCCGAAAGTTTCGAGTTGCACGTGTGGTGCATCAAAAGAATTCAACAAGGAGCGAGAGAAAGAGAAGCTTCACCAATTCTTGATGGGTCTCGACGATGTTGTTTTCGGAACGATTCGCTCACAGATTTTAAACATGGATCCTTTGCCCACTATCAATAAGGCCTATGCTTTGATCACACTGGAAAAGCATCATAGGTCTATAGTTTGAGGTCAAGATGAGCGTGTAGAAGCGGTAGCGTTGGCTGTTCACACGGAAATCAAAGGAAAACTTTTGGCTAATTCCGGACAGTCATGTCCACGAGTGAATGGGACAGAAAGTGCAGCCATTGTGATCGAGCTGGACATAATATCTCGGAGTGTTTTGAGTTGATAGGGTATCCGACTTGGTGGCGAGGTCCTCGTGGTCGAGAGAAAGCGGAGCAGGCGCAAAAATAGCCACAAGGTGGTTATGCTCAAGGCCAAAACCAAGGGAGAGTTGTGGCACATCATGTAGCCAGTGGTCCGATCGCGAACGAGGGAGTGATACCTGGTCTGTCTAGTGGCCAATTTCAGAAACTGATGACACTACTTGATAGTGACACCCTTGACAAACTTTCTGGTAAGACAGTTAAGGAATACAATTGGATTTTGGACAGCAGGGCATCGAATCATATGACCGGGAATTTAAACTTCCTAACTAGTGTGAAAGATACTGATTCGGTCACGATTTTGTTGCCCAATGGGGCAAAAACGGTGCCATGCAAAAAGGATGTGTTGTTTTAAATGTGCACATATGTTTAAAGAATGTCTTATATGTACCTTCTTTAACATGCAATTTAATCTCGATCCGTCAGTTGATTTCTGAGCTTAATTGTCAAACATTATTTACTAATGAGCTTTGTATAATACAGGACCACACTTCGACGATGCCGATTGGACAAGGTGAGCTTCGAAGGGGGGTCTACTACTTCAAATCAGCAAAGGTTCATTCAGCTTTGAAGACGGCAAAGGGCGATTCTTTTACTATTTGGCATAGACGGTTAGGGCATCAAACAAGTCAGCACTTGTCCTTTATTTCTGAAGTTGGTAGTTTAGGATTGAAAGATACTGATATTTGTGATGCGTACTTTCGAGCAAAACAAACTCTTACTGTTTTTCCTTTAAGTAATAAAATTGCTAAGCATTGTTTCGATCTTATACACTGTGATTTGTGGGGTCCGTACAGAAAGGCTTCTAGTCCTGGTGCTCATTACTGTCTTACTATTTTCGGCGATTGTAGTTGAGCTATATGGGTATATTTACTTAAGGAGAAAAAGGAAGCCAGTCGACATTTAATTGATTTTTTCACTTTAATTGAAACCTAATTTGGCAAAATTGTTAAATGTGTTCATAGTGACAATGGTTTAGAGTTTGATTCTTTTATTATGCGTGAATTTTATCAAAATCGTGGTATTATACATGAGACGAGTTGTGTGGATACACCCCAACAGAACGGACGAGTGGAACATAAACACAGAAACATTCTCGAGGTGGCACGTGCTTTACATTTCCAAGTTCGTTTGCTAATTTCTTTTTAGGGTAAGTGCATATTGACTTCGGTTTATTTGATAAATTGAACCCCAACTGTGAACTTGAGAGGAAAATCACCATTTGAAATTTTATTCGGAGTCGGACCCACTTACAATCATATTAAGGTTCTGGGGTGCCTTTGTTATGCACGGTCCACACCTAAACCCAAGGATAAATTTTCTTCTCGTAGTCGACGTTGTTTTTTTGTTGGTTATCCTCACGGCAAAAAGTCTTGGAGACTTTATGATCTTGATAGGAATGTTTATTTTTATTCTCGAGATGTTAAGTCCATGAAGATGTTTTCCCATATGCGAGCTCTAGTGACTCCGTAGCAATGGATCCGAACGGTCATGCTCACGGTAATACAGATGTTGATGTTGTTGTGGAACCGATTATAGTCGATCCAGACATGGTCATTGAGTCACGACCACGTTGCACACATCGAGCACTGGCGAGACTCGAGGATTATGTGGTTTATTTGGTAGTTACTAGAAAGACAGTTTCTCCAGCAAATAAGAACCCCCCTTGCGAGCTGCCTGTCCATGAACGCTCCTCAGGTACTCCTTATCCCTTAGCTCATTGTGTAACATTTGATAATTTCTCTCAGGATCATCAGGTTTTCTTGGCTGCGATTAATTCGATCAGTGAGCCACGTAGTTATGCAGAGGCGGCTAAGAGTGTCGAATGGTGCGAAGCCATGGCACGGGAAATCTCAGCACTTGAATCTAATCGTACATGGACGTTAGAACGGCTGCCACCCGGGAAGAAACCGATAGATTGTAAATGGGTCTTCAAGGTGAAGTACAATTCTGACGGGAGTGTTGAGCTCTATAAGGTGCATTTGGTGGCCAAGGGATTTACACAGGTGGAGGGCTTGATTTTCATGAGACTTTTGCGCTAGTGGCGAAGCTTGTATCAGTTTGTCTCTTTCTATCTGTGGCGGTAGCTCGTGGGTGGGAGTTACATCAGATGGATGTTAACAATGCTTTTCTCCACGAGGATTTGACTGAGGATGTCTACATGCGATTGCCTCCAGGTTTTCATGCGAATCACGATGGGAAATTTTGTCGGTTGAGAAAATCGATATATGGTTTGCGCCAGCTTCCCGTAATTGGTTTGAGAAGTTGAGTGAGGCTCTTCAAACATATGGTTTTGTTCAGGCCAAGGCCGATTATTCTTTATTCACTTATCACAAGGGACGTGTCTTTTTGGGGCTCCTCATTTAGGTGGATGACATAATCTTGATGAGCAATAATGGTGTGGTCTGTTGGACTTTTAAGTCTTATCTTCACCAATGTTTTAAGATTAAAGACTTAGGAAATTTGAAGTATTTTTTGGGCATAGAGGTGGCTCATTCTTCCACCGGTATTTTTCTATGTCAACAAAAATATACGATGGATATTTTGCCAGAGACGGGACTCAGTGGATGTCGACCTACTGATACAACAATAGAGCAAGGCCATAAACTTGCATTGGCTGATGATGCTTCTTACCGCCGGCTCATGGGTCGTCTTATCTACTTAACCATCACGAGACCCGACATTACTTATGAGGTTCATGTTCTTTCCCAGTTTGCTCAATCCCCACGGAAAGTTCATTATGACGCGGCTCTGAGGGTTGTGCGATATCTTAAAGGCCACTAGGGGCAAGGGATCATGCTTCGCACAGATAATGATTTACAGCTTCGGGCCTTTTGTGATTTGGATTAGACGAGTTGTCCACTCACCCGTCGATCTATTACCGGTTACTTTGTTATGCTTAGTCAGTCCCCTATCTCTTGGAAGACTAAGAAGCAAACCACTATCTCGCGGTCGTCAGCAGAGGTGGAGTATCGAGCCATGGCAGCTGCGACTAGAGAGCTTATTTTGCTCAAATCCTTTTTGGCTTCGTTAGATGTTGTTTCTTCTACTCCCATGACTTATCTCTATGATAGTCAGTCGGCTATTCACATTGCAGCTAATCCCATTTGTCACAAACGTACGAAACATATTGCAATTGATTGCCACTTCATTCGAGAACGGGTTTAGGCTGGCGGAATTATTACTTCTCATATTCGGTTCCAAGTTCAGCCTGCGGATCTCTTTACTAAAGCCCTCGGACGAGCTCAATTCACATTTCTTCTTGGCAAGTTGGGCATTCATGATCTACATACGCCAACTTGAGGGGGAGTATTGTAATTTATATTGTATTTTGTGTTTCCTTATTTAGTCTTTTACCTTGTATAGGTTTCTTGTGTCAGTATATGTATATATAGCTTGTAGTAGGGTTTAATTATCATACGCAGTAATAGAGAACCATATTCTCTCTTCTTCTTGTTCTCTATTTATTTTCAGAGGGGGTGGTGAAATCCGAACTTGAAGCTGGGATCTGGACAGCAGTGGTGGCGCTTAAGTCGCCTCTGTTCACCGGAATTGCCATGAAAATGGCAGCTGTAATTTTTGAAATTCTAGCATATGAATCGCTGCCTTACTCCCTTGGTGGCGGCGCAATAAGCGCTGGCGTGCGCCGTTGAGAACGGTGCTTGAATTATCGCCTGAAAACTTCGCCGGAATTGCTGGTGAAGGTGACCGTGAATGGCCATGGGAAAGACCGGAGAAAATTGACAAATTTTCGGAGTTCTTAAAAATCGCGATTTCACGTATCTCCGGAGGTGGCTATGGTCGCTCATGTGATGCGTGAATGAGGCAGTGCCGGGCACCGCAGCCACGACCAGAAATTGCCCCATGACGCCGGCGCCGTGGTTGACGGTGCAAGAGGAAGAAGACTGTTGCCATTGTAGCAGTGTACTTGTGTGGTTAGGCCAAGCCCAACACATTAATTTATGTGTTGGGCTTGGCACAACTCTTTTTAATTCCATTTCTGTGCTAGAGTTGGCCCAGAATTGTACAATGGGATGTGGACTCGGCCCAACAGACTCAAAATAGTAACTAGGCTCGGCCCATCTTATTATTGGTCAATTATATGGCTAAGTGCTGGGGCTTGGCCCAGCGCAATATTAAATTGTGGTGGGCTAGCCTAGCGTAATAGGAAATCAATTGGGCTCGACCCATCTTGATTCAAAGCATGCCTAGGGTCTGCTTTGTTCTAATTGTGCATTGAGCTTGGCTCATTGCAACTAATTGAACTAATTAGGTTGGACCCAATGACACTTTAATTCAATTGTGTATGAGTTAATTGAATTTAAAGGGCTTGACCCAAATAACACTCATTTGAATTAAATTGGGTTTGACCAAATGTACCTCAATTAGTGGGTTAGACCCATCTCCAAATTTAAAATAAATTTGGGTATTTTGAATTGAAGGGATTTAATTTATAATAAATTAAATTGGATTTAAATTTATTATTAATTAAATTAGATTTAGTTTATACAACATTATTCAATTAGATTGAGATTTGTTGATAATTAAATCAGAAAAGATTAAGTTGGACTTGATTATAGTAATTGATTAAGTTGGATTTAATCATTATATGAGCTTTTCAAAGTTAAATTGGAAATTAAATTGGATTTAATTGCGCTTTGATTAAGTTAGATTTAATCTTAGCATGTGAATTAAATTGGATTTATGTTCATGTTGATGATGTTGTATTTAATCATCCTCTCAAAATTAAATTGGATTTAGTTTTGTTGTTTTAAAATTGGATTTACTATTGCTTTGATTAAATTGGATTTAATCAATCACTTAGAAGCCCATGGAAATTAAATTGGATTTAATTTCATTTTGATTAATTAGACTTAGTCTTCTCATGGGAATTAAATTGAATTTAGTTTCAATTTGATTAAATTAGATTTAATTATTTCCATGGAATTAAATTGGATTTAATGGAATTAGATTTAATCTTGTCATGGAGATTAAATTGGATTTAATTTCACTTTGATTAAATTGGATTTAATCATCCTATCCAAATTAAATTAGATTTAATTTTGTTGCAATCATTTTGGATTTTACTATTAAATAAATTAAATTTATTTTTATGTGATCAAAATGATGGCACTAGGAGCGCCGCTGCTTGTCAGAGATAGCAACATTGGACGCCGCAAAATGCGTCGCCGCAAGTCATTGGTATTTTGTTATCCCTAAAATAATCTCAAGGGGATAAGGGGTTTTAATCAATTCTGGTGTGTCGCAGAATTGTGGGGGAGGGAGATTATCCTCTCAGCGAATTACGTTTTCAAGAGTATGAGTGAGACTTCGTATGAAATGAGGAAAGGTCACAATCCTTTCTATAAATACTTTAAAATGTGGAGGGTTTGGAAAAAGAAAAAAAATACCAAAATCCAAACAAATCAAGATATGGTCAAGGACCGTTGACTGCATATTAGATATGCACTTCATAGCGTATCTCGTACATAAAGTCAGGAAATTCTAATGTTCATGAAGGCAAAATCATGGAATAAAGAATCTTTGTTTTTTTTTTTTTTTTGAGGATACTATAATCCTAACTAAATATCTGACACAAACGACTCTAAGTCCATGAGTGGTTCTGTTTTACCATCGGTGGAGGAGCAGTGTCATTGAAATCATCTAAACGAACTTGTATATCTCATGTCAGAATTCATAGCTTTAGAAGAGAACCCAGATTGGAATCTTGGACGTATAAGAGTAAAAACCAGGTTTTTAACCTAGTTCCAAACCAAGAGCACATCTTACACTCCGGCTGATGAGTTGATGATGTTTATGGAAAACTCGGTCACTTCACTTGTGATTGGAATAGGTAAAGTGGTGTTGTGCATAAACTTGGACGTCTTCACTTTAAACTATACAGTTGTTGAGTGAGATTGTTCCTACTGTTTGTGGCACATATTCTCTGAAGAGAGAAACGTCTAGACAACGTGGTGTACGAGGTACACACCTTGGTAAATAATACGAAGGATTTGGCCATTGGAGTAAGATCGAGAAAGTCGATCAAACATCCAATATTCAGTCCAAGAACGTAACCATAAGAACTATGGTTGATTTGGTCAGACCAACGTACACTTGGACCAAGATGTAAAGACAAGACAATTAAAGCATTTAGGCTTTATAAAACTGAAGTCTAAATCAAAAAAGGTATAGAAGCTATCCAAAGTAATAGAGGTGGAGAATATGGGACATCGTTCAAAGAATTTGATGCAAGTGTGGCAGTATTGATCAAAGAACATCCCACTATTCGCCATGGTCTAATGATGTTTCCGTACGCCAAAATCATACTCTAAAGTAGATAATGATGCTGCATTAGGTAAATTCAGAATTGTGGGGCACATGGTCCTCCTAGATAACTACATTCTGAACGAAGGTCCCACATAGTTGTAAGATTAAGAATCTGCCTGAAATGTGGCAAGATTTCCCATAGTTACGTACAAATATGGGGGCTGTGGGTTAAGGTAAAAGCACCCAAACCCTAACAAGTTTACAAAGCCCAATTGGTAGCCGAAGGGAGCCTTCAAATGGTAGACCTTGATTTACTCTTTTCATATTTTCGGAAATGGGAATTAAATCCATAAAATATTCATTGTTGTTGCTACTTTGTGTAACCATGAGGTATTTCAAATGAATATTAAGACTGCGTTCCTTAAATAGAGGATTAGATGAGAAAGTTCACATGGAACTAACTGAGGGGTATGTTGAGTCGGTATACGGACTCGACCATGGCACCAAAGTAGTGGCATGAAAGTTTTGACAAAATATTATGTTATCAAACAACTTTATAATCAACGAGCGTGGCACATCTGGTTTTTAACAATACACATAGCTCATAGTATAAGATTTCACTAAGGTTCCAAGCCAAAAGCTACCTTTTCTGGTGTGAAAGTATGATATGTTGATTATGTAAGTAATCATAACTACTGAAAGGATGTTGAAGAAGGATTTCAACATAAATGATATGGGTCAAGTAGGCGTCATATTAGAAATTAAGATTTCTAACACGGTCAAAAGACTTGTCTTATTGAGACTGTATAAATCCCATATTAGTGTTGTTGTAAGAAAGTGACTAAAGACTTGGTTGAGAACTATGGTGAACCCATATTGCAATTTGCACATATGCCCAGTTTGATATATTGCGACAGTAAGTCGGCAATAGCACGTGCATACAAATGCGACTGTTAGTCGGCAATAGCAAAGGCATATATAGTAGCATGCATAAGTAATGGTATGCCTAGACACATTTGTCGCAAACACAACACAATTAAGCAGTTGATCTATGATGGCATTATCTCCACTGATCATGGAGGACAAAGTAGATCCTTTGACGAAAGGACTTCTAAAGAGATCAAATAGACTGCCTATCCAGAGGAATGGGGTTAAAGACTACAAATTACGAATGAACACAACGGTAACCCAACCATGTTTACTGGAGATCCCAAGATCTTGATTCAATGGAAAAACTAAGGCTATGTATGGTTAGGTTTTTTGTGTGACATTTTCATTTTCTGGATCATCAGAAAATGAAAATGCACACTCCAAGGTAAATTCTACAAAAAATACTCAAATTTTAAATCCTACTACACATTCCCCGATATAACTACTTATCATTTTATCAATTCAATCACTTCATTCTCTATCTTCATTAATTACATAATTCAACTATCCAACACATTCTCTTTCTTAGTTTATCATAAATAAAATATTATTCTAATTTTTTCTCCTATCATCATTACATATATAACTAATTCAATCAACTTTATATCACATCTACATAATTTCCAAACATTTCTCAAAAACACCATCCAAACAAACAAAACAAATTAATATTTTCACACAAATTTCTATAATACACATTCTCCAATAAAAACTCAAAATTAATTTTAAAAAACACAACCATACAGAGCCTAAGTTGTGAAAATTCAGTGAGGCACTTAAGAGTTTAATAAACTCCAAACTCATTGCATATGATAAAGAAGTGCAACCTGCAAGTTGTAGCAAAGGTTAAGGTGGACTTTTAATGATTCCTATATTGTCTAAATAAAGTGGAGTATGGCAGGATACTCTTAATTAGGAAGTCACCTATGTAAGTGTGAGGTGTAGGCCGCCTCAACCTTAAGTTGGGTGAACACTTATTAATCCAAGAGGAGGTGCCACGGCCAAAATGGACCCAACTGTGAGAACTGAAAACTGCTGAAAATTTATTATGTGAATATCGTTGTCTGGGTTTACGCGAACGGATAACCAATTCAATACATCACATTCATTGGTAGCCTAGTAAATCCGATGATATTTCACTAGAAAATGTTCAAACTCAAAAGCTACCTCTTCTGACGTGATAAACATTCGACTAAACTCTCAAGATCATGCATCTGCATTAATTTCATTCGTGTGGGGGATTGTTGGAAAATTTTTGTCTGAAATTAATTGATTTGGAGATAAATAGTACTTGTAAAAACGTTGGCGACGTGATTACAATATTTTAAATTTGACTTTTGGATTTTCGAAACTATAACATCCAAAACGTTTGTGTAACAACTAAAACGTTTCAGCGGTTACGGTTTTATCTTAATATCAGGATTTATTACGTATTTATTTCTAGTCTGTTTTCATCGCCTATAAAATGGCAACTCCTGCAGAATGAAAACGACAGAAACAAACAAAAACAGAAAACCATTTTCTACATTTCATCATAGTCATCCTTTGAGAGTTCTAGCAGTCGATTGGTTCGATGGTCTCGGGATTTGAAGTGGTTCTATCACAAGAAGAATCGTTGTATCTTGAGACACAATTGCACCAACCCATACCACCAATAGCAGGGCTATAGCGGGACAATATGTGTTAAGGACATAGTTCATTCTCGCCTCGATTCACATTTTTACCAACAAATACATACATAAGGAAAATTATATTTGTTTTCTCACTCTTTTTCTCGTCATTTGGTAATGATAATGAATTGTCTCAAATTAGTATTAAATTTTTTCGCCTATTGTCTTTTCCTTTTTATTTTCTCCTATAACTAAACAAGGGAAAATGATCTTTTTTTTTTCTTTTTTTCTTTAACAATTTCTATGAACCTAACAGAACGAAAAACAATTAATCTTAGTGACCCCTATGGCTCCGGCCGTCATCGGCTATATAAGCTTAGTCCTTTAGCTATATAAGCATTATTCTTTTAGGTATCAATGCATTTTTCATCCCGCAAGCCAGAAATTTTGCTTGTGACCCCGATTTAGGGGATTTTAATTTGACTTTACTCGAATATTTGGAAAAAAATAATTATAATCTTACTCTTTTCATTAAGCAAGCTTAGCTCATTGCTTTTTCTTCCGCTAAAAATGGACGAAGCTAACTCAAAGGATTACTAATGTGGTAGTTAATTTGTGATTTTTAAATTGTACTTTATTTCCATTGAACCACATACCTTGTAAGACCCTTTATAAACAAAATTTTGAGTAATTTACCCCTGAATGATTCAATAATAAACTTAATTAACTCTTTTTAAAAGTTGTGAACTATATCTCAAGGGTGATCTTAGCCACTCCCAGTACTTGGGCTCCTGGGATGATCTACATTTTTTCCCATATATTATTCACATGGGGTCATCCATGTATTTATTCAAATCAAGGATGTAGATCTCCCGAGAGCCTAAGTCTCAGGAGTGGCCAAGTTTCACCCTTATCTCAATACCCTAGGCCACTATTTTTCACTGGCCCTTTTTTATTTTTATTTTAGTTTAACTATTTTTTTCCCTACATCAATGTCTACCCACTCACCACAATTAAAAGGGTGCTAAAATCAATGTCGATGTTATGGAAGAGGACAAGTGTATTTCAGTATAGTAAGGGGTAAAAAAAAAAAAAATTGGTGGAATAAATAACACATTAATTTATTTAGAGGGACGGAGTTGATACAATTTGCCTAGTTCAGGAGACAAATTTCAACTTTAGTCCTTAGTTTGCAACGGTTGGAAAAATTTAATGATTAATTTTGCTCAAAACTGGGAATAATGGTGCAATTATTTTAAAATATTAGTATTAAGTATAAAATGGCGCGAAGTTGGTGCTCTAAAAGTAAAATGAGTATGTCAATTGTCACATGAGACAAAAAGAAAAAAAAAATGTCATTGCCTCGAAATGATTTACAATCGATGAGTGTGACGTTCTCTATGAAATACGAACATGAAGTTTTGTATACGTTTTGTCACATGAATCCTTTATTTTAAAAAATGTACAGAAAAAATAATGGCTATGAGGAAAAAATTTCATACAAAATAACATCTTATACTTGTGTCTTAAGCTAGGTTGCACTGGTACGGATATGACGATACTGTTAGGGATGGTAGGCATCAGAGCACGAAAAATAATCAAGAAACAAGAAAACCTAAGCCTAAACATGAGGATGAAAACACGAGAATTTTAACGTGGTTCGGCATAACTTGCCTACATCCACGACCAACCTAGACTACATCCTTATTTCTCAATGAGTATATCAATCATTGTTTCACAATAAAGCCAAGAAAAAGAGCCAAGTTTAAAATTTGTTAGGAATCCAATTTTACACTACTAGGGAATAATTCATAATACAATAGGAAACAATTTCAATCAAAATAGGACTCAAGACATGCCAAAATAAGGAATAATTCCTACAACCGCTCCAGCAGACGGACCCGCGCCCAGGCGCCGACTGGCCACTCCTGGGCGTCGCTGGCAGTGCGTCATTGCACAGTGTGCCCCGTCTTCTGCATCCCGCGCCTAAGCACGCAATCTGGCTACGCCTGGGCGCCGTTCGGCTAGCCCAGAATCCCCAAAACATGCTTTTTCTTCCTTTTCGCGATCCCGGTCAACCCTGACCCTTCTTGGCTCTATTTGGCTCCTCTCCTTGACCATATTTTGATCCGAATCCACCATACCCATCAATCTCCCACTTAGAAACTGATCAAAATAACCTGAACTCAACTCGAATCATCCCTTCACTTTTCCTAACTGAACCTTTTCTAGTCGACACATCCTCAAACCAAATGGAGATCAAATCCAAGAAATCTCCATGTCTCATCAATTCATCCATCCCTAGTGCTCCCACTTGACGGACTCTCTTTGTGAACCTTGGTCCCCTTCTTTGAATCCTCGCCACTACCCTATTCCTTTTGGTGATCAGCCAATTCATGAATACCGTGGCATATCCATCTCAGTCCAATTGACCCCTGGATATAGGTTACTTCTAAGACTCGGAACATGTCTCACAACCCCGCAACTTCCATTGCTCTCAATGATCCTCCTCACTGGAGAAACCACCTTACACCAAGGACTTTCCCCCCCTTAGTCAACCCATCTTGCGACATCCTTACACCAAGGACTTTCCCGCTTTGGTCAACCCGTCTTGCGACATCCTTACACCAAGGACTTTCCATTGGCTATCTTGGATCTTCCTAAATATCTGTTCCCTGCCTACTGCATGAGCTATGCCTGATCCATCCGCCATTACTTTGGTTTTTCAATGGCAACTCGGATCACTGACATATCTGCTTACTACTCCCACTGCACAAGCTATGTCCAATCCATCCGCCAACAAAACCCTGGTTCCGTAAATCTGCTTACCCGGCTTCACATCCTGGCACCATGACTTTCGGCTCCATGGTCAACCCCTCTCAGTCCAGTTTCCTGCCTTCATGGTTTATATTCACATGGTCATGCCTCCACAACTCTACACATATATGCCCTCTCGGCTTTTGATACTGTCACTCTGACCTCTGGCTTGGTGGATTGCTTTTTGGCTCCATAACTTTGCCTCCCTGGTCCCCAGCTTGTGCGTTCTTCCGCCCTCTTGGCAACACGAGTCTGCCCACTTGACCTCTGGCTATATGGATCTGCCCCCGGACCGCTGCTGCGAATCTTCCTTTGCATCTGGCTCCACGATTTTCCAACATTTTTCGTTAATGTTCAACGGAATTACTCTTCTTTTTTGGTTGGTGATCGAACTGACCCCATCCTCCTCTATCATCTTCTCCGGCTTCATCACGACCTCAATTCGTACTCCCTGCATTGAAATTGTCGAACTTGATTACTCTTCCAATCTTCTACCATCGTTCCCATAGATCTAGATCTAAGACGTCTCCTAAATCTACAACCTATGGCTCTGATACCAGTTGTTAGGGATGGTAGGCATCAGAGCACAAAGAATCATCAAGAAATAAGAAAACCGAAGCCTAAACATGAAGATGAAAACATGAGAATTTTAACGTGGTTCGGCATAACTTGTCTACATCCACGAGCCAACATAGACTACAACTTTATTTCTCAATGAGTACATCAATCAATGTTTCACAACAGAGCCAAGTTTAAAATTTGTTAGGAATTCAATTTTAAACTACTAGGGAATAATTTCTAACACAATAGAAAATAATTTTAATCAAAATAGGACTCAAGACATGCCAAAATAAGGAAAAACGCTTTTCTACAACAGCTCCAGCCGACGGACCCGCGCCCAGGCTCCACTGTGCCGGTGCCTAGGCGCTGTCAGGGTCAAGCCTGGGTGCCACCAGCAGTGCCTCATTGCACTGTGCGCCCTGTCTTCTGCATCACGCACCTAGGCGCGCATCTAGCTAAGCCTGGGCGCCGTTCGACTCGCCCGGAATCCCCGAAAGATGCTTTTTCTTCGTTTTTGCGATCTCGGTCAACCCCTACCTTTCTTGGATCTATTTTGGCTCCACTCCTTGACAATATTTTGATCCGACTCCACCAAACCCATCAGATAAGGTATTTTAAAATTTTGGATATGACACATCGAGGATACGACTATTAATATATATATATATATATATATGGTGGTCCCAAGTGGCATACGAAAGGGTCTAGAAGGGGGGGGGGGAGGTTGAATAGACCCTTTAGTCTTTTTCGACTTAAAAAAACATTACGTATCACTTTTAAAGATTAGAACGCTTAGGAAGCTGGGTGTTTGGGTCAGACGCTTATGTAAAGATAACTTAGACTTAGTGATTTCAGCAATTTACCAAAGTAGGGTAACGCTCAGATCGCTTAATCAGGGTTAGCACAGTGGAAATGATTTTAAAGCTTTAGCGTTCATTTTGGTTAAATAGTGACTTAGCAGATTAGCTTGTCTTTTTCAGAATAAATGGTATAAAAATTAAAACAAAACAATAATGAAAGTAAATGACACAAGATATATAAGGTTCACTGGGTGATGTAATCCCAGCTACGTCCTTCTTCTCCTTTTTCACTTGGAGGGAATTTACTAAGATGATTATCAAAGAATCACACAGAATCTTCTACCAGATAGTAAATATGTGAAAATGATCTTGGGCTCCTTGATCACACAGAAGTCAGCACTAATGAAGATCTTCTTCTACAAGCTTCTCTCACTCAGAAATACTGCCTGTAAGGGGTTTCAACAGCTTTCTCACTCAGATGAAAGGTTGAGGGTTTTTATTAGAAGGGTTTGTTTGTTTTTGAAAAGATCAAACAACTTGAAATATCTCAGTAAGAATTGAGGTTTCTTCTTTGGAAGAGATTTGAGATATTTGTGACTGTATGGAATGTATGTAGAAAAGTTTGAAAGATTTTGGCTTTGGAATTTCTAAGCTTTTTTTTCAGCAAATATTTCTTGTGCATGTACGTATTTTTCTCTCTGTGTAACTATTTAGGGTTTGCTAGAGGTAAGGTATTTATAGGCAATTCTTGGGATCTGTCCATTGGACACACGAAGGAGTGTGCCTATCAAGTGGTGCGTGATTGTACCTTTTCTCTGACATTCCTGAAATTCTGCTAGTTTCGATTGGACGGGAGCAGCTATAAACTCTGAAATTCTGACAGTCTAGTCAAAAAGGTGGCTTGTCCACAAGTCATAATAACTTATCACATTTAATGCACTTATCAGGCATTTAATGCATTTGATTTTATTTCCCGTTGGAAATAAATGTCCGTTGAATGATTGGATTTAAGTCCTTCATGACTTGAGAATTTATTTCAGGTGAATCTGATATTGATCGCTAGAGTGCTTTGAGCGCTTGATCCATAAATCCTAAAATATTCCTTTAGCGTTTGACAGTTGCTAAGAATAAATCTTCATCTTCATTTGACTTCAGACGCTGATCTTCATCTTCTTCTCCAATAGACTCACCTAGAATTCTATTACCGATTCAGTATCTAATACTTAGTCTAAAATCTAGAAAGATAAAAATTACAAGCCTAACAAAATTACATACTTTCAAACGCTTACACATTGGTCTAGAAAAATATAAACTTACATTGTATTTGGGGTCTAACATAAAGTCCTATCTGTCATCATCAAAACATCTTACATGAAATTTCCTAACAATTTCCCCCTTTTTGATGATGTCAAGACCTTTTAACTCTTATAACTCTTTTATAGTTTAAGAGTTTTTAAAGAAAAGCCCAAATGAATATAAGTTAGCGTTTAGAAAGTTAGTAAAATTAGCTAATGTTAGAATAGCCTCAACAAGTTGTTTCAGCGATAAATCATTCATTTATGTAGACGAATAAGCATACATGATTTATACTAAATGTAAGATATTTGAAAGCAAAAAAATAAAATAAATAAAGCATTCATTTTTTCTGTCGCTTTGCTCTTTCTTCTCCTTGGTAGATCTCATTTGCTAGGTCCATAAGGAGTCGATCATGGTGGTATGTTGAACTTCATCATAGTCATGCCTTCGTTGTCTAGCACTTTCATTTAGTTCCATCAGCCTTTCCACTCATTCCCTTGGAGGAATACCAACTTCACGAATTAAATCGTAATAGATGTCTTGTCTTTTGTTGTTGGATGGTTTCCAGTTGATAAGTCGTCTAAGCGGTCCGGCATAAGGATGGAATCCCATACTTTTCAAAAAATCGACGTCCATGTCCGGAAGTAGGTACTTTCCTAGATAATATCTTGGCTTTCTCTTTTTAGTTAGCATCTTTTTTATGCTCACTATTTCTTCAAACATTGATCGCCAATGTTTATTATCTATTTTAGAGATTGCTTTGGACGATTGATGCTTTTCTTTCTCATTTTCCCCCTTCTTGGCATTATCAAGAGAGGTTTTCAACTCAGCAATATCTCTGCGCAATAGCCGAACTTCTTCAACAAGTAGAGCGACTTGTTGAGCGATACTTTGGACAACGGCATTGGAAGAGTTGTGTCTCTCAGTATCAGCGGAAACGCTCTGGGCTAAATGATGATTAAATTCTGAGGAGAGTCCAGCGATTAGAGGTGATATGCTATCCATGATGGAAATAGTACTCTTGTTAGCAGCGTTGGAAATATCACGACTTCGAGTGTCAGACATTATTCGGATTTGCCTATCAGCGGCGTCAAAACTCTTTGAGCAAGAACCCTCAATGTTGCTTAGCGAGTTCCTTACTGCTTGTCTGACATCTCGAGCGTCTGGATCACTTTGTGAATCAGAGTCCGAAGAAGAACGCTCAGGAGACAGAATAAGTCCGTAAGAGCTAGAAACTGCAGCCTTGCCTTTGGTTTTATCTCTGATAAAAGGCTCTTCAGGCGCTTTAGCAATTTCAGCATGAACTTTTTCTATCGCTTGATCAATGGATGGATCTGCAATCGCTGACGGGCGCTCGACTACTGGGGCGCTAGAAAGATCTGGCAAAGAGGCCTCGAGAATTTGAGCGGCATCCACAGTAAGAGTTTGTTCCTCGTCCATTTCAACAACCTCAATTGGAGAGGGAGGATTCTCAACAGCAATGACCCAGAGTGGGCCAATTGCTTCCATCACATGCCTTGGACTTATCAGGTTTGTCTGCGGAATAAAGAATATAGCGTCTTCGCACTCTTCAGTACTTAGTGCAAGCTGTACTCCTTCCGGCAAATTAACTCTTGAAGTATCAGAATTATAGAAGTCCGAAATAAACGGCATAGCGCTTGAGTTGCTTCTTGGATCACGAGCCTAATTAGCGATATCATCTTGGCCACTTGAATATTCTGTTCACAAAAGAGCACAGGGTGAAGATTATATCCTCGGAAGTTGCTTAGCCCTGAATAGTGGTTGAAAGTGACATCTATCGCTTGGGCATTTTCTATCACTGCTCTTCTGTCTCTGTGGAGTTCAGCAAACTCAGCGTGCTCATCAGCAACATTAACACGAATGGTACTTTATCCTGGAAGAAGCGGATGTTTACTAGAGGAGGCTTCTTCGTTCAAGTCTAGAAAGATGCGTTGAACAAACGATTGTCGAGGGTGAAACACATAGCGTCCGCCTTGACTGAATAAGGCTAGCTGCTGGCGAATGTAGCTCTCGATGGGTTGTCTGTAACTTGGTAAGTCGCTAACATTTTCGGCAATATGCTGACGCTGCTGAAGTAAAAAGGTAGAAAACCCTCGGCGTCTGTATTCAATTCCAAATTTAAATAGAAATGGATATCTAACGAGTTCCTCCAGAGTATAGAAGTGCAGAACGAACTCTTCAGCCCATCTGGCTGTATCCATCATCCATCGCTTTCCAAGTTTATCAGCTTTCATCTGCTCTTTTCTAGCGGCAAGAAACTTTTCAAAGCGTTCAATTTCTTCATCATAATCCTCTGCCCATAATCTTGCAAGGTATTCACGGGCTTCATCTTATATCTATGTGTGAACTGGATTTTGAAGTTTTGGGTGCCATTGATGAACTGAAAAAACTTGGGTAGAGGAGAGAAAAATAATCTTTTGCCTTAGAGAGAATTTTTATAGTAGAAAATTTTGGAAGTGATAAAGTTTTACTGTAAAGGTTGTGAAGGTTTTAAATAGGAGGCAAAAATAACTCCTCAACTGGTAGATGAATGACAAGTGCACAGAAGTTAATTTTGAAAAATAAAATTGAAATCTGAGCTTGTTTACTCATTAATACGGATGTCAAAAAGTGCGGTAAAATGGGTAACTACTGTGGAATATAATGGTTTGAAATCCGCAGTTACAAAAAAAATGTTTGAATAAATTTGAAATTTTCAACGTGAAATACACGTGCCTGATAGTACACTAACACGTACTTAGACTGGTGGAGTTACTGAACCGCCTAGTTTTTAGATAGGTATCATTAACCGTCAGTTTGATTTGATAAGCATGTGTGAGCAGTTGTCAAATCTAATCTTTTAGACTTAGCGTTAAAGTGGGAATCTTTTGACGCTGAGGTCTTTTTGAGAACAAAATTTAATTTTGTAAAGTTAAGGATAAAATCAATCTCTTGGAATAGTATAAGACATTTTCATTTATTAGGGACTGATTTTGTCATGCATAATAGATAAACGCTAGTGATCAATGCATAAATTTTCAAAGTTAATTTTGATCATAGTCAAGTATAATTTTAAAGTTCCCCCTAAAATTGGTAACTTATTTCAAATTTTGAGAAACATTTTGGACATAAATTTAAAGTGGATTCCCCCTAAATTTCATGCCTATAAAATATGATGCTCTATGATTTAAGCGTTTAAATCGATCATACCTAATTCACTTCTCAAAGTGAGAAAGCGTTGTTCGTTGAGCGCTTTGGAGAAGATATCTGCCAATTGTTTGTCAATTCCAATAAAATGCATGGAGATATCTTTCTTTTGAACATTGTCACGTAAGAAATGGTATCGAATGTCAATGTGTTTAGTTCTGGAATGAAAAACAAGATTTTGGGTCATAGCTAAAGCGCTTTGGTTATCACAATGAATTGCGGTAGGACCTAGGATTGTTCCATAATCTCTAAGTTGTTGCCTCATCCATAAGATTTGTGCACAACAGCTCCCAGCGGCTACATACTCTGCTTCAGCTGTAGAAGTCGCTATGGATTGTTGTTTCTTACTATGCCACGAAATCAGTCTATCACCTAGAAATTGACATGTACCACTAGTACTTTTTCTATCTATTTTGTATCCTGCAAAATCTGCTTCTAAATAACCGATTAGTTCAAAAGGAGAGTCCCTTGGATACCATAAGTCCACATTTTGTGTGCCTTTTAGGTATTTAACGATTCTCTTGGTAGCATTTAAGTGTGATTCTCTAGGGTCAGCTTGAAAGTGTGCACACATATATACCGAAAATATAATATCAGGTCTACTAGCGGTAAGATAGAGAAGTGATCCAATGATACCTCTATAGTTAGTGATATCAATTTTCTTTCCACTTTCATCTTTATCTAGCTTAAGCGTTTGGCTCATTGGAATTTTTGAAGATGATGCATTTTCCATACCAAATTTCTTAATCATATCTCTTGTATATTTAGCTTAGTTTATGAATATGCCATTAGGGAGTTGTTTAACTTGTGATCCTAAGAAGAAAGTTAATTCACCCATCATGCTCATTTCAAATTGATGTTGCATCATTTTCGAAAATTTCTCACACAATCGCTTATTAGTAGAACGAAATATAATATCATCAACATAAATTTGGACTAAGAGAATATCTTAATTATGGGTAATTTTAAATAACGTTGTATCAACGCTACCTTTGGAAAAGCCTTTACCTATAAGGAAGATAGAGAGAGTGTCATAAGTGCTCTTGGTGCTTGTTTAAGGCCATAGAGTGCCTTTTCCAATTTGTAGACCATACTCATGCCATGGTTGTTGATGAATCCTGGTGGTTGCTCCACATAAACTTTTTCTTGGAGTTTACCATTTATGAATGCACTCTTCACGTCCATTTGGTATACTGTGAACTTGTTGAATGCGGCAAACGCTGGGAACGAACGAATCGCTTCAAGACGGGCTACTAGGGCATACGTTTCATCAAAATCAATACCCTCTTCTTGACAATAACCCTGAGCGACTAATCTGGCTTTGTTTCTTATAACAATGCCATCTTCATCCATCTTGTTCCTAAAAACCCATCTAGTTCCAATAACTCCTTGGTGAGTTGGTCTTGGTACTAGCGTCCAAACCTTGCTTCTCTCAAATTGGTTAAGCTCTTCTCGCATTGCTTCTACCTAACTTGAGTCACTAAGCGCTTCATCCACTTTCTTTGGTTCCATTTAAGATAGGAAGCTTGCAAACATGGCCTCATTAATTGTAGCGGACCTAGTTCTAACAGGTGCTCTAATATCTCCAATTACTAGTTCTAGTGGATGATCTCTAAGCCATTTACAATATGGTTGGAACGGGTTGAGAGACTCTTAGTTATCAATCGCTTGACTTTCATTGGTCTCTGGCACAGTCGATTCATCATTCACAGTTCCAATTTGCTCTTGATGATCATTCTCTTCATGATCATAAGCGATTCTGACATTATCATCATTTGTAACCTCACGAGTAACCTTAGGAATGGGCACAAAGATCTCATCATCCTCCTCATCATCACTATCATCACCAAGATTGATTTATGACGCTTGTTGGGCAAGATCTTCAATTTCTACATCATCAGGATTAACCTTACTCGGTTCTTGGTTAGCATCATCAAACACAACATGAATGGATTCTTCAGCTTTCGATTTGATCTTATTTAGGATGCAAAAACTCTTTCCATTCTTGGCATAGCCTAGAAAGATTCCCTCATCCGCTTTAGGATCAAATGTCTTTAGGCTGTGGGATCCATTGTTATGAATGAAACATTTTGAACCAAATACATGAAAATATGAAACGTTAGGCTTACGTCCCTTCCACAACTCCTAGGGAGTCTTTTCATGTTGCTTGTTGATCATACACAGGTTCTGAGTGTAGCAAGCGGTATTGATTGCTTCGGCCCAAAACCTTTGAGGCAGCTTAGACTCTGCAAGCATCGTCCTAGCGACTTCTTTAAGCGTTCTGTTCCGTCACTCGGCAACTCTATTCTGTTGAGGTGTTCTAGGAGAGTATTCCAAGATCTATACAAAATTTCTCAAAAAATTGGTTAGTAAATTCAGTTCCTCTATCGCTTCTAATTCTCGTCACTTTTAAATCTTTTGAAGTTTGTAATTGACGAATTAAGGATGTGAGCTTGACACTAGTTTCATCTTTGGTCGCTAGGAATTCTACCCATGTATAGCGAGAGAAGTCATCAACTATTACTAGCGAGTACTTGTTACCACTAACACTCATGATTTGAATAGGATCAAACAAATCTAGATGCAATAGTTCAAGAACTCTAGAAGTAGATAGGCATGGTTTCTTCTTAAAAGATGATTTAACTTGTTTACCCATTTGACATGCATCACATAAGCGATTCTTCTGAAAGGAACCCTTAGGTAATCCCTCTACTAGATTTAGCGACATTAACTGAGAGATTGCCTTAAAGTTGAGGTGATTCATTTTTCGATGCCATAACCAACCCAATTCATTTTGACTTTTAGCAACAAAGCATGTGGGGTTGTTATCAATTGTAGAATCCCAATCCACTAAATACACATTTTTTGTTCTTTTTTTTCTTAATTTAGTAGACTTAGTCTTAGAGTCATTAATATAGCAAAAGTCGCTTGAAAATTTTACTTCAAAGCCTTTATCACAAAATTGACTAATGCTTAACAAATTGTGCTTATACATCACTGATCATGATGTTCCCCCTATGCATGATACCTATACCTTTGGTTTTACCTTTGGAGTTATCACCGAATATAACTTGAGGACCGTTGGTTGCACGATAGTTGACCAAAAGATTCTTTGATCCAGTCATGTGCCTTGATGACCCACTATCGAAGTACCAAACTGAAGTATCGGTGTTGGCTCTAGGTACCTGCATTTAAAGGACAATTCTAACTCTTCTTAGGTACCCATGTTGTCTTGGGTCCTTCAACGTTAGTAACCTTGGTTTGAATTAAAACTTTAGGAACCCATATTTTCCTAGTCTTTATTGTAGGAATACTGGCCTTCTTGGGTTTCACATTTTGTTGTGTGTGTCTTTTGTTCACCTTGTGCTGTGTGTGCTTTTTGGGTGAATAATAATATCCTCTATTATAATAGTAATCCTAATCATAGTCATAATCATAATCATCATAATAGCGATAATATGATCTAGATCTTTGTGGATATTAACGCTGGTATTTCCTGGGCGCTGGCTTGGGTTGCACGTTTGGTACTAGACGCTTAGCGCATGATTCATAGTGGTTAGGTTTATCCTTAGCCTTTTGAGCTTTTGGATGAACTCTTCTTTGTGAATCTTTTGCCTTTGCCTTACCCTTGCCTAAGTCAGCTTTGGCTTTCTCATTTGGCCTCGTACCATTGTCGCTTGGTTCATTCAGCGTTTGACTTTGTGAACCTTTCTCAACGAAGAAAACACTCTTCCTTTTGTTGTTTTCCATAACATTAGATTTATTTGATTGCTTACCGAATTTATTGCACCCTAAACCGGTCTTTTCACCAAACATTCTTGTTATTCCAGTCACATTATCCAACTTTCTTGAAGCTTTTGATAATGATGAGAGGAGCTGCTCTGATTTAGCAAATCTAGCGATCATATCGGCTTCTCTCTTGACTATTATATCAAGATCGTTTTTCAATTGAGTAATCTCACTCTCAAGCAACTGGTTCTTCTCAATGCATTGTTGCTGAACTTGCAACTCTGCTTTGAGCGTTACTTTATCACTTGTGAGCGATGAGATAATAGCGAAGTGATTTTGATATATTTTGGCGGGATCTTGACAATCTTTATAATATTCATTAACTTTGTCAAGTAATTTATCATAAAAAAGAGGATGAGATAATTCAATGTTTACCTCAGGTAGCGAATCGTCAGACGCTTCATCATCTCTTGCCATGAGACAAATCAACTCTGAGTCACTTGTAGGCTCATCATCACTGCTTTCATCTGATGATTCCAAATCCTCTTCAGGTGCGGAGAGTGGTTCAGATTCCGCTAGCAATCCTTGTTGGCGAAGGTTGCTCCTGAATTGGTTTCTATCCGCATAGTCTTGCCTTGTGGGCTTAGACACATTTGGATAAGGGCAATTTATCTAGTAGTGCCATGGTTTCCTGCAATTATAACACAAATTAGTTTTCATTTTCTGTTCAGTGGTTAATCGATTTGAAACAACTGGCGCTGAGAGATTCTGAGTAGGGGACAGAGGCGCTTGATATGGAACTGGAGCTACTGGTTGAGGTGCAGAGTACACTGGCGCTTGATACTGAGGCGCTGATGCTGGGGGAGGATTTTGAAATGAAGTTTGTCCAATAGGATTTCTCTTTTCATATCTTAGAAATTTCTTGAATTTCTTGACCAATAAAGCCATCTCCTTTTCTTCATTGGATTCTGTTGATTTAACCTCACTAACCGCTTTACCCTTACTTTTGGTAGTAGCGATTAAAGCTCCTGATTCAGTCGCTGAAGTCGATGTGTCGCTGACTTCACCCAATTCGAACTCAAATGCCTTTAACACTGAAAACACATGTTCTGGAGTAAGAGTCTCCAATGTCTGTGATTCTCTCATAGCAACAGTCTTAATCAAATACTTGCTTGGAAGACTTCTGAAAATCTTATTGACCATTTCCTTGTTGGTCAATTCCTTGTCTAATGACGCTAACTCGGTAATGAGCAAAGTAAACCTTGCGTCCAATTGTTCTAGCGTCTCATTGGGGTGCATCTTGAAATGCTCAAATCTTTGCATGGCTATGGAAAACTTGTTCTCCTTCATTTGTGTTGATCCTTCACACACAATAGCCAACTTATCCCATATTTCTTTGGAAGTCTTACATTGCTTGATCTTGTTGAACAATGCATCATTGTCTCCTAACGCTGAGTAAAGTGCACTTCGCTCTTTTTCTATCTTCTAGCGTCCATTCTAACTTGGGTTTCTCAACATATCCATCTGGAGTTGCTTCATCAGCTCCAGGTGCTCGAGTTATCACTTTCATGATCTTAATGGGGCCATTTGAAATTACATCACACATTTCATTATCGCAAGAACATAGATACGCGAATGCTTTGAGTTTCCAAGAATCATAATTTGATTCTACCAACTTAGGCATTTTGGTAAAAGCCATAATAAGGTGTTTAAGGGAAGATTTTAAAACGACTAAGTTTAGAAAAATGGATCTAAACAAGCAGTTACGCTTGAAAACACTTAGGTTTCTACTTCAACCGCTCTAATACCACTTGGTGGTCCCAAGTGGCATATGAAAGGGTCTAGAAGGGGGGGAGGGTTGAATAGGCCCTTTAGTCTTTTTGGACTTCAAAAAAAAATTCGTATCACTTTTAAAGATTAGAACGCTTAGGTAGCTGGGCGCTTGGGTCAGGCCCTTAAGTAAAGATAACATAGATTTAGTGATTTCAGCAATTTACCAAAGTAGGGTAACGCTTAGATCGCTTAATCAGGGTTAGCACCGCGGAAATGATTTTAAAGCTTTAGCGTTCGTTTTGGTTAAATAGTCGCTTAGCAGATTAGCTTGTCTTTTCCAGAATAAATGGTATAAAAATTAAAACAAGACAATAATGAAAGTAAATGACACAAGATATATAAGGTTCACTGGGTGATGTAATCCCAGCTACGTCCTTCTTCTCCTTTTTCACTTGGAGGGAATTTACTAAGATGATTATCAAAAAATCACACAGAATCTTCTACAAGATAGTAAATAGGTGAAAATGATCTTGGGCTCCTTGATCACACAGAAGTCAGCACCAATGAAGATTTTCTTCTTCAAGCTTCTCTCACTCAGAAATACTGCCTATAAGGGGTTTCAACAACTTTCTCACTCAGATGAAAGGTTGAGGGTTTTTATCACAACGGTTTGTTTGTTTTTGGAAAGATCAAACAACTTGAAATATCTCAGTAAGAATTGAGGTTTCTTCTTTGGAAGAGATTTGAGATATTTGTGACTGTATGGAATGTATGTAGAAAATCTTGAAAGATTTTGGCTATGGAATTTCTAAGCTTTTTCTTCAGCAAATATTTCTTGTGCATGTTCGTATTTTTCTCTCTGTGTAACTATTTAGGGTTTGCTAGAGGTAAGGTATTTATAGCCAATTCTTGGGATCTGTCCGTTGGACACATGTAGGAGCGTGCCTATCACGTGGTGCGTGACTGTACCTTTTCTCTAACATTCCTAAAATTCTGCTGGTTCCGATTGGACGGGAGCAGCTATAAACTCTGAAGTTCTGACAGTCTAGTCAAAAAGGTGGCTTGTCCACAAGTCATAATAGCTTATCACATTTAATGCACTTATCAGGCATTTAATGCATTTAAATTTAATTCCCATTGGAAATAAATGTCCGTTGAATGATTGCATTTAAGTCCTTCATGATTTGAGAATTTATTTCAGGTGAATCTGATATTGATCGCCAAAGTGCTTTGAGCGCTTGATCCATAAATCCTGAAATAGTCCTTTAGCGTTTGACAATCGCTAAGAACAAATCTTCATCTTCATTTGACTTCAGATGCTGATCTTCAACTTCTTCTCTAATAGACTCACCTAGAATTCTATTACCGATTCAGTATCTAATACTTAGTCTAAAATCTACAAAGATAAAAATTACAAGTCTAACAAAATTACATACTTTCAAACGCTTACACATTGGTCTAGAAAAACATAAACTTACATTATATTTAGGGTCTAACATAAAGTCCTATCTTATCATCATCAAAACATCTAACATGAAATTTTCTAACAATATATATATATATATATATATATATATATATATATTATTAATTGTCTTATTTAATCTCCACCCAACCATAAAACGCTTCATAAACAAATAAATATATAAATCTATTCAACCACATCCAATAATATATATATATACATATACATTATATATATAATATATACATATATATATATACATTATATATATATATAGTGTAAAAACATCTTAGTTCAAAATGCAATTATTTGAGTCCTCATTCGCGCGGTGCCATCGTTCTTATTTTTTTGTTTTCCTTGTGATTATTTCTTCTTCATCTACTGTCTCTCAAAATTACCAATGTTCTTTGTCATTCGTCATGTCATATTCCCACTTTCATATATGTCTATTTTTTCATCTTAATCAAATTTTCTTTAATTAATCTATCATCGTTACGGCGGCTAACACTCGCATCGTCACCTTTACCATATGCCACAAAATTATGAACATTTCTATTGGGAGCAATGTTGTTTTAATTCATTAAGTTTCTGGATTGGACAAGTTTCGGATACGTTCTGGACACGTTATCCATAATTTTATCACACAATTCGATCTTCTTCGTGATAAGCTCAGTGTCTCAGCACGTCCCCTTTGAGCTTGCGGGGGTGTATAAGTCCTATTAGGAGTATTTCTCTTAGTCATTGTTATATTGTTATCTTGTACTGCTATCATATCTGGAGTTAGTTTAGTCTAGTTATCTAACTCTTGTACTTCTATATATCATGTACACATTACGTATAGAGTGGGATGAATTATACCAATATTCTTAAGAGTTAATAGTGCCTCCATTGCATTAAATGAAAAAGCACCTAAAGAAAGCTACTCTCTATGCAAATTTTATGGAAGTTCGAGTTCGATATTTCTAGTCTTCATTGTTAAGAAGATGAATTCTCATGAAAGAAAAAAAATGTATTTAATAAGTTGGAACGAATGAATACATAAGATACAAAAAAATAGTTGTTAAGCTTAAATACAAACTAACTTAACCACCAACTAGCCGTTGGATAAATAAAATACGGAAAAGTAAAGTTGTTGCTTTGAAAACATAAAGTGCTATATTGAAAGTACTTGTAGAGAAACGTAGTGATATATATATATGTATGTATATGTGAAGTGAAAGTTTCCTTATATTAGTTTCCTGCCTTGTATAGGTTTCTGTTTTTGGTTAGGTTTTATATGTTAGGTTGTATATATATATGTACCTTCAGCCTTTGGCCGAGAGCAGAAGAAATTCATGAAAATTTTCCCTCAAATAAATTTAACATGGTATCAGAGTAAGGTTATCTGAAACCCTACGTACGATCGATGAACATGGCTGGAAACGAAAGAAAGAAACATTTATCGCCATATATCTTGAATTCCAACGACAACCCGAGAAACATAATTACCCAGGTGCAATTGAAAGGTGATAACTACGATGAATAGGCTTGTGAGATTCGAACCTCGTTAAGAGCCAAGAAGAAATTTGGTTTTATAGATGGAACGGTGCAACAACCTAAAGACGATTTGCTTGAATTGGAGGATTGGTGGATGGTGAACTCAATGTTGATATCATGGATCATCAACACGATTGAGCCAATCTTGAGATCTAGCATTAACACACATGGAGATCGCGAAAGACCTGTGGGAAGATATACAAGAAAGGTTTTCAATTGCTAACGGGCCTCGAATTCAGCAAATTAAGGCTGATCTTACGGAGTGCACACAAAAGGGGGTTTCGATCATGACCTACTATGGAAAATTGAAGCAATTGTGGGAAGAATTGGCATGATCAAATCCCGACATGTCGATGTGGAGGTTGCAAGTGCAATTTCTCGACTGGGCTTGATAAGAAACGTGAGGAAGAGAAACTTCATCAATTTTTGATGGGTTTGGATGATGTGATATATGGAACAATTCGCTCCAATATCCTGAGTAGAGCCTTTGCCTAATGTGAACAAGGCATACTCACTATTGTGCCAAGAAGAATGTGAGCGGACCATCACGCAAGGGAAAGAGGAACAGTGAAAACCTATGAGCTTCGTTGTGCAAGCTAATTTGGGAGGCTGGAAAACTGGTAAGGAAACAAAAGACAAATATGAGGTGGTGTGCTCGATTTGCAAGAGGAATGGACATGTGACTGAAAATTGTTTTCAACTTACCGGGTATCCTGATTGGTGGGGTGATCGACTAAGAGGAGCCGGAGGATCCGGACGTGGAACAGCCCGAGGGAGAGGGGGTCAGAACCGTGGTTGTGGTGGTCCGCCACGAGCCAACGCTGCTCAGGCTGAGTCGTCTTCCCAATCAACGACGGTGACAGAAGGGGATCAAGCAGCCCTAGGGTCATTGAGTGGGGAGCAACAGACAACTTTTCTGAACTTATTGAATTCCTGCAAACAGGGTACCAATGAAAAACTGACTAGTAAGATAAACTTACACTGGATAATTGATACAGGCACCTCGCATTATATGACTAGAAATTTGGCAAGTTTGAGTGAGCTGAAAGAGATGATACCTTGTCCGGTGGGACTACCCAATGGTGATCGAGTAACGGCCTTGAAAAAGGGGTCGTTTTACTTAGGTGAACACATGAAATTGAACAATGTTCTCTATGTTCCAAAGTTAAATTGTAACTTAATTTCGGTGTCTCAATTACTTGTCCAATCAAATTGTATATCCAATTCACTAATAAATTTTGTGTTATACAGGGCCGCACTTTGAGGATGGTGATTGGAGCGGGTGAAGTACGCAAGTGGCTTTATTATCTCACATTGGAAGCACCGGTTAAAGCATGCAAGGCTAGTCGAATTATTGTGGCATAGGAGGTTAGGACATCCGTCTGCAAGAATAGTAGGATTAGTTTCTAATGAGAATAAAACCTGTGATGTTTGCTTTAGAGCCAAACAAACGAGAGAAGTATTTTATCCGAGTGAAAATAAATCTCATGAAATTTTTGAGTTAATTCATTGTGATTTTTGGGGACCATATTCAATTCTTCTTGTGGTGCTTCATATTTTTTGACAATTGTTGATGATTTTTCAAGAGTAGTGTGGATATATTTGTTGATTGATAAAACTGAAGTTAAGCATACTCTTAGAAATTACTTTATCATGATTAAACGCCAATACACTAAGGATGTGAAAAATGTTAGGAGTGATAATTGAACCGAATTATGTGCTTGAAGAAAATGGGATACTGCATCAAACATCTTGTGCAGGAACACCCCATCAGAATGGTCGTGTAGAGAGAAAACATTGACATAGTTTAAATGTGGCTAGAGCTCTTAGATTTCAGGAGAATCTTCGGATCGAATTTTTGGGAAAATGTGTGATAACTACGGGTTACTTGATAAATCTGACCCCTACCAAGCTTTTGTTAGGATTATGCCCTCAGATGTCATAAAGGATCGAATGATAGGGCATCTTTCTTGTAATAAACTTATACTTATTTATAATAAAAGACATTGTTTAGTTTTCACTTAAATCTTATCTGCATCTATAAGTAATGTAAAACGTATTGTCCATGTTTTCAATGCAATCTCTCTACTTCCTATGGGATAGGAAGATTAGCACTAGAGAGATTGACATTGATTACTTAAACTCATTCGAAAGTAATATGAAGGTTTTAATGGACAAATAAAGAATTGGAACACTTGTACAATCTAAGCTTTGACATGGGAGTGTCAGTCGAACACCATGTGATAGTTGGAGCTTAAGATTGTAGGCACATCAGCGGAACTGATATGCTCGAACACGACTCACATCAGCTTTGTCACATGGGTTTTCACTCTGTGACTGTTAATGACCAAACTGATTATGCGTAGTAGGTATAAGTGAACCTATGACCTGAAGTATCAGATTGAAGATACACTTGGGATGTCAAGTCTGTCACTAGAGTAGTTAGACCCAATTCACCCGTTGGTGGGGTTGACCTCAAAATGCGGCATGATGGGCATGTTGTAATCTTAGCTGATAACTAATATGGGATTGTTCTCTCATAAGTGAATGAGAAAGTGTCCTATGTGATTATAGATAATAGAGATCAAAGTCTTTGGCCAAAGCAAAAGAGACAATTGTGTGAGGCACTAAATCGAACTTAATGATCTCGTATTATTATAATTAATACATATGGTCAAGTACAGTGAGTTTGACATAACCATGACTCTCACTTGATTGGGACACGTGAACAAAGGGTTTTATACTTATACGGTATTTACGATTGGAAGGTTGTGGAATGATCCAGTCATTTGATTTTGTTTGGACTACGAAGTGGGCCACGTGACTGGCTAGGTGTTACCCATTTTCTTTAGATTCCTCTCATTGCCAAACAAAACGAACTTAGTGAGTCGCACTAAAGGATTGATAAAGAAAAATAAAAGAATTTTTCTATTTTATTCTAGGAGATTTAATTTATGGGATAAATTAAATATGATTAATTAGTTGCTCCTTAGATGAGATAATTAATTATAAAGATAATATTAATTATTAATTAATTTCTCAAGAAAATAAATTAATGAATTAATTTATCAAATTAATTTTGTTATTTAATTAATTAATTTATTTATTGGATATAATAAATTATTAATTAAATAATAGATAATTAATTAAAACAAAAGATGAGTCGGCCCAATTAAGGAGGTGTCCATTTGGACGTCACATAGGGTCGAGTTGGACGTCCTTTAGGATGCCCAACATGGGCTCTAATCTTTCGTTTTGGTCAACAAGTCAAGTGATATTAAATCATCACTTAAAGACTTTTGACGTTGAAGAAATTTAACAATTTCACACAACTCTCCTAGAAAAGAAAAAAAAATATTCTCCTCCCTCTCTCCTACACTAGTCTTCGGTCATCAAGGGGAAAAGAAGGGATTTTTTCTTTCAATCAATTCGCATAATTATTTAGAGGCAACGTACTTTCGTTGTTTGGATGAAAAATTCAAGAAATCTTCAAGGAATTCGTGAAGAGTGGATAGCATGAGGTTTGAAGACTTGAAGGCTTCAAGTGTTCGAATTTTTGAAGGATGATCGAGTTCTCCAACCACTTCACTTCAACGGGTAAGTTTTATTTGTTTATGTGATTCAATATGCAAATAGAGAAAAACACTATGGGATTTTAAACCTTACGCTGCGCAATTTTTCACGAAACCCAATAGTGGTATCAGAGCCAATCTCTAATCTGCATATTTGATTTATGTTATGTGATTTATGATATGCGTATTACGTGTTTTTTGAAGCATGCATTTATGCGTTCTGAAATTTGCGTTTTTTATGATTTTTTGCCTAGAATTTGATTTTTAATGTTCATAACAGATTTGGATAAATTTTATGATGTGAAAAAATCAAAGAACGAGGAAAAACGAGGCCCGAAGGCCCCGAGTACACGGCACACAGCGTTGTGCGCACACACAGTTGTTATGCGCCGTACGACCTTGCGCCGCACAGCCTGGCGCCATGTGGCCTAGTTACACGACCACATGGCATACTGAAACGGACCATGGACCCGGGTCTGAAAATCGGGCCGTGAATTGGGTCAAATTTAGTATTTTGGTTTTGGGTAAATTTAATTATCCGGGTGGGTCAAAAGAATGATGACCCGAAATAATTCAAATTAAGCCCTATTTTAAAATTACTTAATTTTTTCTTATTAATTTATTTAGGCTTAATTTAATTAATTCCAAATGGGCCAACGGGTTAGTGGTTTGGATTTAAATTAAAACTTGCCCAATAGAAATTAATAACACGTGTATGTTTTTTTCAATTAATTAATTTTAGTCCCAATTAAATTAAATCGAGTGGACCAAAAAGATGGTGACTTGGGTTTGATGAAATCGAGCCCAATAAGATTAATTGGAATAAAATATTTAATTATTTTTCTTGGAGCTTAATAATTAATTTATGAATTAAATATTTTTATTTTTCCTTGATTTGGAAATTACATAGATATTTGAATAAGGAATATAAACTATTTTTCTTGAATGATTAATAATTAATTCTTTAATCAAATAAAAGTTTTTCCAATTTATGATGGCGTTAAATTATAATAAAATAAGATTCTATATTTTATGTATTCATTTTAGTTGGACTAATATTATATAAATTAAAGGTAGATATACTTAATTTATAATTTTGAATATCTAAGTCATCTAGTAGGACTAGATTGATTTTAATTGAAATAAATAATATATATAAATTAGGAATTTTACAAAGGACTTTTTAGTTGGAATAAAATTTTAAATAATCAACATAAGTGTTTTAATATTGCGAGCATGTCATATGTGATGGAGACACCGATCATGGACTTAGGTTTTATTCGATTTACCTTTCTTTTTTATGGGTTGTAAAGCCGAAATTGAGGTTGTTTATTGCTTTCTTAGAAATAATATATAGGTTGTTTTTAAAGCAATGTAATAGAATAGTTCAAGATTGGTGGAGACGAGAAGCCCATGAAGATTATATAGTTTTTCGTTTTTACCTTTTTGTGATGGTCCATTGGCTCGGGCCCTCTAGTAAAAGTCCATGATCGAGTGTGATGGTTTTATTTATTTAATTCTATTTTTATTTATTGATAGGCATGTTAATTAGTAGTATAAATTATGCATGTTCGATATATGATAATTGCGCTACATAAATTGATTAATGTGCAAAGTGAGACCAAACTTTTGACAATCTGGATTCTCCCAAATAAATAATACCAAGTTAGTAAAGGATGTGGTACATCCTCGCCCTCCACTAAGCTTATTAAAATTAAAATTACTACAAATGTGTAATGCTTCCCAGTTATGGGGGGTATGCATTTGGAAATAATTTGAAATTTTATTAAGTGCATAAGATGCCTTATTCGAATCATATTTCATCCCAAAATCTGGTTAGGTTGCAAGGTGAAATTCAAATGTTAGACTAAAGGAGTTAGTGGGAATGAACTCGGATAGTTCACGAGCTTAAAAATCGGTTAGGTTGCGGCTTGATGAACTATGGGAAAAGGTATTGAAACATTTATGGGATAAATTGATGTAAGACATTACTTCAAATAATTAATGGGTCAGAAATCAGTTAGGTTGCAACCCATCTAATTAATTGAGGACCTCAATACCGACTGTGGAATTGGTGCCAATGATGATTCCCGATTTCTACATGGGAGTGTGGCATTCGAAAAACTAAAGTGGGAGCGAAGATGAATTTTAAAGTCCTTAATTTTTCTTGGTTAAGTCAATTACAAGTAATTAATTAATCTGGTTTATTTCTGCAGTTATTTTCTCGTTTATCTCTCTCAAATATGACAAACCCACTTTCAATTCTGCTCGAAAAGAATACCCTGACTGGACCCAACTATGTGGACTGGCTTAGAAATTTGAGGATTGTCCTCAATATGGAATCTCTGGGATACGTCTTGGAAGCTGATGTCCCGGCGGCTCCAGCTAGTACACGTGCTAATGAGGAAGAGGTCCATGCCCATGAAAAATGGGTCAAAAACGACGTCCAAGTGAGAGAACACATTCTGGGATCTATGACCAATGAACTTCAAAGGTCACATGAAAGGATGCCCACTGCAAGAGCTATCCTAGCACACCTGGTAGAGCTCTATGGTAAGCATAGTCGAACTGCTCGATATGAGATATCAAAAGAGCTCTTTGGACCCAAGATGAAAGAAAGTGAAAAGGTTGGTGATCATGTCCTCAAAATGATATTGAGGATTGAGAAATTGGAAACTCTCGACTTCACCATGAACGCCACCCTTCAAACTGACTTAATCTTGCAGTCTCTTCCTGATTCCTTCTCCCAATTTGTGGTTAACTTTGACTGTAATGAGATAGAGTGCAATGCTAATGAATAACTTGGTTACTGCATAATCTCAAATGAAACCAAAAGGAAAGGAAGCTGCCTTGGTCATCTCTTCTGGACCTAAAAAGTCTAAGTCTAAGAAGAAGAACAAAAAGCAGCCTGGCGAACAAGGAGCAAAAGGAGGCGTTCAAAAGGGTAAGGGAATGGCTCAAGGGTTTTATAAGATCAAAGGGCCTAAAAAGATGGATAGATGTCTCGAGTGCGGTGAGCTTGGCCACTGGAAGTGGAACTTTCCTAAATTAGGTAAAGGCGCAAAAGGTATGGAACTCTTAATTTATGAAACTAATTGTTCTATGACCATTTTTTCTACTTCATGTATTCTGGACTCAGGGGTTAGCGCTCGTGTGTGTTGTTTGGATCAGGGTCTGGAGAGAAGTAGAAGCTGGGCCGAGAAGAAGTGCTGATCAAAGTAGGCAGCAGGGAAAGCATCGCAGCTACTAGGATTGGATCTACTTCTTTGATTTTGAATTCTGGACATTTATTATTTTTTAAATGATGTTTTGGTTTTGCCCAAGGGGCTTAAGAACATTGTTTCCATACTTATATTAGTTAAGACTGGTTTGACATTCCATTTTTCTGATTTGAATTGCGACATTTATTATGGTGATAAAATAGTTGGCTATGCATCTTTAGTTAATGGTTTGTATTATTTGAATGTCCATAATTCTTCTGTTGTGAATGTTGTAACACATAAACGTGTTAGGCAAGAAGCTAACTTAAGACTTAAGTGGCATCTTAGATTAGGCTATGCTAGTGAGCACAAGATCCACAAAATGGAGAAAGATGGGCTTTTAAGCTCACTGGGATCGGATCCCTATCCAACATGTGAATCTTGTCTCTTAGGCAAGATGGCTAGATCTCCCTTCACAGGAAATATTGAAAGAGCTACTCAAGTCTTAGGATTAGTGCACACTGACGTTTGTGGAGCATTTGAAGAAATGGCTCGTGGAGGTTTCTGCTACTTCATCATTTTGACAGACGATCATTCAAGATATGGTCTAGTGTATCTGATGAAGCAAAAGTCTGAATCCTTTGAAAGGTTTAAAGAATTCAAAGATTTTGTAGAAAATCAAACTGGCCAAAATATAAACACTCTACGTTCAAATCGTGGAGGAAAATATATGAGCGCTGAGTTTGATAATTTCCTTAGGGAACAAGGAATAATGTTACATCTAACACCACCAGCAACTCCTTAACTAAATGGATTAGCCGAGCGTAGGAACCGAACATTGTTGGACATGGTTCATTCCATGCTTAGCTACACTGATTTACCCATTTCGTTGTGGGGACATGCGCTCCTTACAGCTGTGTATATATTGAATAGATGTGCCTCCAACTCCATTCCTAAAACTCCACATGAGATGTGGAATAATAGGAAACTAATACTTAACCACATCAAGATTTAGGGATGTCCTGCTTATGTCAAAAAGACTAAAGTAGAGAAATTGGAGACAAGATCCCTAATGGGACGTTTCATTGGTTATCCTAAAGATTCCATGGGATTTTTCTTTTACCTACATGGTGATCAAAGGATCATTGTGGCCCTACAAGCCCACTTCCTTGAGGATGAGTTCATCTTGGAAAGGGATAAAGGTATAAAAATTGTTCTAGAAGAACAAAATAAAACTCCCCCTGTGACATCTGTCCAAGAACCAAGACCTGACCCAACAGTAGCACAACCACCACGTAGATTTGGTAGAATGCCACATGAACCTGAGAGGTATAGGTATTTGCAGGAGAGGGAGCTAGATCTTCACACTAGTACAAGAAGGTCATGAAGATGACCCTTCTACCTATGATCAAGTGATGGTAGATGTCGACGCTTCAAGATGGCGAGAGGCAATGGAAACAAAGATGGATTTTATACAATCGAACCAAGTTTGGACCTTGATAGATAGTCCTGAAGGTATCAAACCTATAGGATGCAAATGGATCTACAAAAGAAAGATTGGTAGCAATGGCAAGGTTGACACCTTTAAAGTCAGGCTCGTAGCAAAAGGCTATAGTCAAAGAAAAGGAATTGACTATCAAGAGAGCTTTTTGCCCGTGGCCATGATAAAATCCATCCAAATACTGTTAACCATAGCTGCATACTTAGATTATGAGATATGGCAAATGGATGTCAAAACTGCTTTTCTAAATGGATTCCTAGAAAAGGACATCTATATGGAACAACCAAAAAGTTTTGTATCCGAGACCAATATCCATAAAGTATGTATACTTGAGAGGTCCATATACGGTCTCAAGCAAGCATCTAGAAGCTGGAATCTTCATTATGATGAAGTATTAAATGGATATGGCTTCATCAAGAACGAAGATGAACCTTGTGTCTACAAGAGGACTAGAGGGAGCAAGATCTTGCTCTTAGTACTATATGTAGATGACATTCTACTTATCGGAAATGACGTGGGAATGCTCACCACTGTCATGAAATGGCTTTCGAGTACGTTTTCCACGAAAGACTTGGGAAAAGCAACGTACATTATAGGAATTCATATCTATAGAGATAGAACGAATAGAATGATCGGTCTTTCCCAAGCCCTTTACTTAGAAAAGGTCCTGAAGAGATTTAGGATGGATAACTCTAAGAAAGGATTCCTTCCCATGAGACATGGGGTATACTTATCTAATTCTATGTGTCCTCAAAATGAGGAAGATAGAAAGGATGTGAGCAATGTACCGTATGCTTCTGCAGTAAGTAGCCTAATGTATGCAATGTTGTGTACTAGACCTGACATTACTTATGATGTAAGCGTGGTGAGTCGATTTCAGGCAAACCCGGGAAAGGAACATTGGATAGCTGTGAAGAATATCCTAAAGTATCTTAAAAGAACTATGGATATGATTCTCATCTATGGAGGTGGAGATCTGAAGCTGGAAGGTTACACTGATTTAGACTTTCAGTCTAATGTAGATGACCGAAAATCCACTTCAGGGTTTGTTTTCACGCTTAATGGTGGGGCGGTGTCTTGGAAAAGTTCCAAGCAAAACACAACTGATGATTCCACCACTAAAGCAGAATATGTGGCAGCCTCAAAGAAGCTGTTTGGATGAGAAAGTTTCTAAGAGAACTTTAAGTGGTTTCTAGTGCAGAGCTCCCATTACCACTTTATTGTGATAACAATGGAGCGATAGCGCAAGCCAAGGAACCAAGGTCTCATAACAAGTCTAGACACATTGAGAGAAGATTTCACATCATCATAGAGATCGTTGGCAGAGGAGAATAGTAGTGCAGAAAATAGCCTCAGCTGACAATGTAGCTGACCCGTTCACCAAACTACTACATCAGGCTGTCCTGGACCGACACCTGGAAAGGATGGGTATAAGATACCACAAAGAGTGGCATTAAGTGCAAGTGGGAGATTGTTAAGATTATGCTCTTAGATGCCATAGAGGATAGAATGATATGGCATCTTTCTTGTAATAAACTTATTCTTATTTATAATAAAAGGCATTGTTTAGTTTTCAATTAAATCTTATCTGCATCTATAAGTAGTGTAAAATGTATTTTCCATTTTTTCATTGCAATCTCTCTACTTCCTATGGGATAGGAAGATTAGCACTAGAAAGATTAGTCTTGATTACTTAAACTCGTTCGCAAGTAATATGAAGTCTTTAATGGACAAATAAAGACTTGGAACACTTGTACAGTCTGAGCTTTGACATGGGAGTGTCAGTCGAATACGATGTGATGGTGGGAGCTTAAGATTGTAGGCACATCAGTGGAACTGATATGCTCGAACACGACTCGTATCGGTTCTGCCACATGGGTTGTTACTCTGTGACTGTCAATGACAAAACTGATTATGCGTAATAGGTATAAGTGAACCTATGACCTGAAGTATCAGGCTGAAGATACACTCGTGACGTCAAGTCTGTCAGTAGAGTAGTTAGACCCAGTTCACCCGTTGATGGGGTCGACCTCGAAATGCGGCTTGATGGGCAAGTGGTAGTTTTAGCTAATAACTGATATGCGATTTGTTCTCTCATAAGTAAATGAGATAGTGTCCTATGTGATTATAGATAATAGAGACCAAAGTCTTTGGCCAAAGCAAAATAGACGATTGTGCTAGGCACTAAATCGAACTCAATGATCTCGTATTATTATAATTAATATATATGGTCAAGTACAGTGACTTTGACATAACCATGACTTTCACTTGACTGGAACACGTGAACAAAGGGTTTATACTTATACAGTATTTACAATTGAAAGGTTGTGGAATGGTCCATTCATTCCATTTTGTTTGGGCTACGAGTGGGCCACATGACTGGCTAGGTGTTACCCACTTCCGGTAGATTCCTGTCATTGGCAAACGAAACGAGTTGCGCTAAAGGATTGATAAAGAAAAATAAAAGAATTTTTCTATTTTATTCTAGGAGATTTAATTTGTGGGATAAATTAAATATGATTTATTAATTGCTCATTAGATGAGATAAATAATTATAAAGATAACATTAATTACTAATTAATTTCTCAAGGAAATAAATTAATGAATTAATTAATTTAATTAATTAATTTATATATTGGATATATTAAATTATTAATTAAATTATAGATAATTAATTAAAACAAAAGATAAGCCCGGCCAAGTAAGGGGGTGTCCATTTGGACGCCACCTAGGGCCGAGTTGGGCCTCTTAATCTTTTGTCTTCGTCAACATGGGCTCTCCTAATCTCTAGGATGCCCAACATGGACTCTAATCTTTTGTTTTCATCAACAAGTCAAGTGATTTGAAATCATCACTTAAAGACTTTTGACCAAAATGAAATTTTTACAGTTTCACACAACTCTCCTAGAAAAAAAACAGAAAACTCTCCTCTCTGTCTTCTACACTAGCCGTTGGTCATCAAGGGGAAAAGAAAGGATTTTTTCTGTCAATCAATCCGCGTGATTATTTAGAGGCAACGTACTTTCATTGTTCGGATCAAAAATTCAAGAAAGCTTCCAGGAATTTGTGAAGAGTGGATAGCACGAGGTTTGAAGACTTGGAGGCTTCAAGTGTTCAAATTTTTGAACGAGGATCGAGTTCTCCAACCACTTCGTTTCAACAAGTGAGCTTTATTCGTTTTAGCGTTTATGTGATTCCATATGCAAATCCAGAAAAATACTCTGGGATTTTAAATCCGCTGCGCAATTTTTCATGAAACCCAACAGCTTTTGGGGGGTAAGTCACCCTATGAAATAATGTTTGGAGAAGCTCCTCGTTATAAACATATTCGGGTTTTTGGTTGTCTTTGTTATGAAAAGTGGTTGAATTATGATAAGGTTAAATTTTCTAGTCAAAGTAGACGTTGCCTGTTTGTGGGGTATCCTTTTGGTAAGAAAGGTTGGAAACTTTACGATCTTGAAACAAGAGAGTACTTTGTATCGAGAGATGTCGTATTCTCTGAAAATGAATTTCCATATATCAAAGAAGAGAAAATTGGTGACCTTCGTATAGTTAGTGGTGCCAAGGACGACTTAAATAGGGATGACGCATCGAGTGATGAGGCACTCGGGAATACGGGGATGAATAAGGGGGGGGCGCAGGAGAATCGAGTCCTCATGATGAGCCGCTTGGACGCAGTCATAGAGTGAAATGTCCTTCTACTTGGTTGACAGATTTTGTGACTCACACTACTCAGTACATAAGCCCCTTTGTGCGTTCATCTCAACCATTGCCGTCCTCAAGTATTTCTTATCCTATAGCGCATTATGTGAATTGTGATAGTTTTTCTGTGCAACACTGATCTTTTTTTTCAGGTTTGACAAGGGAGAGAGAGCCGAATTGTTGCGGTGAAGCCGTGAAGGATGTTAGATGGAGAGATTGGTGGTCCCAAGTGGCATACGAAAGGGTCTAGAAGAGGGGGTTGAATAGACCCTGAACTCTTTTTCGACTTCAATAATTCGTATCACTTTTAAAGATTAGAATGCTTAGAAAGCTGAGCGCTTGGGTAAGGCGCTTCAGTAAAGATAACTTAGACTTTGTGATTTTAACAATTTAACAAAATAGGGTAACACTTAGATCGCTTAATCAGGGTTAGCACGGCGGAAATAATTTTTAAAGCTTTAGCGTTCGTTTATGTCAAATAATCGCTTAGTTGATTTCCTTGTCTTTTTCCAAAACAAATAATGTAATGTAAAGCAAGACCATAAAATAGGAAATAACACAAGACTTTGTAAGGTTCACTGGGTGGTGTAATCTCAGCTACGTCCTTCTTCTCCTTGAACACTTGGAGGAATTCCACTAAATTGATTATCGAAGGATCACACAGAAGCTTCTACAAAATAGAGGCGGGGATGATGATCTTGGGCACCTAGATCACACAGACTTCAGCACCAATGAAGATCTTCACCAACAAGCTTCTCTCACTCAGAAATACTGCTTGTAGAGTCAACAACTTCTTCACACAGACAAATGAGGTTGAGGGTTTTGATCACTGGTTTGTTTGTTTTTAGGAAGTTCAAACAACTTAGGATATCTCAATAATATTGTATAGTTCTTCTTTAGAGATGTTTGAGATATCTATGACTGTCTGGAATGTATGTAAAAAGCTTGAAAGAATTTTGGCTCAGGAGTTTCTAAGCTTTCCTTGAGAGAGAATTTCAGCAAAGTTTTTGACCTTTTCTTGTGCATGTACATACGTTTAGGGTTTGCTGGGATTGAGGTATTTATAGGTATTTTCTTGGGATTTGTCTGTTGGACACATGTAGGAGCGTGCCTCTCACGCGCGAGTGAGTCGTACCTTTTCTCTGACATTCCTGAAATCCTGCTGCACTGATTTGATGTGGTAGGTTTGAACTTTGAAAATCTGACAGTCTAAGCCAATAGGTAGCTTGCTCCGTATACAATCTGTCCTTATCACATTTAATGCTCTTATCAAGCATTTAATGCATTTGAATTTATTTTCCGTTGGAAATAAATGTCTGTTAAATGATTGCATTTAAGTCCTTAGTGACTTTGGAATTTATTTCAGGTGAATCAGATCTACTTGATCGATTGATTACTTTGATCGCTTGATTCATAAACCCTGAAATAGTCCATAGCGATTAACAGTCGCTTAAGACACAATCTTCATCTTCGCTTGTCTTCAGATGCTGATTTTCAACTTTATCTCTAATAGACTCATCTAGAATTCTAATAGCGATTTAGTTTACAATACTTAGTCTAAAGTCTACAAAGATAAAAATTAAATAAGATTACAACCTTTCAAACGCTTATACATTTGTTCTATGAAAACATAAACTTACATTCTTTTTGGGTTCTAACATAGAATCCTATCTTGTCATTATCAAAACATCTAACATGAAATTTCCTAACAGAGATGCTATGAAGAAAAAAATTGAGGCACTTGAACAGAATCAAACATGGACGGTGGAACGATTTCCACCAGGAAAGAAAGCTATAGGAAGCAAATGGGTGTACAAAATCAAATAAAATTCGGATGGTAACGTTGAGCAGTATAAGGCGAGATTGGTGATCCTAGGAAATCATCAAGTCGAGGGAATCGACTATAATGAAACTTTCACTCCCGTTGCCAAGATGGTTACTGTTTGAACATTTTTTTCTGTGGCAACGGCGAAAGGATGGGAACTTCACCAAATGGATGTTCACAACACCTTTCTTCATGGAGATTTGGGGGAAGAGGTATTTATGAAGATGCCTCCTGGTTTCACGACTTTGCAGCTATAGGATGTGTGTCGCTTGCGTAAATCTGTCTATGGCTTGAGACAGGCTCCCCGTTGTTGGTTTGCCAAACTGGCGATTGCTTTAAACCAATATGTATTCTGTCAATCTCATTTTGATTATTCGTTGTTTACTTGGAATCGGGGAACGATACAGTTGAGTATCTTGGTGTATGTTGGTGATCTCGTCATTGCTGGGAATCATGGTGGTGCTATTTGAGAGTTCAAGAAATACTTGTGTCAATGTTTTCGCATGAAAGACTTAAGAGTCTTGAAGTATTTCGTAGGAGTTGAAGTTGCCAGAAATAAGGAGGATCTTTTTCTTTGTCAACGCAAGTATGCGATGGATATTATTGCGGAAGCAGGTTTGTTGGGTGGCAAACTGACTGGTTTTCCAATGGAGCCAAATCATCGTTTGGGAATGGCTGAAGGGGCATTCTTGAACGATCTGGAGAAATATCGATGATTAGTAGGTCGGCTCATTTATTTGACACTCACATGACCTGAGCTATCCTATGGAGTACATGTTCTGGATCAATTCATGCAGCATCCGAGAGCCGAACATTGGGAAGCTGCCTTGCGCGTCGTACATTTCTTGAAAGGTAGTCCTGGACAAGGAATTTTTCTTCGAGCCGATTATGATTTGCGTTTGTATGCATAATGTGATTCGGATTGGGTGAGTTGTCCTTTGACACGACGGTCACTAACTGGATATTTTACTTGTTGGGGAATTCAGCGATATCATGGAAGACTAAGAAGCAACCCACAGTTTCACGTTCTTCTGCCGAAGTCGAGTACAGGTCGATGGCTACAACTGTTTGTGAACTGAAATGGTAGAAAGGTCTCTTGTTGTCTCTTGGGGTGAAACACTCTGGACCTAAGCGACTCTGTTGTGATAATCAAGTGGCTTTACATATTGCCACCAATCCCGTGTTTCATGAGCGCACTAAACATATCGAAGTGGACTGTCATTTTGTGCGTGATAAGATTCAATGTGGGAACATCGCTACTGCTTATGTTCGAGGTTCATAGCATTTGGTTGATATTTTTACCAAAGCTTTGGGGAAGCAGCAGTTCGAGTATTTACTTTGCAAGTTGGGTGTTTGCAATCCTCACGCTCCATCTTGAGGGGAGGTGTAGAGAAACGTAGTGATATATATATGTATATGTGAAGTGAAAGTTTCCTTATATTAGTTTCCTGCCTTGTATAGGCTCCTGCCTTGTATAGGTTTCTGTTTTTGGTTAGGTTTTATATGTTAGGTTGTATATATATATATATGTACCTTCAGCCTTTGGCCGTGAGCAGAAGAAATTCAAGAAAATTTTCCCTCAAAGAAATTTAACAGTACTATTCTTAAATCTCCCCAACAAGGTTGTCGTCTGGACAAGTTTTGAACACCAAACTTGCTAAGGATATATTAAAATTGAGATTTCCCCAAAGCCTTTGTTAACATATCTGTAGGTTGATAACTTGTTGGAATCTAGTGTGTCATAATCAACCCCTTTTGACTTTTTTCTTTGATAGAACTTTGAGAAAATACTAGTCTACTTCAATATGCTTAGACCTTTCTTGATAAATTTGATTTGCTACCAACTGAATTCAGTGGCGGAATGTTTAGTCAGTGCACCAGAGATTTTACCCAGGGGGCGAGATTGTTGTGATAAAATTATACAATTTGTTAAGTAAGCCCCCCGCGGTACAGTACGCTATATTTATGGGGGAAAATATAATAAGAAATTAGGTTCAATTACAACTTTTGACATAATTTATACTCTTATAACTCTTTTGTTATAACCAGGATTTTAGGTTTTGGGGGGGCGAACTCAAAGTAAAGGGAGAAAACGTGATATTTTTCAATCTTGAGAGGGGGGAGTCGAAATTCAAATATAAAAAATTTTGTAAAGTAAAAAAATGATTTTTCAAAAATTTAGGAGGACATTTAATAATTTGAGCGGGGTCATTAATGTACTTTATGAATTAAAATTAAAAAATATCTATATATTAAAAAAACAATCAGCCCCCTCCCCCCCCACCCACACTTGCGGCCGCCCTGACTGAATTGCATACGTACGGTCTGTATGAAGTGGAACTGGAAGCTAGACTTTAGCTTCAACTCTTTCCAGACACTCAGCAACCAAGAACTTCACAAGTTGTTCCCAAGGCTCTATATTCTGCTTCAGCAGAACTCTTAGAAACAATATTCTGCTTTTTGACACTCCAAGAGATTAAATATTGGTATCATTGTAGATTTTGGGGTATTAAATTCACAGAAATTTCGAGGGAAATTTCAAGAATATTCATAATTTCGATTTCGATTCTAGAGAAATCATGAAAATTTATAGAAATAATTCTAAATTTTAAATGAAACTTTGGGTATCATTTATTTACATGATTATGCATTTTTTACATTAATATTATTGTGTGTATAGAGTATATATAGTGAGCTTTTGTTAATTAGTATGAGTAAAATATGTGGCGAAAATTTAAAACTAGTAGGATTTGAAAGTAGAGTAATCATTAAATAGCTTTAAAACTTCACTAAAGAAACATACAATTTTCATAAAATATAATATTCAAAATCATATGGAATTTCTAGGATAAAAATTGTTATACTCTCACATCAACTTTTTATACGCTATAATTATGGTTCCAAAGAAAGAAAAAGAATATCTAAAATTAGTATTTACATGTTATAATCAAGCATAAATATTTAAAATAAATATAAATAATTTAATATTATCTTTAATTTTGGAAAATATCGGGTTTCGATGAAATAATTGAAAATTGTAATGAAACTTTGGCTATCATTAATTTACATGATTATGCATTTTTTACATTAATAATAGTGTGTGTATAATGTATATATAGTGAGCTTTGTTAATTAGTATGAGTAAAATATGTGGCGAAAATTTACAATTAGTAGCATTTGAAAGTAAAGTAATCATATAGCTTTAAAACTTGACTAAAGCAACATACAATTTTCATAGAATATAATATTCGAAATCATATGGAATTTCTAGGATAAAAATTGTTATATCTTACATCAACTTTTTATACGCTATAATTTTAGTCCCAAAGAAAGAAAAAGAATATCTAAAATTAATATTTACATGTTATAATCAAACATAAATATTTAAATTAAATATAAATAATTTAATATTATCTTTAATTTTGGGAAATTTCGGGTTTCTATGAAATAATTGAAAATTTTAAATGAAACTTTGGGTATCATTAATTTACATGATTATGCATTTTTTACATTAATAATATTGTGTGTATAATGTATATATAGTGAGCTTTGTTAATTAGTATGAGTAAAATATGTGGCGAAAATTTAAAATTAGTAGGATTTGAAAGTAAAGTAATCATTAAATAGCTTTAAAACTTCACTAAAGCAACATACAATTTTCATAAAATATAATATTCGAAATTAATTATATGGAATTTCTAGGATAAAAATTGTTATACTCTCACATCAACTTTTCATACGCTATAATTGTGGTCCCAAAAAAGAAAAAGAAGATCTAAAATTAATATTCACATGTTATAATCAAACATATATATTTAAATTAAATATAAATAATTTAATATTATCTTTAATTTTGGAAAATTTCGGGTTTCGATGAAAATTTCTGGAAATTCCGTTTTCGATCGAAATTTCGGTGGATATTCTGCAAAATAATTTAATCTATTTTAAAAAATTTGGTTTCGATAGAAGTTTCAGGTTTCAGTCGACATTTTGACAGATATATTGCAAAATGGGATCAAAAGTGAATTTTTTTTTCAGGAGCCTAAGAAACCCAAAATTTCGATCAAAGTTTTGGGGTTTCGACCGAAATTTAAAATCATGATCATAGGGCAATTGCTAGATTGCCAATCTGAATCATAGAAAATATTCAAACTAAAACTATTGTGTGAACTCATCAATAATCCCAGACCATGTTATCTTTCAAGTATCTCAATACTCTATACATAGCATCAAGATGATATGTTCTAGGACTATGCATAAACAGTCTCAACACTTGTACAACATAGCTAATAGCAAGTCTAGTTAAACAATGATAAATCAATTTTCCAACAACCTTTGGGTTTTAAGTAACATTACTAATACCATGATCATCTTTATGCAAATCATGATCAAAGAATCACTACAAAAAAACTAATACATTGGTGACAAAATATAAAGTGAAAATGTTAAAGTTGTCACTAATTATAAGTTTGTAGTGACGGAGGAGGAGAGACGCCGCGGTGCCTTGAAAGCCTCACGGAATGCCGCGGTGTTCATGGTGGAACGCAACGGTGTTCGAGGCATAAGCATTTTAAGTGAACGTCGCGGCGTTTGGAAGGGAGTTGGCAGTTTCCTTCTGGGATTTGGACTCGGATTTGGCAGTTTTTTGGGCTTCTTTTGAGAGAGATTTGTTTAATCCTATTAGACTTGTTCTCTAAGTTATTTAGGATTGTATTCCTTATTTGTTAGGGTTTAGGCTTCTCTATTATTATAAATAGGAGAACTTAGCTTGTAATTCATTGATGTATTCAAGTTTACTTTTAGAAATAAAGATGTAGTCTAGGTTGACTCGTGGATGTAGGTTGTTATGCCGAACCACGTTAAGATCCTCGTGTTCATCTTTCATGTTTAGACTTAGGTTGTTATTGTTTCTTGATTATTTCTTCTTACTTTGATGCTACTATTCCTAACACGCTAATGCAAGAAATCTGTGGAATTAATTTAGAACATAAATTAGGGCGAATGCTGTCTTGGCTTAGTGGTAAGATTGAGGCCGCATGACTTAGAAGTCAAATGTTTGTTCCCACCAGATATGTGTGTTGTTTTTCTATTTATATAGTTGTTCATTGTTTCAAGTTTGTAATAAAAAATTGCATAATTAATTTGATATTTAATGGAATGATGTATCGTTCCTTTATAATAAGAAAAACTTAAATTAGAAAACTAACTATAGGAAAAAGACCGTCAAAATGTGAAGAGAGGATGGGGGTGACGCTCCTAAATTGTTTAATTATTAACTAATCCAAGACACGATGGAGCAATTAAGGTAATTGTTTAATTATCAAGTAGTTAGCAAGTTAAGGTTATGCTTATCATGTCTTGATTGTTTAATCAAATGAAACGTGCTATGGTACATTCACGGGAGATATGGCGTGTGTCGACTGCGCTCGGTGCCACAAGGGTTTGAATGTTGTTATTCTATCATATTTACCTAATTATGTTAAGAGTTATCCATTTAAAATTTGTCTGAACACACCAAATAACGAGATTATCAAATAACTAATTAATAATATTGAGTTTTTACCTTAAAATTCGTCCGAAATCCAATATGATAACCTAATTAATCCATTAAAATATTTTATATCATACTTTACTAAGTCTTCATTTTCTGGGAATAGAAGAAAAAAAGCAATAACATAAAATTCTTGCACATGATCACAACTGGTAAGGTGTAGTAGCTGCACAATGGTAATATATTACATATATAATTGCATAAAGTCTAGGATTGTCAATGAGATTAAGTCGACTCAAAGCTCGTAAGTTCGGCATGAAAATTTTCAAGTTTGAGTTGAATATTAGTGCTTGAGTCAATCAATGTGAACGTGAGTTAAGGTAGGCTCGGCTTAAGCTAGGCATGAGCTCGTTTAAATAAAAAATATATATTATATTATATATACATATACTAAAAATAATATATTAACATGATATAAACCAAAATCCAAAACCAGAACATAGAAACTATGGATGCATAGCTTATGAATATTATATAAAATATCCCTCATATTAAAATAAAAAATATTAGTTAACCATATTTTAATTCTAAATATTCACCGATAAAACTAATATAGAAAAATAATTAGCTTTTTCACCTTTTCAAGTCAAATTAAAGGAATTCTAGTATACATATAAAAAGAATTGTGATGATTTTGAAGTGTTTTGAAATTTTTAGATTATTTTTATTTGGTATATTTACCTAAGTAATTGCACTAAAAGGACAAAAATAATAAAATTTCAAATTCAAGCCGGCTCGGACTCAGCTTGAAATTCGTTAAGTCAAGCCCAAGCTTTGAACTCAAAAGTTTGTTTAGTATCAAACTGATCATGAGCCTACGCAAGTTCGGCTCACTCGGCTTCATTGACAGCCCTAATAATATCATTTTTCTCAGGATAATTGCACAAACTCACCCTCATTTTAGGCCCAATTAATAAAAAACTCATACTTTTGTTAAATTACCATAACTCTCACATTCAGTAAAAGAAGATTACAGTTTCACCCCTATCAGATTACAATTTCACCCCCTATAAATATATTACAATTCGTTCATAATTTTCAAAATTTCAGGGGACTTTTACTAATTACACAATAAGTAAGGGATGTGAATGTAATTATCCTTTTTTCTTATGTGTATCACAGCTAGGATGTGGGACTTCTATGGTTGGAACATGGCTTCAGTGTAGTACTATATTTTTTGTTCCTAATACAACTTGACAAAAAAAAAATTGAAGATTCCATTGAACCAGACAACGGTAGGGCTCCGATCAATTTCAAAAGGTAAAATGCGAAGACCATTGGTCAGTCAACCTTTAATCGGAAATTATTAAGTATAAAGAGAAGTTATTTTTTATATATTTTGAGATCTATACAATTACTTGATCTGCCTTCATTCCAATTGTTTTAAACCTCTAAATGAGACGTCACTTCATCAGCCAATCATCGAACAATATATTATAGCATAATAATAAATTTATTATAATTCTATATCAGATCCTATCTAATTTTTTTTTTTTCCATCCTTCGCATATAATAGCTCTATTCATCATTTCTTTTTGTCAAAATTAAGCGCTATTCATCATTTCTTTTTGTCAAAATTAAGTTTATATATATATATATATATATATATATATATATATTCCTATCCTTGTTCATCAACTTAATCATAACCAATTTACACGAAAAACTTATTTGTTTATACCTTATGGTCCATGTGTTTAGCTCTGTTGTAATGAAACGTTTTTTTTTAATAAAAAAAAATGAAACAATCTTTAGTTCCAAAATAAAATTATTAACCCTTTTTTTTTTGTTTATCCAAGGTATCCTCAGGCTTCATTTGAGGTCCAAGACTAATCCCCGGGGGATTGGAGCATTAAAGGTTGGTCCCCCTCCCAACAAGCGCGGTTTCAGGGATTCGAACTTATGTCCTCCTCCTTACGGGGCGGAAGTTGTTTACCACTCCACTAACACTATGTTGGTACAATTATTAACCCTAGCAGGGTACTTTAGAAAGAACAAATTTTTATCTAGGAAATAAAACCTTATAATTTTTTCACTTTCCAACATCACTTGTAATATTGTAATTTTTGTAGTGTTATAAGGGTACTTGTAATATTGTAAGATCGCTCACTATCATGTAAAGATACCCACATTTTTACTGTTCTCATTTGAAAATCCGTATAACATCAAATGAATACATAATATTGGGAATGAGGGACTAATTTTTAAAATATTTTGGCAATTGTGAGAAAAAAAAGTGTTATGTATACGTGTATATATGTCCTCGAGAATACCATGTTGATATACAAAGTTTTGTTTACAGGGGTGTGTGGTTGGTTCTATTCTAAAACAACAAGCAACAACCAAGCTGAGAAACATTCGGTTCCCAACACTACAACAATTGAGTATTGGCAATGATATTATATATATTCCATGGCTTAAAAACGTGGTCTATAGCAGTCTAAATTCACGACTAACTTGGTCGTGGTAGATGTTTCATATAGCCACACTAAAGTTAGCTGTGGTGAAAAAAATGCTAGTTATTTTAAACTCTAACTAGTCGTGGTTGAAGAAATGTTAACCTACACTTTTTTACAATAGCTAAAAGTCATGATTTTTACAATGAATAAAACATTGATCATGGCTATAAGTCATGGTAAATGTTTGGCATGCTTGTAATACCACGGCCAAGTCATAGCAAAGCCGTGGTCAATGAGTTAGCATGGCAAATGAATTTTTCCACCATGAAATATTGACATGGCAATAATTATTATTTTTTGGTAGTGCAACCTATCCCTTAGAAGATATGGAGCAATTGATAGAGATATGCAACTTTACTATTAAGTAATGTTAATTGTTCAAAAATTTAAATATTAACATCAAACATTTCTACTAACTAGTGAACAACATTTGCGTTGCACGTGAATCGTATATATAATTCCGTTAAAGAAATCATACATATATATTGTTTGACTTGATAAATTCAAAAGTTGAACAATAGCTTAACTATCCTCCAAAAATAAAACAATAGCTTAACTAATGAACTACAAAATAAATCATAATTATTAAAAATTTAAATATTGATTGACATAAAAGTTGAATGAATATTTGAAAAAATTAGTTAATTGAAGATTAAGAGTTATTAATAATATCACTAAATAAATTCTTTGTAAATAATGATTCTTTTATACATATCTTGTTTAATTTTGATAGATCAAGGACTTTATTTCTTCTTTCCTCTATTGAGTCATGTGTACTTATAATAATCTTTTCGTTATGACTCAAAATCTGGACACTTGTCTAGTCTTTTTATTTGATTTTTTGTTTCTCCATTTTTTATAGCAATAAGATTTTAGTTGATACAATGCCAAAAATGAGTAAGTTGAACGGATAAAATGAAATCAACCCTTCAGAAATAAAGTTAGTCAAGTTCTTGGGTGTAAAAGAAAGGCGGTTAAATAAAACAAATTGTTGTGCCAGTTTTCACTAAATGAAAGTGATAAATATTGAATTACAATAGCAAATGTCAATATATCTCCCAAAACCATGAGGTAACAATAGTTTACTATTTTTCTTTTTGTATTATTATAATTAACTTATATTAGTAATGGAAAAAGATATTAAATGGCGCCTGACTGTAAAGTTTTCCCACGCCTCTCTTACTAAATTATTTTTGTATGCCTTTTGTGATTCAATTTTCTTGATCACGTAATATTCATATAATTAGTTAAAAATTAAAATATAATCAACAATGTGAATAATTTATATTTATTTGTATTATATATTTGTTTGTTCAAAGTTCAAGCAAATTAAGTTTTCCTTTTAATGTTCTTCTTTTAATGAACAAATAAATAGGATCAAGCAATCTTGTCTACATGTAATTTAATAGTAGAAACTTAATGTAATTATACTTTTTATTGTTATAGAAACTTAAAATTTATTTTTATTATTTGTTTTTACCATTAAAAAATTTAATTACATAGGGAAATTTTAAATTCAAAAGTCACTAAATTTATGTACGATTAAAGTTAGGATTCCAAAATTTCTGGCGAATAAGCTAAGGAATTTAAATTTAGAATGGATTAGTTTGTTGATCTAGGTTTTTTCATTCATATACATCTTAACTTACAATATAAACTAAGAAGATAATTGGATATGCGTTATTTCCTAGAATTTAATATTAAATGTAAGTTTTTTGTAATTTTGTTGTACCGTATATGTTGGGCTATTATACTTCTAATATATTTTCGTTTTTAATGAATAAATAAATAGGAGTAACCTTATTTAGAGTCCTAATGTAACTATAATTCTTATTATTGTAGATATTTGAAATTTATTTTTATCATTTATTTTTACTTTTTTTGCCATTAAAAAATTGAATTACATGGTGATATTTTAGGTATATAAGAAGTTTCAAAAAACAACCCGTACTTTTATAAATTTTCTATTCTATTTCGATTCTATATATATAATTTTATATTTGATTATTGTCTACATACACTAATACAGAAATGGCCTGCTACAGCGCACATTTTACAGCGGTTTTTTGAAAACCGCTGAACGGAGAGACTTATTACAGCGGTTTATAAGTGAACCGTTATAAATGAAACTAAGTCGGAACCTATTACAGCGGTTTTTTTTAAAACCGCTGTAATAGGACTAAACCTATTACAGCGGTTCGGTAAAATACTGCTATTATAAGTCGAACCGAAAAAAAAAAAAAAGTTTTTTTAACAGCGGTTCAATATTGAACCGCTGTAACTGATTCAAACCGGTTACAGCGGTTCATTACAGAACCGCTTTAACTGATAATCAGTTAAAGCGGTTCATTCCTGAACCGCTATAACTGATATCCAGTTATACCGGTTCATTCCTGAACCGCTTTAATGTTAAAAAAAAAAAAAAAAATTCCCCCCCATTTTCCCCCCCAAAACCGACTCCACCCTCATTTCTCTCTACTCTCTCTCTCTCCTCTACTCTCTCACTCTCTACTCTACTCTCTCTCACTCTCCGCCCCGGCCCACCCCCCCCCCCGAGTCGCCGCCGGTCCGCCACCACCACAATCCGCAGCCGCCGCCGTCGTCGCCCCTCTCGATTTTCTCTCTCATTCTCGATCTCTCTTCTCGGTCTCTCTCTCTATACTCTACTCTCTCTCTATACTCTCTCTCACTCTCAAGATAACCCCGCCCCGTCCCCTAGCCACCACCCCAAACCGCCGCTCCTCTTCGGCGCCTCCTCCGCCGCGCCGCGCCTCGCCTCCGCCTCCGCGCCGCCGCCTCCCTACCCACCAATCACTCCTCCTCCCTCTCTTTATAGGTATATATATATATGTTATGTTATATATATTTATGTATATATTTTAGGTTAATGTTTGTATATAGGTGTTGGGGTTTGTGATTTAATTTTATAATATTGGTTATGTGTTAATTTGTTGTTTGTTATATATTTATGTTGTGTTAATAAGGATTTTGTGATGTATATAATGTGGGTTATATGTTAATTTGTTAAGTATGTTATATAATGTTAATTAGGATTTTGTGAATTATTGTTATATATATTTGTTAATTAGGATTTTGTGATGTATATAATGTGGATTTAATTTATGTTTTTGTTAATTATATAATGTGGGTTTTTGTGATATATATGTTATTTTAATTAGGGTTTATTGATTTTTGGATTTTTGATTTATGTTATGATATGTTGGTATTATATATGATTGGATTGTTGTTGTATTGTTTTGTTGACATTGTTTGATGCATTCATGGTATTTGTGCATCACGTCATGTCACAACGAACATTTATACTTGAGATTTACATATTTTTGTGAAAATAATTATATCGTGATGCTTTAATTTATGTGTAGTTTTATGTGATTTATTTAGATCCAATTGGTGATCAATATTTATAATATGATGCTTTATTTGTAGTTTTTTATGTGATCTATGTGATCCAACTGGTGATCAATATTTGTGGTTGCTAGCTAGAAATTTTATGTTTTATGTGATCAATATTTTTGTATCATTTTGTGTTCGTTGTGGGTGAAAGATTAGAATGTTGGGTTTGTTGTGGTTGAAATTGGTAGTATTTTTTGCGTCGTTACCCTGTTGAGATTTTAGCGGATCGTAAGATTCGACTTTTGTTGGTTACAACCCATTGGGAAGATTAAGTCGAGAACTTGGTAGAAATATTTGCGTCGTTACTCTGCCGAATTTTTTATAGAATAAATTAAAAATAAATTTATTTAATTAATTTAACTATCAACTGATATTAAAATTATTTAATTTAATTAATTGAGAATTTAGATGGATCGAAATTGGATTGTAGCGGATCGTATGTCGGAGCAATATGTGAAAGGGGTGAAAGAATTCATAGACTTTGCGGTTGAGCATGCATCGGATCCGACTAGGATTAGTTGTCCGTGTTTACGTTGTTGTTTTGGAAAGAGAATTAGTCCACGTGACTTGGAAGATCATTTGGTGTGTAATGGAATTGATAAAAGCTACACACGATGGACAAGACACGGTGAAAGCAGTGGCACCTCAGCTGATTTGGGTGATACATCATATCGATCAGTAGATTTTGACATGGATGACTGTGAGCATGATCGTTTGGAGGAGATGACCAATGTGATTGAGGAGGATTTGCGAAATTGTCCCAAGATGTTCGACAATTTGACAAGTGATTCAAAGACACCCCTGTATAGTGGTAGTAATTTCACAAGATTGAAAGCAGTCCTAAACCTCTACAAGTTAAAAGCTAACAATGGTGGAGTGATAAGAGTTTCACAGACTTACTTGGTCTATTAAAAAGTATGTTACCCGATGATAATGTGTTACCTAATCGTACTTATGAGGCTAAGAAGATGTTAACTGCAATTGGCATGGGATATGAGAGGATACATGCTTGTTTCAATGATTGCATCTTGTTTAGAAATGACTATGCACCATTGAAGGTGTGTCCGAAATGTGGCACCTCACGGTACAAGAAGAATGGATCTGCTCCTGTCAAAACAGCATGGTATTTGCCCATAATACCTAGATTTAGACGCATGTACAGTAGTGAAGCGTTTGCCAAGGACTTGACATGGTATGCTGATAGAAGGGTTGAAGAAGGGATTGAAGATAACAAGATTAGACATCCTTCAGATTCTCCTCAATGGAAAAAGGATAATGATTTCCCTGAATTTAGGGAAGAACCAAGAAATTTACGCCTTGTATTGGCTACAGATGGCATGAACCCACATGGCTTGCAAAGTAGCTCACATAGTACATGGCCGGTGATTTTGATGATCTACAACCTACCCCCTTCGCGATGCATGAAGCGAGAGCATATTATGATGCCTATACTAATTTCCGGGCCGAAACAACCTGGAAATGATATAGATGTCTACTTGGCCCTTTAATTGAGGATTTGAAGGAGTGTGGGAGACAGGTATTAAAGTGTATGATGGGTTTAGAAAAGAGAGCTTCAATCTCAGAGTTATGTTGTTTGGTACAATCAATGATTTTCCAGCAAGAGCTAATCTCGAGGGATATGGTGTACATGGGCAATGTGCATGCCCCATATGTGTCAAGAGTACAGATCAATATAGACTCCCACACTCTCAGAAATATGCATTCCAAGGGCATCGAAGATGGTTGAATCGAGAACATCGATATCGTCGGTGGAAGAAAGCTTTCAATGGGAGCATAGAAGAATGTCGAGCTCCTAAGTGTTTGACCGGTGAAGAGGTGTTTGAGAATGTAAAAGACTTGGATATCAAGTTCGGAAAGACTTTTGCATGCGGCCTTGCAAAAACTGGGTGGAAAAAAAGGTCAATTTTTTTTGAGTTGCCGTATTGGAAATCTTTACATGTTAGACATTTTCTTGATATAATGCATATTGAGAAAAATGTATTTGATAGTGTCATTGGTACTCTTCTAAATGTGCCGGCAAGACAAAAGATGGAGTAAAGGCAAGGTTGGATTTAGTTGAAATGAAGATAAGAGGTAAATTGGCACCAACAATGAAGGAAAACGTACTTATTTACCTCCAGCAGCTCACACACTATCTAGAAAAGAAAAATTGCATTATGTGAGTTTCTTTGTGGAGTGAAAGTTCCAGAAGGGTATTCTTCGAACATTAGCAGTCTTGTATCAATGAAGGACTTGAAGCTAAAGCATATGAAGACTCATGATTGTCATGTAATCATGGATCATTTGCTACCAATTGCTTTACGGGCCATTCTGCCAAAAAAGGTGAGAGAAACGATAACTAGATTGTGTTTCTTCTTCAAAGCAATGTGGAGCAAGGTGTTTGATCCTGAACAATTGCCTGCACTTCAGAAACAACTTGTCCTCACTTTGTGTGAGCTTGAGATGTATTTCCCACCCGCGTTTTTTGATATAATGACTCACCTACCTATTCACTTGGTTAGAGAGACAACAACTTTGTGGACCAGCTTTTATGAGATCTATGTATCCGACTGAGCGTTATATGAAGGTATTGAAAGGCTATGTGAAAAATCGTAGCCGGCCGGAAGGTTGCATTGTTGAGCGGTACATAGTTGATGAAGCTATTACATTTTGCACAGAATATCTGAATGATGGTAATGTTGCAGAGCATCAAAAGTCTCCTGTTTGGGGGGGGGGGGGGAACAGAAGGAGAAAGCATAATTGGAAAGCAATTAGTGAGTGTTCCTAGCACACAAAAGGATCAGGCACACCTATATGTGCTCCACAACACCGATGAGGTTGAGCCATATGTTGAAGAGCACAAGAACCAACTTAGGAGAATAAATTCAAGTAAAAATGAAAGTTGGATTTCAAGAGAACATAGCAAGAGTTTTATCGATTGGTTCCGAAAGTGTATTCAAGAGAAACAAAACGAGAATTCACTTTCAGTTTCAGATAAATTGGCACGGTTGTCGGTGGGCCCGGGCAGATTCGTATTTTGTCATTCGGGTTATCGTATAAATGGTGTCACGTTTTATACAAAAGACCAAGATGAACGGAGTACAATGCAGAATAGTGGGGTGAGTCTTGTAGCTGAAGCAATGCATATCTCAAGTGCGAAAGATAATAGCCTATCTATGCCATTTTACCATATTATGGGGTGATTGAACATATATGGGAGCTGGATACAGTTGGTTTCGGGTCCCTGTATTTGGGTGTAGGTGGGTTGACCATAAAAATGGTGTTGATGATAGTGAAATAGGTTTTACTCGAGTAGACCTTGAAAAGGTGGGATACAAAGATGAACCTTTTATTTTGGCATCTCAAGCTAAACAAGTGTTTTTTGTCACCGATCCCGTCGATAAGAGGTGGTCCATTGTTTTATCGGCAAACAAAAATACTTATATTGAGGATGATGGCCTATATAATGAAGATGATGGAGGAACTCCTATCTTAGGTGGTTCACAATCCACAAATAGTGACGGTGACTTGGATATTAGTGATGATGAATTGTATATGCGAGAAGATCACCAAGAGGGAATATGGATTAATCCATCTGTTCGTCGGCGTACTAAACATAATGGTCACAAAAGACTAGTAAACCAGCGACAAAAAGAAAACGATGAAAGGTATTAGAACTTATTAGATAATTATATGAGTATTTGATAATTATATGAGTAACTTATTTGAACTCTTTTGTTAAGTATGCAATTTAAGTGTAAATTTTATTTGAACTTATTTGATAATTATTTGAACACTTGTAATATTATATTAGTGAATGAGTTACACTAACTTCTGTATTTTTTTGCTTTTGTAGGTCGATACCGTATACCACCACAGTCACCCTCTTCTCCGCCACTACCACGACGACCACCACCAATGTAAGCTTATCAATATTTCGTTTTGTACTTTTGGATGTGATTTATATGATCCAACTAGTTAATGATGTGATTAATGCATATATATTTGTTTGCGTTTGTTGTTGTTGAAATATTTGAGTTTTGGTGGTTGCAAGGTTGGGGGGAAGATTTAGTTGAGAACTTGGTAGAATTTTTTGCGTCGTTACTCTGCTGAATTTTTTCTAGAATTATGGGCATTTCTTAATTAGCACTATTTATATATTTGGTATATGAATCTAACTTCTGTATTTTTCACTTTTGAAATCTTGTAGATGGATTCTGGAGGTGATGCAAACAAAATGTTGAAAATGAGATACGTAGAGGTATTACAGCAATGAAGAAAGTAATAAATGCCAAAAGTAAAGGCATAAAGCTACAAGTTGGTTGGAACGAGTATGGTCAGCCAGTTGACCCAAATAAATCAAATTTTGTTGGTTACATTGGCGTGATAGCTCGTGACAGGGTCCCTATTACTATTAATGATTGGCGACATGTCTCTGCAGCAATAAAATATGCCATTTGGAATGAAATAGCTGTAAGTTAGTTATTATATATATATTATGTTTTTAATTGGTAAATGTAGTTTTTTTTTGTCTAAATTATAATTTTGTATATACTTTATTGTTTGTTTTTATAGTTGGCCTTTGATATTGACGAAAGTAGACAGAAATTCGTCTTAGCCGAGGCTGGGAAGCTAGCTCGAAACTATAGGAGCTACTTGAGCAGAATCTGGGTAGAGGATGATGATGGGAACATTAATTCAAGCCCACCCGAAAAATATCGTATTTCTCAAGAAGACTGGACAGAATTTGTAAAAGTACGCCAAAGTGATTATTTTAAGGTAATTATTTTAATTTATGGTTTCATTTTAATTTATTTGAAACTATATACATTGACTAATGCCTTGATTATATAATGAACAGCAACTACGTAAGGACAATTCTGAAAGAGCAAAGGACCCTGAATATCCTTACAGGGCATCACGTCTTGGATATGCTCAACTGGAGCATACTGAGGTACGTAGTTCGTTACAAGTTTTAATTCTAATCAAATTTCCTTACAAATTTTCTAATCAAATTTCCTTAATTACAAATTTCCTAATCAAATTTATTTCCTTGCAAATTTCTTATGTAGAAGCAAAAAAGAAAGGATGCTGGGTCAGATGTCACAGAGGTGACACGAGCACTAGTGTGGAGGGTTGCACATTCTAACAGCCAGAACAACATTGATAATGCCAATGTTAAAAGAGTAGTGGAATCAATTGTGAGTTATTTGCAATTTTAGTTATATAGTATGTTGTATGTTTTTTAAAAATAATTTTAAAATAACAAATTTCCCTAAATTTTTGTATTTTTTAAATGTATTATTACAGGAAAGCTTATCACAGGAGGGTAGCCACAGTGGACCCGAGAGGACCCACAATGATACACTGGCTTTAGCTCTTAAAAAGAAGGAGCATCCGGGTCGAGTTAGGGGTGTAGGCTTGGGGTATCACAAAAAGATTACTTTTCGGATTCAAAGCCTTCAAAAAATGCGGTGATTGATAGCTTGCAAGGCACGGTTCAAATGCTCACTCAATCACTATTAGAATTGCGACGCGAGTTTGACGAGCATAGGGCGTCTGCGTCGCAGCAGCCACATACAGAAGAGGCGGTTTCTTTGAAAGATAGCTGCCCAGAAGTGAAAAACCTACCTCAGGTAATTAATGATATGAATTTGTTTAGTGATAACGTAACTTTCAATCCTATATTTCTGTATAATATACAAAATTTTCTAATATAATGGTATATATATATATATATAGGATGTCTTGCAGTGTCAATTAGCACTTACTACACCGTCTTATCGTTTGGTGGCTAGAGGAAAAATGTACAATCGACCAGAGGATAGAACATTGCATACATGTCCATTAGCCTCCCACCTCGTGAAAGTGACGATTGACATTGCAATTGAAGATGTTGCACCCCTACCAGTCCCTCTCGATGATGAAGGAGTGTTCACAGTATCCGAGGCTGTGGGATACATAGTTGCTTGGCCTAAGAGTCTTGTCATTGTCAGTGATGCATCGGTACGTAATTATTAATAGCTAGTCATTAATAAATTATAACAATTGTTTAATGTTAATAAATATACTTTCATTGATAACGCCCACGTTTTGAATTCTTTTGCTTCTAGTCTCGCGGAAAATCCAAATCATCAGTAGGAAAAAGTAAATCAGTGACGACGAAGCACTCACATGTCAAAAATACACCTCTAGTGGCCAACCCTCCTTCTCTAGTGGCCAACCCTCCTGCTCTAGTACGCCCTCATTCACTTGCAGTTCTTGATAGGTTCTTTCAGATGATGGCTGCTGAAAATACTATCCGGATAGACATGCCCGTGGAAATCTTCAATATCCCCTTTCCAGAATATATTGGGCGGGAGGAGATCGGTCACTTTCTGCATAAACAACAGATAGGAGCCTCTATCATTTCTGCTTACATCAAGTAAGTTTTTAAATATTAATTAATAAAAAGTAAGCTTTTAATTAAATTATTTTACTGAAGTAATTTGAACTATGTTTATTTTGTGACACAAATTTATTTTATGCTTAATTGTAGGTGTTTGTGGGTTAATCACGTGGTCCCCGAACAAAAACAAAATAAATTCGGGTTCCTTAGCCCACATTCTATATCTGCAGGAGCAGGAATTACTCCCCAGCGTGTTGACCAATCGCAATATATAGCAAATACTATGATAGCTAGTGCACAGCGGGAGGGGAAGTTGTTTATTGCACCTTACAACTCCGGGTGAGCTACTAAAGAGACATTGTTCACATGTCAAAAATTTGTTACGTAGGGATAACTAATTTTAAATCTATCTTTTGAATATGCTGATTAGGGGGCATTGGTTGTTGCTCGTGATTGATCCAATTCAAGAGATCGTTTATTATTTGGATTCTGTGTACGGCGGTGATCCAAATAACCGACGTGATATGAAAGATATGATCAATCAGTAAGTTTTATCATTCAATTAAATGTCCATTATATTAATATTAAGTTTAAAGTATATATATTATAACTAGATTTCATATATATATATTGCTTGATATTGACATATTTCCTTGTTTTTGATGTTTTCAACAGCGCTGTGTGTGATGTTTCGAGCAAATAACAACAACCAAAAGATCAAATCAAAAAACAAGGCCTGTAAATGGAGTTGTATAAAGGTTAGGGTAATTATATTATTTTAATTATAGTTTCAAGAAATTATTCGTATAAAAGTTATTTGTTCTAATACAATTTTGATTTGAATTTAATTTGTAGTGCCCCATTCAATTAAATGAGATAGATTGTGGCTTCTTCGTCATGAAATTCATGAACGATATTATTAGACACGGAGAATCTATAATCCCACCGACGGTATGCATAATCCTAATTAATATTAATCAAATTCTAATGTCCCTTTTAAGTTTTTAAACATTTTTGTTAGATTTTAATATTTGTCTTGCAGTACTTTGCTGATTGTCAGTACGCCACTTACACTATAGAGCAACTTGATGAAGCACGTTCTGAATTGGCACAATACATTTTTAAATGCGCTTTTGATATGCCGGCGGTGTAAGTTGTAAATTATTGTAAATTTTTATTTGATTTAAAAGTGGTGATTAGTTTATATTGGTTTATTGTAAATTAAACTCGTTATCATTTGTAATTATTGGAGATTATTATTTCGTGAATGAAATTAATTTAGGATTTTAATTTGTTGTTTCTGTTGAGCAATTGGTTTGTTTTATGTGATTTGAATTTTGAGCTTTTGGGAAGGATAGAGCTAGCTGAAACGATTATAAAAAAAAGAAAAAAAAAGCTCAACTGTTACAGCGGTTCAATAACGAACCGCTGTAACAGAATTTTTTAAAAAAATTTAAATTAAAAAAAATGGTGACCTATTACAGCGGTTCGTTTACGAACCGCTGTAACAGGTCAACTATTACAGCGGTTTCGAACCGCTGTAATAGGTTGGTTTTTTACAGCGGTTCATAAAGGAACCGCTGTAAAAAACATAACTATTACAGCGGTTCGGAAAGGAACCGCTGTAATAGTTGAATTTTTTTAATTATATTATTTCTTTTTTTGGTTTGTTACAGCGTGTTGTTATTGAACCGCTGTAATAGGTCGTATTTTACAGCGGTTAAAAACCGTTGTAATAGGGAACTTACCAATTACAGCGATACGTATTACAGCGGTTAAAACCGCTGTAATAGTGAAAAAAAACCCGCTGTAACAGGCCTTTTCTATAGTAGTGATATAATTTATTTGTAGAGTTCTCTATATATAATTTTCTTGTAGAGTCCTTATACAACTACATATGTATTTTTATTATAGAGTCCTAATGTAATTATACACCTTATTACTGTAAACATATACAACTTTTTTCTTTATTTATATATTTATTATTTGACTCTTTTGCCATTAAAAAGGTGAATCATAGGGATATATTAGGTACATCAAAAGTTTCAAAAAATCACCCATATCTTTATAATAGTAGAGATTGTTGGATGTATTGTGTATGAAAAGTGCGTAACAACCACTTTTGCATATGAAATTCGAACACCGTATGTATCCGGATAGAGATATTATTGGATAATATTAATCTACACCGTGAGTAGATAAGTTTAGCATTTGAATTTCTCGATTCGGACTTGTAACGAATGAGAAATTAAGTGTTAAAGTAGGGTGTTTGAATGTGGATATCCCACACTGTATTAAAACCATAAGTTGAATGGGTTCATGTACAATTAACTTGAGGTAAAAGGTTGGCCCTTTGGGTCGTCTCACCTTTGTGGGTTTTGTAAAGGGAGAGGACCTGCTTTGGTTCGTTTCACCACACGCGGGCGCCGCCACCGCAGTCAGTCCACCAGTACGGTCCGAGCTCGGGCTTGGGACCGGGTCCGGGCCTGTGGTCCGTGGGCCTGGGCATGAGGTGTGTGTGGTGTGGGCTTGGAAACTCACCTTGAGGTGAGTCAAGTGCTGAGAGTTAAGTCAAGGACTGAACTGAACTTGAGTCAACTAAGTCAAGTATTGAACTCAGCTTGAGTCAGGTCTAGTGACCTCAATTAATATTTTTTGAAAAAGTTTAATTGGATTTCTCTTGAAAAATCCAACTATTGAAATGGCTAAAATGTATTAAAAACGTGGTTTGAATAAAAAGCTGGCCACTTTTCGTTCAAATTTTTGAACCAGCTTCTAAAAGGATAGTTTGACTTCAGCAGTCAAACAGTCACATATCTGTAACAGGCAATTTTATTTCTCCTATTACAGATATATTTTAAAGGCTGGTTTTAACTGGATTTTAATACATTGTCTGAATTTCAAGACTATAAATAGGCTTCTCCATAATCTGATTTTACACACGAAAATCAAGCATTTCACCTCTTATTCTTCTCTCTAAAAGTTCAAGTTGTTCTTGAGTTCGTTAGATTTTCTGAATTAGAAGTGGTTCGTAATTCAAAAATTAATCGTTGTATCTTGAGACGCTATTGCATTAACCCGTACCACCTGTAGCGGGGCAATTTTGCGTTAAGGAAAGAGAGTGTTCTCTCATCTCGATTAATCTTTCCTATATTTTCAGTTTGTTCGAGTTCTTGTTGAGTTCGAGTTCTTGTTCGTGTTTGGTAGAGTTTGTAACAACAAACTTAACACAAAACCTTCTATTTTGTTGTTCATTTCTGTCAATTCAAAATTCAAAAAATGGCGAATGTTGGTGCCCGTGATGATGCTACCACTACTCTTAACTTCGGAATTGGACCGGATGCTGGTCTTGGTCTTGGTCTTGGTATTGGTGCTGGTTCCACTGGTTATTGTCCTGGTTCTGGTTTAGATACCGGTTTTGGTCCAGGTTCTGGTCCTGGTTCTGATTCTGGTCCTAGTTCTAGTTTTGGTCCAGCTTCAGGTCCTGGTTCCGTTACTGGTACATTTATTCCACCTACTAATCTGGTTATTCTGGCTCAGGCTTAAAGGCTATCGGAGTTCAGCGGGGTTGACTTCAAGAGGTGGCAGCAAAAGATGTTGTTTTACCTCACGACTTTGAGCCTAGCAAGGTTCTTAAGGGAGGATGCTCCATCCATCCCGGCTGAGTCTACTAACAACCAACTGAGGGTGACAAATGTTGCCTGGCACCACTGTGATTTCCTTTGCAGGAATTACATCCTCAGTGGTTTAGATGATTCACTTTATGGCGTTTACCTGTCAGTGAAGACTGCTAAAGACCTTTAGGAGGCATTGGATAGGAAGTATAGAACTAAGGACGCCGGACTGAAGAAGTTCATGGTCACGAAGTTCTTGGACTTCAAAATGGTGGACTCTAAGTCCGTGACGAGCTAAGTTCAAGAGCTTCAGATAATCATACATGAAGTTCATGCTGAGAACATGGCTCTGAGTGAGTCCTTTCAAGTAGCTTCTATCATAGAGAAGTTACTGTCTTCATGGAAGGACTTCAAGAATTATTTGAAGCACAAGCGAAAGGAGATGAGTGTAGAAGACTTGGTTGTCCGACTTAGAATTGAGGAAGACAACCGGGGTTCTGAAAAGAAGCTCCCTATGCAGGCAATGGCAACATTGCAAAAGTTCCGGCGAGTTCAAATCGGAAGCGAAAATTTCAAGGAAAATCCCAGAAGAAGAATGTTGTTGGGAAAGGACAGTCGTGATCGAGAGACCGCTGTCACAAGTGTGACCGACCTGTTCATTGGACTAGAGACTGCAAAGAGCCCAAGAAAATAAAGTCTCATGGGTAAGGTTCTAGTCAAAACCAGAACAAAGGCAAGAACCAGGTGCAAAATGAGTTGCACCTAGCTGTTGATGATGTCTAGGGCATCAACAAGAGGATCGACGACCTGTCTAATAACCAGGTGCCAATTGTTCTGACGGATCTTGATCTCACTCGTTGTGTTTAAAGCTAATTTGGTGGATAACCCGAGGGAGTGGTTCATTGACACTGGAGCTACTCACCATATCTGTTCAGATAAGGAGGCTTTCTCGTCATATACCCCAATTGAAGGACGAAAACTATTTATGGGCAACTCAGCCACGTCTCCGCTGGTCGGAATGGGTTAAAGTTGTGCTGAAGATGACTTCAGGCAAAGAGATGACATTGGCTGAAGTTCTGCATGTTCCGAAGATTCGCAAGAATCTGGTTTCTGGTTCAGCTTTGGTCAAGAATGGGTTCAAGATAGTCTTCGTGGCTGATATAGGTTTTCTTTAATGAAGAGAGGATTTTATGTTGGAAAAGGTTACCTTGAGCAGGGCTTTTTCAAGATGAATGTAATCAATGTAATCCACTCTATTGTAATTGAAAACGTAAGCAATAAAAGTATTGAAAATTCTGTTTATTTGCTTGAGTATTCTAATTTGTGGCATGTTAGACTAGGGCATGTAAATTATAATACTATTCAAAGATTAGTTAACTTGAACTTATTACCAACTTTTAAAGTTGAAAATGAACACAAATGCGAAATTTATGTTGAAGTAAAACTAGTGAAACAACATTTTTCTTCTCTGGAAAGAAACACCGCACCTCTAGAACTTATTTACAGTGACATTTGGGACTTGAAGTTTGTGCAAACTAGAGGTGGGAAAAAGTATTTCATTACAATCATAGATGATTGTACAAAGTATTGTTATGTGTATTTACTCAAGAGGAAAGACGAAACGCTTGAGGCTTTTACACATTACAAAACAGAAGTTGAAAATCAACTTGGGAAAAGGACAAAGGTTATCCTTAGTGATAGAGGTGGTGAATACAGAGCACCATTTGATAAATTTTGTGCAAATTCAGGCATTATACAATAAACAATGGCCCCATATTCACCACTGTCAAATGGAATAGCAAAACGCAAGAATTGTACTCTTAAAGAGATGCTGAATGCGTTGCTGATTAATTCTGGGTTACCTCAGCATTTGTGGGGAGGGGGGGCGATACTCTGTAACGCCCCATATCACCTGTCTTCTATTATAACTAGGCAAAAAATTCAACTTATATAAATTATTTTTAAACAAATTCAATATTCCAATAACGTGGTCCAGAGTTCTACAACTTGAAAATACAAGACCATTAGTGAAACAGGACATGACATTTCATTTCATCTATCTAGTTCTATCTAATTTTTGACTTAGCGGATCCTCCAAGTTGACTTCCGTGGATCTCTTTAAGGTCGGTAGCTCAAGACCTCTTTGCTAATATGAGTTGGCACTCCAGTTGTCCTGGAACATCACTCTCGAAGATCCGCCACTGCTCCACCTTATCCTGGGGAAGGGGGGACATGAGTGATGAGCTACTAAGCCCAGTGAGCGCCGGTGTGTGCATGTGCGGGGTTATGCATGCATATAATACTATTCTCGTGATGCATGACTCATACAAGCGTGACATCAATAACTGTTAAATAATTCAATCAAACAATTATGTTCATATACGAACGAGAAGCTTTTAAAGATCAATTCAAGTGATATTAGTTTAAAGACCATATTATGAATAACCAAATGAAGCCTGCAAAGACTGGAACAAGCAAAGGCCGTATCATATAGAATAGGCAGCCTGTGAAGATCAGATCAAGCGAGAGCCGTATCATATTGAACATACGAAGCCTGTGAGTCAGGTGTACCAGGAATAAATCAGAAGCAGATCAGATAAACCACCTTGTGACTCCCATCACAATCGAACATTTACTACCTTATCCCCCATTTGCAGGGAGCAAACCCGCGGACCGCATTGAACTGGCCATGCCTAGGTACATGGCGGCGCCAATCACAACCGTAGAAACCTCCATCTCGGCCATGAAAGGACACCTAAGTGGGCACTGAACAACGAAGCCTCTACTGGCAGCCCAATGCTACCCCAACATGCCCTGTGAACCGTTCAGACCAGGGCCCAGACCAAATCAAGACCGCTTTGAAAAAAAAAACATATTTAGAACCGCTTCGTAAATCATATCCAAGACCGCCTGACATGAACATTTTTAGGACCGCTTCGTAGATCATATCCAAGACCATTTTGTAGAACATATCTAGGACTACTTTGTCCGAACCAACCATGAACAATTGGTATCCACGATAGAATAATTTTTATGACCAAATAACCTTTTTCATGATTATTTCAATTGCAAGTAATTTGAACCATAAAATCACATAAGCATGTTCAACAATTTATATGCATCGCATTTATGATGTGATCAGGTCCACATGAATGACAATGACAGTAAATATTGCAGAATACGATAAACTAATAATAAAGCACTCACAGATAGAAGCATTTGTTGTGGAGGTCGGTTTATTCTCAAATTAGTCTCACAAATCCATAGCTGTTGAAGGATCTCATGTGGTACCCATGTGTACATAAAAACAAGTACGCATGTCATACATATATGTTCACATACCTGCCTAATTACCCGTTTACACATGCTTGTATCATTTCACCCTTTTCCCCAACAGTAGACGCTTTACGAACACATCTTTTATCCTTCCTTATCATTTATTCGTTAATTATAACTAATAGAGCTATTAAACATATTTAACAAATTAAATTGTATTATAGGCGGACCCGCTCAACAGTAACAATTATTGGTTTAGCAAATATATAAACAATCTAATATGTATTTCACACGGATAAATATCGCAGTTGATTAGCACAGTTATTTTATTGATAATTTAGAGATATCCATTTCAAATTGAACCCGACGGACATTATTCAGCAACCATCGTTTACTAGTAACATGGACAATTTGCGTATCTGATAGTTAATTACATGGATTATTCAATATTGAAGATTGATATATATAAAATTGGCTCGAGGCTCGTATCCTCGTATAGTTATATAGATCACTTATGACTGAGGCTCGTAGCCTCGTTGCCTCGTATCTGCTAACGGTCAGCTAAATTACCACTGTTATACGAGGTTTGGGGCATCATAGAAGCATTTACACGAAAGGTCCTTAATGGCACCATAATTGCATAACATTACAAGATCCGCGTGTTTTTAAGTGATCTGGGTCGGGTTGACCAGTGACTCGACCCTACGACCCAAGATCCTAACCCTTCATAGCACCCCGTGTCATCATCTGTGTGAAACTCCTGTCACTATCAGATCCGTACAACATAAACATCTATAAATACCTCCTCTCAACACATATTTGGGGGGACAATCTCTAGTCCCAACTCTCTTGAGCTAGCATTGCATCCACGGATACCTTGACAATAGACTCGAAGTACGTTCCCAATATACAAATTTAGGCTACTCAGCCTCGCATACGACCCAACAAACCAACGACCCTACATATACGACCTACACATACGACCCAACGAACCAATGACCCTACATATACGACCCTACGATACGACCCAAAAGGATACAAACCCATTAATAGAACTTAAACTTTTGAACTACGTTATGACTTGATCCTCGAAGGAGGTACGTAGGCAGCTTGAACTAGAATCCAAGTGCAGTCATAAATTTATCATCACCACCTTCGTGTGCCATACGAAGCAGCCCAGACTGAGGCAGATCGATCCCCCAAAATGGAGCTAAATCAGTTGGCGTCGTCTGTGGGAAACCTACTTAGAGTTGCTAAGAAGAGATATCAGAAGAACGGATAAGGCTAATCAGAGAGAGAATCAAGTTCAATCTGAGGAGTCGACAAAATATGAAGGTACGATCCACAAACTCATCTAGCATCTTTTGAATTTGCCACAAGATAAAATACCCAAAAACCTAAAAACCTAAAGGCCTAAAGCTACGAGGTAACGAGCCCAAGAGCTCAAATGCCCAAAAACCCAAAAGCCTAAAGGTTTAAAGCTGCGAGGTAACAAGGCAACGAGCCCAAGAGCTCAAATGCACAAAAACCCAAAAGCCTAAAGGCCTAAAGCTACGAGGTAACGAGGCAACGAGCCCAAGAGCTCAAAAGCCACGAGACAAGAAGCTCAGAAGCTCAAAAGCTTAAAGGCCTAAAGTTACGAGGCAACGAGCCCAAGGGCTCAAAAGCCACAAGATAAAATGTCCAAAAGCCCAAAACACTAAAGGCCTAAAGCTACAAGGTAACGAGGCAACGAGCCCAAGAGCTCAAATGCCCAAAAACCTAAAGGCCTAAAGGTACGAGGTAATGAGGCAACGAGCCCAAGAGCTCAAAAGCCACAAGATAAAATGCCCAAAAGCCCAAAAGCATAACGGCCTAAAGCTACGAGGTAACGAGGTAACGAGGCAACGAGCCCAAGAGCTCAAATGCCCAAAAACCATAAGGCCTAAAGGTACGAGGTAACGAGGCAACGAGCCCAAGAGCCGCAAGCTAAATGCTAAGAGCCAAGAGCTCACAAGCTTAAAGCTACGAAGTAACGAGGCAACGAGCTCAAAAGCTCAAAAGCCAAAGATAAGAAGCTACGAGCTCAAAAGCTCAAAGGCCTAAAGTTACGAGGCAAGAGCCCAAAAGCTCAAAAGCCTAAAGTTACGCAGCAAGAGCCCAAAAGCTCAAAAGCCCAAAAGCCTAAAGCTACGTGGCAACGAGGCAAAAGCTCAAAAGCTCAAAAATCACAAGATAAGAAGCTCAAAAGTTCAAAAGCTACGAGGCAACGAGCCTAAGAGCTCAAAAGCCAAAAGCTCAAAAGCTACGAGGCAACGAGCCTAATAGCTCAAAAGCTACGAGACAACAAGCCTAAGAGCTCAAAAGCCACAAGATAAGACGCTACAAGCTCAAATGCTATGAGCGAATAATCTACACTTCCATCCTATGGAGTGCGCTAGGTCTAATTAGACCTTAAGTTGCGATATGAGAAATCATATCGCATCTTTCTCTATAGTTCAATGCAAGTTTCCTCTATAAATTGGAACACCTTCTAATACGATCCAACAAATATGATCTACGATACAACGACCTACGAAAAATGTTTAATATGTTTAAAATGATCGTTCCAATTGAAGAGTCCAGGTTTACTTAGACTTTTACTTCCTCAGTAATAAATTTAGAGCCATAAATGTCTCATCTTTAATACTAATGAAGTGGGGGACTTAATGATGTATATAAAATTGGCTTGAGGCTCATAGCCTCGTATCCTCGTATAGTTATATAGATCACTTATGACTGAGGCTCGTAGCCTCGTTGCCTCGTATCTGCTAACGGTCAGCTAAATTACCACTGTTATACGAGGTTTGGGCATCATAGAAACATTTACACGAAAGGTCCTTAATGGCACCATAATTGCATAACACTACAAGATCCACGTGTTTTAAGTGATCCGGGTCGGGTTGACCCGTGACCCGACCCTACGACCCAAGATCCTAACCCTTCATAGCACCACGTGTCATCATCTGTGTGAAACTCCTATCACTATCAGATCCGTACAACATGAATATCTATATATACCTCCTCTCAACACATATTTGGGGGGACAATCTCTAGTCTCAACTATCTTGAGCTAGCATCATATCCACTAATACCTTGACAATAGACTCGAAATACGTTCCCAATATACAAATTTGGGCTACTCAGCCTCGTAGGCATACGACCCAACGAACCAACGACTCTACACAAACAACCCTACAATACGACCAAAAGGGTACAAACCCATTAGTAGAATTTAAACTTTTGAACTACGTTATGACTTGATCCTCCAAAGAGGTACGTAGGCAGCTTGGACTAGAATCCAAGTGCAGTCATAAATTTGTCATCACCGCCTTCGTGTGCCATACGAAGCAACCCAGACTGAGGCAGATCGATCCCCCAAAATCGAGCTAAATCAATGCTATTTATTCTCTATAAATTCTCTAAATGCTCAGTAGGTCATGTAGAAATTGTGTTTAGTAGGTCACGTAGAAATTGTGTTTATTACAAGTTTGATTGTGTAGGTTGATAAGCTAAGGAAGACTCATACACGAGGAAAACTTTCATAGAGCTTGAGCAAGGGCCTTAACCAAACCCCTCAGGGCTTTTCCGTCTCTCCATCCTTGTCTTCCACTCGATTTAACCTCAAACTCATTATTTTCCCCCCCCCCCTATTTTTCTAATATTGTACTTGGTAAAATTAAGTTAGTAAGGCCCCATTGGATGAGATGCTGGTTCTCATTTCTCGATTTCTAAGAGATTTTTTTCATAAAAATTCATTTGTTTGACATTTTCCAAAAATATCTCAAATAAATATACTATACACAATTTCTCAGAAGAGAGAAAAAAATATCAAATTTCTTTGAAAAATGGATTACTTGGCATTTCTATCAAATTTTGCTCGGAAAGTCAAAATTTTTATTATTCATGATTAGACAGTTCACCCAATAATTAAAAATACTTTATCCGTCAATATTTTGTTATAATCGTCAAAATAATCACATATTTTTATTTGAAATGATGTAGGCTACGAAATAAGATCCATTTTGCATATTTTTTTTATGCTTTGATCGATGAGTTAGCTTAAATACGTTAAATACAAAAACAAAACTCATCCATACCAATTTACCACAAAAAATATTTTTTCTTACCAAAGATCATATCTTATCACATTTAATCATTATACTTTTTTCTATCAAAAAATTCATCTAAACACACTTCCACTTCATATCTCTAATTCCTTAAAAATAATTTTTTACTTTATCTATAAAAAATAAAAAATTAAAATAGACGTCCATCCAATCGGACCCGATTAATTTTGAAGATTTGAAGAACTAGAAAATTTTGAAGGGATGAATATTGAATTAATTTTTCTGATATTTTATCTAAATTCAAGTGATTCATTATCCTAATATCATGTGGCATGTGCCTATTCCATGGGTGTAGAAAATACTAAAAAGGTTGTAGCATCCATTTATGGAAGATTCATCCATGTATATTAGAGCGAGCAACATAATACACAATGTAATGGGTACCACTGCCAAGAAATAATCTTTTTTTTTTTACTAAAATTTATCAAAACAAACCGACCTAATATTCATTATTCACCCACTTCCCATTAGATATTTACACAAATGCAATCAGCCTCCTCATTAAATAAATATTCTACCTTTAAACCACCCTTACCTTCCAAATAACAAATACATATATTCACAACTTAGAATATATGAAATTATAATAATTTGCGAATCTCTTTCACATGAATATTATTGAACAAAAAGTCGAATAAGATTAACCCCTCAATTTAGGATGATATATTGAACTCACGTCTATGATTTCTACGCCTCAAACAGATTATTCTCCAATATCTGATTGGGGGAAACCTAGGGCGGTTATTTGGTTAACCGAACCGAAATGAAACGGTTCGTTCGGTTTTAACCGAATAGTTTTCGGTTTTTTTTTCCGATTTGGAGCAAAAAAATTCAGCATCTTTTTTTTTTGGAGTGAGTCGGTGACTGCGGCTGCTGTGGACGACGTCACGACGGCGATGGGCGGCTGCTGTGGACTACGGCGACAGCGAATCGGCGAGGGAGAGATGAACGAGTGGAGTGTGAACGGTGTGAGAACTAGAAATGATATGTGCGAGAGGCAGTGAGATGAACTTCTTCAGCTGGGTTTCTTTAACCTATGTTGAGAAATCACAAAATTAGCCCCAAAATAATTTTGAAATTCCACATTAGCCCCACTATAAATAAAAAAAATATATTATTTGAAAATTCATTCGATTTTTGGTTAACCGAGTCTCAAAACCGAAATCCTTGAAAATTAAAAATCGAAACCGAAATTTTCGATTCCGATTCGATTCGGTCAGTTAATAAAACTGTGACCACCCTAGAAAAACTCTTGATATAAACCAATTTTTTTTTTCTTATTTAATCATTTATAAATATTTTCGTATCTTCCTCTCAAATGCACGGTGGTGATGCTCTCAGTGTGTATATATATATATATATATATATATATATATATTTTAACCCTATCCAAACAACCGACCTTTCCCTCAATCAAATCAAAACCCTTTTTCTCTCTACAATTATCGTTTTACCTAAGAACCGAAGCGATGAAACTCAGACTGAGATCATCCGAATCCAAAGAAACCCTAAAAATCGAAGCCCCAAATTCATGCAATCTCCTCCAATTGAAAGAAATTCTCTCTCAAACAATCCCCAATTCGCCGTTAACCACTTCAATTCGCCTCTCTCTGAATCGGAAGGACGAGATTCAATCCGACGGCGAAGATTCCCTCCACTCCATCGGCATCGCCTCCGGCGACCTTATCTATTTCTCCGTCGATCATCCGACGACCGGTATGACTTCGAAACCAATCTCTTTGCGATCCGAGTGTTCTACGAGCTTAAATACCGAAAATCCCCTTCCGGAAGGCCAAAATTCCGATTCTATGATTGCGGATTCGGAGAAAGGGAAAACAGTAGATAGAGGTTTGGAGATGGAGGAAAATATTGATGAAATGGAAGTTGTTGATGAGGATAATGAAAATAGTTATAGTTCTGATGTGTTGTTATCTGATGTTGTTGAGAAGTCATTTTCTGTACCTGGATTCATTAGGAAAGTGTTCGTGGAGGAATTAGGTAACGATAGCGGACGCGATCACAAGTTGATAGTTATCGCGGTTCATGCTGTTATGTTGGAGTCTGGTTTCGTAGGATTTGATAAGAATGCTAATGTTGTAGTTAATGGCTTTCAGTTTCGTAATGAGTGGCCGTCGCGTCTGTTTAGTGTGTCTCTGTTTTACACACTGCCAGAAATTCTCACAGGTGCTAATGCGATTAAGAGTACTGTTGTGTTGAAATTTCAGAGTTTAGGAAAATTTATAAATGTTTATGGCACATTAGGCAATGGATCGGGTAAGAAAGGCACGTATCGGGTGCAATTGAATGAGGATGAATTAGTTGCCTTTTTGAATGTCGTGTGGGCGAATTGTGGTGTGACGGAGAATATTAGTGGACAAAATGGAGATTTTTCGGTTGAGAAAGAGGTGTTTAAGTTTTGGAGGAATGTTAAGGATAATCTTGCATTGCCATTGTTGATTGATTTATGTGAAGAATCTGGTTTAGAACTCCCTCCCTGCTTTACACGTCTCCCAACTGATCTCAAGTTAAAAATTCTGGAGTCTTTGCCCGGTGTCGACGTAGCTAAAGTGAGCTGTGTGAGTTCTGAACTTAGGTATTTGGGATCGAGTGATGACTTGTGGAAGATGAAATTTGATGAGGAGTTTACTATCGAGGAAAAAGAGGCACAATTGAGTTGGAAAAAGGCGTTTGCTTTAGTTTGCGAAAGGCGTAAAAGTAGGAAGGTCACGAGAGGAATTGGATCGCATTGGCCACCAGCGCCTTTTTGGCCTCAACATAGGAGAAGAAGGAATCCGAATGCTTTCAATTTTGCCCGAGGCCCACGAATTATAGGCGGGGATTATGATATTGGACCTGCATTTGGAGATGATTTACAGACTGGGCTTCCTAACTCCGCAAATCATCGTATGCGGGTTTTTTCACGCCATGTAATTTAGGGGTTCGTGGTGGAAGGTTCATTTGAGCGTGGTTTTGGTGATGTTTTTGACCGTGTATATATATATATATTTTATTTTTTTGATAAGTATATATATATATATATATATGTGCTTTGTAATAAACTGCTAGTAGTAAGTGTTTATTTAGTTTTTGTCCTTGGATTGTAGTGTCTCTTTGTTCTCTTGTATGCTGTGTTCTATGAAATATAGTAACTGGTTGTCTGAGACGTGTTTTGATGTTTACATGTATGTTTGGTTCGTGGGTGTAACAAAATGTATATTGGGCTAAATGTTAATCTGCATGTATGACACTCTGTTCATATCTAATATTATGAGTTTGGTCCAGCTCTCATTTAATTGAATATGAGAAAATTAATTCTCATATAATAGATTATGTAAAAGATTGAATTTTTAGCTTTATCAAAAAGTGGGTTTATGAGAAAATTAATTCTCGTATAATATATTATGACAAAAACTTGAATTTTTAGCTTTATTAAAAAGTAAATTTGTAGCCCAAAAATGGTCTAAACACTCATCAGAATATCCTTTGCTCACGATTTTCTAATTGTCGAGCCAAACTTGTCTAAGAACTTAAATTAAAAAACACCAAATTTCTAGGAACTAGGTTTTCTGGGGTTCGATTGGTTGAAGGTTCATTTTTCATAAGAGAATTTATTTTTGAGGAAGTAGAAATATGATAAAGGAAGTGAATTTGGAACTTTGGATGAGGTTTTTTGATAGAAAAAAGTGTAAAGATCAAGTATGATAGAGATATGTCGTTTTTATTAGAAAAATTATTTTTTTTGGGAAATTGGTATGGATGATTTTTGTTTTTATAAGAAAATTTAGACATATTTAAGTTAAATTTATCAATTAAGACATTTAAAAATATGCAAAGTTGATCTCAGTTCGTAGCTTCATCATTTCAAAAATATGTGATTATTTTGATGATTATATTAATACATAGGAGGATAATGTACTTTTAGTTAGTGGGTGAGACTGTTTAATTATGAATAGTAAAAAAAATCTTATTTTCTAAGAATTTTTTTAGAGAAATGCATCTAAATTTATTTTTCAAAGAAATTTGAGATGTTTTTAAGGGAAATTGTGTTTAGCATTTCTTTAAGATATTTTTAGAAGATGCTAAACAAATGTATTTTTGATAAAAAAATATCTCTAAGAAGTTAGAAATCGAGAAATGGAAAAAGAGTGTGTCATCCAATCGAGTTTAAATTTTATAGTGTATATTAATATACTCACATAACATTATCAGAAGTTTATGTTAGTATGTTCTTTCACACTCAAGACAGAATTTTTTTTTCTTTCTCATTCATTCAAATTCAAGGGGAAATTTAATCGCATATTTGGTTAGAACCAATTGGAATTGTGAGCTTATGGAGTAGAATGAGAGATCACAAAATGGAATAACGAAACAATAACGTGACTTTACAAATCTAATTGAATAAGTACAATCTCTTCATCACATGCCCTCAATCGAATATACTTTCTTTTCCTTCTATTTTTCATTACAACAAATCGGATATCCTACTGCGTTTAAATATTCAACGACACTCCAGCGTAACAATTCCTGTGAAAATATAGGGAAAATTACTAAAAAACTCTTAAAATAAACTTTTATAACCAAAAAACCCATGATAATATTTTTGTCAATCCAAAAAACCCATTCCATCAACTTTTCATTCCAAAAACCCAAAATATAGGGTTAACAAATTTATGAACTTAATTGCCCTTAATCTTCTAGATTAAAAATTAATCAATTGTAGTTGTGCAATGAAATTTATTTGTTTAAAAATTTCACATTGATAATTGATACTAATTATGATTTTAATTTTAAATTTTTAGATTTTTTAATCTTTTTAAAGAATTTAAAATATATATTAATAGATAATAACCATAATAAAATAATAAAATAAATTATATACAAATATTTAAAAAAAATTAATATTAGAAAATAGAATTCGTATTTTATGATTCTTCAATTTGAAATAGTTAAAACAAAACGATACAATAAGAAAAACTAATTGATCAATTATTAACTTAATAAATGAAGGGGCAGTTTAGTCCAAAAAGATGTAAATTCTCACTTTTGTGGTTTTTGGAATGAAAAGTTTGTATAATGGATTTTTGAGATTGAAAAATATTTCATGAGTTTTTTGAATATGAAAAATTATTTTAGGGGGTTTTGAGTAATTTTCCCAAAAATATATTTTTGTGCGAGGTAATTTCTGTAATATGTATGGATGTGTAGGGGCGTAAATGAGTCGAGTCGAGCCGAATAAGTAGATGTTCAAGCTTATTTGAACTACAATTGAGCTTCAAAATTTGTGTTTGATTGTTAGTTGAGACGAGCTCAAAAGAGCTTTAATCGAACCAAACACGAGCCTAGGTCGAGTAACTTGACTTTTTCATACATATTTTTATCAATTTTTATTAATCAAACCGAGTTTCAAAATTTGTCAAACACAAAATAATTGTTTAATACATGGACGAATTGAGCTCAAATAAACTTTTAGCAATTGAGCTCGAATCGAGCATAGAATAATTTGGTTCGACTTTCGTCCATCTCAATGTGTACAAGTTACAAAAGGTTGGGTCGGAACTCGGAATGTGAGAAGAAAAGTTTTAGAGATTTTTTCGTTACAAATATCCTAATGGAGCTTTTTATTATCCAAATAATATTGGAAATGTGTGTAAAATGTACACTGAAATAAAGGGAAAATACTGGAAAAACTAGCAGCTCCCTCTATCAAAATCTCCCCAAAATCTCATAATAGTTTTCCGCAGAAGTAACGGACATAGTGAAATTAGTCACCGCATCTCCGCGGGAATTTGAGGGAAATAGGCTTACTTTGCACAAAGTCCTCAAGACATAAGCTCCATTTGTAATATAGGCCTCCCTTATAGGCTTGTCCAAAGTTTTGGCATGTGATATACCTATTTTACCCTTACAATTATTTATACTAATAATAATTTAAAAAAACCAATATTTACTTAATACCTAAAATATCCTTGATACCCCAATCTTTGCCTGTATCGATCTTCTCTTCCCCTGAATCCATTTTCAGCGTTCTATCTCCATTTCAGGCCCTTCGGTGTATCTCCATCTCGGGCCCTTTCATCTCCAATTTGGGCCCTCCCAACGGGCATAGAGGTAAGGGAAACAATTATAATTGGTTGATGTAAAATTTGATTATTTGAATTTGTTGGGAGTAAAAGTTTGATTGAATGAATTGTTGGAGATTTTGATGGATTATGTGGACAAGGTGTTTGATAAAATACTTGATAGAGTTTTTCTCATTAGTTTGCATTGAATAGTGTGTTTTTAGGCGTTTAGAATGTGATTTTGTGATTGTAGCATTAATTGAATTGTTATATGTGTGTTGGAAGTTTGATTGTTTGAATTTGTTGGAGATAGAGATGAATTATGTAGACAAGGTGTTCGACGAAATGCTTGATAGAGACTCTCTCATTAATTTGCATTGAAAATGGTGTTTTTAGGCTATATTTGATCAATGCAAAACTTTTGTATTTTGTAATAATAACTGTAATAAATTTTTGTAAGAATATTTGCTCATTCATTACTAATTGTATTTTGTAATAACTATGTTTCTTTATCTTTTTTTTCTAGGAAAATGTCGGAGTTTTTGATATACTATTTATACGATGGTGAGTGGAATATGAAAGTGGGAGAGTGTGGAGCACGACAATGTGAATGGTTGTCAAAGAATAAATATAAAATGCTGAGTTTTCTGCTAAGTGGAGTTAATCCACAGTCGATTACACGGCTGCAATTTTTCCAAGTCATGTTTGAATTTGCTCCTTTTGAATGGAAGAATTATGAAGTTTTAGTAAGTTACATTCCATCCTCTTGTAATGTTGGTAATCCGGTATACATCGAGACCGATATTGACGTGAAGCATTATTTGGTGGACTCATGTCCAGTGACGAAAAGGCGAAGCATTCTGCATGTGGAGCTTTTAATGAAAGATGTTGAAGGAAAAAAAATCAAGTTTGAAAATGAAATTCAGATGGAGAATGAGAAATATTATTTTGAAAAGGAGTTAGTGAATGATTATATATCTGCCCCTGGTCGGCCTGGTGTTGTTTTAAGCAAGCCCACCTCCCCGCCCGTATCGAAAGCCTCTGCACCCACTCCTTTTAAACCCAATCCACCATCGAGTCCTCATTATAATGTGGACAATGAGAACTCAATGCCTGATGCAACCAGTCCTTATAAATCCTACTCCAATCCACTTTCTAGTCCTTCTCCCTGTGTGGAAAATGTGAATGCAAAGCCCGATGCAAGCCACTATTTTGAAAAAGTGAAGTCAAGGCGTGATGCAGCCGCTTCTTTTATTTCCACCCAATGTTCGTACAAAGTTCACTCTGATCCCATCCACCGGTCAGATTTCATAGATGAAGCTAGTGACCAAAAGAGTATTGGAACCTTCAGCTTTGATGATGGTCTAGATCTTGTGATTGGTCAGGAATTCACCAGCAAGGAAGAGGTGAAAGCCTTGGTTAACAATGCAGCGCTTAAGTTATGTTTCAATGTTGTTGTAGCTAAGTCGAATAAAAAAGCCTTGGCATATAATGTAAAGTCCCTGATTGCAAGTGGAGTATTCGTGCGGCAATTACTGGAAGGTCCCCGTTTTTCTCATTGCGAACTCATAATAACATCCATACATGCCGGCCTACATTGTTAAAGCGCCGTGAAAGGTGCTCTTCAGGAGCGGTTGCTGGATTTTTGTTAAATACTTTCCCATGTCAGTTAAGCACCCCACCTCCAAAGGTAATAGGGGAAATGATGAATAAGGGTGGCATTGACGTTTCTTACTACAGGCTAGGCGTGGTAGAAACATTGCTAGAGATTCTATTAGGGGTGATCCTGGGCTTAGTTATGAGATGCTTCCTAGATATTTGTATATGTTGGAGAAAGTGAATGAGGGCACGGTTACTCATTTGCGTAAGGATGCGAATAACATTTTCCAGTCGTTGTTCTTTGCGTTGGGAGCCTGCATTGAAGGTTTTGCATCCATGAGGAAAGTTCTTGTTATTGACGGCACACATTTGAAGACCAAGTATAATGGAGTATTACTTGTTTGTACTGCGGAAGATGGCAACAAACATCAGTATCCACTTGCGTTTGGCGTGGTAAGTAAAGAATGCGATGAAACTTGGATTTGGTTCTTGGAGAAACTTCGGGATGTCATACCCGATTCTGACGATTTGGTCATCATTTCTGATAGGCATGCATCTATTAAAATGCCGTTCAGAAAGTTTACCCAAGGTCTTCCCATGGATACTGTACCTATCATATATCCCAAAATCTTAAGAACTATGTTTCTACCGGTAGGGGCCTTAAGCAAAAGAAGCAGGCAAAGGATCACATTGTGACGAAGTTTATTGTTTGCGCTGAATCATATACTGAGCACGAATTTGAAAGACTCTTTAGTGACCTCGAAACAAGACAGCCGGTTTCAAATCTTAAGTACCATGAGTATCTTAAAGACACACTTGCTGTGAAAGATCATTGGGCTCGTTGTTACTCTAATGGTGCACGATACAATATTATGACAACGAACGGAGTGGAGTCTATTAATGCTGTGTTGACTACTGCGAGGTCATATCCTTTGATTCTTTTGTTGGATGAAATTGTGAAGTTAATAATTACGTGGTTCAACAAGCACCGTAACGAAGCTGCAGCCGGGTCCTTGTCACAAAATCTCACTCCGGAAGTCGAGAGAACGATGCATGCAAGGAAGAAACAATCCACTTTCTTTAAAACGCGCGTCTTGAATAAGTGCACAGGGGAGTACATTGTTGAGTGTGGCAGCGAAACTTTCTTTGTTGACTTGCAAGCAAAAAAATGTACTTGCCGGGTTTTTGACATTGACCATATCCCGTGCGCGCACGCCATTTCGGCATATAATGGTTTAGGGGATGATGATGGCCTTCTCAATTTAATCTCTAAATATTATTTGAAACAAACATGGGCTTTGGCTTATGTTAGAACAATATACCCCGTCCCTAGTGAGCCGTCTGAGTGGATCATCCCCGCTGAAATAGAGGGAAATGTTGTTGAAGCTCCTTCTTGCGTAGAAAAATGTGGAGCGATTCGAAAACTACGATATCAATCTGGTGGAGAAAAAGGAAAAAGTCACAAAAAACGTGTGAAAGATCCCTCAACCTTCTAAACAATTTGTTTGTATTGTGTATTTGTATTTTTTATTTGATGATTCTTTCACTAGAGACATTAGTAGCTCAACATTGTAATATATATATATACATTTGAAGTTACAATTGTTTTAATTGAGATTTGTGTTCCCCAATATATATATATATATATATATATATGTCATGTGGCACTTAACTACAGGATATTGCTACATATGTAATTTTAACAATTTGTATTTATAGATTGTGATAAACTATAACTACTTAAGTAATGTTTAAAAGGTCTAAAACTCGAATCAGACGTAGTTTGTTATGATTGATAATAATAATATATTCATTTTTCCGTCTACAAAATATATTTATTTTGTATTGTAAACCCTAAACCCTAAACACTAAACCCTAAACCCTAAACCTTGAACTATAAAATCTTAAGAATATATGGTGAGGGCCTATGAGAAAGAATAAATATAGTGTAATAGTGAAAAGTGATGGAAAACAAAAAATTGGTTAAAAAATATTAAAAAAATTGTCCGGCACAATGGTGGCGAATTTTCGGCACCAGGGTGCCGAGAATGCTGCCTTTAGGCACAGTACTCCACCACGGTGCCGAAAATTCGCCACCATTGTGCCGAGTATGCTTCCTTATGCAGAGCACTCGGCACCATGGTGCCGAAAATTCGGCACCACGGTGCCGAGTACTCTGCCTTAGGCAGACTAGTCGGCACCATGGTGCCGTAAATTCGGCACCAGGGTGCCGAGTACTCTGCCTTAGGCAGAGTACTCCGCACCCTGGTGCCGAATTTACGGCACCATTGTGCCGACGAAATTTGGGCCAAATTTCAATTTCCCGCCCAAATTTCATTTTCCCCCCAATTGAATTTCGAATTTTTTTCAGCCTTTGATTTTTTCCTCCCTTATTTCCTCATTGCAAAAACTTTCCAAGCTTTCAAATCTTTGACATAAAATCGGTCTCATCATTGCACCGTAGACGTCCATCCCGCCCCCATCCCTCAATCGTGAGTAAGTGATCTATAATCTTATATAGTCATGATATTTTTGTCTGTTATTCCTGTAGCGGGTTCGATCCTTTTTCAATTGAGTGTGTAATGTTGAAATTTGAATGATTTTGAGCTCATAGAAGTTGATTTTTTGGAGTAGCTTGAAAGTTTGGTTTTAGTTTGATCAAACCTTGCACCTCTAATGTGGTGAATACTAATACACGTGGCCTAATGTGTTTAGGCTGAAAATATTTATATATGTTTTCATTAATTGCTTGTACAAACTAGTTTAGACACCAAATCCGTCATTGCAATAACTCTTGTTTTCTCTAATCCTTTCTTATGTTTTGGTCTTGTTTTTGGTTGCATATATTTAAGAAGCTCCGTATCATTACGCCGCTGCCACCTCATTTTGCCCTCCTAATGTAAGAAGCTTTTGTTATTAAGACATGTCTTTTTATTATGATGATTGATACCATGTTTCGTTTTCGTATTAGTCATTTCTTGTGTTTACTAGAGTATGAATATGAAATGCTGTCCGGATGTACATGTTGCATATAGAAGTTCATTTCTTAAAGGGTATGTTTGTTGTCGTTTTTAAATGATAGGACGAAGCTATGTGGAGTTGTTGGTTGCTGTGCTGTGACAAATTGTGAAAACCCCGGGGATTGTGAATCCTGTTTTTACCGACAAGACTGAGGTCAGAGGTGACAGAGTTACTGGCCGCTGTGGTGTTCTCAGAAACGGGGACGGAGTCGTGTAGAACATTAATTTATGACCAACAAAACGATTGTATATATGCACAATATGAGACAGCATTGTATGCTGTGTGTAAAGTAAAGAATTGTGTTGATCCTTATCGCAGGTAGTATTTCTACAATCTATTTATGATATGTTATTTAATAACGAAATTTGTGACTAGTTTGCGTGTAATGTGCAGCTTGCTTCCTCCTGGTTTACTGTTGAGGGGCCCTATGGGGCATAGCAGAATTGAGAAGCCCCCGAAAAACGCAGATCCTTATAAGGAGAAAATTGACGCATGTAATGATTCTTGCTTGTACTTCATTTTCAGAGACAAGGTGAAAGAGTTAGTAACGTTGATGGATTCGCATCCCCGACTTTCCAACGCTACTAGAAAACATATCGAGGAAAATGAAATGATTCAGCTATTGAGTGTCATCATGGAAGAGAGAGACAATGAAGTGAAGCAACAACATGACTGTGATGATTTTGACGATTTCCATCGATCCAGCAACTCTGAAAGCGAGGATGAGGCGTTTGGTGTGGAATGTGATCGCATTTGATGAAAATGTACTGTGAATTGTAATTGAGTAATTTTCATTACCAGTTGAGACAATTTCGGCGTTTGTGTAAAATATTTATTTTACGGAGTTGTTTTACTTTGTGTGTAATGTTTAATCGTGTGTTAATTTGTGTAGTTCTAATTTTGTTCATATATTCAACAACATAGGACCCCAGAAATCACCGTCATATATGTTCATATATTCAAAAAAGGTCGGAAATCCTGGTCAATCTTAAACATACACTTGAATAATGCAACTACGTAAACATTATGAACATGTGACAAAAACGGTGCTGGTCATGTTGATGGAGGCGGGGGTGGTTCAAAATTGACAAACATGAAATACTCAGATAATTGTCTCATCATCTCTGTTTGATTTCTCATCAACTCGGTTTGATTTTGTGCGAGAACGGCGAATTGAGACTGAAGACGGTCAAGACGGTCGAAATTAGTTGAGGGCTGCTGCAGTATTCGTTGGTGGATCTTGAAATGGAGGGTTGAGAGTAACAACCTCTGTTGCTGCATCACTCCGTTCCCGAGGGTGCGGCACTCGGATGAAACCGAATCCTGCTGGATTCTTTTTCAGAAGGTGCATACCGGCGAGGTGGTTCTTATCAACTGTCATCGGACCCTCAATAGGAATTTGATTTGTTGTGGTTCGATCGAATGCCCCGATCCGCTCGGCAATGCGGGTAATAAGTCCCCCCATTAGTAGTTGGCCCTTCTCCTGTTTCGACACTTGAACAAATCTCTCACATAAAATTTTCGTCAAGTCTGCACGTTTGCCGGTTTGAAAACACCACAGAACTCCAAGTTCTTTTGTGGATACTTTTCCGCTACACCCTCGGCCAAAAAGTGTGAATGCCAAGATTCGGTGTAAATACCGGAGAGAATAGTCGACAATATCCGTGGCCTTAGCCGTGCGTCCCGAAAACTTCTCATTAGGTAGTCGAGTAATTCCCTGCCAAAATGCATCCTCATCCGCTTCAAGTAGGGACTCCGTGTTTTCAATCGGCCAACCAAATATATCCGCGATCTCCTGTTTTGACTTCTCATAGGTTTTATTTGCGATTCTAAACCGGGCTGTATCATCTTCATACTGGAAGGTGCTTAAAACTCGCATGTCAGCCGGTTGTAACTCGGTTCATCCATGAAATTTAGTTCCCGCCAACCCATGACTTCCAACTTTGCACGAAAATCACTCAACTTGATATCAATCGCCTGCATAGCATGAGGATCCATGTAGGGAGGGATAACAGGTAACTTCATCAGTTTTGCATATTTAGAAGTGGGATTCTTGACTTTTGGGTATTTCATCAAAAGTGGGGGCTACTACTATCAACGGTTGAGGGTACAATCTCCAAATCGGCCGTACTGGGTGTCTCGGCGGTACGAGCCCTTTTTCGGCCCATATTTTAGTCGACAAATGAATGGACACCTGCATTATGAACATGAAATATATCACAAATTTGAGTATATGTCATTAACTACAACTACAAGATTTATCAATGACCCAACTAAATTGGGCAACGTGTTTTTT